>CM062809.1:603810292-604435329 GCA_031772625.1 Pinus tabuliformis | reverse complement strand
TGTTCCAAGGTACCCTGTCAGATGTGTTGACCCCAGGTATTTGGTCCAAGGTATTGGTTCTAAGTGGTTTTGGACCATGGTATTGAGTAAGGCCTAAGACTATAAAAGGAGGAGAATATCATTAGGCAAAAGTACTCATGAATTGAATTTCTAATGAAGAACAAGATCTAGAATACAGGTGATTGGGTTATGGTGCACAACTGGATCTAAATCAAGAATGAACTTGAGTGCATGATGAAGAATAAGTTCTATTGATGGGTCAATATATTAAGGCTTGAAGAGAAGTATCTTTGTGTGGTTTTGAACTTTTATCTGAATAATTCGCACATGTCGTAAACTGTAAATATGATGAGCTAGGTATAACTGATGTCTGAATAATTATAAAGGTTAAGGTCATCATTTATAGATCTTTACGTAGGTTCATTAGAGCAAAGGCGCATATACACGCTGATTCGACATTTCAAAAGTGCGTCTACATAGGTTTTACTTGATACAAGTGCGTATGCACACAATTTCGTCACATTGAAGAAGTGTACTCCTCATAAAAATATGCTTTAGCTACTTCTGATTGTTGTTATGGTGTTCTGGGTTCTGGCTGGGGTTCTGGTTATTGTTACTGTGTTCTGGTTACAGCATTCAGAGAAGTGATTGTTTGATTCAGTTTTAGTTGGTGCAAAGGAGATTGTTTGATGAAGATATATTTGATGGATGGTTGATGTTATTAATGGATCCAGTCTGAAAATTTATGAAACATGGTGCTTGGAAGAAAAGAGAAGGTTGTAGCCTTCTATAGGTCAGCACCTACACACTAGTACATTTGCTAGTACAAGAGCTAGGGGGTTGTAGCTGCCTTCCAGGAGAAGCTGGAGAATGAGAGAAGGTTGTAGCCTTCTGCAGGTAGAAGCCTGCATAATGGTATAAGACTGCACCAATACAAAATATTGTAAAGAGAAGTTTCTTAATAAAAGAAAGATAGAGATGATTGTAGTAGTGGTTTTCACCCACATTGGGTTTCCACCTTATATCTTGTGTTCAAGTGTGTGACTATCTATCACTTTAGTTTGAGCTACAGATGTGGCGCATGCAGCTGTCAGAAGGAAATACGTTTTCTTGTGGGTCAGTTGAGCTATTTCATGGAGGACTTCAGTTAGAACTCATGTGGTTAAGTTTGGTGGAGTTGATTGTGGAGTTGATGGAGTTGTGTTCAGTTGAACTAGTTGTATTCAATCTAACTGGAGAATACACTAGTGATGAGTTTTGTGAATTGATTTCTAATTAATTCACTAATTATTAACTCATAAAGAAACTAAAGAATACATCATTTAGCTCAGTACATGGACAGTTCAACAGAGACAGGTGTTAGAGGTAAGTGAAAGGGTGAGTTGTGACTATCAGTTGTGCATGAGATTTGCACATGCATGGATTGAGTTATGCCAATGAGGACTGCGCAGTGTGGGCCAATATCAAGGCAATTGTAGCTTGTGCTCACGTGATTCTCTTGCACGGATTGTGCAGTGGAGGCAAGCAAAGCAGCGGAAGAGATTTGAACATGTGACTTGTTCGGATGTGAGCTAGTTTTCTGTGTAATAGGTGGAGATAGTACTAAGTACTTGTGAGGAGTATTGTACTATGTATTGTTACATGTTCTCAATCATTATAATATACAGATAGTGTGGGGTTTTCAACTGTATACTTTCCCCGGGTTACATACTGTGTTAATGTGCGCATGCGATTGATGTTTCCTTGTTTTAATGCTGCTAAATTGATGATCAACATAGAGGAGATTATGTATTGTGCATGTATTTCGCAATAGCGTATAATCGGGATAATCTCTGTGAATAAGTGTTTATTATTCAAAATCTCTACATGGTATCAGAGATAGTTGATTTGTAGAAAAAGTTCTGCAGGATATCAAAGCAGGATTGGTCATCAGATCTATTATTTAGAAAGTTTTTACATTTTATTTCTTCAGGCAGAGTCTATAATCAGGCCAGGTAGCCTCTGGATTCATCCTTCTTTTGGAAGGTGAGATATCCAGTGAATGCCCATACAGTCAATCTCTGTACGAGAAATACTTTGTTCTCACGAATTTTAGATCAAAAGCGGTTGAGTTTTGAGCTGGTGGAATGGCGCTCAAGGATAAACTCAGAAACATCAAAACTGAGAATGGAGATGCCACAGATTGTCCGTAGAAGAAGAAGAACATGAAAGCTGCTAGATCTGCAGCAGGAGAGGCTCTAGCCTCACAGTTTGAGCTTGATTTTTCATTGATCGCATGCTTGGTTTCAAGTGTGATGGGATCGGTGTGGTTCTTGGACAGTGGTGTGTGTTTTCACATGATAGGAGATCGAGATTTGTTTTCTGATCTGGAGGAGAAAGATCTTGGAGTGCACATCGAGGTGGGCGATGATGGTAGATACAGTGCGACCGGTATCGGTACCATTTCCTTTGAGAGGGAGTCTAGTAAACCCTTCATATTGAAGGAAGTGATGCATGTTCCAGGATTGAAGAAGAATCTTATCTTTGTGGCGATGTTAGAAGACAAGGGATATGATGTTGTCTTTAGCGAGGGAAAGGCTTTCTTGCGCAACAAGACAACTGGAGAAACCCGTGTTGGCATTATGGCACAGGTTTGGAGCTATGGCACAGGTGTTGTCCTTGGTGGCAACTCTCTCTGGTGACAAATCTTAGTTCAGGCTTTTAGAATGAAGGAAAAGACATATACGCAGGTTCACCTAGACTAAGGCATGTATACACGTGGGTTAGACGCTACAAAGGCGCGTATGCATATACATGCACTTTCACGCAAGGAAAAGCACGTATATGTTGGAGAACTTACTTTTGGTCTGTGGTAGTTAGTCCTTGGTATTTGAAACTATGGTTTTGGACCATGGTATCTCTTCAGAAGTGGTGATCCCAAGTATTGGGTCCATAGTATTGTGTTATTATGGTTTTGGACGTGGTATTGTGAAAGTCCTAAGACTATAAAAGAGGAAGGAGATCATTTGGCAAAATCTTATCTGAATTAATTGAATATCTAATAAGTACTAGATCTGAAATATTGGCGATTGGGGTTATGGTGTAGATTTGGATCTGAATGAAGGAGGAACCTTAGTGCAAAGAGAAGGATAAGTTCTATTGATGGGTCATCATCTTAAGGCTTGAATGATAGTATCTTTGTATGATTTTGATCTATAAATCTGATAATCTGGGTTAATTGTTGTCTGAATATTTGAAAGAGTGAATTATCCTTTATAGATCTGTACGTAGGTTCAGTGAAGCGAAGGCGCATATACACGCTGGTTCAGTGAATACAAACAGTGTATACGCAGGTTAGTCTACACTCAGAAGCATATGCACGCAGGTTTCAGGTTATTGAAGTAGTGTATATCTTTTGAGTTGTGATCTAGCTACTTCTATTTATTGCTGTAGTTTTCTGGGTTCAGAATTTGGTGTGTTATTACTGTTACTGTGTTTTGGGTACAGCTGTCAGAGAAGTATCTACTTGATTCAGTTCTAATTGGTGAAAAGGAGATTGTTTGATGTAAAAATTCTTGATGATTGATTGATGTTCATGGATCCAGTCTGAAAATTTATGAAACGTGGTCCCTGGAAGAAAGAGAAGGTTGTAGCTTTCTGTAGGCCAATACCTACGTACTAGTACCTTGGCTAGTGCAAGAGCTAAGGGGGTTGAAGCTCCCTTCCAGGAGAAGCTGGAGAACGAGAGAGGGTTGTAGCTCTCTGCAGGTTGCAGCCTACGTACTGGTAAAGGACTGCACCAATACATTGTAAAAATAGTTTTCTAACTAAAAGAAGATATAGACGAATTGCAGCAGGTGGTTTTCACCCACATTAGGTTTCCACCTTATATCTTGTGTTCTTGTGTGTGATTGTCTTCCGCTCTGTTTTACTGTTTCTGGTTACCGGTTATTTAATTCTGATACACAGATTAACAATCAACATCTAAAAGATAAAGTAAATATAAGTTTTCATTGTATACACAGGTTTCCTTCTACATAGTTGTGTATATACGCGGATTTAATTAACTGAAGTAGCGTATATTATGTGGATTTGAAAAATGGAATATCTGACTTGATAATACTGATTCACCCCCCCCCTCTCAATATTATTTCCAACACCCGGAAGATACAGGTTCGAGTCAGGAACCTTTATCAATTGCATGTAGATGCATGCAAAGCCTTGAGCAGCAAGGCAACTGATGGAGACTTGGTGGTTGAGAGGGAGCGTATATTACCTCTCAACATGCAGATCCAGAAGAAGTCTTAGATGATTGTGGAGGAGCCACAATTGGTGCAGTAACTTCAGGAAGTTATGGAGTAGCCACAACAAGGGAAGCTGAGAGGAGATCGAGTAGAGACATCTACTCATGCAGAGACCTCTAGTAGGGGGAAACTTTGAGCCAGGTGGACTGAGGGATCACATGCAGCCATACCTCCAGGTAGGAGGTGGGGTGATGTGGATTGATCGTCCCAAGGAGGAGGGGCAGGATCCTTGAGGTACCCAACCTCTTGGATGAGACCTTGCTACAGGAGATTCGATGTGGAGTAGTAGGAATTGACTAATTGGGTAGAGACAGACGCGGATGGAGCGATAGAGAGAGCGACAGTGTAGGGAATCCCAGGACAGCGCATAGCTAGTAGGTTGCAGCAATGCGAGAGGCACAAGTGTTTTGCATAGTGCTAGGTGGCACAGAGAGGTGTACAATGGTGCGAGATGCATGGAGATGTTGCAGTCGCGTAGATGCCAGAGAGGGAGCACTTGTCAGCAGCAGGTAGAGCTTCAACATTAGAGTATGTTCCTAGCCCAACAGAGTGGTCAGTTGGGAGTGGTTTTGTTCCAAGTGTTGTTGGAGAAAGTGGACTAGGCAAATGTGTTGCATGCAGAAAATTCCAGAGTTACATGATAGGGGTTGCAGATAATCCATATCTTGTTGAGAGGGAGTGTTGAAAATGCAACAAGATGATGGAGCTTAGTGGAAAGGAGTCGCCTTCATTACGTGGGCCCGGAGGCTATTTTTGGCGCAAAGTATATTTTTAGACTATGTCTATTTTTAGACATATGGATCATGGTCTATGAGTTGTAGGATGCTGTTTATGGATGATTGGTCATGTTGGGAAAAATAGATGGACTTCTATTTTTGGATCACAGCGGAGTGATCAGAGTCTATTTTTAGACTGTGAGTTCAAAAATAGAAAAGTTAAATATTATTAGCTCATAATAATATTTGGACTATAAACATTATCTTATCCTCTTGGAGCACTTCAGTTTGAGCTACAGATGTGGCACGTGCAGTTGTCAGAAGGAAATACATTTTCTTGTGGGTCAATTGAGCTATTGCATGCAGGACTTCAGTTAGAACTCATGTGGTTGAGTTTGGTGGAGTTTATGGAGTTGTGTTCAGTTGAACTAGTTGTATTCAGTCTAACTGGAGAATACACTAGTGATGAGTTGTGTGAATTGATTGTTAATTAACTCACTAATTATTAACTCATAAAGAAACTAAATAATACATCAGTTAACTCAGTGCATGGACAGTTCAACAGAGACAGGTGTTAGAGGTAAGTGAAAGGGTGAGTTGTGGCTATCAGTTGTGCATGAGATTTGCACATGCATGGATTGAGTTATGCCAATGAGGACTGCGCAGTGTGGGCCAATATCAAGGAAATTGTAGCTTGTGCTCATGTGATTCTCTTGTATGGATTGTGCAGTGGAGGCAGGAAAAGCAGTGGAGGAGATTTGAACTTGTGACTTGTTCGGATCTGAGCTAGTTTTGTGTGTAACAGGTGGAGATAGTACTGAGTACTTGTGAGGAGTATTGTACTATGTATTGTTGCATGTTCTCAATCATTATAATATACAGATAGTGTGGGGTTTTCAGCTGTATGCTTTCCCCGGGTTACATACTGTGTTAATGTGCAGATGCGATTGATGTTTCATTGTTTTAATGCTGCTAAATTGATGATCAACGTAGAGGAGATTATGTATTGTGCATGTATTCTGCAATAGTGTATAGTTGGGATAATCTTTGTGAATAAGTGTTTATTATTCAAAATTTCTACATGGTACTAGAGCTGGTTGATTTTTAGAAAAAGTTCTACAGGATATCAAAGCGCGATTGATCATCAAATCTATTATTTAGAAAGTGTTTACATTTTATTTCTTCAGGCAGAGTTTGTAATCGGGCCAAGTAGCCTCTGGATTCATCCTTCTTTTGGAAGGTGAGATATCTGGTGAATGCCCATACAGTCAATATCTGTATGAGAAATACTTTGTTCTCACGAATTTTAGATCAGAAGTGGCTGAGTTTTGAGCTGGTGGAATGGCGCTCAAGGATAAACTCAGAAACATCAAAACTGAGAATGGAGATGCCACAGATTTTCCGTAGAAGAATAAGAAGAAGCAAGCTGTTGGATCTGCAGCAGGAGAGGCTCTATCCTCGTAGTTTGAGCTTGATTTTTCATTGATCGCATGCTTGGTTTCAAGTGTGATGGGATTGGTGTGGTTCTTGGACAGTGGTGCGTCTTTTCACATGACAGGAGATCGAGATTTGTTTTCTGATCTAGAGGAGAAAGATCTTGGAGTGCACATCGAGATGGGCGATGGTGGTAGATATAGTGTGACCGGTAACGGTACCATTTCCTTTTAGAGGGAGTCTGGTAAACCCTTCAGATTGAAGGAAGTGATGGATGTTCCAGGATTGAAGAAGAATCTTATCTTTGTGGCGATGTTAGAAGACAAGGGATATGATGTTGTCTTCAGTGATGGAAAGGCTTTCCTGCGTAGCAAGACAACTGGAGAAACCCAGAAGATAGGGGTTCGAGTCAGGAACCTTTATCAGTTGCATGTAGATGCATGCAAAGCCTTGAGCAGCAAGGCAACTGATGGAGAATTGGTGGTTGAGAAGGAGCGTATATTACCTCTCAACATGCAGAGCTAGAAGAAGTCTCAGACGATTGTGGAGGAGCCACGATTGGTGCAATAGCTTCAGGAGGTTGTGGAGGAGCCACAATAGGGGAAGCTGAGAGGAGATTGAGTAGAGACATCTACTCATTCAGAGACCTCCAGTAGGGGGAAACTTCGAGCCAGGTGGGCTGAGGGATCGCATGCAGCCATACCTCCAGGTAGGAGGTGGGGTGATGCGGATTGATTGTCCCAAGGAGGAGGGCCAAGATCCTTGAGGTACCCAACCTCTTGGATGAGACCTTGCTACGGGACCCCGATGTGGAGTAGAAGGAACTAACTTATTGGGTAAAGACAGATGCAGTGGAGTGGCAGAAAGAGTGACAGTGTAGGGAATCCCAGGACAACGCATAGCTAGCAGGCTGCAGCAATGCGAGAAGCACAAGTGCTTTGCACAGTGCTAGGTAGCACAGAGAGGTGTGAAATGGTGCGAGATGCATGGAGATGTTGCAGTAGCACAGATGTTAGAGAGGGAGAACTTGTCAGCAATAGGTAGAGCTTCAACATCAGAGTATGTTCCTAGCCCAACGGAGTGGTCAGTTGGGAGTGTTTTTGTTCCAAGTGTTGTTGGAGAAAGTGGACCGGGAAAATGTGTTGCATGCAGAAAATTCCAGAGTTACATGAGAGGGGTTGTAGATAATCCATATCTTGTTGAGAGGGAGTGTTGAAAATGCAACAAGATGATGAAGCTTAGTGGAAAGGAGTCGCCTTCATTAAGTGGGCCCACAGGCTATTTTTGGCGAAAAGTCTATTTTTAGACATATGGATCATGGTCTATGAGTTGCAGGATGCTGTTTATGGATGATTGGTCAAGTTGGGAAAAATAGATGGACTTCTATTTTCGGATCACAGTGGAGTGATAAGAGTCTATTTTTAGACTGCGAATTCAAAAATAGAAAAGTCAAATATTATTAGCTCATAATAATATTTAGACTATAAACATTATCTTATCCTCTTGGAGCACTTCAGTTTGAGCTATAGATGTGGCACATGCAGCTGTCAGAAGGAAATACGTTTTCTTGTGGGTCAGTTGAGCTATTGCATGCAGAACTTCAGTTAAAACTCATGTGGTTGAGTTTGGTGGAGTTGATTGTGGAGTTGATGGAGTTGTGTTTAGTTGAACTAGTTGTATTCAGTCTAACTGGAGAATACACTAGTGATGAGTTGTGTGAATTGATTGTTAATTAATTCACTAATTATTAGCTCATAAAGAAACTAAAGAATACATCAGTTAACTTAGTGCATGGACAGTTCAACAGAGACAGGTTTTAGAGGTAAGTGAAAGGGTGAGTTGTGACTATCAGTTGTGCATGAGATTTGCACATGCATGGATTGAGTTATGCCAATGAGGACTGCGTAGTGTGGGCCAATATCAAGGCAATTGTAGCTTGTTCTCACATGATTCTCTTGCAGGGATTGTGCAGTGGAGGCAAGCAAAGCAGCGGAAGAGATTTGAACCTGTGACTTGTTCGGATCTGAGCTAGTTTTGTGTGTAACAGGTGGAGATAGTACTAAGTACTTGTGAGGAGTATTGTACTATGTATTGTTACATGTTATCAATCATTATAATATACAGATAGTGTGGGGTTTTCAGCTGTATGCTTTCCTTGGGTTACATACTGTGTTAATGTGCATGCAATTGATGTTTCATTGTTTTAATGCTGCTAAATTCATGATCAACATAGAGGAGATTATGTATTGTGCATGTATTCCGCAATAGTGTATAGTTATGATAATCTCTATGAATAAGTGTTTATTATTCAAAATTTATACAATTGGATATCATTGACTACAACTGGCATGGTCTGAAATCTGGATGAATAAAGTGGGGTCATAGAATGTATCATTTGTACCGCTTTATTATTAGGGTTGGGTAAAGTTTGAGCAGGAAGCTGATAAGGTTGAAATGGTGGAGGTAATGATAATGGTGGCATAGGTTGACTCAGCTGAGATAACGATGGTTGAGGCATTGGGTAAGGTGCATATGTAGGAGGGTATGATTTCATAGGTGCATGATAGGAATTATGTGAATGATATGAATGGTTTGGCCCTCTCCATCCTTGTTTCAAATATTGGGAGGGTTGTCCATATTGATATTGATTCCCATGTTGCTAATGCTGAGAGTGACCATTGTTAGGATAGGAATATGAATGTGCATTATAACCAAAAAAATGTGGTGGAGATTCAAGAACCATACCTGCACTTACCTGGGGCCAATTCATACTTACTCCCATAACATGCAATGATTCGGCTTCAGGTTGTCCCCCCTCCATACAAATTTTAGCCCAGGTATAGAGGGACATTTATTGATAGCATGGTTATCTGCACAAATTGCACATTTATTAGTTTCTTTAATATCTAGAGGACATTCTCTTAAAGGATGCTTTCTTCTACATTTAGGACAGAAAATAGACAATATCTCTTGCTCTTCTATAAGTTTCTGCTAAAACATCAAAGAGTCTATTTGTTTATTAACAGTATTCATTACTTCAATTTTCATATTTTCCATTTTGTTTTCTAATCCAATAATCACAACATCAATGGATTTGGTTTTTCTATTTTTATTCTGAATTCCTTTACTGGATCTATATTGATTCCTCGAGAATTTCCTACACAAGTCACAGATCTAATCAAAAGTCTTTTGATCAATATCCCCTTGTCCTAACAAATTTAAATTATTTCTAGCATCATCAGTGAGCCCATGTAAGAATAAGGTTCTACTGGTACTTGGATCAAATTTGTGCTTTGACCTTTGAAGGATATACAAGAATCTCTCCAAGTAGTCCTCTAAAGTCTCATCATCATTTTGCACAACAGTAAAGATTTCATCTTGAATATCTCGAGTTTTACAATATTCCTGATATTTTGACAAGAACACTCTCTTCATTTGCTTCCAAGAATATATAGTGTTCCTCCTAGTCCCATGAACCAACGGAGTGTTGCGTCCTTGAGGGTTGTAGGAAACAATTTTAACTTTTTGGCATTAGATGAATAATCATAAATTCTACACAAAAGATCAAACTCAAATAAGAAAGAGTTTGGGTCTTCATGTACCTTACCATAAAAATGAGGAAGAGCTGATGGTGAAATGTTTTTCATTTTCACATGTGTATTAGGATCCACAATCAGGAATCCGAAATTGGAATGTTCCTCATTTACCTGATTTTCACCGCTTCCTTCTACATGGTCTTCCATATCTACCATTTTTTTTCTTCACCCAAAACGCTCTTAACAGGTTGAGAAGGCTGGCTATGGATTCCAACAGTCCCCTTCTTCCCCTTTATGGGCTGTGTCACACCTGAACGACTGCTTTTAGGGCTTAGGTGGACTGTTCCTACATGATGAGTCTGAGTTTGTTTGGAATTTCTGCATGCAAAAGAAGGCCCAATATGAGTTTTGGTTTCAGATTTGTCAGTGTTTCTTTGGCCCCTTGTGGTCTTTGGACCCCTACCTCTTTTAGGCATTCATTTCAAAAAATGACAAAATGAAATTCAAAAATAAAAATCGCAAGTTTCAAAAAATAAATCGGCACCTATAAATTCCTTCAAATAATAGCAGACTTAACCCTATTGCAAAAAATGGAAAATTCTTACCAACTCAAGTCTCCTCCCTAGCAACGATGCCAAATTGTTGGGTGCAGGAATTGCGCTTGAGCAAACTCCTCAACACTTAATTGTCAACCTGGCGGTTTTGTAAACTTAGAGATGAAGCACAGGCAATGCCAGAAATGGTATGAAATTTTCCTATTTCTAATCCTACTTCTTAAAGGAAATGTTTTTAGAATCAGAAAGAAAACAATTGGAAAGGTATTTGACACCTAAGAAATTCTAGTGCTGGAATATAAAATACAATTTGCATGTAAATCAAGTCAATAAATTCCACACAACGAAAACAATATTAAATGTTGTAATGAATTGTTATAATCATCTTCAGATGGATGTCTAACAATCTGACAAGTGGGCCCTTGCAGAATTATGCCTTCCTTCTGATCTTCCTTCCACACACAAACAACTTGTCCTTGCATTGTTACAATTTTCTTGCACTAGTGCAGGTACAGTATCTCTGTGCAAAAGTATATGTGACCTTCCTTATTGAAGACTTATGTCTTAGTGGAGGTTCTCTCAGCCTAAGGGCTCAGAGCACTCTATTTCTATAACAAGAGACCATCTCTTGCATCAAAGCATAGCTTCCTTCACCAAGTTTCCAAATTACTTTTGAAAAGAGTAAAATATGTGCTGTAAAAGAATTGCAATTGTAAATGAAATTCTGAAGTAAATTATCCATGAAAAAAGGAAATTCTTCAATTCATTAAACCTTGCAAAGGAAATAAACTTCATGAAATAAGGCACTTCAAAAGAATCAAATAGTAGTCTAAGCGTTTTGCATGTGTTAACTAACTTTACTAATCCATTCAAAGATGCTTATGTTATTTGCATATAATATGTTTATGATTATTTTATGCAACTGCTTCTAGATCCTCTAAAACATATACTTTTAATACTAAAGACAATTACTAAATTAATGATTCATTCACTTGCATAATAACTGGAAATAATATGCAGAGAAGTGATTCATTGTTCATTGAAAAAGAATAATTAAACCAAAGTGCAGGCAACCTCATGCACTAGTGCAAGAAAGAGTTTTATGCACAATCCGATCAAAAATTAGTTAAAACATAGATTGATATAAAGGAATGCGAGAAAGATATCTCATAAACAAAGTAAACAAAGCTAATTCTCAAACCATGGATCTGTTTCACATGTTAACTACAAAAGATATTTTAAATCAAAACTTGAAAGATAAATATTAAAACTATAACATCACACAACTACAAACGAAATATCCACACCTTCTTTCTGAATAACGAAAGTGAGAGGGGTAAAAGAGTTGGGTTGGTTGGGCCCTAGCCAACCAGCTTGTTCCCCTTCTAGGGAACAAAAAAGCTTAGCACTTCAAAGATACATCAAAGGTAGACTAGACGTTATGTATGCAAATCATGGCAATTCTCTTGTATTACTTGATTCGGCAAATACACATGACAGAGCAGTCCAACCCCAGAGATGAGGCGATAACTAGAATACATAAACAAAATTACAATCTATGATTGCTTATGACTAGCCTCCTCCTACCTATATCTATATCTTGTATATCCTTTTGGCTCTAGCCATTTTCACTAATTACAGGCATTTCTTGTTCATGCCTTTCAGCCGAACAAACTTAGAAACTGAAATTACAAACTTGGCCAGCAATTATAATACACATGAATCTCTCTTGTACTTAACCTAACTTTGGAAAATATTCCGTGATTGCGCGCCACCTGTTATCCTTATTCAGTTCATCAACAACTAAAATCGGAGTCAAGGATCGAGACCCGTCCTCGTGGAAGATTTGGCTTCTCGGAAATATTGGGCAATCTTCGTGGCAGTGCAGGAATCTACCTGCACTAGTCATACTCATTCATAATTAATACTAAGTTCCATGGTTACTCTAGGAAATTAATATGAGTTATAAGAGATATGTAAATAAGCATGAAATCCATATAAAATGATTAATAAAGTGATGAAATAAATCTTAATATAAAATATGAGCATGTGCAGGAATGGGTAATCATCTTGTACTAGTGCAGGAAGGAAGGGTCTTTTATTGAGATAAAACAAAGGTTTATTTTGATGAAAATGGCGTAGAAAATGGGGCAATTTAGGATACCGACACTCGTCATTAAGGGGAGTGACATTGTGTTTCATATACCTCTCGGATAACACCCGGATTTAGTTGCACTTTCCCTTGTATGGAAGCCACTTGTGAGACCAGTCTGTAGCAAAGTGTCCATACAACTTTCTGGACTAGTCTCTGCTTAGCAGCAAACCATATTCTTTCGGTATGTCCACAACAACTATGTTAATGCACTGGTTGACTCAACTGTCATGGGATAGTCGGATGATCATGTCTCTAGTTCACCAATGGTTGGTACTGATGTTCTATCAAGTTGGATGATCCTCACAGATGTTTCGCTCCATTGTGCATTGATCTTCTTAGAAATGGAGTGTTGCATGACAGTGGCTGCTGCACCAAAATCAACTAAGAAGTTATGGACATTGTAGTTGAAAACTTCGAATGAAAGTAGGAATGGGGGGCAACTTGAGTTTGCTTCTTCTAGCTGGAGTGTATTGAGCACAGTGGATAGAGATCCGGGAGGTATGCATGCTCCCTTACTGGTAGAGGTCGTGTTTTTTGTTGTTGTTTGTCCCAATGTGCGCAGCAGGATATCTCGCTAACTCTAGACTTTGGCTAAATGAAAAAACTAATTTTCACTTCAGTTTTCTTCATGTCACATACTATGTTGTAATACAGAGGTGGTAGACTCACTGAGGTGTCTAGGGTGGAACGAATGTTTGTGCTATCTATCAGAGTGTTTTGTAACTTGTTGCATATGGAAATACTCTTATCTGTCGCAGTATTCCTGGACTTGCTTTGTGTTTGTTTCTTTGAGGCAGCTGGTGGATCGACCTTCTTTATCAATTGTCTCACTTTCTCTTTCATCTCCTCAACTGTAGGGGGAGCCCCTTTACTCCTAAGATGGTAACAATCATTTTTCTTTTGAGGTTGCTTCTTAGTGTTCATCTTTGAGACTACTTGCGAGCAAGGAAAATTTTAAGAACCCCCCTAAATTTATATGTATAATAAATGGGTGAATATCCATGGTATATAGGAAAAATGGAAGGTGATTTTATCAATAATATAATATGTATATATATTTTTTTGGCAAATCTCTCACCAGGCATGGCGAATATTTTACTCAATTATAAAATCTTGTAAGATCTTGATGAGTCTTTCACTAAATAATAAAACTTTGTAAAGTCCTAGTGAATCTTAGCATTGTGAACTCTTAGAGAATTTTTTGAAAAGGTATAAAACCATATATGACAAGAGCCACATGGTGGCAATATCACTATTTTTTTTTCACATTTCCACAACATGGAACTTGTTTATAAAATTATAAAAAATCCAACGAAGTCCCTTATAATATGTAGGTAAGCTTATAACAGAGTCTGATACCACTACTATGCTTGTCTTCATTCAAGTGTCATAGATGCTATACTTAACACTGTGAATCACAACTTCTCTTAGAACTCAACTCTATAGTGTAATTAAAACCTTTGGAAATTGAATCTGACAACTCTATAAAAATGATTAGTGAAATAGAAGCTTTTGTGAATGATTCCACTAACTATCACTGCTAAACAATCAATCTGTTAGAAAATTATATATTACGGAGCAACGGAACCCCCCCTGGCCCCCCCTGGACCCCCCTGCAGCGAATATTTTACGGGCGGCGTTGCCGCCCCCATTCCGAACTGGGGTCCTATGTGGCGATACCTTTGAATATAGAAGATAATCAGACTCCACACCCAACAATCTCCCACTTGGAGACTGATTGTAGCAACTCCACCGCTGCTCCATTTGTTGGACAATGACTCCTCTTTGGACCTGGCTGTTTCTCATCTTCATCGTCATCCTTGAAGACCAACTGAAACTGAGCATATTCTCAGTTTCTCCCTGGTTACAACTTTTGTTAGCATATCTGCAGGATTCTGGCTAGTGTGTATCTTTTCCAGCTTCAACTCTCCATCTTCCAACACTGATCGTATGAAATGGTACTTGAGCTATATGTGTTTAGTCCTGGAATGAAATGCTGAGTTCTTTGCAAGATGAATGGCACTTTGGCTATCACTGTATAACGTGCCCATATCATGCGCCTTACCCAATTCACCCATAAACCTTTGTAACCAAATAATTTCTTTACTAGCCTCTGTAGCAGCAACATACTCTGCTTCTGTTGTTGAAAGTGCAACAACACTTTGGATTTTTGAAACTCAACTGACAGCTATTCCTCCAACAGTAAATACATATCCTGTAGTGCTCCTCCTGTTATCTCTGTCACCTGCCATATCTGCATCAACATATCCTTGTAGGGAGATGTTTGAACCACCAAAGCATAATGCTTGATTTGTGGTACCTTTCAAATATCTGAGAATCCATTTCACTGCCATCCAATGTTCCTTTCCTGGATTGTTCATGTACCTACTTACAACTCCCACTGCATGTGCAATATCAGGCCTCGTGCAGACCATTGCATACATTAAGCTTCCAACTGCTGATGCATATGGAACTTTAGACATATAATCCATGTGTTCTTGGGTCTTTGGGCACATTTCCTTGCTAAGTTTGAAATGGCTAGAAAAAGGTGTACTAACTGGTTTTGCATTGTGCATGTTAAATCTTTTCAACACCTTTTGTATGTACTCATTCTGAGACAATGTTAATTTACGATTTTTCCTGTCTCTAGTTATTCTCATACCAAGGATTTGTTTTGCAGCTCCCAAATCCTTCATTGCAAATGAATTTGCCAGTTTTCTTTTGAGCACATTTATTTCCTACATGTTAGATCCTGCAACAAGCATGTCATCTACATACAATAACAATATAATATAGCTACCATAATTTTGCTTTTTCAAATAAACACAATGATCAGAGTGACATCTAGTATAACCTTGTTCAGACATAAACTTGTCAAATTTTAGATACCACTGCCTTGGAGCCTGTTTTAAACCATACAAGCTCTTCTTCAACCTGCACACTAGTTTCTCCTTCCCTTTCACCTCATATCCTTGTGGCTGCTGCATATATATCTCTTCCTCCAAATCCCCATGGAGAAAGGTTGTCTTTACATCTAACTACTCAAGATGCAAATCTTCAGCTGCTACAAGACTTAAAATAGTTCTGATTGAAGTCATTTTAACAACAGGAGAAAATATTTCATCAAAATCAATACCTTTCTTCTGTGCAAACCCCTTCACCACAAGTCTAGCTTTATACCTCTGTTTTCCTCCATCTTCTTCCTTCAGCATGTAAACCCATT
This sequence comes from Pinus tabuliformis, assembly GCA_031772625.1. Taxonomy (NCBI): domain Eukaryota; kingdom Viridiplantae; phylum Streptophyta; class Pinopsida; order Pinales; family Pinaceae; genus Pinus; species Pinus tabuliformis. The sequence continues at coordinate 604,419,428 of CM062809.1, read as the reverse complement.
TATTCTTCAATGTAGTTTTTCCTACAGGCAACCTGACTAAATCCCAAGTCTGGTTATGCATTAAGGAGTCCATCTCTTCTTCCATGGCTACCTCCCACTTCTTCCTGCTTTGAACCTGCATTGCTTCTTCATAACATTCGGGTTCATCGGAATCAGTCAACAATAAATAATATAATGAAGGAGAGTATCGTTCAGGGGGTCTACTTATCCTGGTAGATCTTCTAACATCACTTTCAGGTGTTTGGGGTGCCTGTTGTTGTTGTGGTGGTTGCTGTTGTTGTGGTTATTGATTATTATTATTTTCAGGCACCTTTACTTTTTCAGTGATTTCATCAAGAACTGCGTATTCCTTGTTTTCCTTTTCCTATTTCTTTTCCTGCGACTGATTCTTATACAAGACCTTTTCATTGAATATTACATCTCTGCTCCTAATGATTTTGTGATTTTCGTAATCATATAAGCAATAACCAAAATCATTAACACCATATCCAATAAAGGTACATTTCTTTGACTTTGCCTCAAGCTTTGTTCTATTTTCTTTATCAATATGGACAAAGGCCTCACAACCAAAAGGATTTAAAATAGAATAGTTTACCTTTTTACCTGTCCATGCTTCCTCTGGAACACCACCATCCAAGGAACTTGAAGGCCCTTTGTTTATTAGATAAACAACAGTATCTACAGCATCTTCCCAAAACTGTAAAGGAAATCCTGCATGCAATCTCATGCACCTTGCACGCTCCATGATTGTTCTATTCATCCTTTCTGACACACCATTTTCTTGTGGTGTTCTTGGAACTGTCTTCTCTCTGCGAATTCCATGCTCTGAACAGTACCTATCAAACTCTTTGCTGCAATATTCACCTCCATTGTCTGATCTAAGACACTTCAATTTATTTCCTGTCTCAATATCAACCAAAGCTTTCCATTTCTTGAAAGTATCAAATACATCAGATTTATTCTTAATACAATAAATCCAAGTTTTTCTAGTTGCATCATCAATAAAAGTAACATAATAACGAGAGCCACCGAGAGATGATACCTGAGCAGGTCCCCATACATCTGTATGCGCAAGCTCTAATTTTTCATTCTTCTTTTCTTTCCCAACTCTGAGAAATCTGACTCTCTTCTGTTTTCCATAAATGCAATTCTCACAGAAGTCCAAATCAACATTATTCAAACCCGGGAACAAATTCCTTGAGTGAAGAATCTTCATCCCCTTTTCACTCATGTGTCCGAGCCTATGATGCCATAATGCTGCATCTGCTCCTTTGGAAGTTAAAGCATTAACAGAGTTAGAAATGCCATTGCATAAATACAATGTACCAACCTTTTCACCTTTTTCTATTATCAGGGCTCCTTTGGTGACCTTCCAGGCTTTATCTGTGAAAGTTGTCACACAACCTTCACCGCCTAACTGCCCTGTTGAAATCAGATTTTTCTTTAGATCTGGAACATGCCTTACCTCCTTTAATAGCCATTGGTTTCCATTCTGCTGTTTTACAAGAACCTTACCCATTCCAACGATTTTACAGGGTTTATCATCACCCAGACGGACTTGTCCAAAATCTCCTTGAACATAGTCATGAAAGTATTTCTTATCAGGTGTGGCATGGAATGAAGCCCCTGAATCTACCACCCAGGAATCAGTAATATTTTCGAAAGAAAGAATCAAAGCATCTTGTAACACCTCACCTGTCACATTTGCTTCATGATTGTTTGCTTGCTGTGCATCTCCTTCTTTTCCCTTTCGAGATCTACAGTCTTTCTTTAGGCGTCCTTTCTTTCCACATTTCCAGCACACTATCCCCGATCTGGACTTGGATCTGCCTTTCCTTGATTTACTGCGATATCCTGAGCTCTTTCCTCTTTCCATTTTTCTTCCTCTAGACTTTGCACTCAAAGCATTTCCCGATGTCTCACCGGAGCTTTTCCGTCACATTTCCTCGCTAAGGATAGCACCGACAACATCATCAAACTTTAAAGTACTAGATCCAGAAACGGAGTTACTAATGGCCATTACCAAACCATTCCAACTTTCTGGTAATGAGCACAAGAATAACAGAGCTCTAACTTCATCATCAAAGTTTACCCCTACAGAGCTTAACTGACTTGTAACTGTATTAAAATCATTTAAATGGTTTGCAACAGATCCACCTTCCGACATATTCATATTAAATAACCGTTTCATAAGAAATACCTTGTTTGAGGCCGAGGGTTTTTCATATAGTTTCAACAACGTCTGCATCAAACCCTCTGTCGTGGTTTCCTTCGAAATGTTGAAGGCGACTAACGCAGCAAGGCACAACCGTATTGTTCCGAGTGCCTTTCTATCCAGAAGGTTCCATTCTTCGTCTTTCATACCCGTCGGCATCTTTGTTTTTCCGCCCAATGGTAGGTATAGATCTTTCTGATACAGATAATCTTCCATCTGCATCTTCCATAGCAAGAAGTTTTGGCCGTTAAATTTCTCGACCCTAAACTTACCATCTTCTGCCATTGCTCCCACTCAAACCAGGAAACCCTTCTTTCCTACGAGTTTATCAGCCAAATAGACCTTCGGCTCTGATACCAGTTGTTAGAAAATTATATATTACGGAGCAATGGAACACATAAAATATTGCAGAAATATAAACACAGAAAACGCACAGAACAAGAGAGACACAGATATACGTGGTTCACCCAGTTTGGGCTACGTCCACCCCAAACAGCCAGTCCTTCCTTTCTATTATCCAGCAAAATGAAGAGACACAACCTACAGCAAATCCGCTGTAATATCCTCTGTTTTCTCTCACAGTCTCACCTCTTTGTTTCTCGCTCACAGAATACACACCTATCACACAGCCTCAAATACAATACCCTCATACAAAGAGAGGGGTTTCCTTCTAAGGAAAAAACCCTAAACTAAACATAAGTTCTACCGTCAGATCATCCGCCTAATGAACGGCCCAGAATGACTAGAAATTACTATACTTTTACCAGGCAATTTTACAGCTGTTTTTAGCTTCGGGGGCGCTGCCCCGCCGGGGGGGGCTCCCAAAGATCGCAGCTGCCCCCCCCCGGACCCCCCCTGCAGCGAATATTTTATGGGCGGCGTTGCTGCCCCCATTTCGAACTGGGGTCCTATGTGGCGATACCTTTGAATATAGAAGATAATCAGACTCCACACCCAACACAATCTAGACTATGAAATTGTCTTCCATCTTGTTCACAATCATGCTCACGATCTAGGGAGTGCGACCACCTGGCCTGACATAATGGCCATCATAGCTTCCAATAATCAACAACCACCTTGCAAGGACATCCTAGCTCATGTCTCATGAATTTTATTCATCAATCTTAACTGATATAAATCTTATAAAGATAATATTAGAATCCTCTCTAGATTCATTATTAATACAAGGGTAAAGGAAAATTTCTAGCTCAAGGCACTAGCCAATACCAACTTTGGTATTTGTGACCCCTTTGTGGGGATGCACCTACCCTGCCCCGTTGGGTTTTTCCCTTGTAACATAGTTCAAGGATCACAAGACTTTCCAATCTTCCTACTCCATTAGACACAGTTTATATGTTATACATAAAGAATGGAAAAGAAGCATTATAGAACACACAATTTCACAGAAGGAATAAAAATATTAGCCAGTTCAATATCAAAATCTTAACCACTGATTAAAAAACAATAACAAGTAGTGTAATGAATTGTTCCGAGTTATTTATTTACAAGTTGTAAAGAATGTAGTGGAATGGAAAATATTACTTAGGCAACCCTTCAATAGTTTCTACTAATATGTCTATGCATGTACATATGCAATTAAGAGCATTGTTGAATACAAAGTTTCCTTTTCTCTTGCCTCCATTTTGACAAATCAGTGTGAAATCAGTGTCACTTTAAATCTCCTTTCCTATGTGGATGTTTTGACAAATCAATGTGAAATCAAAGTCACTTTGAATTTCCTTTCCTGCGAGGGATCACATCCACAGTTGATTAGTAAAAGCTAATCTACTATATATTATGTTCAAGAAATTGACTGCAATCTACAGTGGAAACGAGACCTCAATATTAATTCTAAATTTGAATATCTCAGGACAACATAAGAGATAAAAATGCATATTTCCTTAGTAGCTAGAAAACAGTCACTCCATCATTACAAGACCATCTAGATTTCAGCACTTAATCTAAATAATGGCACTAGTTGCAGTGCTTATTTGTATTAACACCATGGAAAGGCAACAACAATGTTTGAAAGCACACTTACTGGAAAAGTTGTAACATTCCGAGAATATTTAATGATAGCATCTGAACCTCGTAGCTATGGTGCAGAAACTAGGGAACCTAAATCTTGGAAGATATCTCATACCAAATCTAAGAAAAAAATAAAAAAGGGAAAAAATCAAAATCTATAAATCAAGCAATGAATTGTTTACAAATAAAATACAATTCCTTTAACTAACAGTTAAATTGTGGTGATATATTTAAAAATTTAGTAAGCGGGGAACTTCAAACCATGGAATATTACCTTTGTCATTACTGGCATCTCTTAGTGACTGAGATTACAAATCAATACTTATGGAAATATTATAAGAAATTTTGTGAAATAGTAAAGCATAACCTCTATTTTCAAGCAACAAAATCATGACATTGTTACATCAAGAGCCATAATTGATACATAATCAATGAATCAAGTCCTTGTATGGCATAGGCTTGTTTCACAACCTCTATTTTCTCAATAACAAAATCAAGACATTGTATGTGGTTATTGCCAAAAGGAAACTGCGTTCTAATTTGGAAGAGGATCTTATCAAAAGTCATGGATTCATTAAAAGCTACAAAGCCTAATGGGTTACTGAAAAATAAGTTGGAATATGGGATCATGATACCTAAATTTAAAAATATGCTCTCATTTTAGAAACATTACAATTATACAATGTTTTTTGAAAGCATTAGAATTTGAAATTGGGCCTTTTTATAAAGACAAGTTTTCATTAACAGAATTTACTTTCCTACCTGAAACGTTGTAGGTATCCAAGAAAAACTTGAAAAGCATAAGAGAACTTAGCATAATGTACTTTCTTTCCTTCCTTAACATTCTTAAAGAGTTGAGGTTCCTCAAGTCATCGGGTAACTTTCGAAGGAAATGACAGTTAGTAATAGTCCAATTCACAATAGAAGATGTGTCACAAATACGAGGGGGCATCTCCTCAAAATCACAAAGGTGCTCCAGGTTAAAATCTAGCATTATTGGAAGCTTAATGCTCAACTGGGTATTATTGAACCCAGAGATTTTTCCAATCTTCACTAAACGCTTAAATATAGCTTCTCTAAGTTCTACATGACTTTATTATGCTCTTGAAGTGGGGGCACATGTAGCATCTCCAAGTGAATAGTCTTAAACTAAGTGAAGGTAAGGCCGATAGATCATTCAGTGTGGATCTCTTTAACCCATAATTGAATGCTATTAGGACTTTCAAATTTTTCATGGAACTCAAAAATGTTGGAAGAAAGTATTTGCTTCCAGAAAAGAGTAAAACTAAAGCCTCTGCTTGAGGACAACTGATGTCACACCACTAATACTTCTCCATGGAATTTGTATAGGTAAACCACAAATGCATAATTCCATTAGAATATTGTGTTTATTGAATACACAAATGAAATCATAGTATTTCTTTAAAATATCTTTTGAAATCAAAATTACCGAAATTACATATTGATAACCTAGTGGGTGTAGGATAAAATTCACCTGTGTCATTCACATAAAGCATGAGAAAAAACCTAATACTATATATAAAACCAAGAAAATTCAAATTCATCACTTATAGGGATCTCGTAACCACCTTGCCAATACACAAGTATGTTCCTATTTGCAGTTAGAAAAATTACCCAAATTACAATCTGTTTACTCCAACCTATGTTGGAAAGTCATAGAAGGATGACTAGTGCAATCAATCCATTCCTTTTAGCCTTGGATTTGTTTCAGTTTAAAACAGAAGTATACAAATATACTTGTCCAATGCCTATGCTTTAACCATTCACCTTAATATGTTTTTACAATATAATTTCCTAAGTCTATTTAATATCTTCATCATCATAAAAACCAACCTATATCCATCTTAACTCCACATCTACCACTCTTAGGGGGATGAAATCTATTTATCCCTCTGAGCACTTGGTAGACCCAGAATTAAGATGGATCTAAGATGATAGAATTTCCCTTTAAATAGTCTATGCTCACATGAATATCATGGTATTACCATGGGTCAATACCATGGGTTATCATAAACCCGGAGCTTAAAAATTACTATTAGTAATTTATAAAAATTAATAAAATTAATAGTTGATTTTTATTTTATTTTTTATTTTAACCAAGCTAATATGTTTAACATACATTAAATTACAACATCCATTTTTACTCTTGATCCACCAAGCCTCGAGAGGGATCAAATATTTTTTCACTCTATGCTAGATTGCATATCACGATATTTGATACCTCTCGGGGGTTAGTAGATCCAGAGTAAAGATTTAATTCCCCCATTTAAATAGGCTACATTCCAAGTGAATACCATGGGTCAATACCATGTGCCATTTTTATTTTTATTAATACTAATATTAGGGTTAATAATGTTTTCTTGCATGGTATTAATAATAGTCTAGTCCATGGCATTTTTCCCATAGTATTTTGCCCATAGGTTTCACCTAAATATAACGCATTTTTTGAGTGTTCGTAAATATAAGGTGACTTAAGGAGTAAATATAAAAAAATGTTTTATTTGTTTACCATACCTCTCGTTTATTTATATTTTTATTAATTTACCATACCTCTTTTACAAATATGGTATTTGGCCCATAGGATTCACTTAAATAAAACCTCTTTTTTGAGCCTTCATAAATAGAACGAGGGTTATCGACTAAATATAAAGAGAGGTTTTATTTATTTACCATACATCTAGTTTATTTATATTTTTATTTATTTACCATACCATTTGAGTAAGTATAAAAAGACGTTTTATTTATTTACCATACTTCCACTTTACTTATATTTTTATTTGTTTACACCCTTGCATGTATATAAGGTGACTTATGGAGTAAATATAAAAAATGTTTTATTTATTTATCATACCTCTCATTTATTTATATTTTTATTAATTTACCATACCTCTTTTATAAATATGGTATTTGGCCCATAGGATTCACTTAAATAAAACCTATTCTTGAAAATTAGGGCAAATGGAAGGTTGTAAATCCTAATTTCAAGGGCTAGATTTACCTTTTTTACCCTCTCCCTTATAATAAGGTGGGCTATTTGAGGTGATTTGTAAAAATGTACTATGATACAAAATATTCACCCACTAAAAATTTAAAACCCCTTAATTTCGCCAAAGGGTGAACATTCGCCCCTAAAATTTTCCATGCTTGCGAGCACTGATATGCATTCACCACATGCCCAGAACTTGGTGCCTCCTTAGGTGCAACCTTTTTGTTATCATTAGTGTCTTCCACCTACTCCAGTATGTCACCATCTAGATCGAGTGTATGACTACAGACAGAGGTAACAACTCACTTCCAATCTGAGCAAGATTTCTCGGGATGGAATTCTTCATGGAAGGAATAGAACTTAGGATCAGCACACTTATCGAGTTGGAACATATGCTTCTGCACAAATTTGGAACCGAACTTGTTGTTGCTTGGTGAGCAGGTTGATGAACTGCTTTCCTGTCTCCGTCTGGGCGGATGGTTGACCGCAAATGTGTCCGTCTTCTGTTGCTTGAGTTCGGACATTTCAGTGGTCATGTTCTTGACAAGGCGAGTGAGGGTCTCAATATCATTTTCTTCCTTGTCTCTGCCCTTGCTTGCTACTGCTTGGGGTTTTTTACTTGCATCCTTGGAGTCTTTCGTTGATTCGTCATCCTTGATGACTGCAATGGTGCGCAAGTCTTTCTCAACAACAATATCCTCTTTGCAGCTTTCTAAAAGTGTTGGCTTTGCACTCGCTTGACGAACTGCATAATGTTGGTTGGCAGTGTAGACGCGTAATAGTCGAGAGTGTTGAAGTCATGAGGTTTGGTGTCTGTTGCAAAATTGTTAAAAATACGGATAAACCTCTAATTGAAATCTTTCACTTTCTCATTTCCCTCCATCTTGAGGCTTTCCAATTCTTTTAGTAACATGGCTAGGGTCTTGTCATCAACAAAATTTTCAAGGAACATACGTTTGAAAGAACCCAATTATGTATGAAGTTGGGTGGAAGGTTGTGATACTAAGCAGCTACATGACCCTACAAGGTACATGGGAACAATATACATGCTACGTCGTCATAACGTACCTCAAGGGTGTACAACTGTAGGCAGAAGTTGTCTAAGTGGTCTTCTGCTTTCACTGCGCTGTTAGGGTTGAACTTGATGTTCATTCTCTATGCTCGCTTTGGCATCTTGTGTAGAACTGAGAGAGCCAATGGTACCTAAGTCATCCATTCAAGATTTGGGTTAGCCATCTCTTCATCCTCTTCATCTTCTTCCTCTCCTTCAGAATCTGATGGTTCCAGATCTAAGTTTGTCAGGTCGTCTCCGCCTCCACCTCCTCCACTGCCTTCCCCTCTACCTCCTATACCACAGTTCGATCCCAAGACCATAAGAGTGCCTTGTTCGTCTTCAAATAAGATTGGAGTTTCCTCTCCATCTTTAATAGCTTCTTCCAAACCTTCAAGACTAACAAGGATTGCTTCTTCCATCGATGATACAACAACCCCTGTGGTAGTGGCTTTTGGCTTCTTAGATGTGTGTGGAAGATACTATATGCTTGAGATCAGTCTGAATACTTTCAAGAACTAATGAGGGATGGGACGAACGGAGTGAAGGTGTTGATATGATATCTCACGTTCAATTCTGGGAGGTGAGGAGTAACTGACTACTGAGTCATGAGAGAGGGAGGGCGAGTTACTGCCTTGACTAGATGATTGATGAGTGAGTGTAAGGGGAATTTCAGCCATGTACAACTTGTTTCCATCCTTATAGCACTAGACATGTTGATAGTGTTGGATGCACCAACATTCATGGGATCACCCTTGTATGATGTCCCAACTAGACCTCACACCATTTGGTGTGGAAGTCCCATCACGTATGATGGCCTGGTTGCCATTGTCTTAAAGATTTTCCTCAACTCTTGCTTTTCAGCAGAGGAGATTGGTTTGCTTTGTCTTCGATAAGTGAGGTTCACGTGCCTGGTGAGTGTATGTGTACTTGTGTCAATGGTTTTTTCACTATGAGGGGAAGAGAGTTAAGGTGAGTTCCAGGTGTTATAGCTCCAAATCTCACTCTTATGGTTTGTGATGCTGCACTCATGGCCTAGGGCAACCCCTCCTTCCAGACCTGGTCCTAAAATTTAAAAAACAGTGTTTTATCCCCTATACGCGCCATTTCCCTGAGTTAAACGCGTGTACACGTGGGTCTGTGTATACCCAACCCGCGTGTATGTATTAAAACACTTAAAAAAAAAAAATTCCTTATTTTCGAGCGGAGATCGAGGGTTTTACCTGCTGATCACCTGTTAGTGCCCGTGGCCCAACTGTTCCCAACTCCTAACTAAAAAACTACTTTGGAGATGGTATAAAAAGACATCAAAGGGAAGGCCTAAGGGAGAGAGAAAAGAAGAGAAAGATTATTATGCTGAGATTTTCCCCTTAGACCAGGTCTGAAGTCCTTGGTGCCTTCTGCACTTCCCCCATTTTACATAGGAAACCCTTGTTTCCATGTGTATTGGTGATCATTCATCCTTTATATCACCATTGAGTAAGACTTGGAAGGAGCTCTTGTTGGAGGCTTGAGGCTGGAACGAATCCGGGAGGAAGCTTTGCTTGGAGCCTGCTGAAGGTGTTTCAGGAGAAATCTTTCCGTTATATGTACTTTACTTCCCTTTATATAAAGAAACACGTCTTGGTTCCCAAAACAATCTTTCTTTGTGCTTATGAAATTCTTGTCTTGAATTCTTATGCAAGTAGTTACTTAAAGATTTTTATAACTAACTTTATAGCATGAAGAAGGTTTTCATATAAGTATTTTTCCATGTACTGTTGTGTTCTTTGATTTGTTTGTTTTACAGGTCAAAGGAGAAGAAGGGAACTCCAAGAAGGGTTTGGACCCTAAAGGCCTTCTAGAACGTAGGACCTTAGGTACGTACCCTAAACATTAGAATTTGCTTACAGTAAAGATAATGGTTGTGTGTGTGTTTCTTTGAATAAGCAATTTTAAGTCTGGTAGAGTCTCAACCCAAAGGACCCTAGGGGTACTTTCCCCTCAACTAGAATTGGAGACTCCACTGGGGAAAAACACTCTTGTTGTTCCTAGTTTGGGTAGTCTTCAAGCCAATCAAGGCTTAGCCCCTCTGTTTGCTGGCTCTTACTGTCTGATCTGTTCTTGAACTCTAAGCTTTTCCAGTTTTTTCAGTCTGTGTTTTTTATTTTTCTTGAAAATCTTCAGATACGCTGTTTTTTTGAGTTACAGAAGCATATATACTCAAGTTGAACTAAGTGAACCCACATATACGCAGGTTTCCTCAGTTACAGTCGCGTGTACACGCATTCTGCACATCACTGCAGGCGCGTATATTACATATTTTTCAAGATTTATAAATTTTCTTTTTGCTGAATGTTTGTCTGGTGGTTTGGGTCAGTTTGAAGCAGTCATTTTCCAGTAACAGTCCTCTGTTTAACAGGGGGCATCTTGTTCTGAACTCTCTCTAATTATAAGGAGTATTAGTCTTGTTTTCGTTGATTGCAAGCGTCATTGTTTTTTGACACACAAGATTTCTGGTTAAGAATCTTGACTGCTCTGGTTTGGCAGAGTAGGAAGATTGGATTCAATCTTTGTGTTCATTTTGTTTTGGTGACCCTTTTGGTTGCTTAACGAAACCATTTTTGTGACCATTTGCTCCTTCGTTTCGGGAAAGTTGTTTGTTACCATTTTCTTGAAACTTGTCTTTTGATCTCTTGGACTTTCATTGCTGCTTTTGATTGTCAAGAGCGATTTCAAACGCATTTATTTTTGTTGGGTTTTCATCATTTGAAAGGTGTCAATTCGCAAAAGTGTTTGGTTGCCTATTCTTCAATAATTAGTGTCAGTATTTTTGAGAGCATTCTTTGAAAAAGACTTCTTTTCTTGTTGTTTGAAAGAAAATCTTTTGAAAGTTTTAAGTTTCGCTTTCTTAAACTTGCTTTTCATTTGATTTCCTTTTTTGCGAAGTGAAAGTGCTTTATGTTTATCTTAGAACTTGTTTTTATTGTTTGGACGAAATGATTGGTAGCACATAATATTCTATCTAAGCATTTTAGTGGAAAGACAAATTTGATAAGTGAGCAACTTTCCTTCTTTGTTTGCAGAGTAGTCTTAAAAATCTTTCATTCACATATAGTTGTTGCATTAGGATAGATTTGCATCCCCTTTTATGCATACATAGCTTTGTGTGAGTGTGGAGTTTGAAAAGAAAGCAAAAAAATTTGTTTAATTTGAAGTACCTCTGAACCCTATAGAAATTGCTCTTCATCGAAAACAAAAAGTGCATATGCATGTAGCTAAGTTTTATTAATTTCTTTTTGCGTCAAAAAACACCACTAGTTTCACTTCCGTGACCTTGTGACTTAAAGAACAGCCTAATAAAATCAAGCGCTAATTAAAATCCACTAGAAATTTTTGTTTTAGTCAGTTACACCAACAAGTTTAGGATTTTTAGGGCCTTGGATTAGGCGAGTGGAGAGTTAACTCTCCAAGGCCACATAAAACGTCAAACATAAGAGTCTGAATAACGAGAGAAAATCCAATGGCGTTAGGAAGACCAGGAAAGCTCCGGATTTGGGAGTTAAGCACGAGGGTCTGTGAAGACAGGGAAGAGAGATACCCCCTCTCCTACTTGTCCGAACTTACCTCACGACTGTTCCGCCTGGCTTCTACGACGAGTTGGTACCCATAGTTGCCTCTCATAGGGATCTACACAGGTGGCTGCGGAGGGGAATCCCGTGGCACCTAAGGTTGACATTGCATCACTCTCGACAGTACTACTGGAGGGCACCCTTGCGAAGCTTGGGGGCTTGCACCGGCGCAGGCTGTTGTTAGGAGGTCATCGTAACTTCCTCTGTTACCTTTGTTGGTAGGATTGGGCCTTCATTATCCCAGACTATCTTCGGAAGGCACCTGACTCCACTTTCTTGTATTTTGTTGTCCAGTCCTCATCACCCGGAGCGGAAATACTTGGAAGTTGTTTGACTGGCTGATATCTTTAGGGACTTTATAGTGTGTGCTCTTTGTTCCTTGTATACCGTTCGCTTTAGGTATTTTTGTCTAGTCACGTTTGGACTTTATGTTCTGAGTGACCGGCTTACCACTCTACCGATCTTGAAAGGCTTTTGGTTGTTCTTTCAGAATTTGTGGAGTTTCCTCCTCAAGGGCAAAGGTTTTGATTGCTTATCCATATTCCTTGAAGAGTTATTTCTTCATTCCAGTAGGGGAAGGGTCTTTGGATCAATTTAATATGGCTAATATTCCTGTGGAAACCAACCAAGGTACCCTTCCAAAAGGGGATCCTTTTGCTTTTCCTTTCTTTGGAAACGTTGGTACTCCCTTGATGGCCACTTTGAATATTCCTGGGTTGAATGCTGGACTACCCGTTTGGCTGTGGTCCACTCCGAATATTCCAAATGCTCTTGAAGCTTCTCAGTTGAATGCTTTATTTCAAGGGCACCATATGGGTGCTAATTGTTCATCTTATTTCAAAGAGAAATCTGGGATTCCTTCTTCTCCTCCTTCTTGTAACAAGAAATCTAAAAAAAGGAGAAAAAGGAAGTCAAAGAAGAAGAATAAGTCTATCCTTTCGTCTTCAACCTCTGCGAGTCATGTTGGAGATGAGTCTTCAGCCACTGCAAGTCATGCTAGGGGCACAAGTCTAGTCACTGCAAGTCACACTAGCACTTCATCTTCAACCTCTGCGAGTCATGTTGGAGATGAGTCTTCAGCCGCTGCAAGTCATGCTGGGGGCACAAGTTTAGTCACTGCAAGTCATACTAGCACTTCATCTTCAACCTCTGCGAGTCATGTTGGAGATGAGTCTTCAGCCACTGCAAGTCATGCTGGGGGCATGAGTCTAATCAATGTGAGTCATACTAGCAAAGAGTCACCGACCTCTGCAAGTCATGTTCAGGACTCTCCGCAAACCACTGCTAGTCATGTTGGCGGAATGGAGGTTGATAAGAAACCTGGACGTAGAAGTTTTAAACCTAAGTTCCCTTGTAAGATATGCAAGGGAGACCATCTTACTCATTTATGTCGTAGTATTCCAGAGGTCCAAAGGATATGGTCTGAGTCTGAAAGTACTTCTACTCCTAAATCTGATATGGTTTCTCATCAATCCCATCAACCATTGGTTGATAATGTGGTAAAGCCAGTGCAATCGCTGGCCGATTACACTCCTCTTTTGGAGGGTGAAGTGCCTAACAAAAGAGTTTGTTTGATCTCTAGTACAGAGTCTTATAGTATAGGGGGCATTCCAGTTACTTCGAATGTTCCCCCTCCAAGTGCTAAGAGTGTTTCCTTTGATTTGGATAGCCTTGTTGAGCTTTGTCTTCCTTCCGTTGCACCTTTTCAAATAAAGGTCAGAGTGAATTCCACAAATGTCTATCAGTGTATGGTGGATGAAGGATCCTTTGCAAGTATTATATCCTATTTGACTTGGAAAGCTTTGGGTTCCCCAAAGTTGTTGATAGCTCAGAGTCAGTTGTTAGCCTATGATAGAAGGCCTGGTGAATCTATGGGTGTTCTTCCTCAAGTGCCTATCACTTTAGGTGGGAAGACTGTCTTAATCGATATGATGGTGGTTGATAGCCCTTTAGACTTTAATATGCTACTTGGGCGTGATTATGTCTATGCTATGAATGTTGTGGTGTCTTCACTCTTTCAAGTAATGTGCTTTCCTCATAACGGGAATATTGTCACTATTGATCAGCTTGCATCTGATAATCACCACCCTAATTCGACTTTACTGCAGAATGCCCCTTGGTTTGTTCCAAGTGTTCAAGTAGACTCTACCCCGCCACGGGTGAATTATGTGGCATTGAGTCCTCAATGTTCAATTGCTTCTGAGAAGGATCCTTTGACTTATTATTCTCCTTCTTGGGACTTGGTCCCGGCAGTTGACCGAGAGATTCATCCTATAGGGACATGGGACCCTTTAATTCCCTCTTTTGATCCTTGCAGTTCTCATGATTTCTTAGAACTTGTTTTGCCTTCACAGGAGGAACTCTTTGAAGCCATGAGTTATGACTACCAAAGGATTCCTTGGTTCGATCCCTGCAAGGGGTTTGTCCAGAAGAACTATTATGCGTAAGACGCAAGGCTGCGTGGTCCCCTGTACCATATTCTATATATGAGGTACGCATTTTCAAGTTTTGTATTCTATAACACAAGATCTTATATGAAGTTTATATGTGGGATGTATTAACTTCGTGTCTAGTGTTCCTATTTATGTTTACATAACTTGGAAGATTTCTCCTTTGGAAGTTTATGGTTGGTCCGTTTTGACAGGTATTGGTTCTCGAAATTGGCATATAGGTTAGGTTTTTCCACCTGCATTGTGCATTTATCAGTTTCCTTTCCCATTTTGCCTTAAGATCGACCCCACCAAGTTATGGTGCGGAACCTTCTCATTGCTTAGAAGTATCATGACTTGTGTGGTAGAGCCTACCTTATCATGGGTGCCCTAGTTAGTACCTTTTTATCGCTTGGCACTCATGCTGATTTTTCATCCCTAGGCTCGGGAGTCCTCTGTAGTCCCGCCATGACTTATGCGTTGAAGACTCATTCTCCTTATCTTCTTTGCTTCGTTCTGGCCATATACCTTAGAGGCTCCTTTGTGTTGAGTTGTACTACTGCATTTCATGTTGACCATTTGCACCTTTTGGCCTAGAGCCGGCTTCACTTGGACTCATGTTTAAGCCAACTTTTGACCATGACATCTGCAAAATCAACCTTGCATACCTTTGAATTCTGCAACTTGACACACCTTGATCCGTGGAAGGAACATAACCTCTGAGTGTCACTGACCAGTTTTCACCTCCCTGCATTGAGCATAGGAACGTTCCCTTCCCAGGAACTAGATCATCTGTTTCACCGACACTCGTTCTTTCCACTATACCATAGCATTCTTTTATTATTTTTCCTGCTTAACAGAAAAAGACAAAAAAATTAAATATTCCAAAAAAGAGCGGGAACAGGGACATTATTTCCATTTATTGTTGGCAGCTAGAGTCAGTCGTGTCACCCTTGAACAAAGCACTCAAAACAAAGTCTCCTCTGCATGGGTGGGATTTAGTTTGACTTAGGTATGCCATAACCTTGTTATTGAGTCAGTTCTCCCCTGATTGGTTATCTCTTCCAATCATATGGAGGGTTCGTTCATGCCTCCTGCATGGCGAACTTATACAGAGTCATCATATGTTTCCACATAGTCACATTGAGTCGTGATTTTGTTCAAGGGAAGTTAGCCTGAGTCGGCCTCTCTGCGGTGTCTCTTGACTCATTTTTTAGTCGGCCATCCCTGGTCGTCAGTATCATGTCTATCATCACATCAGCTATACTGGTCCTTTACTCGTGCTGGTTTGAGAAGGTCCCCATTGACTTCTTGCTGGCGGGTCTTGTCCTTATCGACGACAACACCTTGCTCTGAGGACAGGCCTCGAGCCGCACCCTGGCCCTATTTTCATTATTGATAGGTCACCTTGTGCTCAGAATCGATCAGTATCATGGGTCTTTGACTGAGTGGTTTCCCTTTTGTTCAACATCAGCATACATTATCACACATTGGGATTCGTGCAGTACCTTGGTTTCCATTTGACCCTATTGGTGGATACCTCGCCTCTGTGTCAGCTTTCATTATTGGTTGGTTCAGAGGGTTTCTGTCGTGCGCTAGCCACATCTTGTGTACGCCGGAAACATACTTCGGTTGGGTCCCTGCATCTTTTTTCATCCGATTCCTTCCACATTATTGGCCTACGGGTTACACTCGTGCTAGATTGATGGAGGATGCCTTAATGCCTTCCTTCTAGTGGATCTTTCCCTATCGACTCCGACTCATTGCTCTGGGGCAAATATCTAGAGTCCATTTGGCAGTACCTTGGGGTTTGCAGTCATTAGTGGAAGATCCTTCACTATCGACAGTGGGAAACCATCATTGTCTCCTGATCGATAGATTCTTACAAGTGTTCGACTTCAGCTCATCTATTCACACTTGTTAGATTGTACTGGGTACCTTGACGCTCATTATCATTATCGGTGAGTAGTCTCGCATTTGTTAACGATATACATCAATGACCGGTAATCAAACGATTTCTCACATGGTCGACTTCAGATCATTTATTCCCATGGTGTAGAAATGTACCACGGCAGTCAGTGAAGACCTCAAGTTGTATCAGCATTCATTGGTTCACTTGACAGTTGCTCCTGTTACTGCTAGTTGATACCACTCCACTTTATATGTTGCAGTCAGTCATGGTGACATTCTATATGCTGGCACCTGAGTTTGTAGTGTAGTACAATCCTATTCCATCATGTTCAGTTGGTACCTTTTGGGATCAGTCTTTGATATCAGTGATCCGCTGCATCTTTCAGCATCATTGACAGTCTTATATGTGATATTCAGACATGTACTTGCTCCTTATGATCAGATGATCCATTATGTATCTTCCAGTCATTTATACTTGTATACTTAGTGGATCCACTTGTACTTGATATGGGGACATGCTTTACTTTTTCTGAGCATGGGTATGCCCGCCTCAGACAGTGTTTCTTTCTGATCTCCTTTTGGTAGCTTGGCAGGCTGAATTCTGGTGAAGTCCTCCTCGGTTTCTCGAAAATACTTCCTTTCCATGTACTTACATAATATATTTCGGCCATCATGTTCCCCTTCTGACCTCATATATTAGGGGGCATCTGTTATAGCTCCAAATCTCACTCTTATGGTTTGTGATGCTGCACTCATGGCCTAGGGCAACCCCTCCTTCCAGACTGTAGATCATTGGGAAGGTATGTTTTAATAAATGATTTGGTGATGTTTTAAGCAATAGTTGTAATCTTTTCTTTATTATAAAGTAGGGAAAATGCAACGAGAACGAGTCTAAAATAATCCAATCACTAACAGTTGTCTTCTCTGCGCAGGAAAAGGTAAAAGCAGGAAGGCGCAATACAAAACGAGGATTTGACGAGAAGATAACGGCTGTCCCTCCAGTTCTAAATAAGGTTCAGACCAGGTCGAGTAAATCAAGGAAGATCAGTCCGGAACGAGATGAAGGACTGCCAGTTCGGAAATACAGGCCGAGTAAAGGAAAGCGTTAACAGTTTAGCGGATCCCTCAGGATCTTCGATCCTGAGGGATCGCTATGATCAATCGTTTTGTCGACCGATGAACTCCGCCGTTAATTGTATAAAAGGAGGGTAGCATTGAAAACTAGGGGGACTCTGGGGGTATCTTTAACTTTCTGTTCATGAATTCTATTGTCAGTTGAACTCAGACTATTGAGTCTCTCTGAGACTTAGTTTTGTACTCTTATCGATGCGTTAATATAATATTTTGGCGTTAATTTATCCGTGCGTCTGAAGTAGCTTACGGCAGTGCGCCATTGGAAGCTTTGGGCCCGGCTCCAACGGACACTGGCTGATTGTACCATTACAATTCTGCTTTGTGTGGTTTGTTTCTCATAATCTGTTATGGTTGCATGTTGTTTCATATTTAGTCATCTGTAGCTATCCTGTTATAAATCTCTGTGATAAGTTCATATCATACTTTCAGGATTCTTCGCATACTGTTGATCTGAGTTGTTTGCATTAGTTACATGATTCATAAGTAGAATATTTCAGCTACAGGTGATTGGGGTTAATGGATTGTTGGTGACTATTGCAGATCGTATACATACGATTGACGTTTCCTGTCTTTAATGATTTACTGTTCCATTTGATATATATATGATTGACGTTTCCTGTTTTAATAATTTGCTGTTCCATTTGGTTAAAGCTGCAAACCTGTATAAACGATTGCTTTCCTTTTCGTATGCAAGTGTGTGCCAAGGATTGGAAGTGTAGACCTCGCGAGACTTAGTTTCTTTACTGCCGTTCCATTTACTGCTGTTCCATTTATTGCCGTTCCTTTTATTGCTGTTCCATTTTTGAAGATTGCTGTTTCATTCTGTTTTCTTGCTTGCGTTTATTGAAGTGGCATGAGAGGAGGTTCAAGACTGTTGTGAGATATAGCAAACGCTATAATGCTCCCAGATCATGATCCATACTCCTTCATCAGTTTCTAGAGGGATAGGTTATTGATTCCATACCCTCGACCGATGAAGTTGCTGCGTGTGTGATTTCTTTATGCAAAAGTAATTTAGCATTAGCATCCGTTTACTCTTGTATTCTTTAGATCTATACTACGAGCATTATCCTGACAAATAGCCTCAAATTAAGATGTCCCTTACAATAACAAAACACTCCCGGATTGACTTGTAATGTGAGATAACTAGAGGTGAAAAAGACCCTTGTTACAGCTCCACATTTTGGCGTCGTTGCCGGGGAAGGGGCATAGCCATTTGTTTTTTTTAACAGGGTAGTGTGTGAATCTGTTAGGGGAGAACTGGATTTTAAAAACGGGAGGTAAGAACCTGCGTGCGGAGCATGTAAAAGCCCTGCTCCACCGTCCACTTTCCTAGCAGAATTGATTTAATTGGAGTGCATGACTAAGCAGAAAAAGCCAGAAAAGAATCAAAAGCCTCCATCCAAAATCGAAAAAGCCAAGGGGTCGGCGACCCTTGGACGAAAGACCTTTATAGACGAAATTTACAAGAAAGCCGGATCTCCGCCATCAGTAGGTTATAAGAAAGTAAACTCTAAACAACCTGCTAGTTCCCTTCAGGCCTCAGAATCACCATCTGAAGCCTTTGCGGAGGTGCACAGTCAGACAGAGGAGCAGGACTTTCAAGAGTTTGACAATTCGACTCCTGGACCAATGCACGAAGGAAATTTTAGCAACCTTTGTGAAGGAGAAGGAGAAACAGGGGAAATCGAGGAACCTAGATCTCCTATTGAACCAAACCAGCCTTTAAATAGTCCGGATAAAGGAAGCGCTGCAAAAATCCTTGTTGAGGGAATTCATTCACCTCAGACCGTAGGGGCCATCATTATCCCTGATAAAGGGAGTGCTGTAAAAACAGTTCCTGCTAAGACTACCCCTCCGCAACCAAGGAATACACTATTGGAAATTCCTGAAGATTACTGGCATATATTTGATTCCATGGCGCAGAATCAGCCAAATACCCAGACCTCTACTTTGCAATATCCCATAGTAGATTCTGCTGCGAATGCGCCAATGAAGGCAATTCCGCTTCAACATATTCCAACGTTTCATGGACTCACATCAGAAGACCCTGATGCGTTTCTATTCGAATTTGATGTGTTATGCAGGGGATACGATTACACCACTGATCCCCAGAAGCTAAAACTGTTTCCCTCTACCTTGAAGGGAGCAGCTCTGAGATGGTTCATGGGTCTAGGAGGTGGAGTCATAAACAATTGGGACGAAATGAAAGCGGCCTTTTTAAAAAAATATCAGGATTACTGTAGATCAAGAGAACTAAAGGATGAAATCTTTCAAATGTCTGCCAGACCAAATGAAACTTTAGAAGAATATGTAGAACGTTTCCAATATAACTTGCAGAGATCTCCATATGCATCGTTACCTCTGCCCGATAACGTGTTGAAAACTGCATTGATTAGAGGTATGAAGGAGCAATGGATTGAAACGTTGAATATTATGGGAAAAGGAGACATTTATCAGGAAAATTTTGCTGACATCATTGATCTGTGTATCAGGAGCTCAAGAGACAGCACACGAATAAAACCAGCAGAATATGATCGCTTCACTAGAGACAATCGAACATCAACAGAAGGAGTATCACGAATGGAACTTGGAAATCTGTTAGAGAATTTTAAAACTGATATCATGGGAACATTGACCACACAGCTTGATATTGTGCAGGCTAAACAGAAGCAAGCAGAGGCGGAACAGAATCTGGCAATTTTCTGCCCACGGTGCAGGAAGAAACATAGCCAGAAAGAATGCCCGCTTGATACAGTTCAAATATGTGCTATTTGTACCAAGGACCATCCGACTGAAGGCTGTCCCTCGCTCCCTGGTTTAAAGGCGGTGTACAAAGAAGCAGAAGAGGAACCAGAATCAGCATATTTTATCAACCAGCGTCGTCAATGGCAACCTAGGCAACCTGGTATGTTTCAAGATCCCTCCTCTTCTTTTCAATCACCGCAATTTAATGCTCAGCAACAGAATATGTGGCAGAATCAGTCTCAGCACCCATTTTCAAATTGGCCGCCTCAAATGTTTCCTACTCCGAACCCTTGGATGAACCAAGCTGGTTGGCCAAACTTTCCTTATCCTCCGCCATATTGGCCAAATAATTCATATCCTCCGCAGTGGACCCCTTCCACTTCGCAAAGTTCACCCTGGCAGAGCAACCGGCCAAGATCGACATATCAAACGCCAGGATCAATTCCGCTCCCTCAACCAACTCTGCCAGCCTTGCAACAAAATCCCCAGCCCAACCTAAGACCGCAGCTCCCAGCCCAACCCAACCCGAACCCAAATAATCGACCAGTTCAATCTCTTCAAATTATAGAATCTTCCGAGATTGAATCTGCTCTGCAGGAGTGCAATGATCTTCAGTTGAGATCTGGGCGAATAATAGAAACTGAGGGACATAAAACCGCGCATATTGAAAACCAGTTACCGATAGAACAACCGTCACAACAAGAAGAAGTAAGTAAAGACCAAGTTCATCAGCAAGAACTTACATCTTCTCCACCTTTCCCAGAACGACTGGCCATTCCGAGACAAATGCAATATCCGGATTTTGATATTCTGGGAGAACTCCAAAACTTGTATATACGAATTCCATTCCTTCAGGCTATACAGGATATCCCCATATATGCAAGAACCATAAAAGACCTGTGTAGCAGAAGAACAAAAAGAAATATAACACCTCACCCTAGAGTCCAGGTAGTCGGCACCTTATCCGACCTCTTATCAGGAAAAGAAACACCAGTTAAATATGAGGATCCTGGAAACCCAATTGTCACTGTTCAAGTCTGTGGGCAGACCCTGACCAACGTTTTAGTAGATCTAGGGGCTGCAATTAACATCCTGACAACATCAACCTGCCAGAAGCTTAGAATCACATCGGTAGAACCTACTTCCACTTTACTAGAGCTAGCTGACTGATCAGTAATAAGACCAGAAGGCACCTTGTATGATGTCATGGTTTCAGTAGACTCTTGGGAATATCTGACCGATTTTCTGGTCATTAATCCAAAAACCCGACTAGATGGACATCCGCTAATTCTAGGTAGACCATGGCTCGCTACTGCTGATGCCTACATTGGATGCCGGCAGGGAAACATGACTATAACCAGAGGACCGGATATCAAAAATTTAATCTTGTACCCGCCAGCCCAGCCAAGCATCACACCTCATATACCGATGACCAATCTGCGCCCTGCCTCATATATTACTGATAATATTAGACCACCATTAACAGTTCAGGAAGCGCTAGATTTTAAAGATCAAACGGAAGATGATGCCATCAACAAATTCATTAATCAAACGGAGTCCACATCATATACACAATGCTTTATGATAAAAGCGGCATTTGATAACGAATTAGAGGAAGATCCTCTAAAAGATGACAATGACCCAAATATACCCGTAACCTCTGTTGCCAACAGCAAAGTAATACAAATTGAACCGGGCAAAACTTTGAACATTAACGCTAATCTGACATCTGAGCAAGAGACCAAACTCATCCAGCTCCTACGAAAGTATCAGGAGGCATTTGCTTGGGACTATCCCGATATGAAGGGGATTGATCCCCAGCTATGTACACATCGTATCTATATCGAGAAAGATGCAAGACCAGTTCGCCAACCACAGAGAAGACTCAATCCCCATTTAAAAGATGTTGTAAAAGATGAGCTGCAGAAATTATTAGACGTTAATTTTATTTATCCTATTTCTGACAGCAAATGGGTCTCCCCACTTGTGGTAGTACCTAAAAAGAACGGGAAATGGAGGATCTGTGTTGATTACAGAGAATTAAACAAAGCTACACAAAAAGATCACTTCCCTCTTCCTTTCATAGACCAGGTATTGGACACCTTAGCAGGCAAGAAATTTTTTTCTTTCTTGGATGGCTTCAGCGGATATAACCAGATTCAGATTGCCCCTGAAGACCAGGACAAGACCACCTTTACTTGTCCCTGGGGAACGTTCGCTTACCGAGTCTTACCCTTTGGATTATGTAATGCTCCGGCTACATTCCAACGGGCTGTTCTTAGCATCTTCGCAGATTTAATTAATGATGGATTGGAAGTCTATATGGATGATTTCACACCATATGGAGATGACTTTGATCCAGCCCTGGACACTCTCGAAAAAGTTCTAGAGCGTTGCATTGCTACCAGGCTTTGCTTGAGTCACGAAAAATGTTACATGATGATGACAGAAGGACTCATTCTGGGACATCACATCTCAGCAGCTGGCATTCAGGTAGACCCGGCTAAAATCCAAATACTCATGCTTATCCCAACCCCCACTAATCAAACAGAGGTACGCAGTTTTCTTGGTTTTTCTGGGTATTATAGACGATTTATACAACATTATTCACGTATTGCCGCACCTCTACATGCATTAACTGGAAATGTTGATTTTTTGTGGACAGAAAAATGTGATCGAGCCTTCACTGAATTAAAAAAATTGCTATCTACAGCTCCAGTTCTCAGAGGACCTAATTGGAAGTTACCATTCCAGATTTCAACCGACGCCTCAGACACAGCAATCGGTGCAGTGTTGGGCCAAGAAGAAGAGGAAAGACCATACGCTATTTATTACATCAGCAAAAATTTGGCTTCGGCTGAATTAAATTACACTGTCACCGAAAAAGAATTTTTAGCTGTGATACATGCTATTAATAAATTTAGACACTATATTACAGGCTATCCCGTCATTTTGTATACAGACCATTCCGCTATTAGGTATTTAGCAAATAAGCCTGTTACAAATGGAAGAATAACCAGGTGGTTGATCTTGTTGCAGGAATTCGACATTACAATCAGAGACCGACCAGGGAAGGAGAACCCTGTAGCTGATTTTCTTTCACGAATACCAAAATCAGTTGAAACAGCAGCAGTTGAGGACCAATTCCCAGATGAACACTTATTTGCAGTTGCTGTTCAGACTCCCTGGTACGCTGATGTGGCTAATTATCTTGCAGTAGGTAAGCTTCCAAAACATTTAACTCCCAACGAACGGAAACAGATCGTTGCGAAAAGCAATCGATTTTCGTGGGTTGGGGGCTATCTATTTCACACAGGCGCAGATATGGAAATCAGAAGATGTATTCGAGAAGACGAAATCTTTGATATCTTGAAAGCCTGCCATGACGGGCCATGTGGAGGACATTTCGCTGAACGAAGGACAGCACACAAAGTATTACAAACGGGATATTACTGGCCTACAATCTTCAAAGATGCCAAAAAATTTGTCCAGGCCTGTGATAGTTGTCAGCGTATAGGACGACCTGGCCCAGCAGACGAAATGCCTTTGCGGCCTCAATTGGTGATCGAACCTTTCGAACGTTGGGCTCTGGACTTTGTCGGACCCATCAACCCCCCATCAAACCAAAAAACTTACATTTTGGTGGCAACTGAATATGTTACCAAATGGGTTGAGGCGGAGGCATTACCCAGAGCTACAGAGGAGTCGGTAATTCAGTTCTTGTTCCATTTGTTTGTACGTTATGGTCTCCCAAGGGAAGTGGTTACAGATGGAGGACCACAATTTGTGGGACATAAATTAGCTGCAATGCTCAATAACCATCACATCCATCAGAAAATTACTACCCCATACCATCCACAGGCAAATGGGCAAGTCGAGAACAGTAATAAGATAATAGAGTCCATTTTGACAAAAACTGTTGCTTCACACCGCCGCGATTGGGCTGCCCGACTACCGGAGGCACTGTGGGCTTATCGAACCACATGGAGAAGTACCACTGGCTATTCACCATATCACTTAGTGTTTGGAAAGCAACCCATTTTTCCTATAGAATTTGAGATCCAAACCCTGCGAACTGCCCAGGAAGTCGGATTGGATTTAAGTGAAGCACAGAAAAATCGATTACAGCAAATTAATGAGTTGGACGAAACAAGGCTCGCTGCATTACATAATACAGCACTCATCCAGCAGCAGCGAGCCAAATGGCATGATGCGCTCATCAAAAACAAGATATTTCACGAAGGAGACTGGGCTCTGTTATATGATTCTAGATTTCAGGATTTCCCGGGGAAGCTTCAGACTCGATGGTTGGGACCATACGAGATTCAAAAAGTCCATGACAATGGGACCCTTACTTTGATTACAATCGATGGATCTGGATATACATTTAAGGTAAACGGCCACCGAGTTCGTCTGTATCGCAAACCGCTCACTCGGGAATCATTTTGCCAGCAGTTACGCCAAGATACTAACATCAAGATTATGGGAGAGGAAGCAGAAACTTCCTCCCCTATAGATGAGTAAGAATTTCATTCTTTATTACCACATTTTGTATATAAGATTGTACATTTTGTATATATGTTTCAAGTGTGTGTTTTGCTGTTCCTTTTCAAAAGGAACAGCATTGGTGTGTTTTGCTGTTCCTTTTCAAAAGGAACAACACTTGTGTGTTTTGCTGTTCCTTTTCAAAAGGAACAGCACTGGCGTGTTTTGCTGTTCCTTTTCAAAAGGAACAACACTTGTGAGTTTTTGCTGTTCCTTTTCAAAAGGAACAGCACTTGTGAGTTTTTGTTGTTCCTTTTCAAAAGGAACAGCACTTGTGAGTTTTTGCTGTTCCTTTTCAAAAGGAACAGCACTTGTGTGTTTTGCTGTTCCTTTTCAAAAGGAACGGCACCTTTGAATTTTTGCTGTTCCTTTCCAAAAGGAACAACACTTTTGAATTTTTGCTGTTCCGTTTCAAAAGGAACAGCACTTTTGAATTTTCTTATTACGTTTTAAGGAGCAACATTTGTGTGTTTTTTTTCAATCTTTTTTTTTAGCAAGCAGCATTTGAGTGATTTTGTTATCTTAGGACATTGCATCAAAAAGAACCCTCCCACCCTCCCTTGTAAGGAAGAAATAGTATGCCCTTGTCCTTTCTATAAGAAGAAAACATTGTCTCGAGGCCATGAGTAGCAGCTATATATTTATGCAACAAATATAAAAGGCATGATATATCAAGATCAGCACATCATAAATCGCTATCTATAACAGCCCTAGTATTGATACAACAAAGGAAGGAACCATACACTCATCATTCTTTCAGCCATAAGTCTCATCTCCTCTGCCCTGTTGGAAAACTTTATCATGTTACGTTCCTACAATTTTCTTTATTATTACTTGGGAATAAGAATAGAAAATTTATATCTTCCTATTGGGATAACAAGACTTCTTCCGCCATTCCCACTCTTAAGGAGGGCTGAACCACCCTTATGTGTAACTATACAAGAGCAAAAGTCCATCTCAAAAGAAAAAAGCAACAGCAGAACCAAAAGAAATTATTTGTCAAATGCAGGATAGGGGGTTTCATTAAGAACCAGCCTACTATGATCATAAGATTGGAAGCGAAGTGGCATTCCCATCATGGCCACCACACCAGGGATATGGTCCAATAGGTTCATTATATAAACAAACCTTGGAACAGGGGGTCTCATCACGAGCCAGCCTGCCCACGTTTCGCGCCTCTCTGGTGAATGGCGTCATGGTTATCTGGTCACCAAGCCAGCATGATGGCCTGCATGTTGACAAGAATTGCTCTTCAAAACTACACAAAGGACTATGGTTCCGGGGTGAAATAAACAACTCTGCCACGGTTATAAACACCGGTCGGCAGCAGAGCTCTGTTAATGGTATCGGAGTCAAAACATATACACCAATTTGGATCTTATTAAATCTTTCTTTCTATCCTTGTAATAATTATATCTTACACCTCAGTGGATGCGTCACATGAACATTTATCATTACCAATTATGGCAAAGGCATTGACTATGACAATCTCAGACTTTCCATGAGTGTTAGACGTCCTATCCTTATGTTCTGCATCACATCACGAAGGCTTATGTTAAACGCGATCTATCTGTCGCATCGATCTCGGTATTTCTTTGTCTAATCTGAAACATGGCAAAATTTTAAAAGCTGCTCCATTATGACTCGGTGATGGGATGACCGCCTTCTTCTATTTGACGGCTGGGGCAGCCTATCATTTCGCGCGGGGGGGAGGTGACTTCATTACTCCGCCGGCCACGTGTTAACACATCATTCGGAAATGATATGATACGGAGGTACGATATGCGTTAACGGCATGACAATGCTATTTTTTGAAAAAGTTGTTATTTATGATCAATTATTCATGCATGCTCTGTATCTTTTCTTTTTGCCGCAATTACGTTCTTTGCATTGCTGTTCCATCTAGACCCTGAAACAGAACCATGGGAGGAAAGTCTATCAGAAGTGAGCCGAGCGAGCTCATAGTCTCCGAAGCCGCTCGGAAGATCTTAGAAAAAGCAGGGCGGTTAACTTATTTTGGCCGCCTGCGCAAATCAAACGAAATAGTGGCCATGGAGTTCCTGCAGAATTTGCAGGAAGAACACTCAGTGGTAGGTGGGAAGCAGATAGCAGTCACGAAGGAAATAATCGCGGAAGTAACCGGATTACCAGACTTAGGTCCAATATGGACGACAAAGAAAGAAAGACTGCAAAAGATCGTAGAACTCTTCCAAGATGAAGGGCAGGAGCTGCAGCAGGAAGTTGAGTAGAGGATTCCTCGAGAGAAATATGAGGAGCTGCAGCAGGAAGTTGAGCAGAGGATTCCTCGAGAAAAATACGAAGAATTGCAGCAGAAGGCTGAACAGTTAGAGGAACAAAGGATCCCTCTGGAAAAACATGAAAAACTGCAACAGCAGCTGAGAAACATGAGTGAATCGGAGAGTCGGGCTTTCGAAGGATGGCAGAAGGAGCAGGAAAAGGTTGCTAAGGTAACACGTCGACTAGATGCTGTTATTAAACAAATGGACACTGTATGTTCGTTGTATGATGATGTCTTGACTTGCAGGGCCCCCGCGAAGAATTATGCTTTATTCCTCCTTGAAAGATACTTAAGATTGAAAATAAAAGCTGTCAGGGCAGGTGCCCCCATTCAGATTAACACTGTTAATGATTTTATTGATTGTTGCAAACATTATGGGGTTAAGGTCCAATGATTATTATGTGAATTTTATTTGCACAATATGGTGCTTGAGCAGGAAACCGATCTAAACCCTGGCCCCTTTGTGGGGGATATACAGTTGCAAGCCTTTGTTTCATTTGGGGTCAACCAGTTAAAATGGCTCAGGGCTTACAATGCTTTTCAGAGGCAGGAGCACAACCTAGATCTATGGGTCAGGGCTGAGCCTCGAGATCCAGTTCGCCTATGGCAATCACACAAAAGCCTTATGAGAAACCCTGACGTTATGAAACTACTAGGACCCATGCATGAGGAGTTGATTCGAAATAGCTTAGAATACTTCCTGGTTATTAAAGATTCCGCCTTGGAGGCTGCCAAATTCCGTTATCGGATTTCCACCCCAAGCATCCAGCTCAGGGAGCCCTTCAGATATGAGAACTTTGAGCTGGCTGCTGAACGATTGCCTTTTTATGGCCAGTGCATTCTGCAAGCTGGACCATCATGGTTAGGATACCGGTTCCGAAGCCCAATTATCTGGCACCCTGCACCGGGGTACCAGGCCTTGTATAATATGCCTGCAGAACAGTTGCATTATTTCTTTGATAATCTGGTTGCCTATCATGGTTGCAGACCCCCTCATGAAGTACCCTCTCCAGCCTATTCTCTTACTGCTCTCCATGTTAATTATAACGGTTTCATGAGGCCATGAAACAGAGTAAGTCGGGGGGTGTGTAGAG
The DNA here is from genome assembly GCA_031772625.1 of Pinus tabuliformis. Classification (NCBI taxonomy): domain Eukaryota; kingdom Viridiplantae; phylum Streptophyta; class Pinopsida; order Pinales; family Pinaceae; genus Pinus; species Pinus tabuliformis. Next base: position 604,391,356 of record CM062809.1, on the reverse strand, counting down.
CATTGGGAAGGTATGTTTTAATAAATGATTTGGTGATGTTTTAAGCAATAGTTGTAATCTTTTCTTTATTATAAAGTAGGGAAAATGCAACGAGAACGAGTCTAAAATAATCCAATCACTAACAGTTGTCTTCTCTGCGTAGGAAAAGGTAAAAGCAGGAAGGCGCAATACAAAACGAGGATTTGACGAGAAGATAACGGCTGTCCCTCCAGTTCTAAATAAGGTTCAGACCAGGTCGAGTAAATCAAGGAAGATCAGTCCGGAACTAGATGAAGGACTGCCAGTTCGGAAATACAGGCCGAGTAAAGGAAAGCGTTAACAGTTTAGCGGATCCCTCAGGATCTTCAATCCTGAGGGATCGCTATGATCAATCGTTTTGTCGACCGATGAACTCCGCCGTTAATTGTATAAAAGGAGGGTAGCATTGAAAACTAGGGGGACTCTGGGGGTATCTTTAACTTTCTGTTCATGAATTCTATTGTCAGTTGAACTCAGACTATTGAGTCTCTCTGAGACTTAGTTTTGTACTCTTATCGATGCGTTAATATAATATTTTGGCGTTAATTTCTCCATGCGTCTGAAGTAGCTTACGGCAGTGCGCCATTGGAAGCTTTGGGCCCGGCTCCAACGGACACTGGCTGATTGTACCATTACAATTCTGCTTTGTGTGGTTTGTTTCTCATAATCTGTTATGGTTGCATGTTGTTTCATATTTAGTCATCTGTAGCTATCCTGTTATAAATCTCTGTGATAAGTTCATATCATACTTTCAGGATTCTTCGCATACTGTTGATCTGAGTTGTTTGCATTAGTTACAGGATTCATAAGTAGAATATTTCAGCTACAGGTGATTGGGGTTAATGGATTGTTGGTGACTATTGCAGATCGTATACATATGATTGACGTTTCCTGTCTTTAATGATTTGCTGTTCCATTTGATATATATATGATTGACGTTTCCTGTTTTAATAATTTGCTGTTCCATTTGGTTAAAGCTGCAAACCTGTATAAACGATTGCTTTCCTTTTCGTATGCAAGTGTGTGCCAAGGATTGGAAGTGTAGACCTCGCGAGACTTAGTTTCTTTACTGCCGTTCCATTTACTGCTGTTCCATTTATTGCCGTTCCTTTTATTGCTGTTCCATTTCTGAAGATTGCTGTTTCATTCTGTTTTCTTGCTTGCGTTTATTGAAGTGGCATGAGAGGAGGTTCAAGACTGTTGTGAGATACAGCAAACGCTATAATGCTCCCAGATCATGATCCATACTCCTTCATCAGTTTCTAGAGGGATAGGTTATTGATTCCATACCCTCGACCGACGAAGTTGCTGCGTGTGTGATTTCTTTATGCAAAAGTAATTTAGCATTAGCATCCGTTTACTCTTGTATTCTTTAGATCTATACTACGAGCATTATCCTGACAAATAGCCTCAAATTAAGATGTCCCTTACAATAACAAAACGCTCCCGGATTGACTTGTAATGTGAGATAACTAGAGGTGAAAAAGACCCTTGTTACAGCTCCACATAGACCTGGTCCTAAAATTTAAAAAACAGTGTTTTATCCCCTATACGCGCCATTGCCTTGAGTTAAACGCGTGTACACGCGGGTCTATGTATACCCAACCCGCGTGTATGTATTAAAACACTTAAAAAAATAAATAATTCCTTATTTTTTGGCGGAGATCGCGGGTTTTACCTGCTGATCACCTGTTAGTGCCCGTGGCCCAACTGTTCCCAACCAACTCCTAACTAAAAAACTACTTTGGAGATGGTATAAAAAGACATCAAAGGTAAGGCCTAAGGGAGAGAGAAAAGAAGAGCAAGATTATTATGCTGAGATTTTCCCCTTAGACCAGGTCTGAAGTCCTTGGTACCTTCTGCACTTCCCCCATTTTGCATAGGAAACCCTTGTTTCCATGTGTATTGGTGATCATTCATCCTTTATATCACCATTGAGTAAGACTTGGAAGGAGCTCTTGTTGGAGGCTTGAGGCTGGAACGAATCTGGGAGGAAGCTTTGCTTGGAGCCTGCTGAAGGTGTTTCAGGTGAAATCTTTCCGTTATATGTACTTTAATTGCCTTTATATAAAGAAACACGTCTTGGTTCCCGAAACAATATTTCTTTGTTCTTATGAGATTCTTGTCTTGAATTCTTATGCAAGTAGTTACTTAAAGATTTTTATAACTAACTTTATAGCATGAAGATGGTTTTCATATAAGTATTTGTCCATGTACTGTTGTGTTCTTCGATTTGTTTGTTTTACAGGTCAAAGGAGAAGAAGGAAACTCCAAGAAGGGTTTGGACCCTAAAGGCCTTCTCGAACGTAGGACCTTAGGTACGTACCCTAAACATTATAATTTTCTTACAGTAAAGATAATGGTTGTGTGTGTGTTTCTTTGAATAAGCAATTTTCAGTCTGGTAGAGTCTCAACCCAAAGGACCCTAGGGGTACTTTCCCCTCAACCACCAGGTTGAAAGGGAGCAGTCCCAACTCGGATAACACACAACACAAAAGGACATGCACAGTTTTCGGTGGAGTAGTCCACTCGGATGCGTCTGTCACAACATACAAGGTAATATAACACATACAACACTCACGGATTAGTTCAAGACAATTGCGATGGTTATTGCAGCAAGGTTCATGTGAAAGGTCTGTCTGATGTCCGGCAGAGCAGTTGACAAAGACAGGACAACATTAACAACAGATACAATGCATTTCCATTAATAGATGATGCATTAAAAAAAATGAATCTATTCATATGTAGAACACATGGTTAAAGAAACATGCATTACAAGTGTTAAAGATCAGTCTTACAACAAACACAACACATGTATGAAAATGTGTTGGCTTGTTAACAGGCTTCTAAATTAAGCGAAAGTTCCAAGAAACATCATTACACCATACAACACTAACCCTGTCAGCGGGGCATTAGAGCTACTACTTACTCCTCAAAGAAAAGATTATAGAATCTCTTGGCTATGTGGGAGGAGCTGAGGTGAAAAGTGCTTTTATTTATAAATGTGGAGGGTATATATAGCCAAGGGTGAAACTGACCCTTGTGGTTGTTTGAGTGCCCTCATGACTGCTTGGCTTCAATGACTTTTAGACTTACATGACTCTATGTTCAACAAGTGGGTCTCTTTGACTTCCACATTACATCACATTAGTTGACAACAAGTCCATAGTGGAGATGTTGGAAACATGACTCATCACATGACTCGACATGACTTGACATGATAATGCTGGTACATTCATGCTGCTATTGAGTGATAGATGTATTCATGGTGTATCATAGCTTCACCTCTACATGGTGAAGTGCATAGAGTCTTCGATGGTCCTTGGTTCACTTGATGAAGCTTTAGCATGTTGTTCCTTGCTTTCATGCTGGAAGGCTTGACAGGCTCACTTGTTTAGGAAGGTGCATGTTTGTCACGTTCATCCACTTCGCATGCTTCATTCATTCATCTGTTGGTGAACTTGCCCCTCTACATGTTCTGCCTTCGTTCATCCTGCTCATCCTCTTGACATGTTCATTGGTGTATCTATACCTACAACCACTCATGATGAGATGACATCAAATCCAAAACCTCATAGTTTACCATGACACATGATCATTTGGATGCAGGTGATTAGAAGAGGTAGTAGGGCTATGATGCAGGATGATGGCTCTAGGCAATTGCTGATTAAAATTGTGCAAGAGTCACTCAGGTATGGAGACAGAAAATCTGAGTCGACAATGACTATCTAAAAGATATGGCTCGGTTGGGAGGAAAAATTTCCTAAATTTTGGGAGGGACAGTCTGGGCTATAGGAGGGCAAGGCAGGCATGCTCTGTGCATATTCTGAAATGAACAGTTATCAGGGGCTAAACAGCCAGATTTGCACAATTTTCCAAAGGAACAGGTCGGGCTCCATGAAGGGTTAACAGGCAGGGATTGCGTAGTTTTTCTGAGGAACTACCCAGGAGACTGACGGCCAGAATTGTGCAATTCCTAGGGGAAACTTCTAGTTTGTTGTTGGGTCATTGGTAGCCAAAACTACATAATTCCCATAGGGAACTTCCAGTTGGCTACTGGGGTCACTAGCAGCCAAAACTGCACAATTCCCACTAGGAAGTGGCAGTTAGCTGGGAAAAATGCACTGAGGCTAGGAGGATAGCTTTTTGATCATCTCTGAATAATTTTTGAGTTGAGATAACTAATGGGGAGCAAAATTCCTACTCATGACCACTGCACAATTTCTGAGATGAACAGTGAGTCGATTGTCCAGGTCACTGACTAGGAAAACTGTGTAATTTTCTGAAGGAGAGAGGGATGGGAACATGGTGTTTGTCTGACCAGTTTTCACAATTTCCTTAGTTATTTGAGTGGGTGAGGTCAGTGGCCTCTGCACAAATTTGGAGGGAATTCAGTCTCGGGGTGATAGCTAGGTCCGGCTGTCCCGATGACCAGCATGATATTTGATTGGATTGCTTGCGGGCAGCGCAGCTTAGAAGGACTAGGTTGGTGCTTTTGCATTGTTCTAGTTGACAGTCGATTGAATTGAAAGCAAGGTGATGGTCTAGCTGTTAGTGAGGAGTCTGGTCGTTATAACTTCAACAAAAATGACTAAGTGTATCAACATTCAAAAGGTGCATAGGTGATCATATGAACACACACTCACATGACTTGACGATGAAATGACCAAACCATCCAAACACACATGTTCAACATGACTGACCGATGGTGCAAGCAACAAGCAAGACACTTGTGATTGATCAATAATTGATCTAGACAATGCTTGCATGACAATGAATGTGACTCTGTGTGTGAGTATGATAGATGCTTTCATGGCGAACACAACAAACACATACGAAGTGAAGACTTCGAGCATAACCAAAACATGGTTTCAAGCATGACTTGGACATCAACATGGAGGGAATTGAATGCAATAAACAAGCAAGGCTAATGTAAAGACTCACACGAGCTCATAGAGTGAACCGAGTGTTTGCAGCCATCAAGGGAAACTCTTTAAGGGAGGCTCTGAAATTGGTGCAGGCGAAAATTTTGGAGGGTGGTTGTAGCCGCTACAACACCAACCCAGGAAAACAACATTGACAAGTAGTAAAATGGATTTTGAGGTATCTCAAGGGTACCAGTCATTATTGTTTATGTTTTGGTCATAATGATACTGTGCTTGAAGGATTTACAGATGTAGATATGGTTGGAGCTATGGACACCATAAAGTCCACATAGGTTATATCTTGGGTGTAAAGGCTACAAAGAATAGTAGCTCTCTCTACAACAGAGCAAAGTACATAGCTACAATAGAAGCTTGAAAAGAGATGTTGTGGATGCAATGATTCTTATGGGATATAGGAATAAAGCAAGACAAGTATGTGTTATATTGTGATAGTCATAGTGCCATTCACTTGGCAAAAAACCTAGGATTTCACTCAAAAACCAAGCACATTGACTTAAGGTACCATTGTATTCGACATGTATTGGAGGAAGGATAATTATCCTTGGAAAATATCCATACATATAAGAACCTTGTTGATATGCTCACTAAGATTCTACTAAGAAATAAACATGAGTTATGTAGAGGCATGGTAGGAGTCGGTGTGACTTGATTCATGATTCTTCATTCATCTTCAAGCACTAGGAAAATGTTAAATGTGAAGTCGTAATGAAGACATTGATGTTGTCTTACACTGAAATTTATTTATGACACCGTATTCAGCCATCACCGCCACACCCATGCCAAACCTAACACTTCGACTGCCACCCACCACAAATGAATTTTTGGCTTCGCTACGCAGCCATGAATTTCACATGAGGAGAAATCTAAAACTATTCTCGCATCTATACATTTGTATTTTCCTCTACCTAAGAAATGCAAGAAAGGCCAAGGCCTATAATAGAATAAAACTTGTGATTTATTTTCTCCATTCTTGTCTCTGTCTTGTGTTCTTCCTAATTCTATTGTCTAGTTAGATCTTTGTTTTGTTTGCTTTGTCCCTCTGAACCCATCATGCTATGCCAGTAAACTTATGATGGAATCAAATTTAATGCTCTTTCCACCACTCGTACCACATCTTTGTTATTACCATGTTAGCATCAGTTTTAGAATGCATCCAAACTCTACGATTTCCCTTTGTATTATGAAGTGACATATTAATTATCCACCCTTCACTCTGGATACCCTTTGTTATTTATGCTTATGATTATACATGTCATTAACAATTGAAAAGTAAAAATTGCAAGGCATCGCTTCACGTGCTTATATTACAAGAGAGAGATCAAGAAGTACATAGAAAGAATAAATTGATAGAGCAAGATTGGATAAAGGAAAGTAGTGTAAAAATAAAGATAATGGGTTTTTTTTCAGATTCCCATATTGACAAAAAAAATATGAGATACTAGGTTGTTATCAGGAAAATATATCATATATGGAGATGAAAGAGATTTGGGACGTAGTTGCAAGGGATGAAGGAGAAATGGCCGGATTTGGAAAAAGGAAAAAGGAAAGGCATGCCACATATAATCATAGAGAATTACTTTGGTGGTTTGTAAAGAATGGGTGGTTAGACATAATGCTAGCTACTTCCCCCAACAAAAGAGTAAATCATGTTTTTCGTAACATTATCAAACATGCACAAAAAAGAATTTTAGCCAAATATGGAGAAGGACACTTTATTGCGAGAGTATTATCTGTGTTTATTTTAAGACCATATGATAAGTACATTGATAAGATACAATAATCATTCAAATGAACTCTATTCCACATCCAACAAGGGTGTCCTCTCTTCAATGAGGAAAGTGAGGTTTCGACATTAGTACCCCACATTCCCCTCATAGATCAACACATTCTCACATTGTCCGCTAACCCAAAATATTTTTTACACGATGAGATTGACAAGTTCAAAAAATTTATCTTCGACAACTACATTGAATCAACAATCCACTTTGACAAATAAAAATGTATCGATTATATAAGTGTTGTGGATAAAGAAATTCAAAGAAATGTCAATTTAACCACTCAATATTGGGGAAGGATGGAACATATTTATGACAGATACTATATGGGTTTCCCTAGCCAAATCAATGATGCAATTGACCATTCTGGCCAAAGAAATGTAGATTCAACTAGTATCTGTTCCTATAAAGATTTGGAAGAGATGTAACACCTTTATGAAACCCACTATATGGGCATCCCTAGCCAAGGCGCTTCTACAAGTGATCATTCCAGCCAAATCAATGACAATTCAACCAATATCTATACCTATAATGATTAGGAAAGAATGAAACATATTTATAACAACTACTATATGGGTATCCCTAGTCAAGGCACTTATGCAAGTGATCATTTCAACAACCAAAGAAATTTCAATTCAAACACTATCTATCACTGTAAAGATTGGGAAATGATGGAAGATATCTGCAACCACTATATGGGAAGCCCTCGCAAAGGCGCATCTACAAGTGATCATTCTAACCAAAGCAATGCCAATGTTAATTCAACTAGTGTCTATGCATGTAAATATTGGGAAAGAATGGAACATTGTTATGACAACAAGTATATGGCAGCTCTGGATAACTTGCTTTTGCAAATGGTCATTCCAAGGAAAGAAATTTAAAATTCAACTATTATTTATGCCCGTAAATATTTGGAAAGAATGGAATATGTTTATGACAACTAGTATATGGCCTGCCCTAGCCAACTAGCTTCTATAAGTGATTGTTCCAGCCAAAGAAATTTCAATTCAAACAATATCTATGCCTATAAATATTGTGAAATAATGGAATATCTTTACGAAGCCCACTATATGAGTAAAACTAGCGAACCCACTTTTGCAAGCAGCCATTCCAACCCCAAAAATTCCAATTCATCCGGTAGTTATGCATGTAGATGTTGGGAAAGGATGGAACATATTTATAACACCCACTATATGGGCGATAGTAGAGGAGAATTTGAGACAACCACTTCTGATAAAAAATAATATTATCCATGGAAATCTAGATGAAAATATTTTTATCTATCTTGACAACCATGACAATTGTATGGGCGCTTCTCCTTTTGTTCATTATGATTGTTCAAGTTGAAATGGAACCTTCAATGACCCTCAATTTTAATTTTAATGATTTTTGATGGCTCATCTTAATCTATATAGACAATTCCTCCTCTTTCTCCTGTCGATGGTCTTGAATGACTGCATCAACATTGGGGGAAACCACTCGGTCGGGAACTTAGAACAGATCCTTTTCCATTTGGGATGATGGCTGAGATTGGAATTATGGGAACAATTTCCCTTTCTATATAACTTATATGAAATGGAATGAATAAAAAAATAATGTTCTAATATAGCTAGAAACTGAAATACAGATTAATATACTATTATTTATCCTGGGTATGCTGCTAGTATTTGTGATTATAAATATTTTACAATTATTACAACAATGTAGATCATCATGTAACTATGAATTTAATGCAAAGAAAGATAACTAGTTTAATTAAGTAGTTAAATAAATTAGTTTGTTAATTCCCCACATATACTAAGATCTCGTTGCTCATATATAATTTCTAATTTCAATCAAATGTATCAATAGCGATAATGAACGATTGTTTTAACTCATATATTATGAACAAAATCAGAATTACATTCTAATCTAAGCAAAAGAACAAGAAAAGGATAATAGTACTCGATATATCATTGATCTTCTCATGACAAAAAGGTGATGGTTCAACTTCACATTAAGAAAAACTTTAGTTACAATAGTGTAGCTTAAGCTTTCTCCTCCAAAAATTTAGAACCCCTTCTCCTATCAAAGGGAGGCAATTTATAGTCTCATAACAAAAGACAAAGATAGGAAATAAAATAACAACTTCAAGAAGTATCAACTAAAAATAACTAAAAGGAACATATTTGGAATCAGTTATAATAGATTTTCTATGCTTGGGAGGAATACTGTCCTCTGATCCACTATTGTAGCTCATAGATATCAATCAAGTTCTTCAATTTAGGTGGAGACATGGGTTGTATCTACATTTGGCTTGTGAATATCACATCTCTTAATGCTAGAATAATTTGTGTGGTAGTGTTTGATAAGCATCGAAGCATAATCCAGTGACTGTGTGGTTTCACTAAAAACTGCCAATGACTATCCAAGTTGGTCTTGGTAATTTGATCAATAATATTGGCTCGTTTCTTGGAGAATTATTATCATGTTTCAGTCAGCAATCTGATATCTAGTAACGTTCCTCCAGGACAACTCGAGATGAGATTAGCTTGGAGCAAATTATCATTGTTTGCTTCAATAATATTACTTGAAATATCATATACATGATAAACTATTTTATGTGCCTACTTAATGTGAATTTCCCACTCTCTGAAAACAATCTCTTTATGATATTCTTCAATTTTAGGAAGATTCGCTAATCTTCCATCTACACTTTCTTGCCATGTCAATAAATCAACAATTTTCTCCTCTATATCTTCAAAGAAATTTTTAATATCAGATAGTTAGTCTACCGGGGAGGCAGTTGTTTCGCATTGAACATGAATAATTGGCAAAATAAAATCTGTTGTTTGGCAAGAAGAGTATTCAACTCTTTAGCCTCCTTCTTAAATTTAGTCAATTCTGGATTGAGACTTAGATATTCAATCCTTCTCTGCAACTCTTAAATTTTTTAATCCCAACACTGTGTATCAACATCATACTGGACTCTTAAAGAGTCAAACTTATGTTGAAGCTCTGCCATCTGCACCTGCTAATGTTCTGTTATCTTTTACTTTTCAGTTTCAATGCTCTTTTCTAACAAAGAAATTCTTTCTTCTTTCTCCTTAAGAAAATTTTGAACCTATGTGGCTTTGTTAATAGTAGCTGAGGCATAGGCACTTGTAAATTGGGTAATCCTACCCAATTCCTGTATAGGAGTTTCTATGGATCCTTTCCATAACGCTTCAAAATATTCATTGTAAAGAACTAGTGCCTAGGACTGGTAAAGCTTTATTTTCTTTCTCTCCCTCTTTACCAAATCTTTGTTCTGAGATATGTAAAAAATATCCAGTAGATAAATCTATTTGATTATTAAGACAACCTCGGAAGAAGGGAATGTCAGTATAATTTCTACATCTTTATCGTCCAAAGGCTTCTCGGGAGTGTTTGTTGTTATCAGAGTCTGTTTAGGATTATTGAGAGTGTCTTGAACCTTCATTTGTGGAGAAGTCTTAACAACTTGAGACTCATCAGCCTTAGAATTGCAAGCTTGATTATATTCTTCCCAAATTTCTTCTAACCTAGTATCAGGCACAAAACCCTCTACCTGAGAAAAATAAGAGGAAATCGTTTCTCTTTGTTGAGAAGGATAAAGAAATTGTGTAGAATTAATAATTACAACATCGACAGGAGTAGCCTTCTCCTAAGGAATTTGTAATGAATCCGCATGAAGTTTTGCTACCCTAGAGGCCCTATCTTGAATGAATTGATTCATTTCCTCAGGAGTTATTTATTTCTCTGCTCTTTGTGCAACCATTGAATAAGAAGAAGCTCCCTTAAATAAATCATCAAACTTATCAGGCTTGTGGACAAAATTTCTCATACCTGATGCAGTTGTAATATTTTTAACCACTTGATGAGGATCATACTATCTGTTGAGTATAGTATGAAAAAAAGATCCTGAATGGCCTTTATTTCAATCACTGCATTCTTATAATTTTCCAAATAATATATACCAAATTGGGTTGGAAAGGAATGCCGCATATTTCTATTTGATTCCTTCAAACACCTTAGAAATACCATTACCCATGGTTTGATAAGAAACATCCCTAGTAAGAAGTATAAGGGAATGAACATAGGTAAAACATGAGTATTGGCTAGACTTCCATATACCTTGATATAGGTTAATGATTCTTCACCAAACTAATTCCATACTTGGAGAAGACCAGTTTCAACCTTTGGAGACATCCAAGGAGCTCTTTTATCAAAGATAACCTAATATGTTGGTAACATGACCCCATGGTATATTTTATAGAGTGTTGTTGATATTTGGAATCCAAAATAATATCATGATAAATATAAATAGGTGTTGGGTCTTCCATAGTCCACTTCCAACCCATATATGAAAAGTCCATGGAAAAAGACAAAGCATCCATGATATAAGAACTCATATAGAAATATGCGATTATATTCTCAGAAACTTTATGTTTACTCTTAAAAACCAAGATATGGGCAGCTAAATTATCTAAAAATATAGTAGCCCAATAAAAAATCAACCCCTATAAAGCCCTGTTTATAATAAGTACCAATTAGTCAAGAAATTTTTGTACATTAGGTTGTGCATAAAGCCTACACATCATAGAAACTATCTCAGAATAAGGACGAGTGAGAGAATCTACAACATACTTACTACTTTCTTCTCACTTGTGTTTGTTTGGATCCTTTCTCGACTCTTTAATCGGCTTTGAAGCATGTTCATGCTCTTTAAGAAATTCCTCAATGTATTTCTTATCATATTTTCATTGTGGCTCATGTAGATGTTAAATTCACCACAATTCCTTGTTAGCAAAAGACCGAATGACTATGTGATTATTTGTAACAATTCACCTATCAGCAATACTCAAATTATCTACGACCCACCGAACCATATTGGTATAGGGAAGAATTTTAGGTCTGGTTGCAATTCTTTGTAAGAAGGAATTCCCACATCATTTTAGGTTGTGTTTGAAAGTGGAGTAGAATCATCACCAGTTACTGTCTTATGAGCAACCCTGGGTCCTCCATATTCAAAGTGTTTGTACATTGCTTCCCATGAATATTTTCTGGAATATTTAGTGCAAATTATATTGAAAAACAACCTTCGCATAACAGTGTTTCCTTCCATGCTTTCAATTTAAGAAACGACAGATTGTTGCTATGCTGCAATTTTCTTCTTTCCCTTCCTTTGACATCTCTTCATTGTTATGGTGATCAAATATTGGCTGTAATGGAAAACATAGAGATGAGCGAAACACTTCTTTTCAGATGATACTTAGTGAAAAAAATGAAATTTTACAATACCAATCTTTTATTTAAAGTGAATCTTCACATAATTGAGGTGGAATGAAGGCATTTAAAATTTCAAAAACCATAAATCTCCATTATCAAACTTTAAGTGCATGAGTGTGAAATCACATGGGCTCACCACGTCAACACATCAAAGTAATTATATTGGAGGACTGTATTAGAAGGTTACGATAATGAAAACTTCTGATGAGGAAAGGTTCCGATATAATAACGGTCATGAAAGATATCAAAAGAAAATTTATGATGAAAGAGGTGCAAGGAATATTGTGGAAATCATATCGGAGGTTTCATATCAAGGGTTTTAATGAAATAATTCTAATGAAAGATTTGTAATAAAGAGTTTTGATAAAAACATGGGAGATATTATATATCGAGGGTATAAAATATCATAGGAAAGGGATATCGGAGGTGCAACATGATAGAACTTACGATATGAAATGTTCTGATAAAATAAATAACACCCGTGGGACCAACAAATGAGTATAATATTACTTTAACCAAAAGTGCACAAGCCTTTTATAAGCATTGATAAAATCCCTTTATACGATTCTTTTAATAAAGCAAGCATCGGGGAGAAATACATTTGGGAGGACCTTTATCATAACATTCTTAAAAGGAAAGTTACGATATAATAGAGTTCCGATGGAAATATTTTGATATAGATTTGACATTGTGAGTGGGGCCTATGAGAGTTTGGTTTTATCATAACATATTTAAGGTGCAATTCTGATATGTGAAGTTTTGATAAGGAAAAGACTTCAATCCTATTAAACTTAATTCAAATATGCTCCAGATTTATTAAAAGTGAACATTTCATTAAAATAAATTAAAATATTAAGAATAAAGGGTCCCCATTATTTATTAATAACTGAGTATAAAAATGGGGGGTTATTGAATGTTACAAAAATACTGAGTATAAAAATGGGGGGTTATTGAATGTTACAAAAATTGGCTACGTACTAGGCGAAATAGTTATCTCTGTAATAGATGGAAATTTAAAAATTAAAGGAATAATACTTAGGAATATTAGAATGTTGAAATTTAGATTGATTGAAATTACTCTAAATAAAACACAACTCATTATTTTTCAAACTTCATAACTTGTTATTTATAAGAACCTACATTATTTTTGTCAGCCATTTTATTAGTTGAAAAGATGAAATTAAGAACTATTGAAGCTCAGCATTAAGATAGACTTATTTGTCATTGGTAGAGCCTCTGCTACCAGTAGGCATCCATAGCCTCAACGGGGTTACCATTTAACCGAGTAATACAAGTATCCCATCGACTGTAATAAATCTTAGAGGTATTGATCTCTTTCTATTTTTTTTTTTAGTTGCTTGAAAGCCATTGTCCTAGTTTGGTATCCATATGTTGACAATGCCATTCACATGCTATAATGATATTGAACAAGTTGGCTCGTGATCATACCTTTTTTCTTACAGTTATGAAACCATAAGCCATTATTCTGGCTTGGTGACCAATTGTGATAATTTCATCATCATTAGTTCCCCATGATCATGGTAAGTTGGCTCATAATGAGACCCCTTATCCTTATCATTTAAATATTTTTGAATTACACACTAAAATATGTAAAATTAGTGGATGGGGAGGAAAGACTACCCGTTAAGAGTCATGGGTGACAATTGAAGTCATAAGATGCTAAAAATTTAACTAATTTTTATTTTTGAAATAAATTGCACATGAACGATCAAAGGATAGTAGTATAATTTAGTATTTCAAGTCATGAAAACTTCACAAGTTAATGGAAATAAACATATAAGAGATTAGAATAGATCCAATACTAAACTTCAATGTCATAATTTATTTCTAAATAATTCTCATTTAATTCATAACTTCCATATTAATGATGATAAAACCCAATATGAAGACAAAATAATATTATTCAACACAACTAATCTAAAGACACTGATATGTAGATATCATTATTTACATACTTACAGCAGAATATGCATTCTCAAGAAAAAAATTTCTTTAAAATGAGCCCATTTATTGGAAGAGAATATCTCTTACCATGTAAATCTTGGAGGATAAAAGTTGACTGCCTAGTTTTTCAATGATCTGAAATGGGTTGAACCAAAGTTTTTGGAACTTTTTATGTTTTCCCTTTTCTTCATGGGCTTTATCCCATTTTAGATTCAAATCACCGATTTGAAAAACTTTATTTCTTACTGAACTTGCATCCAACCAAGACTTGATCATATGTTGATGTTGAGTGAGTCTATTTCTCTTTATCTCTTCCTTCTTATAATTTTAGAATTTGAGACATTCTTAATTGTAAAGAATAGCAAGGTTGTTCGTCAGCATATTAAACTAGGGCCAGTGAAGGAAAAGCTAAATTAGGAGGCAAGACAACTTCTTTTCCATATACCAAGTAATAGGGAGAAGTGCCTAAAGAATCTTTATGAATAATCTTGTCAGCCCATAGAGAAAAAAATAGAGCCTTATGCTAGTTCTTTTGGTTTTAATCAATAGTTTATTTAATCATTCTTGTGAGGTTTTTATTGGTGGATTCAACCAATCCATTTCCCTGAAGATAATAATTTGCAGAATATTTAACTTTAAAACCTCACTTGAGTGAAAATTCAGTAATAGCATTTCCATAAAAGTATGATGAGTTATCAAACATGAGAGAAAAAGGAAGGCCAAACATGTAATTATGTGTTGATCGATAAAAATCAATAATAATTGTAGAATTGACCACCTTTAAGGGTATTTCTTCCACCCACTTGGTGAAATAATGCGTAGCAGTTAAAATATATTTGTGTTGTTTAGAATATTGTGGAACAATCTCACCTATAATAGTCAATCCTCATTGTTCAAAATGTTTATTGATATTTACTGGATGCAAACATAAGTGTGGCTTCTTTTCTTTCCCTCAAGTTATTTGGCAGATTTTGCATTTTCTTACATAAGCATGTGTATCTTTGAACAAGGTCGGGCAATAGTAACTAGAATGAAGGATTTTATGAGCAATGGCATCCCCGCTATAATGTCCACTAGCTAGTTCATCTTGTAACTCGGTTTTGATTTGAGCTTCAAGATTAGGATGGATTTTCCTAGGTTTTGTTTTGACAAGTTTTACATTAGGCCACATCGGTATAGTATGTTGAATGATAGATGTGTCATATGTCTTTAAATCATCATAACTCCAGGAAAACAAATCCTTGTATCTCCTTAACTAATGAATGAAAGCATATCCCTCATTAGGTGAAATTCCAAGACCTAAATTAATATTTTGGGGTTTTTCTTTAGACCCTAGATTAACCAGTTAAAATCATAAGGTAATACTCTAGAGTTTACAATTAGTAGATTTCTTGAATCTATATTTCAAATCATATAAGTCTTCTAATTTTACTATAGGTTTTGGAAAGAAAATTTCTTCAGAATACTTATTATGTTGCTTATCATGTTCATCCTTATCAATGATTTGATCTAAATAAGAACATTCAGAAGTTAAAAAACTTATGATGTCATTATCATCATTGTATACACTGTAACTAGTTATGTTATCTAGAATAGAAGGGCAAAAAAATAAGTCTAT
Organism: Pinus tabuliformis; assembly: GCA_031772625.1. Classification (NCBI taxonomy): domain Eukaryota; kingdom Viridiplantae; phylum Streptophyta; class Pinopsida; order Pinales; family Pinaceae; genus Pinus; species Pinus tabuliformis. Next base: position 604,375,745 of record CM062809.1, on the reverse strand, counting down.
TAAAAATCTATTAGGAATGAAATCTTTTGGAGGAGTGAGCTTTGAAGCAACATTAGCTAACAAATTAGCACTAGAATTCTGTAATATTGGAATTGGAGTTATATTAAATGCAGTGAAATGAGTAGTTAAATCTTGAATCTTGATTGATAATGCTTAAGATGATTAGAAACACAATGAATACTATTTCTTGCTTGTTTAATAACAATTTTTGAATCACCATAAACTTTGATATGCTTGACATCAAGACTAATATATATTTACAAACCTTGAACCAATGCTTCCTATTCAACAACGTTATTAGTACAATCAAATTCCAATATGCATGAAAGCATGGTTTTTTGTCCATTTGGATTTATTAGAATGCATTCGACTCCTGCACCATCACTAGATTTTGACCCATCAAAATAAAGAGTCCAAAACAATTCATCACACTTATTTAGATTAATATCTACAATATTAATACATCTTGATGAATTTGTTTGTGAGAAATTTTCTATTTGTGACGAAACATAATTAACAAGAAAAGAAGAATTATTAGTAAGGAAACTACCAAAGAAGGATCATGAAGAAAAATTTCCCAAAATATTGTTTGTCAACATTATTAATTCATTCTCTTCATCTAAATTGGTCACATAATATTTCATTTTCTTTTCCCTATCAGCACGAATTTGATTAGGTTTTCCATTGTAAGGGAGCCAAAGATGTGACCAATTAGTTGCAAAATAACCATGTAATTTCTCAGACTAGTCCCTGCTTAAAATGAGGCCATAAAATTCAGGGATGTCAACAAGAAATATATCAATTATTTGAAAAATGTTTGGGTTTCAAGGTAATCTAATTGAGACAACATTCATTTCTTCTATGACTTTGACTTTTGTTTTGTCTAATTGGACAATTTTCACAATAGATTTATTAGGTGTAACATTCAATTTAAGACATACTGAATAAGGCATGATATTTTAGGAAGTGCCTAAAGCTACTAAATCATTATGAACATTTTTTTTGAATATTTGAAAAGTTAACAGAAAAGGAGGAGTGTGAGAATCTGATCTATATCCAATCAAGATGGCATCAGAAGGATCAATTTCATCTATAGGAATATTTTGGGATTTATGTTTTCCTTTTGAGGATTTTGAAGTGAAAATAGTGGAAGGTATTGGAGATCGAGGGACAACATTCAATTCATTGAGAAACAATTTTTGTTGTTGTTTCATTTTACTAGCCTCATACAAGGAATATTATCTTTAGTATTTTTCATGTCCTCTACAATATTATACTAGATGTTATATGAAACTATCAAAGTTTTATATGATGAAGGAGATGGAGAAGGAGACTTAGAAGTAATCGGAGAAGAATGAGAAGGTTGAGTAGAAGTTTTTTTAATCGTGCCTTTCTCTTTGGTTGCAAGGGTAGAAGTTTCTTTATTTTTTCTTTATGAAGTTGTATCAATAGGTCCCTTATTTCTAGTACTTACTAGCAAAGCTTCTTCTTCTTCTTCATTCTTTGAAGTGGCCACGATAAAGTCCCATAAGCCATGAGTTTTGAGTATCTCTTCTTCTTTTTCTTCATCGGATGATAGATATGTTTATTCATCTTCTTTGTCATCATCAGATTTTGCAATTGATATTTCAACGGGAGGTTGTGATTGTGAAGGTTGATTCCTTTTAAAGGGTTGAAAGGATTTCCTTGAGGATTCAACAACTTGCTTCTTGATTTCAACCATCTCATTTGGCATTGTTTATATAACTTTCTATAATCCTTTCAAATAAAAAGGATTTTTAGAAACATTTCTCTTGGACTCATCTTTAAAGGTTACTTTCTTGGTCTGTTTTCTTTCTTCGACGGAAGATTTGTTTTCAAGATATTAAACTCTTTTCTCAACAGATAAACCTTATTTCATGTTACCTAGAAGTACTCTTATCTTAGCTCTATCTACAAACATGGAATTATTTGAAGGAAGAGAACTAATGTACCATTCAATTTGTACACCAACACTAGGTTTGGAAGTATCTGGGATTTTATTTAATAGTTTTTTAAATATTGAATTAAAGCCTTTAATTTTCTCATTTGAGTTAGATTTGAGATTTGATAAATCATTGATTGAAGTAGTTGTTGTTTGATCATCTCCAAATTTTAACAAGAATTTTTATTCAAATATATCCCAGCGTGTGATTGACCTAGCTAGTAGGGAGCCAGTTGTTCTCCACTGATCATGAATAATTTCCAATTTCTTGAAGAAGATAATATGTTGTTGGGAAAATAGTGTATTCAACTCTTTAGCCTCCTTAAATTTAGTCAATTCTAGATTGAAACTCAGATATTCAATCCTTCTTTGGAACTCTTGAATTTGTTAATCTCGGGCCTGCTTATCAACATCGTATTAGACTCTTGGAGAGTTGAACCTGTTCTGAAGCTCTGCCATTTGAACCTGCCAATGTTTTGTTATCTTTTTCTTTTCAATTTCAATGCTATGTTCTAATAGAGAAATTATTTCTTCTTTCTCCTTAAGCAACTTCTGAACCTCTATGGCTTTTTCAATAGTATTTGGGGCATAAGCACCTATAAATTGGGTAAGCCTACCAAATTCCTTTGTAGGAGTTTCTATGGGGACTTTCCATAACACTTCAAAAGATGCATTGCCAAGAACTAGTGCCTCGGATTGGTCAAACTTTATTTTCTTTCTCTTCCTATTTACCACAACTTCATACTAATGGTTGTAAAAAATTTCCAATGGAGGAATTTTATTAGGTTTTCCATTGTAAGGGAGCCAATTATGTGACTAATTAGTTGAAAAATAACTGTGTAGTTTCTCATACCAATACTAATTTGGACAACAATATTTCCTAATCCTGGAACTGCTAATCTTAGAACAAAAATTTACTAAAAAGTCTTGAGAACAATGCATGCATAGTTATAGGACTATTGTGCACCACACTCCTTCCTTAATTGTTGTGTCTCTCCTTTGACTTGTTATCCCACTGTTGGAACACACCATCTATTATGGGGGGAAATTGAGAAGCAAAACATACTTTCTAACAACAATGTCTCAATGAAAGGTATATCCCTCAGTGACAACATTTGAGTGGAAGGTATAACTAGCTTTTTTCATAAAGTGGTTGTTAAGGAGCTTGGCATCTGTCTAATTAATATTGATTACCATCAAAGAGGTAAATAACAGGTCCAAAAAAGATTTATGGCCCTAAAAGCATGGGTAGGAAAAAATGTTGTGTGTGAAAATTTGTACTTCTTCCAAAATGCTCTTTACTATTTATGAACTTGAATATGCAAATACAAATATTCTTCTCATACAAAAATTGATCTTGAGGGACTACTTGAGGTTGTCCTACATTATAAACAAGTTGAATTTTTCATTTTATATTACGTAATATATATAAATATTTAAATTGATGCTATAATTTAGAAATATAAGTTAAATGAATGTAATCCAATCGATTGATGTTAGAACAATCCATTATTAGTCAATTCCTTATATTGGTGAAATTCAAGTTTTCAATTTGGGATTGAAGCATGAACATCTGGTTAAAGAGACCTTATTCTAGTGGGCTTAAGAAAATGAGACGAAGAAATTAAAATTAAGAGAGAAGGTGCTTCAAGTAAACTTAGAAGAGAAGTAATTTTAATGTCTTCATCATATAAATGCTACGAGAAAATAAAATGAGAGAGCGGGCTCATGCATATCTCGATAAAGCTCAATTCCTAAAATAGAAAAGAAACTAGAGTGATTTACAAGGTTGTAATAACTACTATGTTGATAACCTATAGATCCTACTAGTGTTAGTTTTTTCAGCCTCTGCAATATCAGTCTCCTTCACTAAGTAGGTCCTTGTCATCTATTTCTAATGTTTAGGTAGAAGGTGGCATAGATGATGAAAATTATCATGGAAAGGTGTTTCCGGAAGTTAGCATGATGAGGTACCTACACCTTCCGGATTCAGTGGTCATAGAAATTGATGAGGATGATCATGATAAAATGTAAATGTCATTATTTGCACTCAGATCTCCTACTTTAGTTCATAGTTCGTATCATGAAATATCAAAAGCTAATGGATAGATTTATGGTCCTATTAGCATAACAATTTCCATCTCTATTAATTCCTCCACAAAGATTGAACCCAATTAATGAGAATTTTTTTTAGGAAATGAATCATGAAGCCATGTGAATGCAAAATCATGTAAATATAAATTTAAATGAGTACATTTTCTTGTTATGGATTCCTTTCCATTGAAATATGGAATATTATCATTATAAACATGATATTTGACCTACTATGTGTTTGAAATAGGGACACCACACCCATCAACATCTCCAGTCATCTCAAAATCTTACTAAAGCAAGAGGCTGGTATGGATTTGTCTTTATGATCCCAATTGATTCCATACTATGCCTCTGCAGTAGCATATTGCAGGAAATTTATGAAAAGTCCAATAGACATATTAAATAGAATAATTTCCATTCCAATGTGGCAAGATAATAGTCAAACGCTTAGCCATGGATTCAACATGCACAAGGAATTAAAATTGAAGCAAGCACCTTCTCTCCAAATAAGCACCTTCAACGAGAAATAAGGTACTTGGATGCCTTTTGAAAGAGGAGATAGAAAAAAATACGACAATTTTAATGTCTTTATCACCTTTTCTTAAGAGGAGTATTAATTATAAGATCAAGAAATTAAAATTGTTGTATTTTTTTCTATCTCCTCTTTCAGGAGATTTGAGTGAAAATAAAAACACTCATTTAAAAGAACTAAAATATATCCCAATAGTGGGTTGTAGAGAACCTCAACACAAAAAATGGAAATCAAATTCAACAAAGAGCCCCCATTACTCCAACAACTTCTACAATCACAGGAATAAATATATGACTTCATCCTAGTTCTAGTCTCATAAAATTGGGTGTAATTATTTACACCTAGTTCTATATTGGCATTTCTTTCCTTGTTCATTTGGTTTTCCACTCATTGTGGGTGTAGATAAAAATCCTAAGGATATGATGGAAATTAAAAAATTATTAAGGAACAAAATTTTATCCATCCGTAGCAATGCCTTTTTGTTTTGGGTAACCACAAAAGTAAATGAAAATGAATGTGTAACTCAACATGCTTCTTGAATGAAATTGTTGGTTGATCAAAGGAAGAAGATGGAAATTCTTGAGGTTGTGTGCAATATGCTTAAAGTTCTTGTGCTCAACCTACACAATGGCACATTCTCAATAGTGTTGAATAGAAAAACATCTACAAATTTCACTCATGATGAAGTTCAAGAAGAAACCATGTACCAACTCAATCACCCAATGGATATCAAAAATCACTACTCTACCCAAATTTGATCTCAAACCTAATGGCATCCAACCACCATAATTTCATAAAATGAAGTTATCTTTGTTTTTAGTTACAAGAAAAATTGTGAATCAGGCTAGGAAGAAAATATAGAATGTTTTGTATGTGATTTGTTATAAAATTTACTATATAGTTACAAAGAGCTACCTGGTTTAAAAATAAACATATAAATAAGCCTATTCCATCGTATAGTTCAATGGAAAAGAAATGAGACATTCCATGATGACATGTATTTAATAATTTTTCTTGGATAAATGACTATATCTAGGTAGCACTAGATGAGAATACCATACCCAGATTGTATGAGAGGGCCAAACTAGCAACTCAAATAAAAGATTTAACCTACTAGTGCAATGATTTTCATACACATTAGAAGATAACACTAGTAACCATAGGTTCTTTAGCATTGCATATGATTTAAAAGAGGCAATAGTAGGTCAAAAATAATATTCATACCAAACCAATAAATAGAATAGTTTAATATGTCATGCACCATGTTATCACTTAGAACTTAAAACTCTATGCACATAGATGTTTGTCTTAGTCCAATGACAAAGGTCTGTGTCAAGTTGATTTCGTTTTATATTTCTTACTTAGGATTTGCAGTTTTAAAAAGTTTTTGATTCAAACTATACTCGAATCCTATTGGTTCTCCTCCACCATCATTGTTTTATAAGCCATGTCTTGTTTTATCCTAGTCACCGAGTCTTTTAGTGATTTCGCAGCGTAATCCTATTGGCCAGTTTCGCAGCGCAATTATGGTTTAACAATTTCGCAGTGCGTTATGATTAGGCCGTTTCGCAGCGCATCATTAGAATTTTAAACTAACCGCGCTGCGAAATCAGGGACTCGTGCATTTCGCAGCCAATCTTTCCCAAAATGTCAAGTCTGTTGATGAGTCACCAATTGTGTCCTCTCATGTCAGTTTGTGTACCTCTCGTATCATGTTTGAGCGCTCATTAATCACTACTCCACCAATAGATCTGTTGAAATGCACAGAAATATCATTCCCAATGGATTTTACCGTGCATGGACCTTTATGATAATTGTAAGTGCTGCATGAGTGTCAAGTTTGTCTGATGATGTATTTGAAATTTCAAGCGAGGCTGTTTTCAAGCGAGGTTGTTTTCAAGCGAGCCTGATTACAAGCGAGGCCGAGTTAAAAAAGAATTGAACTGCCATTTCAACTGAAGTTGTTGGTCATTGTGTGTGTGAAGATTTCAAAGAGAAAAATGGAGAGAAAATAACACAGATCCGGTAAATGCCAGAGGACTGAACCTGAAGGTCTAGACATAGCATTGAGGGATGAAGGCGTGAAGAAAGCATTCAAAGATGCCAGGTGCTGGAAATTTTGTAAAAAGCTGCAAGGAGGACATGCGCAGGTAACCAAAGAATTTGTGCTAAACTTCACTGGTTTAAATTCAAAAATAGCTATGTTGGAAGTTCAAGTGTCTCCAGAAGCAATATCTGCTATAACAGAGATCCCAAGAGGACGGCAAGAATGGTTTAAGAATTTTAAGTTTGATATGAATCCATGTAAGGAGTTTTTAAAAGAGGCATATGTGAATGAAGACTTAACAAAAGCAGTGCCCAGAAACTATGTCAAGGAGCATTATGCCCTTCTTCTCACCTGCATTCAAAAATACTTGACCTGTGAAGGAAGATACAATAAGGTCTATTCTTATCATTTCAAACTGCTCTTGCATTTCACTGGGAAAGTTTCCATAGACATTCCTTTTTACTTATTTCGCAGTTTGAGTAAAATGTGTGATAAGGTGCAGGTGAGGAAAGAGGACTGTGAAAGCTCCTTATTTCATCATGATTTGATTAATTTGCTAGTTTTAGATGGCCTCCAGAAGATAGGCAGAGACTGGAATTCGTTCATTTTCATGGCTGGATTCCAAAGCAAAACTGGTCTTACTCCACAACCAGTTAAAGAACAACCAGTCAAAGAATTCACAATAGCTGAGCTACAGAAAGAAGCAAGAGCTAAAAAGAAAATCAAGTTACAGCAAAGGAAACCAGTGAAGCCACTAATCATTCAAGAACAACCTGAGCAATCAACAAAGGGAAAAACTCATGATAAGAAGACTGTTCCTGAAACAAGTAGAACTGAAGCAGTTTCAAGAGTAAGGACAAGAAGCCAGATAAACAAAGAAAAGGGCAAAGCCATAGCTGTTGAAGAGAGCCCAACATCCAAGGCAAGCTTGAATGATTTATTACAGGCCATTGAGTTTGAGCAAATTGAACCAGTGCATATTGATTTGACACAGTCATCACCAGAAAGTACCAAGAAGTCTAAGGCCTCAAAAAGGCTGAAGTTCGATGAGCCAGGTGAAGAATTCATTTTCAAACCTAGAAGACCTATTACAAGGAAGCAAGTAAAGGAAGCTCTGCCCAGAACAGAGGAGGCCGAGAAATTGCCCAGAACAGAGGAAGCCGAGAAAATTAAGCAAAAAGACACAAGCAGAACAGTCATCATATCTCAAGGAGGTAATATTATAGCTATAAGGAACCAGTTAGAAGCAGCTAAACATGAGATTGCTAAGGTGAAGAATGCCACTAGGGATTCTGCAGTCAGGTATGCAAATTATCGTAAGGTTGTATGGAAAGAAAGTGAAACCCTAGAAAACCAGTTGGATTCAGTAGTTGATGTTTACACATGGACAATACCAGCAATCAAAGAGGCCAAATTCGTCAGAAAGATAAATATGCACCTAAGAGCTGAGAATAAAGCTATGAAGAAGAAAATCAAAGACCTGAAGGCACAGCTAGACCAGGTAGCTGCTAAATGAAGTTTCTTTTCAAAGAAAGGTTTGTTCCAAATTTTGTCAAATTTTGCTTAGTTTTATTGTTTTGAGGACATGTAGATCCCTGCTATATATATCAAAGGTCAAAGGGAGTTTTGGCAATCAAATGTCTGGGCGGTAAATATCTCAGGACAAAGGCAAGTTGTTTAAACAATTCAGCAGTTTCGTAGCGCGCTACGAAACTGCTGTAGGTGATGGTTTTAACACAGACAAATAGTTTGGTAATATGGGCAGGAATTTTCAAAAGGAAACACCTAAAGGATATGTAAGAAACCAAATGAAGCTATCAAAGTCGTTCAGATCAAGACAGGTGTACCTTTAAAAAGGTGGAATATTTTAACTCAAGTTTAAAGTTTCTGTTATAAAGCCACTTTATCACCGTTCATGGGGTATTAAATGAATTGCATACAAGGAATTTTGGCCTGCACACTTGTCCATCGATGAAGCCTCCAACACATCAGGAACATGGTAGTGTTCTATATTTTTGGGATATTAAAGGGCTAGAAGACATGCTGCTGTATATTTGAACAAGTTGTGGAAAACTGGAACCGAAAAGCAAGGGATATCTCCTAACACCATTGAAGCAGTTAAAGGGGTCAGCATCCAAGGTCAACATGGAGCATTGATTACCCATCTCAGCCATCTCATCCAAACTGAAAGAAGACCAGGTGTCAAAGAACGAGGAGGAATCATTATGCATGGAAGATAGAGTTAGAGTCATAGTCAAATTAGAACTCTTTAAAACTCCAGTTAAGCACTTTGTTGTATTTAATAGTTAGTTGAATAGCAGATAGGTGTCATCAAAAGCAGTTATTGAATTCCCCTCATGCTGGAGGAGGAATCTCGAATTAGGTAGAATAAGAATTCTATATATAGCTAAGACAGTGATGTAATGAGGGTTGGAGATTTTATAAAAACAGAGTACTGTTTTGGCTTATGTAGAAAGACAGAGTTCAGTAATATAATAAAACTGCTTTTCTTCTCAGGATTCATAAAGTGTTTCTATGTTCAAGATGTATGGTTTTGCTTTATCCCTGATCTATTTTACAGTTGCATAAATGTGTAATCACTCAGAATTCACTTATGCTGCTCTGATTTCCTGTACACATTCATGAACTGTGGTTTTATAAGAGTTGTGTTTTGAACATTTAAATGCCACATGCCCTGACTTCTATGTAAAGGTTGTATCATTATTTGCTGAGGTTTTATTGACTCCATAGGCCCAATGGAAACTTATGTAATGTTTGTCCAACCTGCATATTTGTCACTGTTATTTCACAAGAGTTAGCCCTCTTATTTTTAAATCAAAATCAATAACCTTTTGAGAGAGCCCTCTCAGGCTAAGGAGGCTAAAACTTAGTCAAAAGATTGGTTTGAAATAGTTACTTGAAGTCTTCCTGGTCAGCAGCCTTCCAGGGTCTGATTTTGAGATAACACACCATAGGTTGCTATAATCACGGTATCTATTAGAGCATCTTTCTCCATCGTGTTCTGAAATCTTTTTTTGTCCGAAGGTTTTTTTACATTTTTTAAATCATAATCAAGGTCAAATAGAGGCCATTATTGATATCAAATCTAATTCAATACTGTTAATATTAATAAATACTCACAAACCTTTCATTTTTAAGAAACCTAATTAGACAATGTGTATAATAAAATGAATTCCTCAATGTTGCTTGAGGACCCTTGTAAGTTGCAACATTTCATTGTTGTTAAGTTTCTTTACCTTGTGCCTATAACACCCTCCTCCCACATCTACCCAAGCAATTGGCCAGCTGGGGTAAACATGCGATGAGAGGCCACTATGATATGATTCAACCTCCTAAGTCACCGTAAGGAAGTGGAACCGATGGATACACACAATACAGACATCCAACATCAGCAATGGAACCCTTAGAAGATAAGTTAGCCACTCAGGCAACCTGTCCCTAGGTCCCAATATTGTTTTAGGCCTCTTATGCATTGGTCACTCTCATGTTATGGGCAAGGGAGAGACCAACAACCTAAATTCACTCTCACAAACCCATCTACTAGCAACTGTGGACCAAAATTGTCAATGTTGTGCCATGGACCCTGGAATTTAAACCACTTTCTCAGGCTCAGAGCATAGGACACTTCCCATAACTAATCCATCTCTTCAAATTAGTAAAGTAACATGGAAATGAAATTACTAAAGAAAAATAGTTGTTCAATACCTTGACTTGATCCCTACTAGCCATGATAGGCATTTTGTCAAACATATCATCGCCATGTAATCTACAGGTGTAAACAACAGAATTAAGTGTAGGGATCTCATAATTATCTGAGAATCATTATGAACCGTTTTTCCCTCATGCCATTTTTTGCATTATCATCTATTAGATCATAGGCACATTATCCATTAACATAAAAGTAAAATCATTTTGAGAGCCATACATAGTTGCTATCATAAAATGTCCATATAACTAGCATAATAGGAACACAAATACAATAAACATATCAACTATCAAATCCATAAATACATCAGTACCTTTACACATGAAAATCAAGGGAATGGATTTTTCATTAATAAATGTAATGAACCAACTGGAGATGGGACTACCATGTTCCACCTAAGCGTAGAATGGCTGAGCCAAATATCTCTTCAGTCATTCACCCCCGTGCCATATTCCAAGCATGAATGTGGTATCTCATAGAACACATCAATCAAAACTCATCTAGGGTTTCTAGAGGCCATCCACCTCAACCCATCAAACAATGATTCCACCTCATGGTCGGACATCATAGAACCAACATTAGATTGGTCTCTATCCTAGCCTTCGAGGGATCTAGAGTGTTTGTTCCAACCTAACTCCTAGGACTAGTAACTCAACCCACAACTTTTACCAAGCTTTAGAGCGTTTGTCCAACCAAGGCTCAGGGCTAGTAACTCAACCCACCAAGGGCTACAGAGTGTTTTTCCAACCCAGGCTACGAGACTAGTAACTCAACCCATGTTGTTCCAGGGCTCCCAATCATTTGTCCAACCAAGGCTACAGGACTAGTAACTCAACCCAAGTCATTACAGGGCTCTAGAGTGTTTGTCCAACCAAGGCTTCCAGGAACTAATAGCTCAACCCAACCCAAGGAAACATGAGGATCAACCAAAAACAAAGTAGCTAAACCCACAATACCATGGATATCCAGGAAATGGAAAGGCTAGGCTGTTGTAGCTTTGATACCAATTGTTGTAGATCTCATCTGAAAATATATGAGAATACAAATATACCCAATAAATAACAAGATCAAGATAGATATAAATTCTTCTTTATTAATATCAAACCCTTAAGGTAGGGCAACACCATACATTCACTCCTTAAGGAAGGAGAACACTCCACAAGCCATATGCCTGTTCATACAAGAATACTTCTCTTCATATTCATCTTCTCCATGTGGAGTCTCTAGCCTCTATATAGGCCTCATACATACAATACCATGCATCATTACCATGGTTTCCTCATACCATCAACTAATACCATGGGCCCATTACATTATTATTAACTACTTGTGGTCCCTTACATGACATGGGTTAACCACCTTATTTATTACTATGGCCCATCCCATTATTACATTATTACCTCGGGTACCTCCCTTGATACCCCATATTATCCCCTGGGTACCTCCCTTGGTACCCCATATTATCCCCCCTAGGTATATAACATAGGCAATCCACTATCAATCCAGGTAATCCTCCATTCCAATGACAGATCATGACCAAGAAACCACATGCATGTGCTATGACACCAAAACTAATGAGGAAATCATACATGAAACTCAGTACCTACAAGAAAATCTTATGTATTTTCTTATCCTGATGCCCTCTTGTGCTTTCCTCCTCTTCCTTTACCTTTTTTCTCCAAAAATCCCAGTATGCCACACCCTTCAAGTGTGCTCCAAGAAAACTCTAAGTATCCAATAGTATGAGAGAGAGAGAGAAAATAATGAGAGAACTCCAAAACTGAACTGACTAAGTACTTCCCACTAATTCTCATAAGCCTTTTTATTAATGAGGCCTCTATTTTTTTCATTTTCTGTTATTTTCCTTCAATTTCCTCCTCACATGCAACCTATGACTTTTCACCTTACTTTTCTCCTAATTTCCATTATTTTCATAAATAAATGTTCCAAAAAGCCTTTTTGCCTCTTTAATGCCTTAGTCACTGCCTTTTCCAATTTCCTTAGCCATAAACAACCAAATGAACACCCCTTAGGATGTTTTCCCCACCATTTAGCTTGGAATATGTGTGCCATAATCCATGGTATTTATATATTTTTACATGGAATTTTCATGAGGGATGATACAGAACCCTCCCCCTTGGGGAAACACTGTCCTCGGTGTTCAATGACACCTATAACCAACAAGACTATTGAAAACAAAACATACTGCCCATGGAGCTTTATAACACAACTCATTGCAATATTTACAATGACCATTGTTGAAACATGACAATCATACCACATAGTGGAGCTTTATAATACAACTCATTACGGTATTTACAATAACCACATATACATATACACATTTGTTTCAACCAACAAATAACCATATTGTCTATGGAGCTTTATAAATCCAAATCGATATAGTATTTACAGTAATATATGCATATACACATTTTCTCAACCATAAAACAAAACATATGATGCTTGCATATGAAACAAGGGAATCCAGAGGCTCACACCTCCACCCTCAAAGTAATACCACGATTCACATCCTTCCCAGGAAATCCAGAATCCTCTGCAAATTCAAATTTTCATCCAATGTCCAATGCTATAATCTTGTGCCACGTGTCCTCTCAGTGAATAGTTACCGACTCATTGTTCCAGGGTGCACTCCCAATGTGCACCTGATTCCATCTGGTAATGATCATGACCAAAACAAATCCATCCCCGACCTTCCCTTCTCTGCTACATAGTCCCTCGGGAAATCTGGTCATCCCTTACATGTAGTCACTCACCTTCCAAGTTCCGTTGGCACCCCCATCCCGGGTAGTCCATCCCTTGGCAAGGCTTCCTCTCATCGAAAGATACAAAAAAAAGGAATATCCTTGCCTAAAAAACATCATACTGATCATAGAATGCTCTTGGAAATCAATGGATACTATCGGGTACCAGTGTCCCACAATGACCTTTTTCCTGAATTCTTTACTAGCATACTGCTGCATTTTCCATTTCCTTTTGTTGTTGCAAATTCTTGCAGTCGATTTCAATCATCCAACCAACCATTTTCATGCTTCCTCTTCCAAGCACATAATTTCCATTAGATTCAAATAAATTGAAATAACTTCAAATCATACCTTATTGGTAGCTCGTCAATAAGGTACACTTGCAATCCTGTTTACTTCCTGACATAACAAGTCAAACTAGCATCATGTATAAAAATATCACATCATGTTAGCTCAAAACATAAGCATGAAAATCATAAATCACATGTAACCATCATAAATTGTAATCCTAATTCACATGTAATCATCATACTAGAATCATAGATCACCCATAATCATCATAAACCATAATCATAAACCAATATATAATAAATCTGAAATAAAACATTGATACTTATCCTTTAATTGATCCTTACTTCCACCTTTGTTCTTATTCTGTACGCACACCGGAATGATTTCCACACCCAACAAACACCCGATTCCTTCTCCTCAACTAGGTGCACGTATACATAGTGTGCATCACACACATACGACCACACACGACATAAAACTCCATGCAATACGTGCACCTACACCTAACATACAACACATACACCTACACTTAGTGTATACAGTACAATACATACGCCTACATCCAGTGCATAACACAATACATACACCTACACCTGATGTATAATACAACACAAATACGTGTCTAGAGTGCAACATAATGAATGCATATGTCACGATACCATGACTAAACAATGCACATACATAGTATCGCATGCCCGCAACAAATCATGTATGACATGCACCCAGTCCCACATGTACACCAGTACCACATGTATCAATCACCACCTGCACAACTTGTGCACCACATCACATGTACACGACACCACCTGTGCAACATGTACACAATGCCATATGTACACTGCACCATTCTATAGTGTGTAGACAACACCATATATACACAGTACCACACGCATGACATGTACGTGACACCATATGTACACAACACCACATGCAAGACATGTGCACAACACCACTTGTACAACATGTACAAAATCATCACATGCACACAACACCATTTATACAATCATGCACACCACACCATATGTACATGGCACCACATGTACAACATGCACACAACACCACTTGTACATAACACTTCATATCCAACATGTACATAAAATCATCTATACACAACACTGCATATCCAACATGTGCAAAACACCATATGCGCACAACACTGCATATCCATTATGCACACAGTACAGTATCTACACAATACCACATATCCAACTGATGGGCCTCTAAATTAGACATAAATTAAGGCCCATGCCTCTAACTTAAAACACAAATTAAGTCCTATGAACATCCTTCAGCACATTAAACCTCTCTTTTTGCATTAGATAATTTATTTTTAACTTTAAAATATTCGTTAGGAAGGTTTATGAATAATCGAATATTTGTGCCTAATATTATTTATTTTTTGTGGAATATTATGACAATATTGGGCAAATTATGAAGAGTTGGAGGAGGAGATAATTTAGGGACTTGTTCCCTACTACTAGAGGATCTATAATAAATAATAATTGAACAATATATCATGGAATTATGGCACAAACTGTGGAACTCCAATGATTGAGAAAATCTAGGAATGTGTTCCACTAATCAAGGGAGCAGATCCACCAATGAAGGGAGTCGATACACTAATCAAGGGATTTCAGTGGGGAAAGATTCCTCCATCCATGGGGAATGATTCTTAATCATTTTTTATAAGCACCAAGTCAAGTTTTCCTCTAGGGAATGATTGAGAAAATATAGGAATGTGTTCCCTGCCATTTAATGCAAATTCCTAGTATTGGGGACTAGATCCACTAATCAAGGAATTTTGGTGGGCAAAGATTCCTCCATTCATGGGGAATGATTCATAATCATTTTGTACAAGTTCCAAGTCCAATTTTCCTCTAGGGATAGATTTTCATTAGCGTTATTGTGGAGAGAGCTTGTATTTTTGCAACTCCATTGTAATTTCTTGCAGGGATGTAATTGTATTGATCAAAATAATGAAGATTGGTCTCATGTTCAGCTCCTAAATCTTGTTCTCCTCCATAATTATCTGAGTTTCCATGGGTTTGGCCATCCTAGGAACCTCAGATCCCTTTTGTATCATTTTCTTTCCTTCTTTTCATTGCTTATTCGCATGCATCTCTAGTTTTTATTTCTTTCTATTTTTGCATTTAGTATTAATGATTTCTTTTTATACGATTGAGTTAAGTGGTTGATTTAAGTTCTTTTGCAGGATCAAAAGCATTATTTCATCCTTGGAAAAGCTTTGGAAGTTCATAGTAATCATTGAGCTGCTTGGATTAGTATTCTTATTCCCAAATCTAGATTGTTGGACCTCCTTTTTAGCAAAGAACAGTAAATTTTTGGTATTTTTTTGAGCATGCTAACGAACCTCAATTGAATTGATTCCACTTGCATTAGATCAAAAAAACATTCTAGTTCATAACAAAAACCACCACATTTCATTTTCACTTGATTTGGTTAGGCATTTTTTAGATTTACTAGCTCACTAGTTCTCGAAATTCTAGATTTTCGACTAGTAATGTTTTTTATTTTTTTTGCATGGGTTAACAAAGGTATTTTTGAGTGATTCGACTTGGAATGGGGACCTAAGACATCTTATTTAATAAAAAAAAATTGTTCCATCCAATTTTTATTTGATTTTCTTGGTCATTCAATGAATTATAGTGAATTTTTACATCTTGTAGGAAACTTCTCCAAGATTTTTGAGTAAATCCCTCCATCTCCCAACTTTGGTTTTGAGTTCTGAGTGAACCTAGGAATTTACCCACTCCATTCCACCCATCACACACCTCTTCTAGTCCTCCCATCACCTTCAACATGTCACATTTTTCTCTCGGCTATATCCTGTATATTCACTATAATTCCTACAGGATAATCATGTAGGTTTCTAGTACATCCTATAGGTTTTCGTGAAATGGCATGTTTTGAGGCCGGATTGATAGAAAACCTCTAGGAAGTCACCAAAATCCTCCCAAGGGTCTTCCACGCCATCCAACCATCTCCTAACCCTTCCATCCCACCTCCAACATCCTTAATTAACCTGCCACATCACCAAAGGAAATTAGTTTGCATATTTGATTTTGCATGAAAAGACAAAAAGACAAAAACATATTTATTTCAGTCCCTTTATTTGCACATTAGTGATGTTTTATGCTTCTTACTTCCATGCCTATATATTAGCATTTGGTTCATGATAATTTAGCATGATTGCAAAGCATATCTTCTAGGCAGTTAATTAGAAAATGGTGTGATTTAGAATTGAATTTCAGTCTCTTTCCTTGTACTTTATTTCTTGCAATAGGTCAAGGCTCCATTTCAAACATTTCATTTTCTGCAGCTAGTTTAGGATTTGATTTCAGTACATGCAATCCATTACATCATGACAGCAAAGGAAGGACACATTTTATGTCGCATATATAGTGCCGACACCTCTTAAGTTTGTACAAACCCCGGGTTGATAATTAAAGTCGGTAGCCCTGGGAATTGTAACATTTCTGTTGCAATACCAAGGCTCATTGCTTTTTGGCACCATTTTCGGGTAGGTGTCAAAGTATGCATTGTTTTCTTCCCCAGATGATTCATTTCTTTTTACTTTTTTAAAAAACAAAAAAATTAATTGCATTAGGCATATTTCATTTCAAAAGTGCATTGCATTTGTGTTTTCATTGAATCATAAAAACAAAAGAAAATCCAACAAACCCACTCCCCATTTGATCATGTGGTGAAATAAGAATCACATTACCATTCACTTTTGTAGGTAGAAAAGAACATATCAAAGAATGTAGAAGAAATTAATGGAGAAGATGGAAATGAGGAAGGCCCTCTTGGATTTCTCATTCAAGATACTAATATCAATGTGCACATGAAAAACATCCCTCCACCTTTTCTTCCAAACTTTTATGGTCTAAGGTTAGGGGACCCGGAAGATTTTCTCTTTGAATTTGAAATTGTTTGTAGATCTTATGGTTACTTATTAAAAACTCAAAAAATGAGATTGTTTCTGACAACTTTGAAGAACAGAGCTCTTAAATGGTTCATGAGTTTAGGGACTAATTCAATAAGATCATGGAATGATACGAAAAGGTATTTCTAGAAAAATATAAAGATCATGATCTTAAGAAAGAAATATTTAGAATGAATCAAAGATAATATTAGAGCCTTGAAGATCTAATAGATATGTTCATGTCCAATGTTAAGATGGGAAAACTACATCATTTAGGATCTGATGCACTAAAAACCCTCTTACTTAGAACAATTAGGGATGAGTGGATTGATCTCCTTAATCTCATTAGTAGAGGCGATGTATATCAATTATCATTTAAGGAAATTTGTGAAACATGCAAACACATATCAAGAGGAAAAGAAAGAGTACGTAAATCAACATCAAGATCAGTAAGTCAAGCTAGAATTGGAAATTTGTTTGATGACTTTAAAACAGAAATTCTTAGCAATCTAACCGAATAAGTAGAAATGTTAAGAATACAAAATGAGCAAAAATAATATGTTTGTGTTGTCCATGCATAATCACATGATGTTAAATGTTTCTCCTCATTACCAAAATTGAATGAAGTTCACCAAGAGGACAATGGATCAAGTCAATTGCCAATGCAGCAATGCTATGTAGCTCCAAGAGGACCACGACATCCTTTTCAGCATGATATGATTCAAGAGCCTAATTCACAATTTCAAGATTATGCAAGTCCACCTCAAAGTAATTGGAACACACCCTTTCCTCGGCAACATTGGCCATCTCAACCCTAAAACCAATCTTGGCAATAAGCATGGCAAGGAACTTATGGGAGCCATCCACAATATCCTTAGTATTTTCCTCAATATCCTCCATACCAAACTCCATGTTATCCTTACCATTCACCTCCACCCCAACCACAACCCCATTCACATCCATCTCAAATATACACTCCCACTCAACTACCTGTACCACCATTTCCATGCCCATACGTTGAAGTAGCTCAGCCCAATTACAATGTTGAGATACAACACTTCTAAACATCTCCTCTTGAGCTCAATGGTATTCATCATAGCTTAGGAAGGGTATTGAAAAAAAGAGATTCTCTTAATATCATTGAAGGACCACATCAAGAAGAAGAAGATTCAAATAAGAAGACCATAGAACCATGGGCTTCGATTGATGAAGAGAAGACATGAAAATCAAAGATCGAGAGATCTCCCTCATGGTTACCATCAAATCCTCCATGTATTCAAGAGAAAAATCAACAAAAAGAGGAAGATTTGAAGGTCATGGTAGAAGAAGACATGAAGAATGATCCAGATCAGCAAAAGGACCAAGGACATCACAACTATATTGAAATATGGTTCCAAACAGTCACTACGTTGCAACATCTCTCTCTTCCTCAACTATGCTTTGTCCTTTCAAAGTGAAACCATTTTATCTCTGAAATCCAGGTACATGTCAAAGCATACATTTTAAGCCTCCACATCATTGTATCTGTCATCTTGATGTGCACATGGATCCATTGGCAGTATTCTTATACTTCAAAGTGATTTTTAGGGTAGGGTAGAAGAAAAAAAAATGAAAAATAAGAGGAAAAAAAAATATATGGTGAAAACCTCCTTGGAGGTACCTCAAATTGGCTTATTGATTGAAAATCTCCATGAGGCGATCAATCAGTTGAAAAAAGAAAAGAAAAACAAAAATGGGAGAAAAAAGAAGATCCTAGGTGAAAACCTCCTTTGAGGTGCCTAGGTAGACCTACTAGTTGAAAACCTCATTGAGACAGCTATTAGGCCTAGAAGAAAAAAAAAAAGTGAAAAAAAAAAAATGAATCCTTGCTCCATGCACACATGTACTCTCCAACATCTACAAGCAACAAGAACAAGTTGGCACCAAAAGGAAAATTGTTTAAGCCTAGTCAAAACAAATCAAATTTTGACTTTCTACTACTTCACTCAAATGATCCAACAAGGCCAGGACATGCCAATATATCATCCTCGTCTATTTTCACCATCCACCTATCATTCTAAATCTTCTACCACTCATTTTCCTTATTGTCCTAAAAACTACAGGATACAAAAATACATAGAGCAGAAATTCGTTTTTGTCATAACTTGAAACCCATGCATCCATTTTCCAAGCTATTTTAGGGGGACATGCATATGGATGATGCTAACATCCTCAAGAAATTTCAGCAAATTCTAGTGCATGGTTTCCAAGAAATTGGCCTCCATCACCTTCATCCATTTTTGCATTTTCTCAATATCCGTGCATCCATTTAAAATGTTGTTTCATGGGGAGATGCATATGGATGATGGTAACATGCCCAACCAATTTTAGAAAATTTCAGTGCATAGTTTCCAAAAAACCGACCTCCATCACTTTCATCCCATTTTAATTTTTCTCAAGATCCGTGCATCCATTGACCTTTTTTTTATGGGGAGGTGCACAATGATGATGACAACATGCTCAAAAAGTTTAAGCTCAATTCAATCTACCGTTTGGGATATATGGAAAAAACAAGTTGTTGTCTTGTAAACCTACAGGATACAGAACAACGCCTATAGGATTGGCAGTGAGCAGTTTTAAAGGAGATCCAAGGGTAAAAGAAGCTCCTCCAAAGCTTAATAGCAGCATCATGATCATCAACATCATCATCCAACCCCTACACATCAACATCAATTCAACAACAACATGCATGTCTTCTCTTGAGCATATTATAGTTAGAAATTTGTTGTCAGTGCATGAGAGATGAAGTTTTGTAAGTTAGGTATGGGTCAACAGTATTAACCACCTTCAACTAGTTGATTGCAGCTCACTCTTCCACTCATGAAATGCAGAAAAGTCAAATTATGAAGGATGATGATTTCAAGGAATGAGGACAGAAGTTAAAAGAAGAAATTTTTACAAAGGCCAAGGTCACCACAGCACTCCAAGCCTCCCATCCACTTCATATTCACAATCTATTCATTATACATTCATCCCATTTCATTCCTGAAAAAAATAAAAATTCTCTCCATTTTCATGAAATTTCCATTTGCAAGTCAGCAAGAAGGACGGTCAAAGAGCAAAGGAGGATCAAAAAGAGACCCCTGTCACTCACATTTTTATTTTACTACTCGTTACCATTCATTCCTCCACCATTTCTATCATTTTTTCCACTCCTTTACTTCAGTTTACAAAGGGGCTGTGTTTTCTACAAGATGATACTGTAGGAATTACAGTGACCCAAAAATCCTAGAGGAGGCAGCCCCTAAGGCAAATAAATGACGGAATAAGTTAGCAGAATGTTGATAAGGGTGTGGAAGAACTTGCCAAACTAAAAAAATAATCAATAACCATCTTGAATAAGGGCAAGAAATCAAGCTAATGGTCTCAAGAAACAATGATTTTTCTTTGAACAAATATGTTTTTGGGCTTGTCCTTGCAAAGATTACAACCAAGATTCTTAATGCACAAGAGAGAGGCCACTAGGGCCATGGATTAGGCATAATGAGGTCACTAAGTTGCTAAGAGGATGAGAAACACTTTCAACAAGGGGGTATGATGGGCCTCTAAATTAGACATAAATTAAGGCCCATGCTCTAACTTAAAACATAAATTAAGGCATATGACCATCCTTTTGCACATTAAACCTCTCTTTTTGCATTAGATTATTTATTTTTAGCTTTAATATATTCATTAGGAAGGTTTATGAATAATTGAATACTTGTGCCTAATAGTATTTATTTTTTGTGGAATATTATGAGAATATTGGGCAAATTGTGAAGAGTTGGAGGCGGAGATAATTTAGGGACTTGTTCCCTGGTACTAGAGGATCAATAATAAATAACAATTCAACAAGATATCATGGAATAATGGCATAAATTGTGGAACTCCAAAGGTTAAGAAAATCTAGGAATGTGTTCCACTAATCAAGGGATTTCACTGGGGAAAGCTTCCTTCATCCATGCGGAATGATTTTAATCATTTTTTATAAGTACCAAGTCAAATTTTCCTCTAGGGAATGATTGAGAAAATCTAGGAATGTGTTCCTTGCCATTTAATGCAAATTCCTAGTATTGGGGACTAGATCCACTAATCAAGGGATTTGGGTGGGGAAAGCTTCTTCCATTCATGGGGAATGATTCATAATCATTTTCTAAAAGTAATAACTCGAATTTTCCTCCAGGGATAGATTTTCATTAGTGTTATTGTGGACAAAGCTTGTATTTTTGCAACTCCATTGTATTTTCTTGCAGAGATGTAATTGTATTGATTAAAATAGTGAATATTGGTGTCATGTTCAGCTTCTAAATCTTATTCTCCTCCATAGGTCTATGAATTTCCTTGGGTTTTCCATCCCAGGAACCTCAAAGCCCTTTTGTATCATTTTCTTTCCTTCTTTTCATTACTTATTCACATGCATCTCTAGTTTTTATTTCTTTCTATTTCTGCATTTAGTATTAATGATTTCTTGTTATAGGATTGAGTTAAATGGTTGATGTAAGTTATTTTGAAAGATCAAAATAATTATTTCTTCCTTTGAAAATCTTTTGAAGTTCATAGAAATCATCGAACTGCTTGGATCAGTCTTCTGATTCCCAAATCTAGATTGTTGGACCTCCTTTTTAGCAAAGAACAGTAAATTTTTGCTTTTTTTAGAGCATGCCAATGAACCTCAATCGACTTGATTCCACTTGAATTATATCAAAAAAACATTATACTTCATAAAAATAGCTACCCCATTCCATTTCTTTTGATTTGATTAGCCATTTTTTATATTTACTAGCTCACTAGTTTTTGAATTTCTAGATTTTCGACTAGTAATGTTTTTTGTTTTTTCTTTTTGGCATGGGTTAACAGAGGTCTTTTTGACTGATCCCACTTTTAATGGGGACCTACGACATCCTAGTTAATCAAAAATTTTGTCCCATCTAGTTTGGATTTGATTTCCTTGGTCATTCGATGAATTATAGTGAATCTGTACATCTTGTAGGAAACTTCTCCAAGCTTCTTGAGCAAATCCATCCATCTCCCAACTTTGGTTTTGAGTTCTGAGTGATCCCAGGAATTTTCCCACTCCATTCTACCCATCACCGACCTCTCCTGGTCCTCCCATCACCTCCAACACGTCACATTTTTCTCTCGGTTGTATCGTGTAGGTTATTGTAATTCCTACAGGATCATCCTGTAGGTTTCTAGTACATGTTGTAGGTTTTCCTGAAATGGCTTGTTTTGAGGCTGAATTGAGAGAAAACCTCTAGGAAGTCACCAAAATCCTTCCGAAGGTCTCCCACACCATCCAACCATCTCCTAACCCTTCCATCCAACCTCCAACAACCTTAATTCTCCTGCCACATCACCAAAGGAAATTAGTTTGCATACTTGATTTTGCATGAAAAGACAAAAAGACAAAAACAGATTTATTTCAGTCCCTTTACTTACACAATAGTGATGTTTGATGCTTCTTACTTCTGTGCCTAGATAGTAGCATTTTTTCATGATAATTTAACATTATTGCAAAGCATAGCTTCTAGGCAGTTAATTAGGAAATGGTGTAATTTAGCATTGAATTTTCCTCTCTTTCCTTGTACTTTCTTTCTTGCAATAGGTTAAGGCTCCATTTCGAACATTTCATTTTCTGCAATTAGTTTAGGATTTGACTTCATTACATGAAATCCATTATTACATCATGACATCAAATGAAGGACACACTGTATGCCGCACATATAGTGTCGACACCTCTTAAGTTTGTACAAACCTTGGGTTGATAATTAAACTCAGTAGCCTTGGGAGTTTCAACATTCTTTTTGCAATACCGAGGCTCATCACTTTTTGGTGCCGTTTCCAGGGAGGTGTCAAAGTATTCATTGTTTTCTTCCCTATTTGATTCATTTCCTTTTACTTTTTGGAAAAAACAAAAAATTAATTGCCTTAGGCATATTTCATTTCAAAAGTGCATTGCATTTGTGTTTTCATTCAATCATAAAAACAAAAAAAATTCCAACAAACCCACCCCTCGTTTGATCACATAGTGCAGTAAGAACCACATTACCATTCACTTTTGTAGGTAGAAGAAAAAGGTGTCAAAGAATGTACAAGAAATGGATGGAGATAATGAAAATAAGGAAGATCCTCTTGGATTTCCTATTCAGGATACTGATATCAACCTGCACATGAAGAACATCCCTCCATATTTTCTTCCAAAATTTCATGGTCTAAGGTCAGGGGATCTGGAAGCCTTTCTCCTTGAATTTGAAATTGTTTGTAGATTTTATGGTTACTTATTAAAAACTCAAAAACTGAGATTGTTTCCAGCAACTTTGAAGGATAGAGCTCTTAAATGGTTGATGAGTTTAGGGACTAATTCAATAAGATCATGGAATAATATCCAAAAGGTATTTCTAGAAAAATATAAAGATCATGACCTTAAGGAAGAAATATTTAGAATGAATCAAAGAGCAAATGAGAGCCTTGAAGATCTAATAGAGAGGTTCATGTACAATGTTAAGAAGGGAAAACTACATCATTTAAGATCCGACACACTAAAAACCCTCTTACTTATAAAAATTAGGGATGAGTGGATTGACATCATTAATCTCATAAGTAGAGTTGATGTATATCAATTATCATTTGAGGAAATTTGTGAAACATGCAAACACATATCAAGAGGAAAAGCAAGAGTAGGTAAATCAGCATCAAGATCGGTAAGTTAAGCTAAACTTGGAAATTTGTTTGATGAATTTAAAACAAAAATTCTTAGCATTCTAACCAAACAAGTAGAAATGTTAAGATTAAAAACTTAGAAAAAAGAAGATATTTGTGTTATCCATGTAGAATCACATGATGTTGAATGTTGCTCCTCATTACCAAGGTTGAAGGAAGTTCACCAAGAAGATAATGGAGCAAGTCAATTTCCAATGAAGCAATGTTATGTAGCTCCAAGAGGACCATGCCAACCTTTTCAACCTAATATGGTGCAAGAGCCTAACTCACAATTTCAATCTTATGGACATCCACCTCAAAGTAATTGGAACACACCCTTTCCTTGGCAACATTGGTAATCTCAACCGCAAAACCAATCTTGGCAAAAAGGTTGGCAAGGAACTTATGGGAGCCATCCAAAATATCCTTAGTATTTTCCTCAATATCCTCCATACCAAACTCCATGTTATCCTTACCATTCACCTCCACCCCAACAACAACCCCATTCACATCCATCTCAAATATACACTCCCACTCAACTACCTGTACCACCATTTCCAAACCCATATGTTGAAGTACCTCAGCCCACTTACAATACTAAGATACAACACTTCCAAACACCTCCTCTTGATCTCAATGGTATTCACCATATTTTAGGAAGGGTATTTCAAAAAAGAGATTCTCTTAATATCATTGAAGGACTACATCAAGAAGAAGAAAATTCAAATAAGAAGAACACAAAACCATGGGCCATGATTGATGAAGAGTAGACATTAAAATCAAAGATTGAGAGAGCTCGCTCGTGGTTACCATCAAATCCTCCATGTATTCAAGAGAACAATAAGCAAAAAGAGGAAGATTTGAAGGTCATGGTAGAAGAAGACATGAAGAATGATCCAGATCAACAAAATGACCAAGGACATCACAACTATATTGAAATATGGTTCCAGATAGTCACTAAGTTGCAGCATCACTCTCTTCCTCAACTATTCTTGATCCTTTCAAAGTAAAATCATTTGGTCTTTCAAATCTAGGTACATGTCAAAGCATACATTTCAAGCCTCCACATCATTTTATCTTTCATATTGATGCGCACATGGATCCATTGGAAGTATTCTTATACTTGAAAGTAATTTTATTTTTCAAGTAGGGTAGGATAGAAGAAAAAAAATGAAAAATAAGAGAACAATTTTTTTTAGATGAAAACCTCCTTGGAGGCGCCTCAGATTGGCTCATTGATTGAAAACCTCCATGATGCGATCAATGGGTTGAAAAGAAAAAGAGAGAAAAAAGAGAGAAAAAGGAAGATCCTAGGTGACAACCTCCTTTGAGGCGCCGAGGAAGACCTATTAGTTGAAACCCTCATTGAGACGGCTAGTAGGCCTAGAAGAAGAAAAGAGTGAAAAAAATAAAAGAATCCTTGCTCCATGCACGCATGTACTCTTCAACATCTACAAGCAACAAGAACAAGTTGGTACCAAAAGGAAAATTGGTAAAGCCTAATCAAATGAAGTCAAATTTTGACTTTCTCCTACTTTGCTCAAATGATCCAACAAGGCCAAGGCCATGCCAATTGATCACGCTCATCTATTTTCACCATCCACCCATCATTCTCAAGCTTCTACCACGCATTTTCCTTGTTGCCCTAAAAAACTATAGGATGCTCTGTTTTACTATAGGATACAAAAACACATAGAGAAGAAATTTGTTTTTGTCATAACTTTAAAACCATGCATTCATTTTCCAATTTGTTTCAAGGGGAGATGCATATGGATGATGGTAACATGCTCAAGAAATTTCAGCGAATTCTAGTGCATGGTTTCCAAGAAATTGGCCTCCATCACCTTCAGCCATTTTTGCATTTTCTCAATATCCATGCATCCAGTCAAAAAGATTTTTCATGGATAGATGCATATGGATTATGGTAACATGCCCAAGCAATTGCAGCAAATTCTAGTGCATGGTTTTCGAGAAATCAGCTTCCAGCACCTTCAACCATTTTTAGTCTTTCTCAAGATCTGTGCATCCATTGACCAAACTGTTTCTATGGGGAGGTGCATAATTATGATGGCAACATGCTCAAAAATTTTCATCGCAATCCAGTCTACCATTTGGGAGATATGGACAACACAAGTTGTTGTCCTATCAACCTACAAGATACAGAACATCACCTACAGGATTGCCAGTGAGCAGTTTTAAAGGAGATCTGTAGGTCAAATAAGCTCCTCCAAAGCTTAGCAGTAGCATCAAGATCATCAACATCACCATCCAACACCTTCACATCAGCATCAAATCAACAACGGTGTTCATGTCTCTCCAACAACCATCAAGTAGGTACAGGTATGCAATATTATTGACCTCTTCTCTTGAGCATATTATAGTTAGAAATTTGTTTTCAATGCATGGGAGATGAGGTTTCATAAGCTAAGGATGGGTCAATAGTCTTATCTACTTTCAGCTAGTTGATTGCAGCTCACTCTTCCACTCATGCAATGTTGAAAAGTCAAATTATGAAGGTTGATGATTCAAGGAATGAGGACAATAGTTAAAAGAAGAAATTTTTGCAAAGGACAAGGTCACCGCAACACTCCAAGAACTCCATCCTCTTTATATTCACTATCTATTCATCATTCATCCATCCCATTTCATTCTTGAAAAAAAAAACAAAGAGAGCATCCTCTCTATTTTCATGAAATCTCCATTTGCAGGTCAGCAAGAAGGATGGTCAAAGAGCAAAGGAGGATCAAAAAGAGACCCCCGCCACTCACATTTTTATTTTACCACTCATTACCATTCATTCCTTTGCCATTTCTGTCATTTTTTCCACTCCTTTACTTCAATTTACAAAGGGACTTTGTTTTCTATAGGATAATCCTGTAGGAATTACAGTGACCCAGAAATCCTATAAGAGGCAGTCTTAAGGAAAATAAATTATGGAACAAGGTAGTAGAATGTTGATAAGGGTGTGGAATACATTGCCAAACTAAAAAAATAATCAAGAACCATCTTGAATTAGGGCAAGAAAGCAAGCTAATGGTCTAAAGACACAATGACTTTTCTTTGAACAAATATGTTTTCGGGCTTGTCCTTGCAGAGCTTACAGCCAAGATTCTTAATGCACAAGAGAGAGGCCACCAAGGCCATGGATGAGGCACAATGAGGTCACTAAGTTGCTCAGAGGATGAGAAACACTTTCAACATGGGGGTTGTTTAGTCAATTTAGTGTTATCTAAATTGCTAGTATTAATTGTCAACCCGGGGCTCGTAAGCTGATGAAGTGAAGGTGTACTATATGTACTTAAGTAACCTCTTAGAGTTTTTCTTATCGTTGGGGGTGTTGTTGTGGTTAATTGTGTTCCTAAGATGGAGTGATAATTTATAAACAAGTGAGTGATGGTGTGTGTGTAGAGTGAATCCTAAATGAGTGAAAGTGTGTGTTTAGTGATCTCTAACTACTTGCTTGAAAGGAAATGCTTAAAAGGAATAAATGAACTGAAATAGCTTGAAATAAATTTGAAAGCAAATGACCACTTCCAATGGCACTAGACACCATTCAAGCTGCTGCTAATAAAAGAAAAGAAAGTCACTTTTAAAACCCAAAAATAAAGATTATCTCTCTCTAACTCGATGCTTCAAAGCACATGTACTGTGTAAAGCACGGATAGAAAGTAGCTTAAGTTGAATTAGAAAAGTGAGAAAAATCTGCTTGAAAGACTAATGATAATGGTTTTCTCTTTCTAATTCTCTACTTCAGCCATATGTACTATGCAAAGTATGATTAGAAAGTAGTGAAATAATAGTCTAAGAAGCACTTAAAATCAAAACTCTACTTTAAAGACTAGTGGTAATATTTTGTTCTTTCTAACTCTCTACTTCAGCCATATGTACTATGCAAAGTATGGTTAGAAAGTAGTGAAAGAATAGTCTAAAAAGCACTCAAAACTAACTGCAAGTTAGTGATATTCTGATCTTAAAAGATAACAGTTTATGATGAAGATCATTCATGTGTTAGCAGCTCTTTGAGAAATAAGATTAAAAATCAGCTATAAAAACAAAGGCAGCACTTGAATTTGTCAACTTCAAATACCATTAGTTTGTAAAGCAAACACACACACATAAAAATAAATCCCGGGCTAAAAGAAACCTGCAAAGAAGTAACACTGATCAGCTTGAAAGAAAGGAAAACAAGTAAATGAAACTATACATGCTTAAAGAAATGAATAGGAAAATAAAGAAATACTACACATAAAATACTTTACAGAGGCTGAGATGAGCAGGGGCCCTCTATTCATTCAGCCACAAGAAAACTCAGAGATCTGGAAACTTCAAAACAGTGCTATGTCTATTCCTCCATTTGCAAAAAGTGTACAAAACAGAGTGCTAGAATAGCACTAAAAAAAACAGAGTTCACAACGCTCTTAAATTTAACACAAGTTCAGAAATTACAACTGATAAAAGTCTGATGAGCGTACGCAGACGCAGCTATTTATAGAGGTTTCTAAGATAGCCTACTCGTACATCTAATTAACTGAAAAACAACAAACTGTCATCCGTATTTATGGTCCCTTGACACATCATACGGTTGCGTGGATGAGTTTAATGGTTCTGTCGTCATGGGTAATGAATCCCATGTTGGATCATGTCCCCTGCCACCTGTAGAACATGGACAAGTCACCGTTTAAGATGACGTGACCTAGCAGCTCACAATCACCGTTAAACAGCCTTGAGTTGACCGTAACTTGACCAGCTTTGACCATGGGTAAAGATGACGTGGATGGCTGGAAAAATGGGACAGGAACCTCGAGCACGTTGATACCTAAGTGCCCATGTGGCTCATCTGGCAAACCGACATGTGGAACATTGCGTTTAACAAAAAGGCTGCAGGATCTTCAGATAGCTGCAAGATCATCAGATAGCTGCGGGATTCCTGCAAGTAAGTCAAAATCTAAACAAATAGTCATCCATTAGCAAAACTTGCTTTATCATGCTTAATGACACCTAATGTAATGATCTGGGTGGTTTTATAGTGAAAATGAGGCAAAAGTGAAGAAAAGATGAGGAAAAACTGAGGAAAATGGTAGACAAGTAGGTGTAGAGTAGAGGCTCTACATACCCCCACTCCGAGGGTATTGCATGTCCTCATGCAATGAAAACACAATTCAATCCACCTGCTGGGATGCCTCAGCTAAGACATCCAATCTCCTCCTCTTCCTTTGTGTGGAAACATTAACCTTTGGTCTCTTGAACATGCATCTGAATTTCAAATTGATTAAGGCTCTGTTCAGCCTTCTACATCTCTTCTTGAGTCTGATGTTTTTCTTCTGCCACATGCTCATGTGAAGAAAGGTGTTATCTTGGATTGCTTTGGCAATATCAGCTTGCTGCTTCATTTCTTCATTTCTCTGTTTAATGTGACGGTTTAGCACCTCAAGTTCATAGATCTCTTGTTTGAGTAAGTCTATTTGCTGCTCATGAGGTATGACATTACTTGGGCCAGCAGTGTTCTGCTCCAATGTTTCAAAATAGTTGTACACCTCTTGTTGAACTGGGTCAACAATTGGTGACTTCCTTGGACTATATTCATGCTCAATTTCAGTTTCAAACTCCGGCTGAAATGGACTGTCCTCCCTTGGAGGAGTAGCTGCCTCACGTTGTGGACTATCCTCAAGGTCTGTTTTTATAGCACCCTTCTCAGGTGTGCTTAGATCAATGAAAATTGTCCTTGTGGATTTCCCTTTATTCTGCAATCTACTACTCCTTCTTACAATGGCAGCACTCTGTGTTTCTTTTTGTGCCTTTTTCCTTGGTTTTTGTACTTTTACTTTCTTGGAGAGGGCAATTTTCTCATGGAGTTTAGCTAACTTTTGTGCTAAGGGCTGGCTATCTCTTTCTTCATCACTAGAATGCTCTGGAGTCTGATCAGTTTCTTGAATTATGGATTTTCCCTTGTCTTGTTTTTGTTTCTTTTTATCTTCTCTTCTCTTTTTGGCAGCTTCTTTGGCAAGTTCAGCGAGGGTTTCTGAGATAATCTCTTGAGCACTGTCTTCAGTAGGTTCAATCTCAGGTTCAGGATGATGTACTTCTATTTCCTCTACAGTTTGTCCTTGAACAGTTTCCTCTAAGATATCAGTCTCAGAGATACTTCCTTTTCTCTTCCTTCTGCTTTTCCTAGGTATAGAAGTTTCTCCAGGTTCTTCAAAATGATTCCTTACAAGGAATTTCTCCCATGTGTCTTGTTTTTCTTTTAATTGTTCTTCTACCAATAACTTAACAAGACTATGATGACAGAGGTAAGCTTCAATGTTTCGTGGATTCCGTTGGGCCATGGAACACATTTTCCTAAGGCTTTGGAATAGAAAGTAGGGAAGATTTATATCATGTTCTCCTTGAAATTGCAGCATAATTTTACCATGATAAACGTATAATACCCCAAATCTCCCTTCACACGTGAAAAATTTTTGCACTAACAACAGTAGAATTTTCCATTCTTCCTTAACATGAGAGATAGGAATTCCTTTGGTGAAAATACTTGTATCCATACCTGGGTTTTTAAAAATCTGCTTCCATTGTTGATCCTGGACTGCCCGGTTTTTGAACCAACGTTCACCAGTTTGTGGAAGAGATGTAGCCCTTGCTATGCTTCCCTCACTGACTGCAAATGTTAAATCACCCACCTCTACTTGACTGTCTTTATCCTTGAATGAACTTGCAAAGGCTTTTGTTACTTCTTTGTGGTAGCCCTTAAACTTCTTGATGCACTGTAGCCATTTGGCTTTTTGTAATGCCTCCTCAACCTGAGGGTATTCCTCCAAGAATTTCGAACCTTCTGGTTCAGCCCTTAAAAGCTTTCCCATTGACTCCTCAGCTCTGTTTAAAACACGACTTTGATGGTGACTTTACACAGTAATTCCTCGGTTCCTGTTCAGACTTTGTGGAACAGAGGATATATGGGTGCATCAACAGCCTCAGACACCGAGAATTCACGGCTTGAATCAGAGTTAAGTGGTGGATAACAGCGTGAACACAGTGAAACGGTGACTAGCAGTCGTAATACAACTGTATCACACGTTTACTGGCTATACAGCAGAGAGAAAAACAGAGTATGGTTTATGGAGGTAATCGTAGTGAGTGAAACGGAATAAGGGAGATGATAGCGTGAAATGGAGTGTTATGAGCGCAGAGGGTTTCGAAATGATGAATGGAACGGCTATATTCTCCGATTTCGGCTGTGGATTAACACATGGCTGCGGGATGAGGACTGAGAGACGTAATACGGTAGGTTACGTCATTAGGGTACGAAACCTTAATGACAAAAACAGCCATATGTGATTTCAAAAATCGTGGGTATTATGAGCTGGTAGACGTGGAGGATTCGTAGATTTGTGGTCGTATGGGAAAAGAAAATGGGTAATCATTACAATTAGTGGCCAACAAGACATAACCCAGAAAATTCTGCGTAATGAAATAACTATAGGTTTTAAAATTTTAAACATACCTCAGATCCGCATTTGATTTGGCTTCTGATAATTTGCTACTAACCTTTTGTCAAATTTATTGCTAGCACATGATTCTTTCCTCCTTATCTTTGATGATTTTGAACTGTAAATATTTTCTTCAGACAGACTGTGTTTCTTGTGCAGGTGCAGAAGGCTGCAGAAAGGCTAAACGGCTGCAGAATTTCCAAATAGCTGCAGGAACTGTAATGGTGTCTTCCAGCTGCATAAAATACTTTAGTTGCCTGAAAAAAACTTTATTAATGAAATGAAATGGAATGAATGAATGAATGAATGGGTGGAAAGCAGTGAGGTGAAGTGAGGATGGTGAGATGGAAGGAAATGGTGAGATGGAATAAATGAAATGAGATGAAAGAGAGAGAGAGATTTTTTTTTTTGGAAAACATGAGGTGTCAGGTGACCCTGATTTTCACCTCATGTTTTCTGCATGAGACTGCCAATCAGAGATTGGTTTTCAGGCTCATACATTTATTCATTTTTTTTATTTTTTTTTTCCTTTTTTTTTTTTTCTTTTTTTTTTTTTTTTTCATTGAAATTGAAAAAAACAGAGATTAGGCTGATGGAGGAGAAGAATTCTTCTCAACCAGCCTCATTTTAGAATCGCCTTGGAATAACTTAACAAACTCCTCTTTTGAGAGTGGCTTGTGGTAAACTTTCAACCGGTGGCCATTCACAATAAAGGGAGTTTGAAGTTCATCAATAGTCTTCACTCTAACTGCTCCATTATTAAAGACTTCATCAATCTCATATGGCCCAAGCCAATGAGTTTGAAATTTTCCTTTGAAGTCCTTAAATTTTGAATCAAACAAGAGTGCCCAATCACCCTTTTGAAACTTCTTTTCTTTGATATGTCGATCATGCCATTTGCTTCTTTGGTGCTGAACTAGATCGGTCCTTAGAATTGCATCTTGTCTCATTTCATCTAGTTCGTTTAACTGGTCCATTCTGTGCTTCTGGGCTTCTGATAAGCTCATCCCCAATTGAACTGTTGTCTTGAAGGTCTTGATTTGGAACTCAATGGGGAACAGGACTTCCTTCCCATAAACAAGTTCATAGGGAGAATGTCCTGTGGTGTTCCTCCATGTAGTTCTATAGGCCCATAAGGCTTCAGGAAGCCTTTCTGCCCAATCTCTTCTATGAAGATGAACAGTCTTTGTGATGATGCTTTCAAGAACTTTATTTGTAGATTCTACTTGACCATTCGCTTGCGGATGGTATGGAGTAGATGTTCTATGCTTGATCTTATATTCCTCCATCAGCTTCTCTATCATCCTTGATGTAAATTGGCTTCCCTGATCTGTTACAATTTCCCTTGGGACACCAAAACGAGTGAAAATATCCTTAAAAATAAATTGAACAACTGAATTTTCAGTAGCAGAAGTTAATGCTATAGCTTCTACCCACTTGGTAACATAATCATTACAAACCAATATATATCTATTTTGCTTGGATGGCAGATTAATTGGTTCAACAAAATCTAGAGCCCATTTCTCGAAAGGTTCGATGCATACCTGTGGCTGTAGTGGCATTTCATTTGAAAGAGTTGGTCTCCCAATTCTCTGACAACTGTCACACCTTTTAACATATTGCTTCGCATCCTTAAAGAGAGAAGGCCAATAATATCCTGATGAAAGGATTTTATAGGCAGTCCTCTTATCAGAAAAATGTCCGCCACAAGGTTCGTCATGACATGCCTTAAGGATGTCAGGCATCTCATCCTCCCGTACACATCTTCTGATCATCAAATCTGGCCCTGTTCTGAACAATTCATTAGAAATCCAAGAATAATGTGAACTATCCTGAATGATTTTCCTTTTCTCATTAGGAAATAAATGTAAAGGTAACTTTCCAGTAACTAAATAATTAGCAATATCAGCATACTAAGGGGTTTTGGTAGTTACTGCAAACAAATACTCATCTGGAAATTTATCCTCTACAGGAGAGTCCTCATTAGTGTTTTGGATTCTAGACAAGAAGTCAGCTACTGTGTTCTGTTTACCTGGTCGATCTAACACAGTTATGTTGAATTCTTGTAAAAGAAAAAGCCATCTTGTAACTCTACCATTAGTGACTGGTTTGTTCATGAGGTATCTAATGGCAGAGTGATCAGTGTGGACAAAGGTTTCATAGCCGGTTATATAGTGTCTAAACTTGTTTATAGCATGAACAACGGCTAGAAATTCCTTTTCAGTAACAGTATAATTTAACTCAGTAGGAGTCAAATTATTACTCGTGTAATAAATGGCATAAGGGATCAAATCCTTTTGTCCCAAAACAGCTCCTAAAGCTGTATCTGAAGCATCAGTAGAAATGTGGAAAGGGAGTTTCCAATTTGGACCCCTTAGAATGGGTGCTTCAGATATTCTAGTCTTTAAAGCTTCAAAGGCAGATTGACATTCAGGATCCCACTTAAATTCACAATCTTTAGTAAGTAGTTTGAAAAGAGGGGATGCTATCTTAGTGAAGTTTTCAATAAATCTTCTGTAATAACCAGTAAACCCAAGAAAACTTCTAACATCTCTTTGGCAATTTGGAACAGGTAACTTAGAGATGACTTCTACTTTAGATCTATCAACTTTGATTCCATCTCCTGAAATATGATGTCCTAAAACAATCCCTTCAGTAAACATCATAAAACACTTTTCATGACTTAAAGAAAGATTTGTTTCCTTACATCTTACCAGTACTTTTTCCAAATTTGCCAAAGCTTCTTCAAATGTATTACCATAGACTGTGAAATCGTCCATGTATACCTCTACACAATCATGAATCAGATCTGAGAAGATTCCTAGTACAGCCCTTTGAAATGTAGCGGGTGCATTGCACAATCCAAAAGGGAGTACTCGATAGGCAAAAGTTCCCCAAGGACAAGTAAAGGTGGTTTTGTCTTGATCTTCAGGTGCTACCTGAATCTGATTGTAACCACTAAAACCATCCAAGAATGAGAAATACTTTTTACCTGCTAAAGTGTCTAGTACCTGATCAATAAAAGGTAGAGGAAAATGATCCTTTAAGGTTGCCTTGTTCAATTCTCGATAGTCGATGCAAACTCTCCATTTACCATTCTTTTTGGGCACTATAACCAAGGGAGAAACCCATTGGCTATCTGAAATGGGGTAAATGAAGTTTACCTTGAGCAATTTCTGAAGTTCTTCTTTCACAATTTCCCTAAGATTTGGATTCATCCGTCTTTGTGGCTGCCTAATGGGTCTACTGTTTTCTTCAATATAAATGTGATGAATACAAGTCTTAGGGTCGATTCCTTTCATGTCAGTATATTCCCATGCAAAGGCAGTGGAATGTTTTTGCAACAGTTTAGTTAATTCTTCTTGTTTTGGTCTTTCCAAGTTCTTGTTAATGTTTAATGTTTTTCCTGGAAAGATTTCAACTGTAGAACTACCAAACTCTTCCATTGAGAAGAGAGACATCTGTCTAGAGGAGAGATATTCAATGTCTGCATCTAACTGAAACTGTGAAGAGTCATATTCTAAAGGTATCTCAAAATTTTCTAATGTATTTAGAATTTGACTGTCCTCACTGATCTCAGAGATGGTTAGAACAGGTTGAAGAGTATCCTCATCATCAATCCACTCATCTTCTCCTATTTCTGTTATTGCCTTTGCGGGAGGATACAAGTTGAATTTCTTGGTAGAATTACCATCTGATATATACATGTCTCCAGACCTACAACTTATGAAAGCATCAGCTGTGGCCAACCAAGGTCTTCCTAGAATAAGAGGATGTCCTCCTAGATTGTTCTTGGGAGTTAAAATCATAAAATCAACTGGATATTCCCAAGAGTCTAGTGAGACTGGAATGTCTTCCAATACACCATCAGGTTTAATGATTGATCTATCTGCAAGTTGCAACAAAGTAGGTGTAAAGAGAAGGTTAGGAAGTTTTAACTGATCCATGGTCTGTCTACTCATAATGTTGATAGCGGCTCCTAAGTCAATCAAAGTATTTGGGATTTCAACCCCATTAATATGAGTTTTAACAATAGGGCTATCGGGATCTACATATTTTTGCATGGTAATTTTACCCATCATAATGTCTGCAATTTTTCCAACTAGATGTATCCTTTTGGTATCTCTGGTTCTTTTTATTGTTTTTTTCAAACTCATCTCCTTTATTGTCTTTGCTAGAATGGGAATCTCCTTAATGGCTGTTAACAAGGGAATCTTGATACAAACATTTTTCAATTCATCTAGAAAGCTATAGTCAGGCAACCAAATCTGCTTCTCCACTCCTTTATCAATTTGCAATCTTTCAGGAAATGGAGGAATAGCTGAAGATGTGGGTTGCTCTACTAAGGGAGTTGATTCTTTTTCTTTTTCTTTAATGCTTGGGTTTTGAAGGGATACTTCAGAACCCTTATTGGCTTTGAGAGATTCTTCCTCAGAAATGCTTGGTTGTTGAGCACTTGTAGAAGGTTGGTCTAGGATTCTACCTTATCTGAGTTGGACCTCATTGAGAGGAACAACCATATAGGTAGGGAATGGTTGACCTTCCATGAGTGGTTGACCTTCCATCACGTAAGCACTTTGAGGATTCCTATTATTGGGGTTTGGTTGAGGTTGAGAGGGAAGTTGATTTGGCCTCTGTTGAGATTGTAACAAGAGTTGAGAATTTTGATTTTGTGGAGGAGGTTGTTGTTGAGGGAATGGTAATGACAATTGTTGACCTTGATTTGGAAGTTGGGGAGCTTGCTGATTTTGAAAGGATTGAGGATATTGATAGAATTGGGCAAATATCCCATAAGGATTTTGCATTTGCATGCTTTGTAACCATGCTTGGAAAGGATTTTGTGGTTGTGACCAAGGTTGTTGCCAAGGATTCCAATTTGGTGGGGGTTGGAAACTCATAGAGTTGTTAAACCTTTGATTTTGCTGCCCCTGCCAAGGTCTTCTTGCAACAAAACAAAGGGATTCAAGCGTACTTGGATCTTCTTGAAAGACTACTTTGAGGCCAGGGATTGAAGGACATTCCTTGGTCTCATGGGTTTCTGAGCAAATTACACAGGTTTCCACAACTTGTGCTTCCAAGGGACATTCCCTTAAAGCATGCTTCTTTCTACACTTCGGGCAAAAGATAGTCATAGCCTCGGCTTCTGCTTTTTGTTTATTTTGAATCTTAAGGGTATCAATTTGTTCACTAAGACTCCCTAAGATGTCAGTTTTAAATTCATCTAGCATATTACCGATTTCAGCCCTACTCACTGATCCTGTTGCAGATTTATTTGCCCTAAGGAGAGAAGGATCTCTAGGCCCTTTTTGAGTTTTTGATTTGCCCCTTGAGAGATGGATACAAAGTTCTGCTATATCATTGAGAGAAAGTTGAGAAATTTCCCCCTTCCCCATCATGTTTAAGATATCTATCCATTCATCCCTAATGGCTTTTAATAAGAGGGCTTTTAAGGTCTCTTCATCCAAGGTACTCATTTTTGCTCTTTTTAAATTATATTGAAATCTCTCAAGTAAATCTTCTAAGCTCTCATCTTCTTTTTGCATCATTTTAAAAACCTCGTCCTTATGATTAGTAGGCATACAATAGTCCAAATACCTATCCAAAAAGGTTTGTTTCATTTCATCCCAGGTCCTAATGGATTGAGTAAGTAACCCCATGAACCATTTCAAAGCTTGATCTTTTAATGTTGATGGGAACAGTTTGAGTTTCTGAGTATCATCCAGATAGTCATAGGTTCGACACACAACTTCAAATTCAAACAAGAATGTTTCAGGGTCCTCAGTTCTTAATCCATGAAAATTTGGGAGGACGGATGGTGATATGTTTTTCATGGTGGCTCGGGAGTCCTCATTAACAATGGGAAACCCAAATGAATTATCCCCGTCTCTATTTCCTCCAATGGGACCTCTACCTCCTCCATTGTTATTGTTATTTCCTCCTCCTCCTCTACCTCTACCTCTACCACCTCCTTCTTCCTCTGCCATGATGATTCTCCTAGGGATTTCAAAATCTTCTGGTTCTTCTACAAAGGGTGAATGAGAAGAGATTTCTCCTTCCTCTTCAGGTGAGTCTATTTCCTCAATTACAATTGGTTTTCTTGTAGGAGAAAGAGAAGAGTCTCTTCCTAGTTCAAACTCAATAGAAGGTATAGGAGAGTCAACTCTTGGCTCTTGAATTTCAGGACTAGAAGTTTCGGTTGGAGATAAGGGAGGTGTCTCTTGTATATCTCTTGAAGCAGATGGACTTGTAAAAATTGAACTTCGAGCTCTAGCTAAAAACCTTCCCCTAGAATCTCTAGCTCTATGCATGTCATTTTTTATTTTATCTTCAAGTCAAGTTAAATAGTTCTTTTTCTGATCTTCCAGTTCACTCTAGGTGCAAGAAGAGAGCATACTCAAGAAACTATTAAATCAATAACTTTCTCCTTTCTGATCCTCCAGATCACTTCAAAGTGAAAGAGGAGAGCATACTTAGATAGGCTATTAACTTCTTTCCTTGAAACTTTATATTTTTTTTCTTCTAAGAATATGGCTACTTAATTTCACTTCCCCGGCAACGGCGCCAAAATGTTTAGTCAATTTAGTGTTATCTAAATTGCTAGTATTAATTGTCAACCCGGGGCTCGTAAGCTGATGAAGTGAAGGTGTACTATATGTACTTAAGTAACCTCTTAGAGTTTTTCTTATCGTTGGGGGTGTTGTTGTGGTTAATTGTGTTCCTAAGATGGAGTGATAATTTATAAACAAGTGAGTGATGGTGTGTGTGTAGAGTGAATCCTAAATGAGTGAAAGTGTGTGTTTAGTGATCTCTAACTACTTGCTTGAAAGGAAATGCTTAAAAGGAATAAATGAACTGAAATAGCTTGAAATAAATTTGAAAGAAAATGACCACTTCCAATGGCACTAGACACCATTCAAGCTGCTGCTAATAAAAGAAAAGAAAGTCACTTTTAAAACCCAAAAATAAAGATTATCTCTCTCTAACTCGATGCTTCAAAGCACATGTACTGTGTAAAGAACGGATAGAAAGTAGCTTAATTTGAATTAGAAAAGTGAGAAAAATCTGCTTGAAAGACTAATGATAATGGTTTGCTCTTTCTAATTCTCTACTTCAGCCA
Organism: Pinus tabuliformis; assembly: GCA_031772625.1. NCBI lineage: Eukaryota > Viridiplantae > Streptophyta > Pinopsida > Pinales > Pinaceae > Pinus > Pinus tabuliformis. The sequence goes on along the minus strand of CM062809.1, from coordinate 604,337,065 downwards.
TATGTACTATGCAAAGTATGATTAGAAAATAGTGAAAGAATAGTCTAAGAAGCACTTAAAATCAAAACTTTACTTTAAAGACTAGTGGTAATATTTTGCTCTTTCTAACTCTCTACTTCAGCCATATGTACTATGCAAAGTATGGTTAGAAAGTAGTGAAAGAATAGTCTAAAAAGCACTCAAAACTAACTGCAAGTTAGTGATATTCTGATCTTAAAAGATAACAGTTTATGATGAAGATCATTCATGTGTTAGCAGCTCTTTGAGAAATAAGATTAAAAATCAGCTATAAAAACAAAGGCAGCACTTGAATTTGTCAACTTCAAATACCATTAGTTTGTAAAGCAAACACACACACATAAAAATAAATCCCGGGCTAAAAGAAACCTGCAAAGAAGTAACACTGATCAGCTTGAAAGAAAGGAAAACAAGTAAATGAAACTATACATGCTTAAAGAAATGAATAGGAAAATAAAGAAATACTGCACATAAAATACTTTACAGAGGCTGAGATGAGCAGGGGCCCTCTATTCATTCAGCCACAAGAAAACTCAGAGATCTGGAAACTTCAAAACAGTGCTATGTCTATTCCTCCATTTGCAAAAAGTGTACAAAACAGAGTGCTAGAATAGCACTAAAAAAAACAGAGTTCACAACGCTCTTAAATTTAACACAAGTTCAGAAATTACAACTGATAAAAGTCTGATGAGCGTACGCAGACGCAGCTATTTATAGAGGTTTCTAAGATAGCCTACTCGTACAGCTAATTAACTGAAAAACAACAAACTGTCATGCGTATTTATGGTCCCTTGACACATCATACGGCTGCGTGGATGAGTTTAATGGTTCTGTCGTCATGGGTAATGAATCCCATGTTGGATCATGTCCCCTGCCACCTGTAGAACGTGGACAAGTCACCGTTTAAGATGACGTGACCTAGCAGCTCACAATCACCGTTAAACAGCCTTGAGTTGACCGTAACTTGACCAGCTTTGACCATGGGTAAAGATGACGTGGATGGTTGGAAAAATGGGACAGGAACCTCGAGCATGTTGATACCTAAGTGCCCATGTGGCTCATCTGGCAAACCGACATGTGGAACATTGCGTTTAACAAAAAGGCTGCAGGATCTTCAGATAGCTGCAGGATCATCAGATAGCTGCGGGATTCCTGCAAGTAAGTCAAAATCTAAACAAATAGTCATCCATTAGCAAAACTTGCTTGATCATGCTTAATGACACCTAATGTAATGATCTGGGTGGTTTTATAGTGAAAATGAGGCAAAAGTGAAGAAAAGATGAGGAAAAACTGAGGAAAATGGTAGACAAGTAGGTGTAGAGTAGAGGCTCTACAGGGGTATGATGGGTCTCTAAATTAGACATAAATTAAGGCTCATGCCTCTAACTTAAAACATAAATTAAGGCCTATGATCATCCTTCAAAACATTAAACCTCTCTTTTTTCATTAGATAATTTATTTTTAACTTTAATATATTCATTAGGAAAGTTTATGAATAATTGGATATTTGTGCCTAATATATATATATATATATATATATTTTTGAATATTATGAAAATATTGGGCAGATTATGAAGAGTTGGAGGAGGAGATAATTTAGCGACTTGTTCCCTAGTACTGGAGGATCAATAATAAATAATAAATCAACAAGATATCATGGAATTATGGCACAAATTGTGGAACTCCAATGATTGATAAAATCTAGGAATGTGTTACACTAATCAAAGGAGTAGATCCACCAATCAAGGGAGAAGATCCACTAATCAAGGGATTTCAGTGGGGAAAGCTTCCTCCATCCATGGGGAATGATTCTTAATCATTTTGTATAAGTACCAAGTAAAATTTTCCTTTAGGGAATGATTGATAAAATCTAGGAATGTGTTCCCTTCCATTTAATCCAAATTCCTAGTATTGGGGACTAGATCCACTAATTAAGGGATTTTAGTGGGGAAGCTTCCTCCATTCATGGGGAATGATTCATAATAATTTATTATAAGTACCAAGTCCAATTTTCCTCTAGGGATAGATTTTCATTAGTGTTATTGTGGAGAGAGCTTGTAGTTTTGCAACTCCATTGTATTTTCTTGCAGGGATGTAATTGTATTGATCAAAATAGTGAAGGTTGGTGTCATGTTCAACTTCTAAATATTGTTCTACTCCATAGGTCTTTGAGATTCCTTTGGTTTTCCATCCCAGGAACCTCAGAGCCCTTTTGTATCGTTTTCTTTTCTTCTTTTCATTTCTTTTTCACATGCATCTCTAGTTTTTATTTCTTTCTATTTCTGCCTTTAATATTAATGATTTCTTATTGTAGGATTGAGTTAAATGGTTGATGTAAGTTATTTTGTAGGATAACAAGAATTATTTCATCCTTGGAAAACTTTAGAAGTTCATAGTAATCATTGAGCTTCTTGGATTAGTCTTCTTATTTCCAAATCTAGATTGTTCGACCTCCTTTTTAGCAAAGAATAGTAAATTTTGCTATTGTTGAGCTAATTTGTGTACCTAAATTAACACAATTATTTCTTATCAATCCGGGTTGTTTATGCTTTGAGGCAAGTTCACTATATGTGAAGATAAGATGTAATCAAACCTTGAAAGATAAGTTATTCAAAAGCTAAAAGTAATACATTCTATAACTCTAATTCAATCAGTTTAAAAAGAGGAAAAACATTGAAATGGTTCTTGACTCAAGAAGTCTACTTTCACCTCAATTATCACTTAATGAATCAGAGATTGAAACCAAAAGCTTAAGATAGATAAATTATTAATGAAATAAGCTCTTAACTTAAGAGACACATAAGGTATTCCATCATAATTCATTCATCTCAATATCAAAATCTCAATAAGAAACTACTTGCATGCAAACAAAAGAAACTAGTTTTGATTCATCATTTTAGTAGAAGGGATGCCCAACTTGAACACCTATTTTTCCAACTCAATAAAGTGATGAATAATCTATTAACTAATGAAATCAACCACTATCCATGAACTATAAAGCAATCTGAAATAAAGCTTTGACAAACTAGTGCTACAACAACCAGATTACAAGGAAATAAAACTAGTTAACAAAGAAGTGTACTTAGCTTGGAATGGGGGCCCTCCACCCTTGCCTTGCACACTTGAGAGGTGATATCAGAAGTTTAAATTCAGTCACATATCTATAGCATTGAACAGAAAAATAATAATAACACAAGTCTTCAAATTAACTCCTCAATCCAAAGATGTCACAGCATAAAAGTATATCATAAGTCAATACATAAGCCATCAAAGTTTTGGCTTTAAATAAGAAGCCTCATGAACAAACTGATCTATATTCACTCAAACAAACCCATCTACTCTCATCCACCTATCTAAGTCGAATTCATTACTCCCATCCCAAGAAAGATGACCAATCCTATAAAATCTCAAAATTGCCCTATTTCTATGGGATTTCTGAATGACTAGTCATAATTGACTAGCACCAAATGGGCCTAATAAAGCTTGTTTTGTTCGAACTAAGCATTTCTGGCTTAGTCCTAGTTCCCAAGCTGTTCATCCATTCATTCCATTCCTGCCCAAGTGTCCTGCAACCATATCAACCATAGAGCTATTAGGGAATTTCTGAATCTGCCAATTTTGCACTAAAAAACCAAATTTTCATAAAAACTTTAGAAATTGAAAAATTAAAATTAAATACCTGAATGGATATCAAATATACATCAAAATGGGATAAATATAGGGAAAATGGATGGAAAATAGATGGATAAGTAAGTTTCTTTGAGCAAAAATAATACCAAAACTAAGGCCCAACATCTCTCCCTTACTTATCATCAAGCATGTCCCCATGCTTGGTTACTCCTCTTTGACCTTCTTCTCTCTGTAGTAGATGTTGTACCTGTAGATGCCTCCTGTTGTGCTGCCCTGACCAAACAATCCAGACCTGTGTCATGTCTCTCCCTGAACAAAGCTGCTTTGACCTTTTGTTTTTCATACTTTGCGTGCCACATGTTCTTTTCCTTTAGCCATTTAAATGCTTGCTTAGAAAGTAGATCATTTTTCCTTTTCAGTCTCCCCAATTCTTCATTTAATTTTCCATTTGCCTTAACCAATTTAGCATTATCTTTCTTATTTGCCGTGTTTTCCTTTTTTAATTGTTTCTCCAATATTTTGCTAATTTCCAATTGGTCAGTTAAGTCCCTGATTCTTCCCAAATTGATTTCTCTCTCAAAATCTTGTGTTGTTTTCATTAGTGATGCTGCTGCTGCATCATCATATGAAGAATCCTTCTCAAATACTTCTTGTGCAATATCATTTTCTTCTTGTTGTCTTGGGGAATATGTTTCTACTTCCTTGTCTAAATCAATGGGACTTTTATTCCTAAATATTCTAGGAAGAATTCCTCTGTTGTTACTAATTTCATCTTGACAATAAAAATATAACTATTTGTTTGTTTTCAAAATGAAATTTTGAAAGCAAAGAAGCTTACCTTCCTCCTCTCAATCAACTTAATTCTGGCTTTCTTAACCTCTGTTTGACTCTGCTCTCTGCAACAACACTGTTTTAGTTCCCTGTTCAATGCAAACAAACACCTGTATACCCCTGTCAATATGCTGATCTCTGTGTTTGAAAATAAATACATATGCAAAAAATGTCCATGTATGCTCATCGTTGCCAAAATCAAACCATTGTTTTACTGTGTATGTTCAACCAAGAAAACTGAGTGGTTCGCATGCATATGGCTCTCGGCCTCATCAAAAAAATTTCAAAATGCTCTCGGCCTAATCAAAAACATTTGCAAAAATGCTTTTGACTGTATCACAAAATTTTGGAATATATGCTTGCGGCCTCATCATAAAAAACAATTACAAAAATGTGCTTGGTTATATCATAAATATTTGCAAGAAGGCTCTCGGCCTCAGCATGGAAGTTTGAGGATTATACACATATTCTCGGCCTCAAAACACAGATGATAAAACAAAAACACAACGCATTTAGTTCTAAATGGCTCGGCAATCAAACTTCGTTTGCTAAAAAAAAATTCACATGGCATTGTTCATTTGGCTCTCAGATATTTCAATCCCCTGTTTCGGTGCAAACGAAAGCAACAATGCGCAGCAAGGGTTCATAACACAGACGCATGTCGTTTCATGCATATGGTATATCGGATTGACTGTTTGTTTGAAGTTTAATGGAATGACGCGCAACAAAACAAGGTGTGGAAGCAAACAAGGCACAATGCGCATTCAACAACGCACAATTCAATCAACACTCACCACCATACAACATAACACGCCATAACAGTCAAATTTCGTGCCTCCTCTGTTCATAGATTTTATTGTTAACACGGCACGCCGTTAAAACTCCTCATAACAATGCTAGATCCTAACGTGTTAACCATGCAATGCATACACATTTAAGTGCAGCGCGATTCACTAGCAGTTCATACCAAGATTTACGCAGCGAATCAACGGATTTGAGGCTGTGGTTTCGGCGTTACCTGTTATCAATGAGCGCTTGAGGAATATCCGGCGCTCCAAATCCTTGTTCAACTGTGCAATTGACTGGTGGCAAGGGCAGATCAATCGTAACCATTAATAACAGATAGTTTATAACTTCTACTTCACTGTGTGCCGAGCTTAAACAACTAGTGCATTACCTGATTGAATCCTGAAAATCTGTTATCTCTGAACGTTAAACCCGGGACGATTTCCTTCTTTAAATTCGCCTAAACTCACTTCACCCTCCTTTTCACTAGGCTGCAGCTTCAAACACCATTTCTCTGAGCTATTCGGCAATGAGGAATATGGTTTAAACAGCGCAAGAGCTCAGTCGGTTCATGACCATTTTAGGGTTGTACTGCGCTTCTTATTCATTGGTGTTTACAATGCGTGGTTGGTATGGCCGTCCTGTTTGACCAGTCACCTGACTGTGTCATGAGGATGGCCAAATCATCGTTTCATATGCATAACCCTTGCGCAGTGTATTGTCCAATGACAACTGGTTGCCATGCCACCATCGTGTGCTTGCAATGATATTCAAACATCGCTTGTCTTGCAATGATTTGTATGCAATCACATTTCAACACCTTGCCGCAATGTTTATATGCACAATCTTTGCATGCGGCCGTCCACCATATATCATATCATATCGTATGCGCTATTTATAAGCCTTCACTTATAACTATATTATATACCATATGTTGTGCACCATTGTTTTATATACCTTATATCATATGCGCTTTGGGTTATATAGATGACTATAGCGCATTCACATTATTTGAACTATGGTATATTTTGATATGATATATAATAACTTTGATTTCCATATAGCGCATGAGGTTTGTTTGACTTGTATAGCATATCTTTATAATTTTAAAATGACCATTTGGGTCATATTTAAAATTATCACCATCACTAATGCTTGAGTTGTATGTGCAGGTTGAAAGTTGTCCCAGTTTGGTCTTTCTAAGCTCTTAAAGAAAAATACTTAGGGGTAATATGGTTATTAAAAATAGGGAATATGTAAGGAAATTAAAGGGAATAGGGTTATGATGTATAATGGTTATAGAAATATAGGATATGAATGATAATGAATATCCTCAGGTACTAATTTCAACTTAACAAAAACTAAAAAGTTCTAAGAAAAATTTGAATTTTTTAAGCACAAAATGACTATACATATACTCCCCTGGATGATGGTTGTACAAGTGAGATGAAATCAATTGATCAGATGTTTTAGATGGATCAAAAAGTAAACTTTATTGCTGCTCCTTGTCTTTCATGTTCTAGTTCTTGAATTGTTAGTCAGGTCCCTCTGTAATGATTCTTTGTTTCAGGTCCCTTTGCACTGCTTACAAAATATGCACATTTTGTTTTGACATTGGCAGGTCTTTCAGGTCCCTCGGCAATGATTTGTTATGTCAGGTCCCTCTACTGACAATACAAGTTCCTTCTATACTTTAGCTTTCCAGATAAAGATCTGATGCAAGTATCAAAATGTTGAGCTATTTTGTGTACCTAAATTAACACAATTATTTCTTATCAATCCGGGTTGTTTATTCTTTGAGGCAAGTTCACTATATGTGAAGATCAGATGTAATCAAACCTTGAAAGATAAGTTATTCAAAAGCTAAAAGTAATACATTCTATAACTCTAATTCAATCAGTTTAAAAAGAGGAAAAACATTGAAATGGTTCTTGACTCAAGAAGTCCACTTTCACCTCAATTATCACTTAATGAATCAGAGATTGAAACCAAAAGCTTAAGATGGATAAATTATTAATGAAAGAAGCTCTTAACATAAGAGACACATAAGGTATTCCATCATAATTCATTCATCTCAATATCTAAATCTCAATAAGAAACTACTTGCATGCAAACAAAAGAAACTAGTTTTGATTCATCATTTTAGTAGAAGGGATGCCCAACTTGAACACCTATTTTTCCAACTCAATAAAATGATGAATAAGCTATTAACTAATGAAATCAATCACTACGCATGAACCATAAAGCAATCTGAAATAAAGCTTTGACAAACTAGTGCTACAACAACCAGATTACAAGGAAATAAAACTAGTTAACAAGGAAGTGTACTTAGCTTGGAATGCGGGCCCTCCACCATTGCCTTGCACACTTGAGAGGTGATATCAGAAGCTTAAATTCATTCACACATCCATAGCATTGAACAGCAAAATAATAATAACACAAGTCTTCAAATTAACTCCTCAATCCAACAATGTCACAGCATAAAAGTATATCATAAGTCAATACATAAGCCATCAAAGTTTTGGCTTTAAATAAGAAGTCTCATGAACAAAATTATCTATATTCACTCAAAAAAACCCATATACTCTCATCCACCTATCTAAGTTGAATTCATTACTCCCATCCCAAGAAAGATGACCAATCCTATAAAATCCCAAAACTGCCCTATTTCTATGGGATTTCTGAATGACTAGTCATGATTGACTAGCATCAAATGGGCCTAATAAAGCTTGTTCTGTTCGAACTAAGCATTGTTGGCTTAGTTCTAGTTCCCAAGCTGTTCATCCATGCATTCCATTTGTGCCCAAGTGTCCTAAAACCATATCAACCATAGAGCTATTATGGGAATTTCTAAATCGGCCAATTTTGCACTAAAAAACCAATTTTTCATAAAAACTTTAGAAATTGAAGAATTAAAATTAAATACCTGAATGGATATCAAATATACATCAAAATGGGATAAATGAAGGGAAAATGGATGGAAAATAGATGGATAAGTAAGTTTCTTTGAGCAAAAATAAGACCAAAACTAAGGCCCAACATCTCTCCCTTGCTTATCATCAAGCATGTCCCCATGCTTGCTTACTCCTCTTTGACCTTCTTCTCTCTGTAGTAGATGCTGTACCTGTAGATGCTTCCTGTTGTGCTGCCCTGAGCAAACAATCCAAACCTATGTCATTTCTATCCCTGAACGAAGCTGCTTTGACCTTTTGTTTTTCATACTTTGCTTGCCACATGTTCTTTTCCTTTAGCCATTTAAATGCTTGCTTAGAAAGTAGATCATTTTTCCTTTTCAGTTTCCCCAATTCTTCATTTAATTTTTCATTTGCCTTATCCAATTTATCATTATATTTCTTATTTTCCTTGTTTTCTTCTTTTAATTGTTTCTCCAAGATTTTGCTAATTTCCAATTGGTCAGTTAAGTCCCTGATTCTTCCCAAATTGATTTCTCTCTCAAAATCTTGTGTTGTTTTCATTAGTGATGTTGCTGCTGCATCATCATATGAAGAATCCTTCTCAAATACTTCTTGTGCAATATCATTTTCTTCTTGTTGTCTTGGGGAATATGTTTCTACTTCCTTGTCTAAATTAATGGGACTTTTATTCCTAAATCTTCTAGGAATAGACATAACAAATGTTTCATTTTCTTGCATGGCCATGTTATTCTGTTGTTTAGCTCTTGTTCTGGGATACAGGGTGAGTTCATCAATCCTTTGTTTTCCTGCTCTGTTTTATCCTGTACTTCATGAACCTGTTCAATGAATTGATTTTTAGACATGAACCCTCGCCACACTATGCCCTGTGACCTCACCTCATACTCAACTAGGATTTTGATTAATCCTTGGTGGTAAATCTATCTTGCTTTAGGCCTGTGTTCATGTTTTACTGTGTCAATCTTTCTCAAAAGGCTCCTATATAGGAAATAAGGCAAGTTAATCCTATCCTCCCCTTTAATATGCTACAGAAGTCTGACATGATACAAGTGGGCAACGCTATATCCTCTATCACAAGTCAAAAACTTCTGGATGACCAAAACCAACTCACCCCATAGTTCATTAAACCATTCCCTGGGTATCCATTTTGTTCTATCAAATGTCCCTTTCCGGTTTATCTCAAGAAAGAAAGTCCAAGCTTTCTCCTTGAAGTGCAGGCCTTTGTAATACTTCTCACCTATCATGGGTAGATCTAAAGCTTGGGAAAGATATTCCTGGGTTACATGAATAATGACATCTCCTACCCGTGTCTGGTCTTGACTGAAATTATTTATAAAGTCCCTGGTTATTTGTTCAGAGTGGCCATCAAATTTTTGTAAGAAACTTATCATCCCCGCTTGGTAAAGTTTTTCTATAGTTTCCTTCCCCCATCTTTCTATCTGAAATTTTTTCTCTACTCTGCCTAACATTGCTTCTGAAAACCAGTGAATGAATTCCTCTACTGTTACTAATTTCATCTTGACAATAAAAATATAACTATTTGTTTGTTTTCAAAATGAAATTTTGAAAGCAAAGAAGCTTACCTTCCTCCTCTCAATCAACTTAATTCTGACTTTCTTAACCTCTGTTTGACTCTTCTCTCTGCAACAACACTGTTTTAGTTCCATGTTCAATGCAAACAAACACCTGTATACCCCTGTCAATATGTTGATCTCTGTTTTTGAAAACAAAATACATATGCAAACAATGTCCATGTATGCTCATCGCCTTATTTCGTTGCCAAAATCAAACCATTGTTTTACTGTGTATGTTCAACCAAGAAAACTGAGTGGTTCGCATGCATATGGCTCTCGGCCTCATCAAAAAAATTTCAAAATGCTCTCGGCCTAATCAAAAACATTTGCAAAAACGCTTTTGACTGTATCACAAAATTTTGGAAAATATGCTTGCGGCCTCATCATAAAAAACAATTACAAAAATGCGCTTGGTTATATCATAAATATTTGCAAGAAGGCTCTCAGCCTCAGCATGGAAGGTTGAGGATTATACACATACTCTCGGCCTCAAAACACAGATGATAAAACAAAAACACAGCGCATTTAGTTCTAAATGGCTCGGCAATCAAACTTCGTTTGGTAACAAAAAATTCACATGGCATTATTCATTCAGCCCTCAGACATTTCAATCCCCTGTTTCGGTGCAAATGAAAGCAACAATGCGCAGCAAGGGTTCATAACATAGACGCATGTCGTTTCATGCAGATGGTATATCAAATTGACTATTTGTTTGAAGTTTAATGGAACGGTGTGAAACAAAACAAGGTGTGGAAGCAAACAAGGCACAGTGCGCATTCAACAACGCACAATTCAATCAACGCTCACCACCATACAACATAACACGCCATAACAATCAAATTTTGTGCCTCCTCTATTCGTATATTTTATTGTTAACATGGAACGCCGTTAAAACTCCTCATAACAATGCCAGATCCTAACGTGTTAACCATGTAATGCATACACATTTAAGTGCAGCACGATTCACTAGCAGTTCATACCAAGATTTACGCAGTTAATCAACGGATTTGAGGTTGTGGTTTCAACGTTACCTGTTATCAATGAGCGCTTTAGGAATATCCGGCGCTCCAAATCCTTGTTCAACTGTGCAATTGACTGGTGGCAAGGGAAGAGTAATCGTAACCATTAATAACAGATAGTTTATAACTTCTACTTCACTGTGTGCCGAGCTTAAACAACTAGTGCATTACTTGATTGAATCCCAAAAATATGTTATCTCTGAACGTTAAACCCGGGATGATTTCCTTCTTTAAATTCGCCTAAACTCACTTCACCCTCCTTTTCACTAGGCTGCAGCTTCAAACACCATTTCTCTGAGCTATTCGGCAATGAGGAATATGGTTTAAACAGCGTAAGATCTCAGTCAGTTCATGACCGTTTCATGGCTGTACTGCTCTTCTTATTCATTAGTGTTTACAATGTGTGGTTGGTATGGTCGTCCTGTTTGACCAGTCGCCCGACTGTGTCATGAGGATGGCCAAATCATCATTTCATACGCATAACCCTTGCGCAGTGTATTGTCCAATGACAACTGGTTTCCATGCCACCGCCGTGTGCTTGCAATGATATTCAAACATTGCTTGTCTTGCAATGATATGTATGCAATTACATTTCAACACCCCGCCGCAATGTTTATATGCACAGTCTTTGCATGCGGCCATCCACCATATATCATATCACATTGTATGCGCTGTTTATAAGCCTTCACTTATAACTATATTATATACCATATGTTGTGCATCATCGTTTTATATACCTTATATCATATGCGCTTTGGGTTATATACATGGCTATAGCGCATTCACATTATTTGAACTATGGTATATTTTGATATGATATATAATAACTTTGATTTCCATATAGCGCATGAGGTTTGTTTGACTTGTATAGCATATCTTTATAATTTTAAAATGTCCATTTGGGTCATATTTAAAATTATCACCATCACTAATGCTTGAGTTGTATGTGCAGGTTGAAAGTTGTCCCAGTTTGGTCTTTCTAAGCTCTTAAAGAAAAATACTTAGGGGTAATAGGGATATTAACAATAGGGAATATGTATGGAAATTAAAGGGTATAGGGTTATGATGTATAAGGGTTATAGGAATATAGGATATGAATGATAATGAATATCCTCATGTACTAATTTCAACTTAACAAAAACTAAAAAGTTCTAAGAAGAATTTGAATTTTTTAAGCACAAAATGACTATACATATACTCCCCTGGATGATGGCTGTACAAGTGAGATGAAATGAAATGATCAGATGTTGTAGATGGATCAAAAAGTAAACTTTATTGCTGCTCCTTGTCTTTCATGTTCTGGTTCTTGAATTGTTAGTCAGGTCCCTTTGCATTGCTTACAAAATATGCACATGTTGTTTTGACATTGGCAGGTCTTTCAGGTCCCTCGGCAATGATTTGTTATGTCAGTTCCCTCTGCTGACAATACAAGTTCCTTCTATACTTCAGCTTTCCAGCTAAAGATCTGATGCAAGTCTCCCCCTTGTTGAAGATATGACTTGTCCTCAAGTCAGTTGGTGGTGGAGAGTTCCTACATTGAAAGTATCTAAGAACAATAGAAAAAGTAGAAGGAATTCATAGAGTCCAAGTTGCCCTGGTTTTCCCCTATGAATTCGTGTTTGCTAAGTGCCAGTTGCCTAGTTTTCACTTGCAAACAAATTATTTGTTTATTTATTTTTATATGTTTTATATGTTTTTTATTTTTATTTATTTATTATTCAACTACAATACTGGAAGATGGTTGATCCTATGCCATGAGTTCCAGTTCTGTATCTTCGATCAGTTGTTTCATAAATGCTTCTTTACTGATAGGCCTATTGTAAACTTTGAGCCTATGTCCATTCACTATAAATGAGGTGGAGTCCTGGTCAATTGTCCTGATCTTGACTGCTCCATTGTCAAAGATTTCGTCAATTTCATATGGGCCTAGCGAGTGTGTTGTGAACTTTGCTTTGAAGTCTTTGAATTTGGAGTCAAAAAGCAATGCCCAGTCTCCCTTGCGAAATGTCTTTGTTTTGATATATCTATCGTGCCACTTCATTCTTTGTTGTTTCACCAATGCAGTATGTTCCATGGCTTGTTGATGATGCTCATCCAACTGATTCAGTTCCATGATCCGCTGTTGTTGTGCTTCTGTCAAGTCTAGTCCTAGTTCAGCTGCTAGTATGTATGTGTGTATCTGAAACTCGATAGGTAGTAAGGCCTCTTTCCCATATACTAACTGGTATGGACTAAAACCAGTTGTAGTTTTCCATGTGATTTTGTAGGCCCATAATGCATCTTTTAATTTTTCAGACCAATCTTTTCTGTTCATCTGTACTGTTTTTGTCATGATAGTTTCTAGGAATTTATTTGTTGATTCAACCTGCCCATTTTCTTGAGGATGATATGGTGTAGATTTCTTGTGTTTGATCTTGTATTTCTCCGTTAGATCTCGTACCAGCTTTGATGTAAATTGTGTTCCTTGATCTGTTACAATTTGTCTAGGTACTCCATATCTGACAAATATTTCTTCAAAAATAAAGGTGACCATTGTATCTTCTGTTGCTCTATTCACTGCTTTAGCCTCTGCCCATTTGGTTACATAATCTATACATACTAAGATGTACCTCTTTCCATTTGATGGTGGATTGATAGGTCCAACAAAGTCAAGTGTCCATTGCTCAAATGGTTCTATGGGGACCTGTGGCTTCAGTGGCATCTCATCTGTTGTGATTGGTCTCCCTGTTCTCTAGCAACTTTCACATTTCTTGACATATTTCTTAGAATCTCTGAAGATGGATGGCCAGTAATAGCCCAGTTGCAGCACCTTATATGTTGTTCGTTTATCTGCAAAATGGCCACAACATGGTTCATCATCACATGCTCTTAGAATGTCTATTATATCATCTTCTCACACACATTTTCTAATTATCAAGTCTGAACTAGTACAAAATAAATCACCATTTACCCAACTATACCTATAACTTTCTCTAACAATTTTGTATTTTTGCTTTTTAGTGAATTGCACTGGAAACTTTCGAGAAGATAAATAGTTTGCAATGTCTGCAAACCATGGTATTTTTACTGTGATGGCAAACAGGTGTTCATCTGGAAAGTTATCTGCAACTGGATTTGGATCGTTGGGTGAGTGTATGCGGGACAGAAAGTCAGCCACTTGATTTTCTTTGCCTGGCCGGTCTTGTATTGTGATATTAAATTCTTGCAATAACAGTAACCATCGTGTTATTCTTCCATTGGTGATGGGTTTATTCATCAAGTATTTGATTGATGAATGATCTGTATGAATGAAAACTTGATATCCTGTTATATAGTGCCTGAATTTGTTTACTACATGTATAATGGCTAACATTTCTTTCTCTGTGACTGTGTAGTTCAATTCTGTAGGTGTTAGATTCTTGCTTATAAAGTATATTGCATAAGTGAACAAGTTCTCTTTCTTTCCAGGAGAGGCACCTATCGTGGTATCGGATGCATCAGTTGATATATGAAATGGCAAAGACCAGTTTGGCCCACGAAGAATGGGTGAAACTAACAATTTCTCTTTCAGAATTTGAAATGCATTTTGACAATCATTTGTCCAGAGAAATTCAATATCTTTTGCTAATAGTTTGAACAGAGTTTGGGCTATTTTAATAAAGTTTTCAATGAATCGTCTATAATAGTCTGCATAGTCTAAGAAGCTTCTTACCTCTTTCTGTGTTGTAGGAGGCATTAAGTTTACTAGGACTTGAATTTTTGTTGGATCCACCTTAATTCCTGAAGCAGAAATATGGTGTCCCAAAACTATTCCTTCTGTCAACATCATATAGAATTTCTCATTGCTTAATTACAAATTTGTTTCAATGCATCATTTCAAAACTTTCTCAAGGTTGTTTAGGCAATCATTATATGTGTTTCCATAAATTGTGAAGTCATCCATATAAACCTCTACACATTCATGAATTAGATCAGCAAAGATTGCAAGCACTGCTCGTTGGAAATTTGCAGGTGCATTGCATAGACCAAATGGCAAAACATTATATGCATAGGTTCCCCATGGGCAAGTGAATGTTTTCTTGTCTTGGTCTTCTGTTGCTATTCTTATCTGGTTGTATCCGCTAAACCCATCCAAGAAGGAGAAAAATTTCTTTCCAGCTAATGAGTCTAACACTTGATCAATGAATGGTAGAGGAAAATGATCTTTTAGTGTAGCTTTATTTAGTTCCCAATATTCCACACATACCCTCCACTTTCCATTTTTCTTTGGTACAATAACCAGTGGAGAAACCCATTGACTATCTGAAATAGGATAGATGAATCCAACTTTTAACAATTTTTGCAGTTCTTCTTTCACAATTTCCTTCGTCATGGGATTCATTCGTCTTTGAGGTTGTCTTACAGGTTTAAGTCGATCATCTGTATAGATGTGGTGGATACATGTGCTAGGATGGACTCCTTGCATGTCAGTATAATCCCAGGCAAAGGCTTTTGAATATTTCTGTAATAATGCAATTACCTCTTTCTCTTGTGCTGATTGCAATTCGTTTCCAATGTTTAGATGTTTTCCAGGATATACCTCAATTTTTTTTATTGTTGGATTGGAGATTGTGTTTACAGGAAAGATGTCTATAAAATATTTCTGCAGAGTTTGAATAGTACAAGTTTCCTGAAAGCATTGATTCAAAAGGTTACTTGCAGCTTCATATTGAACTTCTCTAAGCCACGCTGAAATACTTGGTTCTGAAATGAAAAGATCCATTAAGTCTTCATTCTCTTCTTCTTCTCTAAAATCAAAGAATTGATTTATACTTAAAACTGATTTAGTTTGCTTTTTTTCTTGAGTTTCAAGTACTGATTCTAAAGAAGTTGATTGTGCAGGTGAATAAAGAGTTATGTGTTTCCTTTCATATCCATGTGAAATAATCATGCTTCCTGATCTGCATCCTACGAAGGCATCAGCGGTAGCTAACCATGGTCTACCTAAGATTAGAGGATATCCTCCCAAGTTTGATTTTGGTTGCAAGATAAGGAAGTCAACAGGATACTCCCATGAATCCAAAGAGACTATGATATCTTCTAATATTCCTTCAGGAACAACTTTAGATCTATTTGCTAGTTTCAAGATTGTAGAAGTTGATCTAATGTTGTTTAAATGCAAAGTTTTCATTGTCTCCATTGTCATTACATTTATAGATGCTCCCAAGTCTATTAATGTGTTTGGTACTGAGAAATTATTTATTGATATAGTAACCATAGGGATACCAAGATCAATATATTTCTCTACTATGGTTTGTGTAGACATGAGGCTTGCTAATTTACCAATGACTTGGATTGTAGTAGGGTCCTTTTTCTTTTTCTTTGATTTCCTAATGCACAATTCCTTTTTTGTTTTAGCATATATTGGTATTTCTTTAATTGCCTTTAACAAAGGAATTTTTACATAAGCATATTTTAACTCATCTAAGATATCAAATTCAGGAAGGGTTATTTTATTTTGTTGTTCCACTAACCTTTCAGGATAAGGTGGTGTTTTTGTTGTAATGTTTGTTCCTTTCTGAATTTGTATCTCAGTTTGTGATGTTTCAGGTGATTCTCCTTGTTTAGTTGGTTCTTCTATGATTGGAGGAGAATCCTTTTTAAGCACTTTTCCAGACCTTAGATGGACATCATTAAGAGGAAGAATCAAATATGTAGGAAAACGTGTTGCTTCCTCTACAGTATATGTAGATTTGTCCACCTTATTATTTGGATTTGCCATTGGTTGGGCTGGTAGTTGAGTTGGTCTGGGTTGATTTGTGGGTAGTTATAACTGTTGTGGTTGGGTCAACAACGGTTGTGGATTCTGCTGTGGAAATGGAATGGATTGCGGATATGCAGAATGTTGTTGTTGAAATGGTATGGTTTGTGGATATTGTGGATATGCAAATAGTTGTTGGTATTGTTTTTGGTATTGTTGTTGATATTGTTGAGGTGGCTGGTTTCCATAACCATATCCTCTCCAACCTTGTACAGGTTGTTGTGAATATTGTTGTGGAGGCCAAGCTTGCCATGGCATTGGAGCGGTCCAAGGATTTTGAGGTGGATAGGGATAATTTTGTTGAGGCATCCTAGGTTGCCATGGTCTTCGTGGTGCTACATAATAGAAACCTTCTATCCCTGGCACTTCTTCCATTGAGTTCATTTGTAATTCTTTCAATCTTAGACAATTTTCTGTGGAATGATTTTCTATACAAAGACCACAAACCTGAACACTATCCAAAGGACATTCTCTCAATGGATGTTTCTTTCTAAATTTGAAACAAAAGATTGCTAAAGCTTGTTCTTGTTGTTCTTTCTTCTTGCTTGCCTTTAGCAAATCTACTTGTGTCCCTAATGTACTCAAGAGATCTGTTTTGAAATTTTCCAATAAGCTTCCTATTTCAGCTCTTGTTATCCATCCTACAGCTGACTATGCTGCTTTTGAACTTGCTTCTCTTCTTCCTGTTTTTGATCTTCCTCTAGAATGTTTTTGACATAACTCAACAATTTCATCGAATGGTAGGTTTGAAATGTCTCCTTTACCCATCACATTCAAAATTTCAAGGTATTCATCCCTTACACCCTTGAGAAATATTGTTCGAACAGTTTCTTGATTTAGAGAGTGTTGTTTAGATTTCGGTAGATTATATGCAAATCTTTCCAAATATTCTTCTAAACTTTCATCTTCTTGTTGTGTCATTCTGAAAACATCTTCCTTTGAATCTCTAGCTCCACAATAAGCTTGATATTTCTTAAGGAAGACGGATCTCATATCATCCCAAGAAGCTATTGTTTGTTCTCCTAAACCCATAAACCATTTCAAAGCTGCCGCTTTTAATGTTGCAGGGAAAAGACGAAGTTTATGAATTTCATCAGTATATCCATATGTTCTACATAGAATATCAAATTCAAAAATAAATGCATCAGGATCTTCTGTGGACATTCCATAAAAGTTTGGCAATACAGAAGGTGGAATATTTTTCATTTTCACTTCTTCTCCTAATATTGCACTTGTGTCTACTATTGGAAAGCCAAAGGTAGTCTCTTGATCATTACCATCTTCTTGTCTTTTCCGATCGTTTTCTATCTTTCTGTCATTTTCATGTTTTGCCTCCTCCTCTCTTTTTCTTCTCCATTCTCTTTGTTGTCTTTCATATTCAGCTATTTGTTTGGGAGTGAAGATAACATATCCATGTCCCTCTTCTGCCATTGGTTGAATTGTTTCAATTTTGAGTGGAGTTTCAGGTTGTTGGAAGATAGAAGGATTTATGGATGGAAAGACAGGTTGTTTTCCTTTGATAATTTCTTTCTGTTTTCCGGAAGTTGAAAATTGTTTTTGTTTTTCTTCCCAAGCTAACAAAGTTTTCCTTTCAATCAAGGTTAATCTTTGTCCAGTTCTTTGTTTTTCTGCCAATTCCTCAATTATTGGATTACCAGTAACTGGGGTGTTTGATGATCCTATCTCTATTTGTGGGGGGTTTTTGATAAATCTACCTTGAGGATCTCTATATCTAAGCATAAAGAAACATAACTAAAAAGGAATGTAACTAATGTTTTTGTTGTTTTGAAATTTATCTTTCTATTGACTATGCCGATATTTGCCTCCCCGGCAACGGCGCCAAAGTGTTGAGCTAATTTGTGTACCTAAATTAACACAATTATTTCTTATCAATCCAGGTTGTTTATGCTTTGAGGCAAGTTCACTATATGTGAAGATCAGATGTAATCAAACCTTGAAAGATAAGTTATTCAAAAGCTAAAAGTAATACATTCTATAACTCTAATTCAATCAGTTTAAAAAGAGGAAAAACATTGAAATGGTTCTTGACTCAAGAAGTCTACTTTCACCTCAATTATCACTTAATGAATCAGAGATTGAAACCAAAAGCTTAAGATGGATAAATTATTAATGAAATAAGCTCTTAACTTAAGAGACACATAAGGTATTCCATCATAATTCATTCATCTCAATATCAAAATCTCAATAAGAAACTACTTGCATGCAAAAAAAAGAAACTAGTTTTGATTCATCATTTTAGTAGAAGGGATGCCCAACTTGAACACCTATTTTTCCAACTCAATAAAGTGATGAATGAGCTATTAACTAATGAAATAAATCACTATGCATGAACCATAAAGCAATCTGAAATAAAGCTTTGACAAACTAGTGCTACAACAACCAGATTACAAGGAAATAAAACTAGTTAACAAGGAAGTGTACTTAGCTTGGAATGGGGGCCCTCCACCCTTGCCTTGCACACTTGAGAGGTGATATCAGAAGCTTAAATTCAGTCACACATCCATAGCATTGAACAACAAAATAATAATAACACAAGTCTTCAAATTAACTCCTCAATCCAAAGATGTCACAACATAAAAGTATATCATAAGTCAATACATAAGCCATCAAAGTTTTGGCTTTAAATAAGAAGTCTCATGAACAAACTGATCTATATTCACTCAAACAAACCCATCTACTCTCATCCACCTATCTAAGTCGAATTCATTACTCCCATCCCAAGAAATATGACCAATCCTATAAAATCTCAAAACTGCCCTATTTCTATGGGATTTCTGAATGACTAGTCATGATTGACTAGCACCAAATGGGCCTAATAAAGCTTGTTCTGTTCGAACTAAGAATTGTTGTCTTAGTCCTAGTTCCCAAGCTATTCATCCGTGCATTTTATTCGTGCCCAAGTGTCCTGCAACCATATCAACCATAGAGCTATTACGGGAATTTCTGAATCTGCCAATTTTGCACTAAAAAACCAAATTTTCATAAAAACTTTAGAAATTGAAAAATTAAAATTAAATACCTGAACGCATATCAAATATACATCAAAATGGGATAAATGAAGGGAAAATGGATGGAAAATAGATGGATAAGTAAGTTTCTTTGAGCAAAAATAATACCAAAACTAAGGCCCAACAACTATTTTATAGAGCATGCTAACGAACCTCAATCGACTTGATTATAGTTGCATTAGATCACAAAAATATTCTAGCTCATAAAAAAAATTACCCCATTGCATTTTCACTTGATTTGTTTATGCATTTTTTAGATTTACTAGCTCACTAGTTCTCGAATTTCTAGATTTTCGACTAGTAATGGTTTTTATTTTTTTTTCATGGGTTAACAGAGTTCTTTTTGAGTAATTCCACTTGGAATGGGGACCTATGACATCCTAGTTAATAACAAAATTTTTCCCATCCAATTTTTCACATCTTGTAGGAAACTTCTCCAAGTTTTTTGAGCAAATCCATCCATCTCCAACCTTTGGTTTTGAGTTTTGAGTGATCCTAGGAATTTTACCACTCCATTAAACCCATCACACACCTCTCCTACTCCTCCCATCACCTCCAACACGTCACATTTTTCTCTTGGTTGTATCGTATAGGTTCACTGTAATTCCTACAGGATCATCTTGTAGGTTTCTAGTACATCATATAGGTTTTCCTGAAATGGCTTGTTTTGAGGCCAAATTGAGAGAAAACCTATAGGAACTCACAAAAATCCTCCCAATGGTCTCTCACACCATCCAACCAGCTCCTAAACCTTCCATCCAACCTCCAACATCCTTAATTCACCTGCACATCACGAAAGGCAATTAGTTTGCATACTTGATTTTGCATGAAAAGACAAAAAGACAAAACCAGATTTATTACAGTCCCTTTACTTGGACATTAGTGATGTTTGATGCTTCTTAATTCCATGCCTTGATAGTAGCATTTGGTTCATGATAATTTAGCATTATTGGAAAGCATAGCTTCTAGGCAGTTAATTAGGAAATGGTGTAATTTAGCATTGTATTTCTGTCTCTTTCCTTGTACTTTCTTTCTTGCAATAGGTTAAGGCTCCATTTTGAACATTTCATTTTCTAAAATTAGTTTAGGATTTTAATTCAGTACATGCACTCCATTACATCATGACAATAAAGGAAGGACACATTTTACGCTGCACATATAGTGTCGACACCTATTAAGTTTGTACAAACCTCAGGTTGATAATTGAAGTTGGTAGCCTTGGGAGTTGCAGCATTCTTGCTGCAATACAGAGGCTCATCGCTTTTTGGTGTTGTTTCTGGGGAGGTGTCAAATAATGTAGAAGAAATGGATGGAGATGATGAAAATGAGGAAGATCCTCTTGGATTTCCCATTCAAGATACTAATATCAATGTGCACATGAAGAACATCCCTCCATATTTTCTTTCTCTTTGAATTTGAAATTGTTTGTAGATCTTATGGTTACTTATTGAAAACACAAAAACTGAGATTGTTTCTGGCAACTTTGAAGAATAGAGCTCTTAAATGGTTCATGAGTTTAGGGACTAATTCAATAAGATCATGGAGTGATATGCAAAAAGTATTTCTAGAAAAATATAAAGATCATGACCTTAAAGAAGAAATATTTAGAATGAATCAAAGAGAAGATGAGAGCCCTAAAGATCTAATAGATAGGTTCATGTACAATGTTAAGAGGGGAAAACTACATCATTTAGGATGCGACACACTAAAAACCCTCTTACTTATAACAATTAGGGATGAGTGGACTGATCTCCTTAATCTCATGAGTAGAGGTGATGTATATCAATTATCATTTGAGGAAATTTGTGAAACATGCAAACACATATCAAGATGAAAAGCAAGATTAGGTAAATCAACATCAAGATCAGTAAGTCAAGGTAAACTTGGAACTTTGTTTGATGACTTTAAAACATAAAGCCTTAGCAATCTAACCAAACAAGTAGAAATGTTAAGAATACAAAATGAGCAAAAAGAAGATGTTTGTGTTTTCCATTCAGAATCACATGATGTTAAATGTTGCTCCTCATTACTAAGGTGTAAGGAACTTCACTAAGATGACAATGGAGCAAGTCAATTGCTAATGCATCAATGTTATGTAGCTCCAAGAGGACCATGGTAGCCTTTTGAGCCTGATATGATGCAAGAGCCTAATTCACAATTTCAAGCTTATGCACATCCACCTCAAAGTAATTGGAACACACCCTTTCCTTGGCAACATTGGCCATCTCCACCACAAAATCAATCTTGGCAACAAGTTTGGCAAGGAACTTATGGGATCCATCCACAATATCCTTAGTATTTTCCTCAATATCCTCCATACCGAACTCCATGTTATCCTTACCATTCACCTCCACCCTAACCACAAACCCATTCACATCCATCTCAAATATACACTTCCTCTCAACTACCTATACCACCATTTCCAAACCCATACATTGAAGTAGCTTAGCCCACTTACAATGCTGAGATACAACACTTCCAAACATCTCCTCTTGAGCTCAATGTTATTCACCATAGCTAAGGAAAAGTATTGCAAAAAAGAGATTCTCTTAATATCATTGAAGGACCATATCAAGAAGAAGAAGATTAAAATAAGAAAACCACAGAACCATGGGTTGTGATTGATGAAGTCTAGACATCAAAATCAGAGATCGGGAGAGCTCCCTCGTGGTTACCATCAAATCCTCCATGTATTCAAGAGAACAATCAGCAAAAAGAGGAAGATTTGAAGGTCATGGTAGAAAAAGACATGAAGAATGATCCAGATCAGTAAAAGGACCAAGGACATCACAACTATATTGAAATATGGTTCTAGACAATCACTAAGTTGTAACATCACTCTCTGCCTCAACTATGCTTGATCCGTTCAAAGTGAAATCATTTGGTCTCTGAAATCCAAGTACATGTCAAAGCATACATTTCAAGCCTCCACATCATTTTATCTATCATCCTAATGCACACATGGATCCATTGAAAGTATTTTTATACTTGAAAGTGATTTTGTTTCTGAAGTAGGGTAGGGTAGAAGAAAAAAAAAGTAAGAGAAAAAAAATATATGGTGAAACCCTCCTCGGAGGCACCTCAGACTGGCTCATTGATTGAAAACCTCCATGAGGCAATCAATGGGTTCAAAAAGAAAAAAGAAAAAAGAAGATCCTAGGTGAAAACCTCCTTTGAGGTGCCTAAACAGACCTACCAGTTGAAAACATCATTGAGATGGCTAGTAGGTATAGAAGAAAAAAAAGAGTGAAAAAACTAAATGATTCCTTGCTCCATGCACGCATGTACTCTCCAACATCTGCAAGAAACAAGAACAAGTTGCTACCAAAAGGATGTTGGCATTATGTTTCTGGTATGGCTATATGTTACAGATGTTGTACTCGATGGCAACACCCATGGCAAGCCTCTCAATATGTTGAAAATTAAGAAGTACGCAGGAGATTAGTTCAGAAAGTGCGTACCCGCAGGTACATCGTGAAGGTACCGCGGCCTGATACGCAGGTCAGCCGTTGAAGAGGTGCGTACCCCAGTGCACACATTTCAAGGCATAGAAAAGCACACGTGGAGTTTCTTATGTTTAACCTTTGGTATTTAGCCGACGGTTTTGTGTTATTATGGTGTCGGCCCGTGGTATTAATCCATGATTTAAGGAAGAGCTTTCCTATATAAAGGAAAGGATATCATTTGGCTTGTGCATGTTTTGGGTTGAATATCTTATGAGGGCTAGATCTGAAATATTATGATCTCTTGGGAGTATGTCTAGATCTAAATAAGGCGAATCTACTGATGGATTGAGATCTCTTCGGCACATGTTCAGATCTGTAGATCTGACTGTCTGGGTTATTTCTGAAGTCTTGAAATCATCTATGCCTGAAGGTACGTAGGTACAGTGAAAGAAAAGTGCGTACATACGCAGGAACGAAGCGTTTCAGGTGCGCTGGTACGCAGGCATGGAAGGGTTGCAGGTGCAGAGGTCCGCAGGCAGTTCAATGGATACAGTGCGTATGTAAGCAGGCGAGCAGTTGAGCAGGGTGCATACGTAAGCAGGCGAGCAGTTGAGCAGGGTGCGTACTGTAAGCAGGAAGTACATGGGTGAAGCTGCTTACTTCTCTTAAAATCTTTGTTTATCATTGCTGTGTTCTGGGTTTGGTCCTATTATTGTTGATCTAGTTACTACAGTTGACTGGGTGATTCTCTTATACTTGATGATCATTTGATGCTTATGGATCCAGTTTGAAAATTTATGAAAAGTGGTCCATGTAAGAAAGGAAGTAGGGGGTTGTAGCTCCCTTCCAGGAGAGACTGGAAAACGAGAGAGAGAGTTGTAGCTCTCTGCAGGTTGCAGCCTGCGTACTGGTAAATGACTGCACCAGTACATAACCATTGTAAAAGGAGTTTCTAATTTGAAAGAAGATATAGACATATTGCAATAGGTGGTTTTCACCCACATTGGGTTTCCACCTTACATCTTGTGTTCTTTGGTGTGACTGTCTGTTTTCTTTGTTCATGTTCATTATTTTATGGTACTGACATGCAAAAATAATTCAAGGAACAAATAAGGAAGATTTATTAAAAGAGTTAGATAATACTGATTCACCCCCCCTCTCAGTATTATTTCCAACAATTGGTATCAGAGCAGGTCCTTCAGAGAAGCTTGGTCGCTTGAAGGTAGATCGTTCATCATGAGCAACTATGAGAGAGAAGCATCAATTAGGCCACCGGTTTTTGATGGGACAAACTTCAATTATTGGAAGGTAAGAGTTACTGCCTATCTTCAATCTCTTGGTACAGAAGTTTGGGACATCGTAGAGACAGGCTACGCTTTTCCTTCAGCCACTCCTACAGATGCAGCCGAGAAAAAGAAGTATGAAACAAATGCGAAAGCAGTCAGTACTCTATTAGGATGTATATCCCAATCAGAATTCATGAAGGTAATGCACTATAAATCCGCAAAAGAGATATGGGACAAAACTGTCACGAGCTATGAAGGAGATGAACAGGTAAAACATGCTAAACTTCAAACTCTCAGAATTCAGTATGAGACTCTCAAGATGTATAATGATGAAAGTGTGGCTAACTATTTTCTTCGGGTAGATGAGGTTGTTAATTGTATGAAAATTTTGGGTGAAGAAATAAAAGAGGCTATTGTGGTTGAAAAGGTTCTAAGATCATTGTCTCCCAAGTTTGAATCTAAAGTATCTGCAATAGAAGAAAAGGAAAATCTACGAATCCTTACTATGTCTCAGCTACATGGAATTCTAACTGCTTATGAAATGAGAAAGGGAGGTCCATCAGACAGAAGAGAAACTGCTTTCAAGGCATCAGGCAAAGGAGATTATTATGAAGCAAGCCACGTCCCAGAGGAAGAAGAAGAAGAATCAAATTTTGTCAGAAATCTTCAAAGGGTTTCTGGAAGGTTCAGAGGTAAGTTACCTTTTAAATTCTTTTCTTGTGGAAGAGTAGGTCATTATGCTGCAAAATGTCCTTATAAGGATAAAGGAAAGGAACCTGCTAGATGGAACAAGAAACAGAATGCAAATAAGAAAAGCTACTACACTCATGAAGATAGTGATGGTCTATCAAACAGTGATGAAGATGAACGAGGTAATGAATATAAGTTGTTAATGGCATTTGAAGATGATGATTATATGGATGCTATAGATGTGGATAACCTTTATGATGAAATTACTAGACTCAAGAGATGTATAGAAGAAAAGAATATGATCATTGATACTCTACAATTTCAAATTGATGAAAAAGAAAAACATCTTGAAAAACTAGAAGGTGAAATTGTTGGTCTTAGAAAAGAGATTGAGAAAACAAAAGCTATTAATCTTAAGTTTGTCAAAGGATCTGAAACTTTGGATGAGATTATCAATGTGCAGCGGTCTCCACTAAACAAGACAGGTCTGGGCTATAATGGAGAAACTTCTCAAGCATCCACCTCAAAAAGTTATCTTGATGCAGCAAGAAGAAATGAGAAAAAGCACAATGAAGATCATCAGGTAAAGCAGGGACGAATTACAAACAGAAACTATCAGGGGCAATCCATCTTAAGGGTGAACAAAAGCTACAACCAGCCACAGGTAAAATCTTTTCAATTTGGTTCAAGAATAGATGACAATAGAAATTACAATCAATTGGCTGGTAGATTCGATAACCGCAGAAGTTTCTTCAATGGACAATGCTTTTCTTGCCATAACTTTGGTCACAAAGCAGCTCAATGTGTTGCATATAAAACGATCATGACTAGGGAAGCTCAAAAACAAAGAAGTATGACGGGGATTACAAAAAGGACCTATAACAACTTTTCGGTTCTTGAAAATGAAGTTGAATGTTCTATTTGCAATAACTTTGGTCATGAAGACTCTGAATGCAGGAGCAGGTTTCAGCAGAAAAAGGAACAAGCCTCAAGCACCAAAACATGGAGAATAAAGGAACCTCAAACAGAAAGATGTGGGATAGCATTTTATGCAGAGGGACAGGAAAATCTATGGTACATTGACAGTGGATGTTCGAAGCATATGACAGGTGATAAAGAAAAACTTGAGTCTTATTCTGCTCTAGAAAAGGGAAAGAAAGTCTCTTTTGGAAATGATACTCCTGCAACTATAAAAGGAAAAGGCATTTCTCAGTTAAAAGAAAAGGTCAAGGCTGGAAATGTTTTGTATGTTGATGGATTGAAGCATAATCTTCTAAGTGTCAGCCAGATGTGTGATCAAAGAACCGAGGTTATATTCAGATCAAATGGATGTCTTGTTCGTGATCTTGATACAAGTAAAACAGTGATCAAAGGAAAAAGAACTCCAAATAATCTGTACATATTTGAAGAAGGACAACAACAATGCTATCTGAGCAAGGATGATGAGCACTGGTTATGGCATCGGAGGTTGGGACATCTAAGCTTTTCACAAATAAGGAAAGCATGCAAATATCAGGCAGTTCGCGACCTTCCAGATATCAAAATTCCTGACAACACCATATGCAAATCATGTCAGTTTGGAAAACAAACCAGAACTAACTTTCCAGAGAAAGAAGGATCAGCTAGCATGCCTCTTGAGCTAGTACATACAGATACATGCGGTCCCTTCAGGAAAAGAACACCTCGAGGAGAAGAATACTTGATATTATTCATTGATGATTTCTCCAGGTTTGTCTGGTTAGGACTTATGAAGCACAAAGATGAAGCATTCGAAAAATTCAAATCCTTCAAAGCCTTGGTTGAAAATGAATCAGGTCACAAAATTAAGTGCCTCAGATCCGACAGAGGTGGGGAATTTACTTCAAATGAATTTTTCGATTTCTGTGAAGAACATGGGATAAGAAGAGAATTCTCTACAGCAAGAACTCCTCAGCAAAATGGAGTTGTGGAAAGAATGAACAGAACAGTCCAACAAATGGCTCGTGCTATGCTTGATGAGTCAGGAACTCCCGCAACTTTCTGGGGTGAAGCTGCACATGCTGCGGTTGTTATTCTCAACAAAACAAATGTCCGGGTGAACAGCAATCAAACTCCTCATGAGCTCTGGAGTGGTAGGACTCCTTCGGTAAAGCACTTCAAAATCTTTGGGAGCAAATGCTATATCAAGAATACTGATGAGCAGCTTGGCAAACTTGAACCTAGAGCAGATGAAGGCATTCTTCTTGGTTACTCTCCACATAGCAAAGCATACAAATGCTACAATAAAAGACTTGGCAGAATTGTTGACAGCATTGATGTAGTGGTTGATGAGAAGGGATACATTCCTAGGCAAGTACATCATGAAGACATCAAAGAAGATGAAGGCTACCCCCAACGACAGAATGATGAAGAAGAAGAACCTCAAGAAGAACCTCAAGAAGAACCAAAGGAGCAAACAAGAATAGAAGAAAAGACTCCATCCAGATATGTTCAGAAGAATCATCCAGAATCTCAGATTATGGGGCAGAAAGAAGCAGGTGTACAAACAAGAAGAACAGTTGCAGAAGCTTCAAGCTATTTGGCATTACTCTCCTCTACTGAACCACAAAATGTGAAAGAGGCATGCAAAGATGAATGTTGGGTGAAAGAAATGGATGAAGAACTTGAGCAGATCGAAAAGAACAACACTTGGGAGCTGGTTCCTAGACCAAAAGATAAGAATGTTATCGGAACAAAATGGGTCTTCAAAAATAAATTGAATGAAAATGGAGAAGTAATTAGAAACAAAGCCAGACTTGTTTGTAAAGGGTATGCGCAGCAAGAAGGAATAGACTTTGAAGAAACATTTGCTCCTGTTGCAAGACTTGAGGCCATCCGAATGTTCCTTGCTCTCTCAAGTTTTCAAAACTTCAAAGTTTTTCAAATGGACGTGAAATCAGCCTTTCTGAATGGAGACTTGGAAGAAGAAGTGTACATTGAACAGCCAGATGGGTTCATTCTTGGAAATGATCCAAATCTTGTATGCAGATTGAAAAAGGCTCTCTATGGTCTCAAACAAGCTCCAAGGGCTTGGTACTACCGTTTGGACAAATATCTTCATCAACAAGGCTTTTCAAAAGGATCAGCAGATAGCAATCTTTATATAAAAGTTGAAAATGACAAATTGCTAATACTTGTTGTGTATGTAGATGACATTATTTTTGGGAGCAATGAAGAAGCTATGAGTCAAAGCTTTGCCTTGGTCATGCAGAAAGAATTTGAAATGTCCTTGCTAGGAGAACTGACATATTTCCTTGGTTTGCAAATCCAACAAAAAGAAGGAGGAATATTTTTATCTCAAACCAAGTATCTCAAACAGATTTTGAAGAAATATGGTATGGAAGATGCAAAACCAGTATGTACACCCATGGTCACAGGATGTAGCCTCAGTGCAAATGATGAATCTGCAGCAGTACATCAACCAACCTACAAATCTATGATTGGAAGTTTACTTTATTTGACAGGTACCCGACCGGACATCATGCATGCAGTTGGAATAGTTGGAAGATTTCAGGCAAATCCGAAGGAGACTCATCTTCAGGCAGTAAAGAGAATTTTCAAATATCTTCAAGGGACTCAAAATTATGGCTTATGGTATCCTAGAGATACAGATCTTACACTTCATGCTTATACAAATGCAGATTGGGTCGGAAGCGTGGATGACAGGAAAAGCACAAGTGGTGGTGCGTTCTTTATGGGTTCCAGACTGGTATCTTGGTTCAGCAAGAAACAGAGTTCGATTGCCTTGTCTACAGCTGAAGCGGAATATGTTGCTGTTGCATCTTGTTGCACCCAACTCCTTTGGATGATGCAGACTTTGCAGGACTTTCAAATCACTTGTACACCACCAATCCCCATCTTATGTGATAACACAAGTGCAATCAGCATCTCAAAGAATCCTGTTATGCATTCAAAAACCAAGCACATACCAATCAATTATCATTTTCTCCGGGAACAAGTGCTTGAACAGAAGGTCAAGTTGGAGTATGTTCCTTCTAAGGAACAAGTTGTTGATATTCTCACCAAACCATTGCCCAGGGACACTTTTGAATACCTCAGGCAAAAGCTGGGGGTTGTTGATGCATCATCTTATTGCTGAACCTCTTCTGATTGATGGTACAGGTTCAGGGGGAGCATATAATGCATTGTTGGGATTATGGAGGATGTGCAGAAGGAGATCTTGGAAGTAGCTGCAATATGTCTCTATCTCTTTCATGGTGGATTATGGTTCTTCGTTGCAGATCTGGTTCATATTCAGGGGGAGCATGTTCTTAGGGGGAGCATAACCCTTTGCCCTTGATGTCAAAGGGGGAGAATGAAGCTGAAGTTTTGAGGTTGCCATCAAGTCCAAAGGGGGAGATTGTTGGCATTATGTTTCTGGTATGGCTATATGTTACAGATGTTGTACTTGATGGCAACACCTATGGCAAGCCTCTCAATATGTTGAAAATTAAGAAGTACGCAGGAGATTAGTTCAGAAAGTGCGTACCCGCAGGTACACCGTGAAGGGACCGCGGCCTGATACGCAGGTCAGCCGTTCAGGAGGTGCGTACCCCAGTGCACACATTTCAAGGTAGAGAAAAGCACACGTGGGGTTTCTTATGTTTAACCTTTGGTATTTAGCCGACGGTTTTGTGTTATTATGGTGTCGGCCCGTGGTATTAATCCATGATTTAAGGAAGAGCTTTCCTATATAAAGGAAAGGAGTTCATTTGGCTTGTGCATGTTTTGGGTTGAATATCTTATGAGGGCTAGATCTGAAATATTATGATCTCTTGGGAGTATGTCTAGATCTAAATAAGGCGAATCTACTGATGGATTGAGATCTCTTCGGCGCATATTCAGATCTGTAGATCTGACTGTCTGGGTTATTTCTGAAGTCTTGAAATCATCTATTCCCAAAGGTACGCAGGTACAGTGAAAGAAAATTGCATACATACGCAGGAACGAAGCGTTTCAGGTGCGTCGGTACGCAGGCACGGAAGGGTTGCAGGTGCGGAGGTCCGCAGGCAGTTCAATGGATACAGTGCGTATGTAAGCAGGCGAGCAGTTGAGCAGGGTGTGTACGTAAGCAGGCGAGAAGTTGAGCAGGGTGCGTACGTAAGCAGGCGAGCAGTTGAGCAGGGTGCGTACTGTAAGCAGGAAGTACATGGGTGAAGCTGCTTACTTCTCTTAAAATCTTTGTTTATCATTGTTGTGTTCTGGGTTTGGTCCTATTATTGTTGATCTAGTTACTACAGTTGACTGGGTGATTCTCTTATACTTGATGATCATTTGATGCTTATGGATCCAGTTTGAAAATTTATGAAAAGTGGTCCATGTAAGAAAGGAAGTAGGGGGTTGTAGCTCCCTTCCAGGAGAGACTGGAAAACGAGAGAGAGAGTTGTAGCTCTCTGCAGGTTGCAGCCTGCGTACTGGTAAATGACTGCACTAGTACATAACCATTGTAAAAGGAGTTTCTAATTTGAAAGAAGATAGAGACATATTGCAGCAGGTGGTTTTCACCCACATTGGGTTTCCACCTTACATCTTGTGTTCTTTGGTGTTACTATCTGTTTTCTTTGTTCATGTTCATTATTTTATGGTACTGACATGCAAAAATAATTCAAGGAACAAATAGGGAAGATTTATTAAAAGAGTTAGATAATACTGATTCATCCCCCCTCTCAGTATTATTTCCAACAATTGGTATCAGAGCAGGTCCTTCAGAGAAGCTTGATCGCTTGAAGGTAGATCGTTCATCATGAGCAACTACGAGAGAGAAGCATCAATCAGGCCACCGGTTTTTGATGGGACAAACTTCAATTATTGGAAGGTAAGAGTTACTGCCTATCTTCAATCTCTTGGTACAGAAGTTTGGGACATCGTAGAGACAGGCTACGCTTTTCCTTCAGCTACTCCTAGAGATGCAGCCGAGAAAAAGAAGTATGAAACAAATGCGAAAGCAGTCAGTACTCTATTAGGATGTATATCCCAATCAGAATTCATGAAGGTAATGCACTATAAATCCGCAAAAGAGATATGGGACAAAACTGTCACGAGCTATGAAGGAGATGAACAGGTAAAACGTGCTAAACTTCAAACTCTCAGAATTCAGTATGAGACTCTCAAGATGTATAATGATGAAAGTGTGGCTAACTATTTTCTTCGGGTAGATGAGGTTGTTAATTGTATGAAAAATTTGGGTGAAGAAATAAAAGAGGCTATTGTGGTTGAAAAGGTTCTAAGATCATTGTCGCCCAAGTTTGAATCTAAAGTATCTACAATAGAAGAAAAGGAAAATCTACGAATCCTTACTATGTCTCAGCTACATGGAATTCTAACTGCTTATGAAATGAGAAAGGGAGGTCCATCAAACAGAAGAGAAGCTGCTTTCAAGGCATCAGGCAAAGGAGATTATTATGAAGCAAGCCACGTCCCAGAGGAAGAAGAAGAAGAATCAAATTTTGTCAGAAATCTTCAAAGGGGTTCTGGAAGGTTCAGAGGTAAGTTACCTTTTAAATGCTTTTCTTGTGGAAGAGTAGGTCATTATGCTGAAAAATGTCCTTATAAGGATAAAGGAAAGGAACCTGCTAGATGGAACAAGAAACAGAATGCAAATAAGAAAAGCTACTACACTCATGAAGATAGTGATGGTCTATCAAACAGTGATGAAGATGAACGAGGTAATGAATATAAGTTGTTAATGGCATTTGAAGATGATGATTATATGGATGCTATAGATGTGGATAACCTTTATGATGAAATTACTAGACTCAAGAGATGTATAGAAGAAAAGAATATGATCATTGATACTCTACAATTTCAAATTGATGAAAAAGAAAAACATCTTGAAAAATTAGAAGGTGAAATTGTTGGTCTTAGAAAAGAGATTGAGAAAACAAAAGCTATTAATCTTAAGTTTGTCAAAGGATCTGAAACTTTGGATGAGATTATCAATGTGCAGTGGTCTCCACTAAACAAGACAGGTCTGGGCTATAATGGAGAAACTTCTCAAGCATCCACCTCAAAAAGTTATCTTGATGCAGCAAGAAGAAATGAGCAAAAGCACAATGAAGATCATCAGGTAAAGCAGGGATGAATTACAAACAGAAACTATCAGGGGAAATCCATCTTAAGGGTGAACAAAAGCTACAACCAGCCACAGGTAAAATCTTCTCAATTTGGTTCAAGAATAGATGACAATAGAAATTACAATCAATTGGCTGGTAGATTCGATAACCGCAGAAGTTTCTTCAATGGACAATGCTTTTCTTGCCATAACTTTGGTCACAAAGCAGCTCAATGTGTTGCATATAAAACGATCATGACTAGGGAAGCTCAAAAACAAAGAAGTATGACGGGGATTACAAAAAGGACCTATAACAACTTTTCGGTTCTTGAAAATGAAGTTGAATGTTCTATTTGCAATAACTTTGGTCATGAAGACTCTGAATGCAGGAGCAGGTTTCAGCAGAAAAAGGAACAAGCCTCAAGCACCAAAACATGGAGAATAAAGGAACCTCAAACAGAAAGATGTGGGATAGCATTTTATGCAGAGGGACAGGAAAATCTATGGTACATTGACAGTGGATGTTCGAAGCATATGACAGGTGATAAAGAAAAACTTGAGTCTTATTCTACTCTAGAAAAGGGAAAGAAAGTCTCTTTTGGAAATGATACTCCTGCAACTATAAAAGGAAAAGGCATTGCTCAGTTAAAAGAAAAGGTCAAGGCTGGAAATGTTTTGTATGTTGATGGATTGAAGCATAATCTTCTAAGTGTCAGCCAGATGTGTGATCAAAGAACCGAGGTTATATTCAGATCAAATGGATGTCTTGTTCGTGATCTTGATACAGGTAAAACAGTGATCAAAGGCAAAAGAACTCCAAATAATCTGTACATATTTTAAGAAGGACAACAACAATGCTATCTGAGCAAGGATGATGAGCACTGGTTATGGCATCGGAGGTTGGGACATCTAAGCTTTTCACAAATAAGGAAAGCATGCAAATATCAGGCAGTTCGCGATCTTCCAGATATCAAAATTCCTGACAACACCATATGCAAATCATGTCAGTTTGGAAAACAAACCAGAACTAACTTTCCAGAGAAAGAAGGATCAGCTAGCATGCCTCTTGAGCTAGTACATACAGATACATGCGGTCCTTTCAGGAAAAGAACACCTCGAGGAGAAGAATACTTGATATTATTCATTGACGATTTCTCCAGGTTTGTCTGGTTAGGACTTATGAAGCACAAAGATGAAGCATTCGAAAAATTCAAATCCTTCAAAGCCTTGGTTGAAAATGAATCAGGTCACAAAATTAAGTGCCTCAGATCCGACAGAGGTGGGGAATTTACTTCAAATGAATTTTTCGATTTCTGTGAAGAACATGGGATAAGAAGAGAATTCTCTACAGCAAGAACTCCTCAGCAAAATGGAGTTGTGGAAAGAATGAACAGAACAGTCCAACAAATGGCTCGTGCTATGCTTGATGAGTCAGGAACTCCCGCAACTTTCTGGGGTGAAGCTGCACATGCTGCGGTTGTTATTCTCAACAAAACAAATGTCCGGGTGAACAACACTCAAACTCCTCATGAGCTCTGGAGTGGTAGGACTCCTTCGGTAAAGCACTTCAAAATCTTTGGGAGCAAATGCTATATCAAGAATACTGATGAGCAGCTTGGCAAACTTGAACCTAGAGCAGATGAAGGCATTCTTCTTGGTTACTCTCCACATAGCAAAGCATACAAATGCTACAATAAAAGACTTGGCAGAATTGTTGACAGCATTGATGTAGTGGTTGATGAGAAGGGATACATTCCTAGGCAAGTACATCATGAAGACATCGAAGAAGATGAAGGCTACCTCCAACTACAGAATGATGAAGAAGAAGAACCTCAAGAAGAACCAAAGGAGCAAGCAAGAATAGAAGAAAAGACTCCATCCAGATATGTTCAGAAGAATCATCCAGAATCTCAGATTATGGGGCAGAAAGAAGCAGGTGTACAAACAAGAAGAACAGTTGCAGAAGCTTCAAGCTATTTGGCATTACTCTCCTCTACTGAACCACAAAATGTGAAAGAGGCATGCAAAGATGAATGTTGGGTGAAAGCAATGGATGAAGAACTTGAGCAGATCGAAAAGAACAACACTTGGGAGCTGGTTCCTAGACCAAAAGATAAGAATGTTATCGGAACAAAATGGGTCTTCAAAAATAAATTGAATGAAAATGGAGAAGTAATTAGAAACAAAGCCAGACTTGTTTGTAAAGGGTATGCGCAGCAAGAAGGAATAGACTTTGAAGAAACCTTTGCTCCTGTTGCAAGACTTGAGGCCATCCGAATGTTCCTTGCTCTCTCAAGTTTTCAAACTTCAAAGTATTTCAAATGGACGTGAAATCAGCCTTTCTGAATGGAGACTTGGAAGAAGAAGTGTACATTGAACAACCAGATGGGTTCATTCTTGGAAATGATCCAAATCTTGTATGCAGATTGAAAAAGGCTCTCTATGGTCTCAAACAAGCTCCAAGGGCTTGGTACTACCGTTTGGACAAATATCTTCATCAACAAGGCTTTTCAAAAGGATCAGCAGATAGCAATCTTTATATAAAAGTTGAAAATGACAAATTGCTAATACTTGTTGTGTATGTAGATGACATTATTTTTGGGAGCAATGAAGAAGCTATGAGTCAAAGCTTTGCCTTGGTCATGCAGAAAGAATTTGAAATGTCCTTGCTAGGAGAACTGACATATTTCCTTGGTTTGCAAATCCAACAAAAAGAAGGAGGAATCTTTTTATCTCAAACCAAGTATCTCAAACAGATTTTGAAGAAATATGGTATGGAAGATGCAAAACCAGTATGTACACCCATGGTCACAGGATGTAGCCTCAGTGCAAATGATGAATCTGCAACAGTACATCAACCAACCTACAGATCTATGATTGGAAGTTTACTTTATTTGACAGGTACCCGACCGGACATCATGCATGCAGTTGGAATAGTTGGAAGATTTCAGGAAAATCCGAAGGAGACTCATCTTCAGGCAGTAAAGAGAATTTTCAAATATCTTCAAGGGACTCAAAATTATGGCTTATGGTATCCTAGATATATAGATCTTGCACTTCATGCTTATACAGATGCAGATTGGGCCGGCAGCGTGGATGACAGGAAAATCACAAGTGGTGGTGTGTTCTTTATGGGTTCCAGACTGGTATCTTGGTTCAGCAAGAAACAAAGTTCGATTGCCTTGTCTACAGCTGAAGCGGAATATGTTGATGTTGCATCTTGTTGCACCCAACTCCTTTGGATGATGCAGACTTTGCGGGACTTTCAAATCACTTGTACACCACCAATCCCCATCTTATGTGATAACACAAGTGCAATCAGCATCTCAAAGAATCCTGTTATGCATTCAAAAACCAAGCACATACCAATCAAGTATCATTTTCTCCGGGAACAAGTGCTTGAACAGAAGGTCAAGTTGGAGTATGTTCCTTCTAAGGAACAAGTTGCTTATATTCTCACCAAACCATTGCCCAGGGACACTTTTGAATACCTCAGGAAAAAGCTTGGGGTTGTTGATGCATCATCTTATTGTTGAACCTCTTCTGATTGATGGTACAGGTTCAGGGGGAGCATATAATGCATTGTTGGCATTATGGAGGATGTGCAGAAGGAGATCTTGGAAGTAGCTGCAATATGTCTCTATCTCTTTCATGGTGGATTATGGTTCTTCGTTGCAGATCTGGTTCATATTCAGGGGGAGCATAACCCTTTGCCCTTGATGTCAAAGGGGGAGAATGAAGCTGAAGTTTTGAGGTTGCCATCCAGTCCAAAGGGGGAGATTGTTGGCATTATGTTTCTGGTATGGCTATATGTTACAGATGTTGTACTTGATGGCAACACCCATGGCAAGCCTCTCAATATGTTGAAAATTAAGAAGTACGCAGGAGATTAGTTCAGAAAGTGCGTACCCGCAAGTACACCGTGAAGGGACCGCGGCCTGATACGCAGGTCAGCCGTTCAAGAGGTGCGTACCCCAGTGCACACATTTCAAGGCAGAGAAAAGCATACGTGGGGTTTCTTATGTTTAACCTTTGGTATTTAGTCGACGATTTTGTGTTATTATGGTGTCATCCCATGGCATTAATCCATGATTTAAGGAAGAGCTTTCCTATATAAAGGAAAGGAGATCATTTGGCTTGTGCATGTTTTGGTTTGAATATCTTATGAGGGCTAGATCTGAAATATTATGATCTCTTGGGAGTATGTCTAGATCTAAATAAGGCGAATCTACTGATGGATTGAGATCTCTTCGGCACATGTTCAGATCTGTAGATCTGACTGTCTGGGTTATTTCTGAAGTCTTGAAATCATCTATGTCTGAAGGTACGTAGGTACAGTGAAAGAAAAGTGCATACATACGCAGGAACGAAGCGTTTCAGGTGCGCCGATACGCAGGCACGGAAGGGTTGCAGGTGCGGAGGTCCGCAGTCAGTTCAATGGATACAATGCATATGTAAGCAGGCGAGCAGTTGAGCAGGGTGCATACGTAAGCAGGCGAGCAGTTGAGCAGGGTGCGTACGTAAGCAGGCGAGTAGTTGAGCAGTGTGCGTACTGTAAGCAGGCAGTACATGGGTGAAGCTTCTTACTTCTCTTAAAATCTTTGTTTATCATTGCTGTGTTCTGGGTTTGGTCCTATTATTGTTGATCTGGTTACTACAGTTGACTGGGTGATTCTCTTATACTTGATGATCATTTGATGCTTATGGATCCAGTTTGAAAATTTATGAAAAGTGGTCCTTGTAAGAAAAGAAGTAGGGGGTTGTAGCTCCCTTCCAGGAGAGACTGGAAAATGAGAGAGACAGTTGTAGCTCTCTACAGGTTGCAGCTTGCGTACTGGTAAATGACTGCACCAGTACATAACCATTGTAAAAGGAGTTTTTAATTTGAAAGAAGATAGAGACATATTGCAGCAGGTGGTTTTCACCCACATTGGGTTTCCACCTTACATCTTGTGTTCTTTGGTGTGACTATCTGTTTTCTTTGTTCATGTTCATTATTTTATGGTACTGACATGCAAAAATAATTCAAGGAACAAATAAGGAAGATTTATTAAAAGAGTTAGATAATATTGATTCACCCCCCCTCTCAGTATTATTTCCAACAAAGGAAAATTGGTCAAGCCTAGTCAAAATAAGTCAAATTTTGACTTTCTCCTACTTCACTCAAATGATCCAACAAGGCCAAGGCCATGCCAATCGATCACCCTCATCTATTTTCACCATCCACCCATCATTCTCAAGCATCTACCACTCCTTTTCCTTGTTTTCCTAAAAAGCTACAGGATGCTCTGTTTTACTACAAGATACAAAATATATAGAGCAGAAATTTGTTTTTTCCATAGCTTGAAAACCATGCATTCATTTGCCAATCTATTTTAGGGGGAGATGGATATGGATGATGGTAACATGCTTAATAAATTTCAGAAAATTCCAATGCATGGTTTCTAAGAAATTGGCCTCCATCACCTTCAGCCATTTTTTCATTTTCTCAATATTGATGCATCCATTTAAAAGGTTGTTTCATGGGAGATGCATATGGATTATTGTAATATGCCCAAGTAATTTCAGAAAATTCCAGTGCATGGTTTCCAAGAAATCGACCTCCATAACCTTCATCCATTTTCAGTTTTTATCAAGATATGTGCATCAATTGACCAAAAATTTTCTATGGGGAGGTGAATAATGATGATGGCAGTGAGAAGTTTTAAAGGTGATCCAGAGGTCAAAGAAGCTCCTCTAGAGCTTAGCAGCAGCATCAGGATCATCAGCATCACCATCCAATGCCTGTACATCAACATCAACTTAGCAACAACACACATGTCTCTCCAACAACCATCAGGTAGGTATAGGTATGCAATATTCTTAACCTCTTCTCTTGAGCATATTATAGTTAGAAATTTGTTGTCAACGCATGAGAGATGAGGTTTTATAAGCTAAGGATGGGTCAGCAGTCCCAACCGCCTTCAACTAGTTTATTGCAGCTCACTTTTCTACTCATGCAATGTTGAAAAGTAAAATTATGAAGGGAGATGGTTTCAAGGAATGAGGACAACAGTTAAAAGAAGAAATTTTTGTAAAGGCTAAGGTCACCACAACACTCCAAGCCCTCCACACACTTCATATTCACTATCTATTCATCATTCATCCATCCTATTTCATTCTTGAAAAAAAAAATACAAAGAGAGCATCCTCTTCATTTTCATGAAATTTCCATTTGCAGGTCAGCAAGAAGGACGGTCAGAGAGCAAAGGAGGATCAAAAAGAGACCCATATCACTCACATTTTTATTTTACCACTCATTACCATTCATTTCTCCACCATTTCTATCATTTTTTCCACTCCTTTACTTCAGTTTAAAAATGGACTGTGTTTTCTACAGGACGATCCTGTAGGAATTACAGTGACCCAAAAATCCTAAAGGAGATAGTCGTAAGGAAAATAAATGATGGAGAAAGGTAGCAGAATGTTGATAAGGGTGTGTAAGACCTTGCCAAACTAAAAAAAAATCAAGAACCATTTTTAATAAGGGCAAGAAAGAAAGCTAATGGTCTCAAGAAACAATGATGTTTCTTTGAACAAATATGTTTTTGGGCTTGTCCTTGCAAAGCTTATAGCCAAGATTCTTAATGCACAAGAGAGATGCCACCAGGGCCATGGATGAGGCACAATGAGGTCACTAAGTTTCTCAGAGGATGAACAACACTTTCAACAAGGGGGTATGATGGGCCTCTAAATTATACATAAATTAAGGCCCATGCCTGTAACTTAAAACATAAATTAAGACCTATGACCATCCTTAAGCACATTAAACCTCTCTTTTTGCATTAGATAAATTATTTTTAACTTTAATATATTCCTTTTCCCCTTGGAAAAATCGTAATTTTAATTAAGATAGGAAAATTACATGTTGTAGATGTTGTAAGCATATGTATGATTTAGTAGGCTGTGCGCATGTCCAAAATTAAGAAACAAAAATATGTTCTCCATGCAGGGAGACAGCCAAGTATTGTTTAATAAACTCAAATTTTTGTTACTCTATGCAACGAGTATTCGTGTAAACATGTGTTGTTTATGTATAAGAAAAATAAATAAAAACAAAAATAAAAGGTCAAATATCAAATGATTGCAGGTTCCTATTAAGCCTGAGATGCATGGTCCATGTATGGATGGTGGTAGTACTGGTATTGTTCTCCTTCTCACTACTCCTGGATCATCTAAAGGTTGAATGGCTTGATCACTGCCTCTTTGGAAAGTTTGTTAGCGAGTGTGTTCTGTTCTCTTAAGATATGATGACATGAAAAATTGTCAAAATATGTAATGTATTTGTGAACCTCATCCAATATGTGTTGCAATGTGTATGCATGACATGTTGTTTTGCTAATCCAGTTGAAAACAATTTTCGAGTCACCAAAAACTTGTAGATTATGACATTTTTTCTCGATTGCAAATTGTATGATATTTTTTGTAGTGATGAGCTCTGCATAGTTGTTTGTGCCATTTCCAAGTCCCATTTGAATATGATAGAAGTGTGTATCTGTTATATGTAGTGTTTCCCCACCACTACATCCTGTCTCTTGTGTCTATCCATCAAAATATGCCCAAGGTTGTGAGTGATCAATGGACTCAGGGATGATAGTTCTGGGAGGAGAGTTGGCATCGTCCTCAGCAAGTGCATTGTAGTCGGCTAGAATTTTGGATATGATGGATGACCAACGGGGGGTGGAGTCCTAGAAGATGGTGCGGTTCCTAGCTATCCAAATTTCCCAACCAATGAGAAGGGGGAGGTTCCTAGCTTTAAGAGTAGGTACATATGACCACCAATTTGCCCATACCTCCTTAGTGGTATGTCCCTTCTAGTTGGTGGATGAGTGTGTGTGAGATAGAATGGAGCTCCATAGTTCGATTGTGATGGGGCATGAGAGAAATAGGTGATCCAATGTTTCTGTGATGTCCTTGCAAAGGCAACACCAATAAGGTCCATATTACCCTCTTATGTTCAAGTTGTCTCCCATCAGTACCTTATTCTTTAGTATGGACCACATGAGTAATCATGTTCGAGGAGGTTCTTTGAGCTTCCACATTCCTTTCCACCATGAATCTATGTGGTGAGGCTTGTGTCGATTGGCCAGATGAATATACCCCTCTTTTGGGGAGTACCACCCATTTTTTGCGATGGCCCATGTGATCTCATCCTCCCCTTCTCTTATTCGAATGTGAGACTCAGTGAGGGCTGGTGTGTAAGTGCTCCAAGATTGGTGCCATTGAATAGGAAGGAGTAGGCTATGGGTTGACTTCCACGCTTGGTGTAGGAAATTTGATCTCTCCTGGTCCACAATGTGTATTAAGTGTGTGATTCCTTTCTCATTAAGGTTCTAAAGTAAGCCTTCAGGTACCAGGTGTGCATTCCCACATCCTATCCAAGAGTCACAGCCTATGCGAACAAATGTTCCACCAGATATTCTCCAAGTAAGGCCATCCCTTATAAGTGACATTGAATTCAAAATCGCTTTCCATATATTTGAGACCCCAGATTTGTTCCATATTGTTTGTCTCAACAAGTCCAATGGCCTTAATGTTTCAATATACTTAGCAACTGTAATTTTGGTCTAGAGGTTGTTAGTGGTGACTAATTTCCACCCTACCTTGGCCACAAGTGCAGAGGAGAAATCTTCCAAATTCTTTATACTCCAATCGCCCCATTTCTTAGGGATAGACAGAAGATCTCATTTTTCCCATGTGAATATCCTCCCTGATTGTTTTCCTTTCCACAAGAATCTGCAGCAGAGGTTTTGTATTCTATTGAGGATTCCTCTTGGAATCCATGTAAGGGACATCTAGTAAATGAGGGTGGCCTCTAGAACCGCTTTGATGAGCACTAATCTTACGACTCTAGAAAGATGCTTATGATACCATATATTGAGTCTTCTCTCGAGCTTAGAAATCAACCATATCCAATCCACTATTTTGTATCTGAGTGGCTTCAGTCTATATCCCAGGTAACGGAGGCCTTCATCTAGGTACATCATGATAAATGGGAACCTTTGTAATGCAAAGAGAATCTCATGAGAAAGCATTCTGAAACTGTTATGGTGGACTTTGAGTTATTAATGATCATGCTTGTAGCGGTTTTGAATAGGCTGATGGTGTGATGGATGGTGGTAAGGTCTCCTATCCCCCCATTTAGAAACATTAGCACATCATCCATGAAAACGAGGTGTGTTATCGTGCATCTGTCTGATATCCTGATTCCCTAGAGCCTGCCTCTATGGTGCATGTCCTTGATCAGTCTTCGTAGCCCTTCCATGACTAGGAGGAAAAGTAGAGGAGATAATGGGCACCCCTATCTGAGTCCTATTTTAGAGCCAAAGAAAGGAGATGCAGCCCCATTTATCAGGACACTGAAGGATAGTTTGGTAATGCAGCACATGATCCATTTAATGACTCCCACAGGAAATTCTAGATGAGTGAGAAGCATTCTGATGTAAAGTGAGCTTACCTGGTCGAAAGATTTTGATAGATCAGCCTTGAGGATCATACCTTTGATCTTCTTAGTCTGAATGGAGTGCAATAGTTCTTGGGATGTTCCTATGACCTCATGTATCTAATGATCCTGTAGGAAGGCAAATTGTTCTGAAGATATGTGGGTGGATAGGATGGGGCGAAGGCGGTTTGCAATGGTTTTGGATATGATTTTGTATAGCCAGTTACATAGGGAGATGGGTTGAAAATCATTAGAATATGATGGATTTTCTGATTTGGGGATGAGGGCGATGAAGGTGGAATTGATGGCCCCATGCATATGGCCAGTCATCCAGCATTCCTCGATGACCTTGAGAAGATCTTGTCCTAGAATGTCAAAGAAATCCATATAGAACTCTACTGACCACCCATCTGGAGCAGGGCTCTTATCCTTCTTAAACCATTTCAAGGTGGCCTCTAGCTCCCCTAATGTAACTTCTTTGTAATTATCCATAGCATCCTCTTGTTCAAAAAATCGAGGGAAAAGCTGTGCTACTCTAATGACCTCTACTAGGGTAGCATTTGGGGGGGGCTTGGTAGACCTGTTTGAAGTGAGAGGTAGCCAACGAGGCTAGGTGAGGGAAGGTTTCCACCTCAACTCCTTGCTTATTTGTCAGTTTCCATATAGTATTAACAACTTTCCTTCCATTTGCAAATTTTTGGAAAATTTTTGAATTGTCATCACCTTCCTTCAACCAAATATCTCTGCTCTGCAATCTCCAAGTTTCCTCCCTTTCCTTGATAATTTTTCCTCGTTTGGCTGTTAATTTTGTGAGCTTGTCCCTGAGTTCATTTGAAGGGAAGGTTCCCCCACTGTTGTCCTCCAGATTGGCTATCTCTAGTTCGATATTATTTAGAAAATGTTCTTCTGCACTCCTCTTATTATGTGCCCATATCTTGGATAGCTTCTTCAATTGCTTCAGGTTGGCCATGAACCCTTTAGTTATGTTCCCTCTGCTCACAGGTGGGTGGGCCTTCCAAAAGTCTGTGACGAGGCGTATATAGGAGTTATCTTTCAATCGTGTAGAATTGAATTTGAAAGGCGCTCATGGTTTGCTAACATTTCCCCAGATGTTAAGGTAAATTGGCAGGTGGTCTGAGAGGCCCCTGATCCCACCCATTGGTGATAAGTGAAGCCCTACTCTAGGAATCGTTCTTTGATGAGGAAACAATCGAGTATCCTGGCAAGCTTGTCCTCCCCACTTCTTCTATTCCTCCATGTCGGGGAAAGTTTGGCGATGGGATATCAATAAGATTGTGTGAATCTAGGAGCTGCTTAAAGAATACCACTAAGGGGTCAGCTTGTGTGTGGTGCCACCAAGACTCCGAGAAGGCTAGAGAGAAATTAAGGTCTCCTCCTAGTATGATATTATCAGATTGTAAAATGTTGTATGAAAAAAGCCTCTCCCAGAAATTCTCTCGATGGTGGTAGGCCCATATATGTTTATAATTTTGATCTTTGTTCCCAGCTCAGTGGAGTATATGTCCGCCCCAATAAATCCTATTCCCCCCCAAGTTCCCTTCAGATTTATTGAGCAGGGATTGTAACCTAGAGCGATGCCCCCTGAGCGGCCATTTACATCAATAGCTTGGAAATTCCATCCTGGGAGCATGGATTCCATTAGAGGGGAAATTGTATCGGCCACACCCAGTGTTTCTTGTAGGAAGACCATATCAATAGAATCCTTCTGGAGAAGCCTCCTCAGTGCTATTTTTCTCTCGGGACTAGCAATCCTTCTGCAATTGAAGGAGAGAAAATTAATGGGGGAGATGACTCCAAGGGGGCTCTGTGATCTAAGGACCCTATCGAGTGTAAGTTGTTTTCTAGTGGCCACCTCCATTCCTGCCTTCTGTTTAGCTTTGGATAGGGAGGAAGGTCTACCTCGAGGGAGCTTCCGAGTGGTGGAGGGAGGGACAAGTCCAATGCCAATAGCATCGAGCGTTGGTGTCTGAGTATGCCCTCGAAGGTGATATTTGTGAGGGGCAGGATCAGATCCCATGTTCAATTCCCATGGTGTCTCCACTAAGGTGGAAGGGGTAGTATGGGATGGAACAGGTTCATGAAAATTGAGGGGACAAACCGAGTGGCTTAGACTAGGTTGAGGCTTATCCAGGTCATATCGAGTTCCCTTAGAATTATCCTTATGAGTAAATGTACAATTAATAGATGCAAAGCAAGGGAAAGGATTGGAAATAGTCGAATATAGCGCGACTCCAATAGTTGCCTTAGACCTAGTCAGCGGAGGTGAAGGTGGCCGAAGGAGTGTTTTCCCATGCTTCTTTGGAGCCATCGAGGAAAGCACGGATCCATCTGCATCAGTTTCCATTTTATCGGCCTCATCTGAGTGATCCGCCTGTGGCTGAGCTCCCCAGCAGAATAGGGCTTCTTTTTGATGCCTGCCTTTGATTTCGCAAGAAGACAGCAGTCCTTGTATAGGTGTCCCACCTTATGGCAGTGTCTGCACTAAAAGGGGACACCCTCATAGTCCAAAATCTGGATCCGATTATAATTCCTCCATCGAAGAGTGACTTTTTCTTGTAACCCTCCTCTAATGTCCAGATGAACCAATATCTGCGCATAGGCCATGAACCCAGTAGAGAGATAGGATATGTCATAGTCTAGGTATGTACCCAGAGAATTCCCAATTCTCTTGAAGATATATTTAGTCCAGAAATGGAGTGGCAGTGCAAGGAGGCAGACCCAAGTTGGCCTTGCCCCAAACGGTAGGGTTCAGTCACCGTTGTGGGAGGTAAGTCGGGGTGAGATGCAACGGACGTCGCCAAACAGTTACGGTTGAGGAGCTGCAGAGAAAATGAACCTAAGATGTAGGCTGGTGCTAGGTGAATTGCAGAGGGCCTACCCCGTGTCAGGGTGTGGTTGCCTTTAACTATAATATATTCATTAGTAAGGTTTATGAATAATATAATATTTGTGCCTAATATTATTTATTTTTTGTGGAATATTATGAGAATATTGGGTAGATTATGAAGAGTTGGAAGAGGATATAATTTAGGGACTTGTTCCCTACTAATGGAGGATCAATAATAAATAATAATTCAACAAGACATCATGGAATTATGGCACAAATTGTGGAACTCCAATGATTGAGAAAATATAGGAATGTGTTCCACTAATTAAGGGAGCAGATCCACCAATCAAGGGAGTGGATCCACTAATCAAAGGGATTTTAGTGGGGAAAGCTTTCTCTATCCATGGGGAATGATTCTTAATCATTTTTTGTAAGTAAAAAGTCAAATTTTCCTCTAGGGAATGATTGAGAAAATCTAGGAATGTGTTC
This sequence comes from Pinus tabuliformis, assembly GCA_031772625.1. Lineage (NCBI taxonomy): Eukaryota > Viridiplantae > Streptophyta > Pinopsida > Pinales > Pinaceae > Pinus > Pinus tabuliformis. The sequence goes on along the minus strand of CM062809.1, from coordinate 604,292,157 downwards.
CCTGCCATTTAATGCAAATTCCTAGTATTGGGGACTAGATACACTAATCAAGGGATTTTGGTGGGGAAAGATTCCTCCATTCATGGGGAATGATTCATAATCATTTTTTATAACTACCAAGTTGAATTTTCCTCTATGGATAGATTTTAATTAGCGTTATTGTGGAGAGAGCTTGTATTTTTGCAACTCCATTGTATTTTATTGCTGGGATGTAATTGTATTGATCAAAATAATGAATATTTGTGTCATGTTCAGCTTCTAAATCTTGTTCTCCTCCATGGGTCTCTGATTTTCCTTGGGTTTTCCATCCCAGGAACCTCAGAGCCCTTTTGTATCATTTTATTTCCTTGTTTTCATTGCTTATTCACATGCATCTCTAGTTTTTATTTCTTTCTATTTATGCATTAATATGAATGATTTCTTGTTGTAGGATTGAGTTAAAAGGTTGATGTAAGTTCTATTGCAGGATCACAAGCATTATTTCATCCTTGGAAAAGCTTTGGAATTTCATAGTAATCATTGAGCTGCTTGGATTAGTCTTCTTATTCCAAAATCTAGATTGTTGGACCTCCTTTTTAGCAAAGAACAATAAATTTTTGATATTTTTTTAGAGCATGCTAATGAACCTCAATAGACTTGATTACACTTGCATTAGATCACAAAATAATTCTAGTTGATAAAAAAAATTACCCCATTGCATTTTCACTTGATTTGGTTAGGCATCTTTTAGATTTACTAGCTCACTAGTTCTTGAATTTCTAGATTTTCGACTAGTAATGTTTTTTATTTATTTTTGCATGGGTTAACAGAGGTATTTTTGAGTGATTCCACTCAAAATGGGGACCTAAGGAATTCTAGTTAATAAAAAAAAATTCCCATCCAATTTGGATTTGATTTTCTTGGTCATTCGATGAATTATAGTGAATATGTACATCTTGTATGAAACTTCTCCAAGATTTTTGAGCAAATCCATCAATCTCCCAACTTTGGTTTTGAGTTCTCAGTGATCCTAGGAATTTTCCCACTCCATTTCACCCATCACACACCTCTCCTAGTCCTCCCATCACCTCCAACACCTCACATTTTTCTCTCGGTTGTATCCTGTAGGTTCATTGTAATTGCTATAGGATCATCTTGTAGGTTTCTAGTACATGCTGTAGGCTTTCCTAAAATGGCCTATTTTGAGGTCGAAATGAGAGAAATCCTCTAGGAAGTCACCAAAATCCTCCCAAGGGTCTCACACACCATCCAACCATCTCCTAACCCTTCCATCCAACCTCCAACATCCTTAATTCACCTGCCACATCACCAAAGAAAATTAGTTTACATACTTGATTTTGCATGAAAAGGCAAAAAGACAAAAACATATTTATTTCAGTCTCTTTACTTACACATTAGTGATGTTTGATGCTTTGTACTTCCATTCCTAGATGGTAGAATTTGGTTCATGATAATTTAGCATTATTGCAAGGCATATCTTCTAGGCAGTTAACTAGGAAATTGTGTGATTTAGCATTGAATTTTTGTCTCTTTCCTTGTACTTTCTTTCTTGTAATAGGTCAAGGCTCCATTTTGAACATTTCATTTTCTGAAGTTAGTTTAGGATTTGATTTCAGTACATGCAATCCATTACATCATGACAGCAAAGGAAGGACACATTGTATGCCGCACATATAGTGTCGACACCTCTTAAGTTCGTACAAATCCCGGGTTGATAATTAAAGTTGGTAGACTTGGGAGTTGCAGCATTCTTGCTGCAATACCGAGGCTCAACACTAACATGTGCATAGCACCATCTATACCCAATGTTGAATATGCAACATTCATATAACATTATTTGTACTAACACCATGTACATAATATTACATAAACAACATGTACACACACTACATATGCACAATATTGCATGTGCACAATAATCATAGATGCAACATGTACAACATGTATGACATATGCACAACAGTAATACCACACATCTGAAACCACACTACCTCTACCAAGCAACCTTTCTTTCAGTGTCTTATCCATGCTTGTCCCAACATGTCGCAGATCACACTGCTTTCATTTTGCTGATGTATCCTTCTGTCTAGCTTGTCCATAACATAGACATAATATAATCACGTAATATCGACTGATAACCACATGATACTGACCTCATATATTTTTCACCGCTATTCTTCCACTTGATTCCTCATAAACCAAGAACCTCTTAATGTCATTCAACTGCATAGGCAATCATTAATCCACAAGAATGATCCCTGAAAAGATGTCAAATAGTAACATAGATACATGGATACATACATATATAATCATCAACCTAAAACAATCATCATCCTTTCAGACAACGACATACATACATACATGTATACATATATAAACATTAGCATAATCATGATCATAACATAATAACTAGATAACATAAGGTCTAGGTTAAGAGAACTTCCTTTATTCATGCACAACATTCATGACATTGAGAACAATGGTTCCAAACATAGCCAAGGCATCCGACACCCCAAATCCATTTACTTTAACTTTTCTTGATCACCTTTCCCATGATTGTTCTATCATCGTCCATTTACCACAATGGATCCAACCAGTCCCACTGATTGTCATAGTCTTACCTGCCGCTACACTTACTCATACATCGAGCTTCATCTAAGTCTTACATCACTTGTTAGGTACCACACAACTTTCGACGAGATCCATCAACTCTTCCTCTTCTCCAAAACGATTCCCAAGGCTCAAAACATAAAAGGCAAGACAAGAAACAACCAAGAAGGAAACCATGAAACCAATAACGACACCAAAACCCAAGTGGCATGGCCATGCATAAGACGCAAAAAAAGCTGCAATAAAGCACAACAAAGCACTGAAAAAACAAAAGCACAATACTAGCAACAAACACCATGACTCAATCTGTTATGAAACTAGCTCACAAAAAGATAGAAAAGATAGATTAAAACCTTAGAAATAAGTCTCATTGAGGGGGAAACCTCCTTTACATTACACAAATGAATAATTCTTGGATGATACAAATGACAATACCTCCTTCTACATATAGGAGTCTAAGGGGTCATAATATAATCAGAGCCGACATAACTGTTGAAATTGGCAATAAGAAATGTTAAAAATATAAGTGCTAAAAATAACAGTTTGGATACGAGTGCTAGATTGGGCAACAGGGAATGAAAAATGGAAGTGCTAAAAATAGAATTCTATTTTTAGAAGTTTAGTATGGATTCCTATTTTAGTCAGTGCCTGGACTAAAAATAGGAAGTAAAATTCGAATTTGAACTTAACAGTTGTTTGAAAATAAATTAATTAATTCACCATGAGTTAATTAGTTGTGAAAAATAAAACATGAAGTCTGTGTGAGGACATGTAACAGTTTCTCTATTAATTGAGGAATTTATCCATCAGTTAAAGAGATAAGGATGAGTTCTAATTTGAGTTGTAATTAGTTGGCTCAGTTAACAGAGTCAAGTCCAGTTAGATTAATTTAAACAGTTTGTTTAAATTAATGTGAGTTCAGTTAGTTATTGCATGCTTGCATATAACTACTACACTTCAGATAACTGAAGATTGTCTCATGAATAACTCATGCATGTCAGTTCAGATAGAGACCCAGTTGAGATCAAAGAAGGGATGGTGTACTATTAGTTGGATGAAATTTTCCCTATAAAGGAAGCTCATCCATGGAGAAGGATTTATCTCCTTCAGGACTATGTAGTTGGATCAGAGGTTAGTGAGTGTGTGAAGAGGCCAATTCACACAAGTGACTGCATTAGACCCCAATCAAATTGCACAAATAAATAGGAGGCTTGGAGGGCAGACCAGAGGTTAGATAGAGGCCTTTAACTATCTATGAGCAGCAGAGGTATTGCTGGGAGAGCAGGATAGCTTTTGAGCTGATTCTTTTTGTAATACTAGTTATATTTCCACTTGTATGATAATACAGAGATGGGATTTTAGGCTGGTTCTTTCCCTTGGATATTTATTCTGTGTTATGTGTGATTGATTTCTCCATATCAGTTATATGTGTTCTTATTGATGTTACTCATGATCGATTAAGCTTCCGGTAAATTGGTTGTAGACGTAGATCAAGTATTTTTCTTTAGTCTATTGCATTATCAGGTGATCTACAGGTGGGAATTTCTACATTATGAAACCACCTCACAAAAAGATAGAAAAGATAGATCAACACCTTAGAAATAAGCCTCTTCAAAGGGGAAACCTCCTTTACATTACACAAATGAACAATTCTTTGATGATGCAAATGACAAGACCTCCTTCTATATATAGGAGTCTAAGGGGTCATAATATAATCAGAGCTGACATAACAATAATAACGTAAGGGCACAACAATAACAATAGTGGTTTTCTATGGGGCACAATAATAACAATATGGGGACTACATGGGCACAACAATATAATAAAGGGGTTGTGCCAATAACAATAAGGGGTTACACTAGCAGTATAAGGACCTAACATGCCCCTCTCCTTCAAAAAGGGTTGTCCTCAACGCTTCAATAGTTCTAGATGATTCTGTATAGAATTCTCATCCTCCCATGTGGAATCTTTAGTGTTACAGGGAAAAGTGTCTATTTAGAACTGCTCTATCCCACTAAGGTGTGACAGCTACCTTAGAAACAAACAGAGAAAAACTACTTTTGTATTTCCTTTATGAATTATAGATAGAGAGGAATAGAAAGAACCAACCTGTGTCTTGCGCTAATCCTTTGATCCAATCCCTCTCTTCTTTGATAGTCTCCAGCTACCTGCTCCCTTGCATGCCTAGCTTCACAAAGTACCTGTAAGATCACAGAAGCAGAGAACTATACAAAGACATGGATCTATATTCATAAACAACTTAGGATCAGTTTTAAGTTAACCATACAAATGTAACAAGCATCAATGATACAAAAGCATGGAGGAGAACTCAAATAGTTTTTATTGATAAACAAGAAAAGATCCAGGAGGAGTTACAACCAGTGGTTTCGACCCAGCATCAACCTCCCAGCAAAGAAGCCCCTCTTCACCTAAAACAAAGCATAAATCACCCAACAATCTGATGTTTGTCTCTAGAAACCAACAACAATTCCTTACCATATGCAAAATTCCAGCCTCTGGATCTCTGGGATGAGGGATCCATATATAGATATCTGTAAGGAGGATGAATCAGCTTGTGATTTGATTAGTTTCTTCTCTCTGTCAGTTCTTGCTTCCACTTGGAGACTGAGGGCCTCTTACTCATCCTTGGTCGAATTCAGTGAGGCAAGTGTCACAGGAGAAGATTCTAGAAGCTTCCATTGCCTCTCCACCTCGCGGAATGACACTTCCATTTGTCATTTCTCGCCCATCGCACCCTACAGAAGGGAGTTTTGAAATGCAGCGCACCCTCACAGTGCATTTGGGTGAGATGCAACACACCTAGCCAGTGGAGCAGATGCAATGATCCTGTTTTGACCAATTTTGAGCAGTTTCTGGTGGAGAACTTCTGGGAGAAGCTGTAATCTTTTGACCTTGTTCCTTTAGGGGTTAGAAAAACACTTTTAGGGACTTAGGAGCCCTTGGTTTATGGACATTTCATGCTTGGAGTTGTAGGGCACAAAAATGTCTATAACATTTAGCGGTAATTTCCTCCACTTGATAAGATACTCTAAAATTGATATATGTCATAGCCGTTGATTTCTTGTTTCTGTGACTGCTTCAGATTCCAATATGATTTTTCCTTCCTCTTCAAGTTCTGGCAATATTATTTGAACTGGGATCTTCTACAACTTTTGAATGAGTAGTTGATGAGCCCCGGAAATGGGTAGCTATATGGGCTCATTTTGCCTATTATTTTCATTTAATCCAACATTCTCTATATTTTTATGCATGCTTTTGAATATATTTATGTTAATTGAGTGAATGGGAATAGTCAATTGACCACAAAGTCTAATACGTACTTATTGAATATTTTTGGACATTTTTGGACCAAGATTAGGCATTTATGAGCAGATTGGTAGCCAAATTCGAAGAAAAAAGGCTAAGGATTTATAGGAGGAGTGTATCCTACACTAAATGACCCCTTCCTTGAGTTCTCCACTATCAGCTCAGAGTTCAACAACCCACCAAAGATGATTTCAAGGGGCAGCCGAGAAGGTCTAGTGAAGTGGCTGAATAACTACAGTTTTGGGCAACCAAGCTCCTAAAGTTAAGGAGGACTGTTGAGAGTCCTCGTTTGCATAAGTAGGAAGGCTTCAAGCCTTAGTAGTTTAGCCATTTGATAGTGTATTTTCACACTTTAGTGCAGCCCTGTATCAGCACATTTTCGAGCTTCTTCTTACCGACAGGTTGTGATGTAACTATTATTTTTTTGATCAATGAAGATGAATCCAGCTTTGAACCAGATATGAGCTTTCTTAGGAGGTTATATCTCTTGGGGTTGGGCCCAAACGAAGTTCCCATTACCTCTTTTGTTTACTTTTATGTGTTTTTACTGCATTCATAGAATAATTTATGTTATATAGGTTAAATCTTGCTTTGTTACTTAGGTTGTTTTTTATGATTAAGATAGTTGTTCATGCTTCAGGTTGATTTGATAGTTTGGTAATAGAAAAGATCCAAAAAAATGCTACCAAGAAATCCTTGATCTCCTTTCTCCCTCCTTAGGACCATGAATTGAGACCAAGGCACACTTGCTGCCACAAAAACATTGTTTTTGCCTTCCAATGCAAATGCTAGTGTTATATTTTGAGTTGGAAAAGTTGATATCAGTTGTGCTTTCATGCTTAGATATATTCTTTCTTAGTTTCTATATATTTTTTGCATGATTTCCTATCTATAAATTTTTGTTAATCACGTTTCTGGTTTCTAGGTCAGAATTAGGTCAAAATAGATAAATCTCTATTTTTTTAGTCTTTGCTTGGATTAGTTTTGGAAAGTGTGCAGAACACCTGTAAGACACCTCAGCCTATCCTTCCTCCATCATACAACCTGCTCCAGTCCCTCGCTCAAGGTCTCCTTCACTCATTCGCCACACTTTCCCATCTTGCCCTAATTTCGACATTTTTGTGCAACATAGCTTTCTTCATCCTTGGACAAATCCAACATCCTCATCACTCCTGAGCTTCATTTACTAGGTCCTGGATCCCTTAACATCCTTATCTATCCTTCATCTCCACTTTCCCACCATTTCTCCACCATCAACCCTCTAAAAACAACTCTCGGCCTGCGCCTGTTGAATTTCCTGTAGATCCCCTGCAGCCTCCTATAGAAGTTCATGCGAGCAATTTTTTGATATCTGAGCACGGTGGAAATCTCTAGAAGGGTGCTAGGGATTCCTTAGGTCCTCTCCAAACCTTCCCAACCTTCTACAAATGCCCACTCCATTACCTATCATCAATAAACCTCTGCACAGTAAAAAATAGTTAAAACACATGCATAATAATTACTCAAAAATATAAAAATATTACTTTTTCATATTTTCCTTCAAAAGTAGCTTAAACACATGAATTTTACCTTTGCAATAGTCAATGGCATCCATTTCAATAGCTTACATCTCTTTTCTTACACAAGTAGGGTTAGTCAGTAAAACTAGGGCTTTCTAGGGTTTGCATTTCCTTTCAGCTTTCGTTTTCTTTCCCCAAGTAGACTAGCCTCTTTTGAGTTAGCTTTCATCCATCACAGTTAAAATATTCTTCTAAGAACTCATAGAAGTTGGCTTAAGCTCCTAGCGAACTTGTGCTAGCTGATCAAGTGACAGCCTGCAATAAGGGCTAGTACTTGTGCATATAGCACCATCGCTTCTAAGTTTGTTACGAACTACCAGGTTGATAAATGTAAATTAGGAAGTCCCAGGAGTTACAGAATCATTGATGCAATACTATAGCTCACCATCTTTTTTGCGCCCTTACTAGGTAAGCATCAGACTATTTTGTGATTAATCTTTTTCTTCTATTTTCTACTACAACCTTCTGCTAAGTAGTTTATTTCAGCAAGAATAGAGTAGTTGTTTCATTTACATTCTACAATTTCACTTCAGCAAGTGTAGATTAGATATTTCCTTCTTTCCTTTCAATTTTTCAATTTCAATTCTGCAAAAGTAGATTAGACATTTCTTTCTTTCATTTCATTCCACAATTTAATTTCAGCAAGATAGATTAGTCCTTTCTTGCTTTCATTTCAATTCCACAATTTCATTTCAGCAACATAGATTAGTGCTTTCCTGCTTTCATTTCAATTCCACATTTTCATTTTAGCAAGATCGATTTTAGTTAGTTGCAGTTCAATCTATTTAAATTTTTGCAGGTACAAGAAGAAAAGAGAAACAAAAATCACCCAAAAAAGAGATTTCCTTTCATGCCTCGTAGGAACAGAGACAATTCAGGAAAATTCCTACCCAACACCCCCGCCACATCACTGAGCCACCCTTCTCTCTTCTTTGCTGGCAGTGATCCTGAAGAACCGATAGGTGAACCTCCAGAGATATACGATGACCTTATAACAGAAGAAGAATAAGAAACCATTCCTCCTGAGACCATGGCTGAAAACAGAAACAATAGAGGAAATGGGGAGAGAGTAGAAGGTGCCTTTCCCATCCAAGAGACCAATGGGGACACAAAAATGAAAAACATAAGTCCCTCAACCTTACCTCACTTCCATGGGTTGACTACTAAAGACCTTGATACCTTGTTGTTTGAGTTTGTTGTCCTTTGTTGAACTTATGACTATGCAGAAGACGAGCAAAAGTTGAAACTCTTTCCTTCTACCCTCAAGGATGCAGCACTATGCTAGTTCATGGGGCTACCTAGAAACAGTATCACAACTTGGAATCAAATGCAGAAAGCCTTTAACAACAAATATCGGGACTATTGTAGATCAAAGGATACAAAAGAAGAAAGATTTTGAATGACCATGGGAAGTGATGAATCTTTAGAAGACTATGAAGAGAGGTTTCAACTCAGTTATAAAAGGGCCAAGTGCAAACTTGACCCCGAATCTTTGAAGTTGGTTCTACTCAGAGAAGTCCCTAAAGACCTTCTAGATACCCTCCATTTGCTGGCCGGGGGAGACATCTACCAGCTACCTTATGATGACATAAATACTGTGTTTAGAAACCATTCTAGGGTAGCCAGAAAGAGAGGTTGGAGAAGTCAACTCTTAGCCAGTACCCCCTTATCTAGTTCATTCCTAAAAAAATCGTTTGCAAATCAGATGGAAGATTTCAAAAGCGAGATGAGACAGACCATTGCCATGCAAATGGATACCTTGTGAATCCAAAAAAAGCAAGAGGAAGCCAAGAGGGCTTTGGCCATCTTTTGTCCCAGGTGCACCAGAAAGCATCCTAGGAACGAATGTCCATTGCACTCTGTAGAAGTGTGTTTTTTCTTTGAAGAAGACCATCCTAAAAATTAGTGCCCTTCCTTTCCTGGATTTAAAGCTATGTACCATGGGGCTGAAGGAGCCACTGAATCACTCTACTTCATGAACCAAAGGAGCCCACATGGACCCAGACCTTACCAGCAGGGAATGCAAGGGACATCCTAGACTTATTAAAACCCCAATCAAGCCACTTCCATGCCTTCCTGGGGTCCCCCTGCTCATCCTTCTTGGTCCACACCCCCTCCTTGGTTGTATCCTCCTTAATACCATACTCAACTAGCTACTCACTCATTTCATTCTCACACTCAGCCATAACCTCAGTGGAATGCACCTCATCAGGGGTGGAGACCCCAATACAACTCTCCTCCCACTCTTTTGCCTCCACCACCTACTCAACCACAACCATTACCTCCTTCTCCTCAGAGACAACCCCAGATACCTACTCAACCGAACCCAAACCCCAATAACAGACAGGCCCAGCAGGTATATACTGGAGAAACAACATGCCCTACCTATGCTGTGGAGATTGAGGAGATCAACCTATGATCTGGGAAGGTCTTCCCAGATAGCCAACCTCCTCCTGAGGAGGATGAGGAAGAGAAATAGGAAAGTGAACCCAAATCCATTCCACCCTTTCCTGAGAGACTAATTGGAATCACGTAACCAAACCCAGAAGAGACTGAACTTCTAGGAGAACTTAAATAGTTATGTGTGAAAATACCACTTCTACAGGCCATAAAAGATGTACCAATCTACAAAAAACTGATCAAAGAGAAGTGTTTCAGGCACCCAGATAGGCGCAAGAGAGATGCCCCAACTATCAATGTCATAGGACAACTGTCTGACCTGATGTTGGAATCAGGGAAAATTTTAAGAAGCCCCCCTAAATTTACATGTATAATAAATGGGCGAATCTCCATGGTATATAGGAAAAATGGAAGGCGATTTTATCGATAATATGATATGTATATATAATTTTTTGGCGAATCTCTCACCAGGCATCGCGAATATTTTACTCAATTATAAAATCTTGTGTTTATTGAATACACAAATGAAATCATTGCATTTCTTTAAAATATCTTTTGAAATCAAAATTACCGATATTTGATACCTTTCGGGGGTTAGTAGATCTAGAGTAAAGATGGATCTATGCTGGTTTAATTGCCCCATTTAAATAGGCTACATTCCAGGTGAATACCATGGGTCAATACCATGTGCCATTTTGGTGAATACCATGGGTCAACACCATGTGCCATTTTTATTTTTATTAATACTAATATTAGGGTTAATAATGTTTTTTTCATGGTATTAATAACAATCTAGTCCATGGTATTTGTCCCATAGTATTTTGCCCATAGGTTTCACCTAAATATAACGCATTTTTTGAGTGTTCGTAAATATAAGGTGATTTATGGAGTAAATATATTTTTTTTTTTTATTTGTTTACCATACCTCTCGTTTATTTATATTTTTATTAATTTACCATACCTCTTTTACAAATATGGTATTTGGCCCATAGGATTCACTTAAATAAAACCTCTTTCTTGAGCCTTCATAAATAGAACGAGGGTTATGGACTAAATGTAAAAAGAGGTTTTATTTATTTACCATGCGTCTAGTTTATTTATACTTTTATTTATTTACCATACCTTTTGAGTAAGTATAAAAATGTTAATAAATTTACTGCATAACATAAATAATTACTAAGAGGAATAAATATAAAAATAACCGGCAACAACCATAAACACATAAACACAAATGTTTATCCAGGAAAACCCCAAATCAACCTAATAAGATCTCATTAGCATTGGCCAAAACCCTGGCCAATCTGACCAAGTGAGCCTTCGCCGCTCACCTCTAGGTCTTGCATTACAATGAAGTCCTTCCAGTCTTTTATAAGCTCCATTACATATAATACCACGGGCATAATACTATGGGTGCACAATACCATGTGCCCCAAAACCATCACTGTTTAACCTCGTCAACTTTGACTCTATCCCGAGTCAAGTTTACCTAAAATAACGTTTTATTTATTTACCATACCTCCACTTTACTTATATTTTTATTTGTTTACACCCTTGCATGTATATAAGGTGATTTATGGAGTAAACATAATTTTTTTTTTTAATTTATTTACCTTACTTCTCATTTATTTATATTTTTATTAATTTACCATACCTCTTTTATAAATATGGTATTTGGGCCTTTGGCCCATAGGATTCACTTAAATAAAACCTATTCTTGAAAATGGGCGAATGGATTCACTTAAATAAAACCTATTCTTGAAAATGGGCGAATGGAAGGTTGTAACTCCTAATTTCAAGGGCTAAATTTACCTTTTTTACCCTCTCCCTTAAAAGAAGGTGGGCTATCTGAGGTGATTTGTAAAAATGTACTATGATACAAAATAATCGCCCACTAAAAATTTAAAACCCCTTAATTTCGCCAAAGGGCAAACATTCGCCCCTAAAATCACCCCTAGTTGGGATAGGTAATCTGTCCAAAATATCTGGACCCTGGGAGTCCTGTAGTCAATGTCCACATCTATGTCACCATAATCCCCCACACTTTGATTGATCTAGGGGCTGCCATTAATGTAATGACCAGGGAAATTGTGCTCAAACTCAACCTTCAGAGTTCCCTAAGAAAGACCTAAACCATACTGCAGTTGGCAAACCGCTCCACTGTGACTCTTGAGGGGATTTTGGAAGATTTCATGGTCTCCATTGATTCCTAGGAGTACCTTACTGACTTCTTGGTCCTTCAGCCAAAGGAAAAACTCACTGGGTATCCCCTCATATTGGGAAGACCTTGGTTAGCTACTACAGATGCTTACATCAGTTGTCGAGCTGAGAGCATGACCATCAGGAATGGGCATATGTCCAAACAGCTAGTCCTATATCCTCTTGCCCAACCTCTATTAGAACATGACTTACCTCTCTGGTTGGAGAAGGAAGATGAGGATGAAGTCTACTTTGCACCATTGTGCACAGTGGAAGCCACCAGAGGAGGTCCTCGAACTGAGGATGATCTTATTGAGAATTTGATTCAAAATCCACCCCCCAGTTTGCTGCCATTAGAAGAGTTGGTGGAAGAAACCCAATCTAGTGCTTTAGTTGATCTCTGTGTGGCTGATCCGACCTCTCTCTGAGTTAAGAATGTGGAATTTGGCCCTGAAAGAACCTTGAAGATCAACTCATCCCTATCCCCCTCTAAAAAAAAATAGATGTGTAGCTTATTAAACAACCATTTGGATGGTTTTTCTTGGAGCTATAAGGAGATGAAAGGAGTCCACCCTTTAGTTTGTACTCATCACATTTACATTAAAGAGGATTGTAAACCAGTCAGGAAGCCTCAAAGGAGGATGAATCCATTCCTTAAGGACATTTTCAAAGAAGAACTGAAAAAGTTGTTGGATGCAGGATTCGTCTATCCCATCTCTGACAGTGAGTGGGTTTCTCCTTTGGTGCTTGTGCCCAAGAAAAACGGGAAGTGGAGAATCTGTGTAGATTATCGAGAACTTAACAAAGCCACCAAGAAGGACCATTTCCCTTTGCTTTTCATAGATCAAGTGTTGGATGGCCTGATAGGGAAGAATTTATTTTCCTTCCTAGATGGGTTTAGCAGGTACAATCAAATCCAAATCAGCCTGGAAGACCAAGATAAGACCACTTTCACTTGTCCATGGGGTACTTTTTCCTACCGGGTCCTTCCCTTTGGGTTATGCAATGCTCCTGCCACTTTCTAGAGAGAAGTATTGAGTATATTCGCTGAGTGGGTTCATGATTAAGTGGAAATATATATGGATGACTTTACCCCATATGGTTCTAACTTCCAAGAAGCTCTGACTAACCTGAGAAATGTTTAAGCCAAGTGTATTCAAATGAACCTATCCCTCAGTCCTGATAAATGTGAATTCCTAATGACAGAAGGAACCGTGCTAGGTCATACATTTTCTCAGCAAGGTTTACAGGTGGATCCAAACAAGATTGCTATCATCGAAAGGGTCCTGCCTCCTCGAAAAGTAAGATATGTTCAGATTTTTCTAGGCTTAGCAGAATATTATAGAAGATTCATTAAAGATTTCAGTAAGCTAGCCTCTCCATTGTTTGGTCTTTTGGGAAAAGATGATGAGTTCATATGGACTAACAACTATCAAGAGGCTTTGGATGCTTTGAAAGGTAAGCTGATAACTGCCCTAATCTTGAGAGGTCCAAACTGGGCCCTACCTTTCCACATTCACACAGATGCCTCGAACAAAGCCATAGGAGCATACTTAGGACAGGTTGAAGAGAAGCTATCATATGTTATATATTTTGTTAGTGAAAACCTGTCCAAGGCAGAGTTAAACTATACTTTAACCGAGAAAGAGCTCCTGGTTGTAGTCCATTCCCTAAACAAGTTCAGACACTACATCACTGGCTATCAAACATTCAAGAATATTGATCATGCTACAATTAGGAATTTGATGAATAAACCTGATGTAAATGCTTGTATCATTAGATGGTTACTTTTATTGCAGCAATTTGATTTAACCATTGTTGATAAGCCAGGTAAGGAAAATGTTGTTGCTGATTTTCTTTCTAGACTAGATTTGCCTGCAAGTGAAGAAGGGATGGTGTATGATCAAATTCCAGATGAAAACTTGTTTGCTATTTAAGTACTCTCTCCATGGTTTGCTGATATAGCAAATTATTTGCTTTCAACACAGCTTCTGCCATACTTGTCCTCAAAAGAGAAGAGCAAGATCGTGAGGAAAAGTGCCCCATTCACTTGGATTGGGGGCAATCTTTTTAAACTTGGCCCAGATCAGATTTTGAGGCGATGTGTGTTATAGGGAAATCTAGTGTCCACTCGGAGCTGCTAGTCCCAGTAAGACAGGTAGCTATCTTGGAAATAAACAAACTAAAATGACTTTTGTTTTCATTTATGAGAAGTAGATAAGAGGGGAATGAAGGACACCAACCTCAGTCTTGCGCTTGGTTCCTTGCTCGGTTCCTCTCCTTTCTGATAGATCTTTGCCACTTATCCTCTGTCTACCCAACTTCAAAGAGCACTTGTGGAATCAAAGCAGCATAATACTATCGGAGAACAGAGTTCTACAATCATAAACAATATAGGACCATATATATATTGACCACACAAATGCATATATCATCAAACATACAAGAATGTGGAGGAAAACTTGAATAGCTTTATTAATATCAAGAATAAGCAAAGAGGATTACAACCAATTTTTCTTACCCAGCGTCATCCTCCAGCATGAAAGCCCTTCTTTCACCTCATGAAAATCTTAGATCACCCAACACTATGATGTTCCACCAAGAAACCAACAACACTTCCTTACAAAATACAAAATTCTAGCCTCTCAATCTCTGGGATGAGGGATCCATATATAGATGATTGTAGGGGGGGAGTTAGCTTCTGGGATTTTTATTAGTGTCCTCTCTCTGATAGTCCTTGATTCCACTTGGAGACTGATGATCTCTTATTCATCCGTGGGCGAATTTAGAGAGGCAAGTGTCACAGGAGAAGTTTATGGAAGATTCCATGATCATCCACCTCGCAAATTGTCTTTGCCATTTGTCCACTTTCGCCCATCGCACCCTGTTAGAGTCGGTCTAGTTTTCCCTCTGTCAGAGATCAAAGCTCTTTTTTGCATTTCATGTTTAGGTGTCCCATCAGTTAGGATTAGTTGCATTTCGTTAGGCATGCCATAACTCTGACGGAATGGTTTGTGTTACTCATTCCCCTCGTGCTTGGCACTGCTGGTTCAGGTCTATTCATAAAAACAAGTCTTCAAAGGTCATGTATAGTCCTGTTTCAAATTTATAGGTCATAACAATGATTCTTGGTCATTAGGTCTTGGGTTGAGCCAGTCTTGTTTTGCAAAGTCTAAAAAGACTAGCAGGCCAGAGGGATGTCCTCGATAGGTGGCTACTTCAATAATTTTCATCATTATACAGATAAATTAGGACTTCTCTTCAAAGCTCTGTTTTGAAGATAAGTTGTCATCTCATTTTTGTAAAAATCTTCAAAAATTTCAGTTCTTGAAACGTCCAAGCGCAACCTTGGTCTCCTTTGCTAGATCATATCACAACTATCCCTGCAAAGAATTGCAAAGAAAATCATCATTTCAATCAAATTTAAGGAGGAAACCAAAAAGGTCAGAAGTCTATTAATCCTGAAAAAGTGTCAATGACAAAACATTACAAAATGGGTCATGGACCAAGAAAAAATTAAAGTGAGTCTTTATAAAGATATTCCATGACCTTTAAACTCATTTCGCTTGCCAAGAGGGAAAAATATCATTCCAAAGCGGGTTAGCGAATTTTTGAGAAGATTGAAGCGATTCCAGAGCGCGTGGCGCATTGAGTTGGGTGCGCGACGCATCAGAGGCATGCGGCGCATCAAACAACAAAACCCAATGTTAAATTGCAAGCGCGCGATGCATCAGAAGCACGCGGCGTGTTGGGCGAAGTGCGCGGTGCACTAGGGTTTAAACCCAGAATTTGCATGAATTCACCTCCTCTTTGCATCAATTTGTCAGGTAGGCCCTCATCCACTGCACTTGCATTGTATTTGATGATGAATGTGGTGGGTTCATGGATAATGACCGTTGAGACAAGGTTTTGAAAGCTTCCCTTTGCCAATATGAAAAATTGTTGTAGGTTTTGAAACAATTTTGTGACCAAGATTTGTTCTTTTCCCAATTTCCCTTTATTCCTCATTTCATAAAATCCACTTATTAATCCTACATTACAATCAATAAACCCCTAATCCCTTATCCCTATATAAAGCAAACAAAACTCTTTAACCCTATTCAATATCCCAAAACCCTAAAACCCTATTCTCATATATAGATTTCCCCTCCACTCCCTAACTAACTTTTATTTCCAAACTCCCTAATTCCCTAATGTTTACCCCTTTCCTAATACTCCCTTATATATTTTTTTTTTCCCTTTGGTCGCAACATTTAAAAAAAAGAAGAAGCAAAAAAACAGTCTACAAGAAATTGAGCACACAGTTTGCACATCAGCATATATATATTCCAGCTATCTTGTCTTCAAAAACATGTCAGAGACCAAGTCAAACTATGAGCAGGATTATGATAGTGATTCTACACCGGAGGTAAATGTGCCAAGGAGGTATCACAAAGGTGGCAAAAGTGGTCAGCATGTCAGAGAGGAGCCTACCTCTTTGGCTCAATTGCAAGCTTGTCCACCTGCAATGGATTGTTTTCGGTATTAATCATGTTTCGAATACTGTGAGCTGATCTCACAAATCCAACATCATCGGGAACTAGTCCATTTATTTGTTCTACATTTACAGGATGGTCATGTAAACCTTGCCGAAGTGAATTTCACCTTGTCACCCGAGACTATTGCTCAAGCCACTGGGATACCAAATGTAGGGGAGGAATGGAGTAAACGCGAGCTATTAGACAGATTCTACTATGAGCCATATATCAAGCCTGGGTATATGAGACACTTGAGTGCAGTTTTTCCTTTCAGATTCTTGAGGGATGAGTATGCACCATTGATGAAACTCATCATTCGATATTTCAGTTGCGAGGGCAGATTCTCACGTCTCTATGCGTACCATGTCCGTTTGTTGATGCATTTCACAAGGGTACGTATGATGAACATTCCATTTTTCATGTGCCGCAACATAGAGAGAATGGTG
The DNA here is from genome assembly GCA_031772625.1 of Pinus tabuliformis. Taxonomy (NCBI): domain Eukaryota; kingdom Viridiplantae; phylum Streptophyta; class Pinopsida; order Pinales; family Pinaceae; genus Pinus; species Pinus tabuliformis. The sequence goes on along the minus strand of CM062809.1, from coordinate 604,275,102 downwards.
ACTTTAGTACAAAGGAAGAGCCCAGAAAATCAGCATAAGAGCATCTATCATTATGCATTGATCAAAATCATAGTGATGCATCAGTTGGCACAGCAGGGCATTACTTGGAAAGATTTCATCTCCCGTGATTACTTTGCAACATTACAGCCACCTCCTGAGATAGTTCATGATGAGGGAGCACCTTCACACCAGCCAGGCATTCCAGAGACTGAGCATATAAGTGCTCCTCCATATGTGACATACCAGCGAGGCCACAGGGCCCTATTTGCATTTACACGACGAGTACTATCTCCACTTGGGGTGGAAGGGGTCTCGTTGACTTCATCAGCACAACGAGTGTTATCTACACCTCATGTGGAAGGGGCCTCGCTTCCGACAGCAGTACCGCAGGTACAGGATAAGGGCAAGAAGCCCAAGCATGAGGAGAGGCCTTCAGGTGAGCCATCAGGTTTTGTTACTATTCATGATGATGAGACAGTTTCAGAATCAGAGGAGACCCAATATATCAAGATTATCAAAGAGAAAGAAATGGACATTCGAGCTTTGCAAATCCAGCTGGAGATGGCAAAGTCAAATCTCAGGTATCTAGAGCAGCGGAATAAGCAGCTTGAGGACCAACACGTGATCATAGAGCTACAGAACATCCGTGAGAATCGCCAAGCTGCCCAACATAGAGAAATTGAGTTCACCTCTCTGGAGCAACAAGTAAATGAGGATCGAGAGGCTAATCTCGAGAGGGTCAACATCTACCTGGATGAGCAGCTGAAAAAGGCCAATAGATACAATGCATTATTAAAACACATGGCTATGCATTACAAGGCCCGGAACCTAGTTTGCAAGGCGCGAATTAGGAGTCTTAAGGCAAAATTGAAGAAAGCGGTCACAAAGAAAAAAAGACAAAAGGAGCTTGATCGTCTTCGGATTTTGGCCAAAGCCTCTTTGGCTGAGCATGGTACTTGATTTGGGACCCCCAACCCAAATTTCAACAAGTTTGGAGAAAATTTTGTCAATTTTGAAATTTTTGGTTAAAAAACAGGTTTTTTGGCTCAACGTGTAACGCGCCGCGCGCGACCCGTAAGGTTGAGAGGTCAAAATCACAAATGGATTGCATTTTTAGATTTTTCATGATGAGATATACATGCTCAGCTATTTCCAAGGCATTTCATCAAGGTTTAGGTCCCCAACAGGTCAAAAGACACGCAAAAATTGACCTCACTGCCCCTTTTTGGACACACAGGAAGAAGTCTTTGGAGAATGAATTTTTGGAGTGGCACATGAACACGAAATTGGAAAATTCCACTTGGGCTAGAAAGTACACAGCCAAAGCTTTCCAACGAGCTATTGTGAGCTCAATTTGGATGCCGGGAAGTGCCCCAAAAGCAGGTGGAAAGGCGTGCGGCGCATAGGGTTCAGGCGCGCGGCGCACAGGGTAATTTTGGCACAATTTTCATCTTCAGCTCAGGAAACGAAGCCAGTTTGACCAGTTTTGACTTGTGATGTGATTTTTTCACTCCTCTTGATGTAATTAATGAAACATGATGTATTTTGGCACTTTATTACTTGTTCTAGAAGATTCATTCACTAAAAAGTGGAAATTAAATGAATGAATCAGTTTCCTACCTTATAGAGGCAAGTTGTTTTGACTGCCTAGATTGTAGTGCTTTGTTTAGAATTGGTTGAAACAGCTCCTAGGATGATGAGATCGACCCCTAGAGGCAAGGGAATGAGTTAGCTTGCCTATATTATGTATTTTCTTAGTCATTTTCAGGGTTGGACTCATGGGGAAAAGGTTTTGAGACTCTATTGTACATTTTACTTCAGCATTTTGGCAAAGGAAAGACCAGGGTTTTGCAGCATTGTTTGGAATTCTTGTGGCTTTATGACTTGATGGTGTGTTTCTTTCAGTACTTGTAAGTTGTTATGTGTATCATTTTCCTTCTCTCATCTTCTGCAATTGAACAAATGAAGTGTTAAGGTAGAATTCATAATCTCTAATGCTATGCCTTTAAGTTTGTTTGATCTCTTATGTTTTCATCTGTTTAAGGAGAACTCTTGAGGTTTTCTTGCTCTCCTTAGCTCCTCACCTATCTGATATACCCACCTCATTAGCTTTTAAGGCATCAAACAATTGCCTACCTTGCTCCAATCAGACCTCTGCAGAAATTGTGTCTCATCCCCGCACCCAAAATTTCCTTTCCCTTTGATTCAGCAAAACCCCAAAAAAATCACCTTTAAACCTCTGCACTTAATACCTAGCCTAAGATTAGTCACAATTTCAGTCATCTCAAGCCTCATTGATTATATTTTTCCGAGATTGACCTAGAGAGAGCCCTCTCCTGTCCTCGTAGGGCTAGCTATGAGGCTGAGCGTGGTTTGATGTTGCCTTGAGTTTTTCCTTCCTCAGCCTGGGGAAAATTTGAGCGTTAACACACCCTACAAAAGGGATTTTCAGTATGCATCGCACCCTTTTCACTGGGCAGGTGGGATGCATCGCACCCTTAGCACTGAGCAAGCTGTATGGTCCATTTTTGATCAGTTCTGAGCAGTTTCCTATAGAAAACTTCTGGGAGATGATGTAATCAGCTGACCTTGTTCTTTTAGGGTATGAAACAAAACTTTTAGGGACTTAGGAGCCCTTGGTTTATGGAAATGTATGATTGGGGTTGCAGAGCCCAAAAATGTCTATAACAGTTTCCCCCTAAAGCATGAGGTCGTTAATCTTTTGATGTCGGGTGAAATGCTTTATCATGAGGATCCGAAGTTTTTTCGAGCTGGGAGGTGACCTGTAATAAGATACAATACAATACATTATCTTCATAATATTTTTCATGATCTAGCTGAGGCGGGCATTCCCATGCTCAGCTTTATAAATTCATTTTCATGTACATAAGACAAACAACCGTCTGTGCGGGAGACTGATGATTCTGATAGAGTCATCATCCTTTGATTCGGATGATCATCTGTGCAGAAACAATGTACATTTGATGTCTTTATTTTCCTGAATATATCGTAGCCCAGATGGATGAAACTAGATCCAGGGTCTTCAAACTCGTTCAATATTCACTCGGAGTACAATTCGATCCATGTGAAAGATGTTCTGGAGTCAAACATGGAAAGACATCGCCTGATTACCAGCCAATGATTTAAGTTGTTAACAGGCGCGAGAAGAATCACCGATAATGATGATGATCCTCAAGGTACTACAGTGCAATTCACATGGTGTGAATAAGGGACTTGGCATCAAACGCCACTCAAAATCTTTCGGTCGAAGGCCATTGATGTAAACTTATTGCCGAAAGTGAGAAACTTGCCATTGAGTCATGCAAGCTTCAAAGCACTCAAAGGGTTGTTCCTAAGTCGACTTCTTGGATAATGAGATGATGTCGACAAGAAGCGACCTGACATAGGAAGGCCTTAATGAATCCCACATCTACGAAAAAGAAAGGAGTAAATGATTTTGGAGGTGAAAACGATCTGATGATACAGGGTTCAAGGTGGCGGTCATGAAAGAATGGAGCATGAATGTATTGTAGTGGATGAGACACAGGTGAATTCTCTGAGCAACTTATCTTGATCATACCAGTGACACTGACATGGATTGGTAGCGTTAACCCCAAATATGGATGGTGCAGTGGACCAATGGTGATATGACCAGTGAACGGAACAACCTAACCCGACTCAGATGCGGAGTGAAAGTGTCATGTTCAAGAGCGACTTGCTACCAATAAAGTTTCTTCAAGTTTTCTTCCCAATTTTTCCCGAGTCATTGCTAACCAGTACATCTTTATTTTTGTCAAGCTTGAGGAGGATAACACATGCTTGTTCTATAATTTTCCCTTCGGGCAAACCCGTTGCTATATTTTAACGAGCTTAGCGATAGTGAAACTCATTCTTGTCTGTATGGACAAGTTTGTTTCCATTCGGTTTTAACGAGTTTAACGACAAAGATAACTCGGTCCTTTTCAATTTTAGAGAGTCTAAAAGGGACGCAAAGGAAACTCCAATAATCCTTTTTCGTCATATAATCCCTTAAGTCCGAAAAAGTATAAAATAATATGAAAGGATGAATTTTTGGTAATTTTAACGAGCCGAACAAAACAAGCGCTCGATCTTTTTGTGTAATAATCCCTTAGGTCCAAAAAGATTAAAATCTAGAGGAGGGATAGCACTTCCGGTCGCTTTAACGAGTTGGAGAGGCCAATATCTTGGTAATCTTTTCATATTTTACGAGTTAGATGAAAAGAGCTTAAAAGAGACTCGTTTTTTAGGAATGAGTGATAATTTTGGGTAACAACTGATTCCAGGTAAGGTTTCGAATTTTCCAATCACGACAGTGTCACAAGGATGGCTAATAGGATCACTCTTCACAGCTGTTCCTCAAAAGGGATAAACAATCAAATGGAGGTGAATGATCAGCTAAAACAGAGTGGAGGTGATGGTAAGAACACGACCAGGGCTCAAAAGCTTATGATAATGCATTCACAATGGTTATTTACCGGAAATTGGTTCATTTTTTTTTAAATGAGCTTAAACTCTGGGGGAACGTTTTCTCATTGCTTGTTATGAAACCAGCTCAATAAAAGATAGAAAAGATAGATCAACGCCTTAGAATTCAACCTCTTCAAGGGGGAAACCTCCTTTACATTACATAAATGAACAATTCTTGGATGATACAAATGAAAATACCTCCTTCATATATATAGGAGTCTAAGGGGTCATAACATAACCAGAGGCGACATAACAATAATAATGTAAGGGCACAATAATAACAATAGTGGGCTTCTATGGGGCACATTAGTTACAATATGGGCACTACATGGGTACATCAATATAATAAGTGGGTTGTACTAATAACAATAAGGGGTTACAGTAGTAGTATAGGGGTCTAACATGCCCCTCTCCTTCAAAAAGTGTTGTCCTCAATGCTTGAGTAGTTCTTGATGCTTATGTATAAAATTCTTGTCCTCCCATGTGGAATCTTCAGCAGGTAAGTTCTTCCGCTTGATGAGATACTCTGAAATTGATTGATTTCATAGCTGTCGGGTTCATGTTTCTGTGACTGCTCCAGGTTCCAATATGATTTTTCCTTCCTTTCAATATCTGGCAATATTGTTTGAATTGGGATCTTTTGCAAGTTTTGAATAAGTGGCCATACTTCTTTGTCCTTCTTCCATTCATCCCTTGCTTTGTTTATCCAATATGGTTGGATAATATAAATAGCACAAAACAATACTTCCACATCCTCATCCTTGAAGAGTCTTCCCATTCGGTAAGGTCGTCATTTTTTAAGTGCATGTAGTACTGCCAACGTTTCCTTCTCATAAATAGCTTGCTTTAGATGTAGCAGTAAAAATACCCAATCGCCTACATCAAAACATTTTTCACTATGATGTTGATCTACCTGTTGTTTCATTTGATTTTGCACCAAAGTGGCGCTATCCTTTAAAAGTTGGAGAACTTGTTACTGATGCTCGATGTGATATTTCACCGCCTGAACCTTTTTCTTCTTGATATGTCCTTCTATCTTTAGATTTTGAGGAGTGGTAATTTCTTCCAATCCTTTACAAGATATGGTCGGATTCATTTCTTGACACTCAATGTGATCTTTCACTTCTTGAACATTTTTCTTCTTGATATGTCCTTATGTCTTCCTAGTTCGAGGAGTGGTAATTCCGACCAGTGAATTACAAGATATGGTTGGATTCATTTCTTCTTTCTTGATGTGATCTTTCACTTCTCGCACCTTTTTCTTCTTGATATTTCCTTCTATCTTGAGAGTTTGAGGAGTAGTCATTCTTGCCAATAGTTTACAAGATATGTTCTGATTCATTTCTTCTTTCTTTGGGGTCGGGTCCTGGCATATATCCTCTTCTTTTGATGTTTCTTGATCCTTTTCTTCCTCCTCTTCATACTCTATTTAAAATAATTTCTTCTCAGCACACTTATGACCTTTAGTGCATTTTCTATCACAATTGTAACAAAGCCCTTTTTCTCTTTTTTCTTCCAATTGTTGTGGTGTAACCCTTGTAGGTTGTGGAAGGCTAGGAGGAACAACACGTCCACATTTATAGTTGTGAGGGGTAGACTTCCTTGTTGCCATAATTTTACTTTCAAATATGTCACAAAGCCCTTTTACTCTTTCCAATTGTTGTGGTGTTGCTCTAAAGAAGGTGTTGCTCTTTGTATCCTCATAATGTGCTATCATTTCCTCCGTGAGAATTGACCACGTAACAAGTTTTCTACGAGAACAAAGCCCTTTATACCATAAAAATTGATCCGGTTCTAAATATGAATATGCAATACATACCTTTTGTAACAGTGGTACACCATGTAGATCAAAATATTGCTCCATCTGAAGTATCCAATTTACCGGATCCTTGCCATCAAACTTCCTCATCTTGCTTTTTCTTGATTTTAGGACCTCAAACTTGAAACGACTATAACTCTGTACTTGCGGATATTTAAGTTCTGAAATTGCTACCTATAGTAGCCCTCTATGTCCTCTTTCCAATGCCACCAGTCTGATCCAAACTGGATTCCCCAAAAAAAGAGTTATGCACAATTGCCCAAGATGACCTGATTATAAACCTTTCCCGAAGAGCGAACTTGTATGAAGTGCCACATGTACAATTTTCGATCTTTGGTTCTGACAAAGATATACAAGAAACTATAGTCCGTTCTCTTTCTGTACCTTCTTATGAAATTTCAATATGATTCCCTGAGAGAAAGTTATGACGATTTTCCCCATGTCACCTGTTTTGAATGTAATTCAGGAGTTTGCAAAAAGACCAACTTCCTCAGATCATATCTCCCCAAATATCACGCGAAAAGATCTGAAATTTATACCCAATGTTCAATGCGATTTCTTCTCAAATGTGTTTTTTTTACGACTTCTGAAAAGTCACAGAAAAAAGTTATAGCGAAAATGCCATGGTGACTTGTTTGGAGCAGCAAAACCCTAGAATCCAAAGCTCTGATACCAAATGTTATGAAACTAGCTCAAGAAAAGATAGATCAACGCCTTAGAATTTAGCCTCTTCGAGGGGGCAACCTCCTTTACATTACATAAATGAACCATTCTTGGATGATACAAATTAAAATACCTCCTTTATATATAGGAGTCTAAGGGGTCATAACATAACCAGAGCCGACATAACAATAATAATGTAAGGGCACAATAATAACAATAGTGGGCTTCTATGGGGAACATTAGTAACAATATGGGCACTACATGGGTACATCAATATAATAAGTGGGTTGTACTAATAACAATAAGGGGTTACACTAGTAGTATAGGGGCCTAACGTTGCTTATGTTTAATTTTTAATGAGCTTGAACTCCACATAAAAACTGCTCGTGCTAGTCGTATAATACGGATATCTCACCTAAGATGCCATTTTTTATGGAGCTTGCACCTTTCAAAGCTTTGCCTTGGATCCTTTCTTTATGTAAGTTAGGAACGACCAATCCTACGAGTTTAAAGGGTTGAGAAACTACAAACTAAGAAAATAAATGGTCACTCTTCACCTGGATGCAAAAAGGTTTGCATGCCCCCAAGTATAGCGAAAATTTTCTAGGTTACCATATGAAAGCTCTCCATCCGCATTGCAGACAAAATGATTCCTTGGCGATGTCTACCAAAATAGACAAAGGTGAGTGGCGCGGTCACCTCCACTCACATAACTTTGACGAGGGAATCTTATTGCAGTATAATCCCATTTTCCTAAATGGACGGGTGTATCAGACTAGTCATATGTCCTTCGTGGAAACCTACCCTATACCCAAGGTTTTCCTGCCGAAATAGACCAGGGTGCATGCCCCCTAGGTTTCAGTCATGTCCTCCCGAATCACTCGCGCTTTTCAGATGGATGGACTGGAGATTGATGAGACATTCCTTCTGTGAAAAGACCATTTAGGGATGGCATTTGACTATTGGCTATGTGTGAGTTGGGGAACGAAAGCTGGCTATGAGCTTGACCACTTGGCCTTCATGCAGAAAACACATTACTCTAAAGAGTGAGGAGACAATGGCTCCCATGCTATAAATATAGTCACGTCCAAGGAGTAGATTATAATCTAGAGGTCCTCGGACTACCATTATGTTCACGTAAACGGTTTTCCTTCTCAATGTTATGGGCACATTGGGAAGGATCCCTAATGGTCGACTGGTTCCTTTGTCAAAGCCTATCAGATTTCTCATCTTCGGCAGAAGTGATGGCGAACCAAGTGTTTCCCAAGCAGTTGAGGAAAGGATACTCACAGAATCCCCTTCGTCCATGATGGTACCGACTGTTATCACTTAGAACTAAAATTGATATATGTAACTTTTCATCCTAGCCCGATGACAAAGGTCAGTGCTAGTTTATCTTTGTTTTAAATTTTTTTTTCCCCTAGAATCTGAAGTTTGAAGAATTTTTGAGTCAAGTTATTCTCAGCTCCCATTGGTTCCCCTCCATCTACCATTGTTTTATAGCCACCTGTTATCCTATATCAGTCACCGTGCCTTTTTGTAATTTCGCAGCGCAATCCTGATTAGGCAATTTCGCAGCGCATCATTCAAATTTAAAACTGACAGCGCTGCGAAATCATGGATTCGTACATTTCACAGCGAATCTTTCCAGAAATTTCAAATCCGTTAGGTGAGTCATAGGCCGTGTCTTCTCATGTCAGCTCATGTACCCCTCTTATCACATTTCACCACTCATTACCACTATCACCACCACTAGATCTGTTGATACACATGAATCATCATTTCCAAGAAAAACCACCATGCATAAATATTAATGATGGTCGTAAGTCTTGCATGAATGACAAATCTGCATGATTACAACTTGAAAGATTTTAAACGGCAAAATTTAAAATTCAACTACAAAGATAATCAAGCGAGGCTGAATTCAAATAGAAGCTGAATCACAATTCCAACCGGAGCTGGTAGTCATTGTTTGCAAAGATTTGGAAGAATCAATGGAGAAAAAGGAGCACAGATCCGGAAAATGTCTAAGGACTGAGCCTGAAGGCTTAGATATAACGCTGAGAAATAAATAGGTGGAGAAAGCATTTAAAAAGTCCGGGTGCTGGAATTTTTGCAAAAAGTTACAAGGAGGACACACAAATGTAACTAAAGAATTTGCACTTAACTTCACAGGCGTGAATTCAAAACTAGCCATGATAGAATTGCAGGTTTCGCCAGAAGTGATATCTACTGTGACAGAGATCCCACGAGGACAAGAGCAATGGTTTAAAAACTTCAAGTTTGACATGAATCCTTGCAAGGAGTTTTTGAAGGATGAATTTGTAAATGAAGATTTAAGTAAGGCAGTGCCCAGGAGTTATGTCAAAGAATATTATGCTCATTTACTCACCTGCATACAGAAATATCTGACTTGTGAAGGAAGGTATAACAAGGTTTACTCTTACCATTTTAAACTCCTTTTGCATTTCACCAGGAAGGTCTCCATAGACTTACCTTATTATCTTTTCCGTAGTTTGAGTAAGATGTGTGATAAAGTACAGCTGAGGAAAGAGGATTGTGAAACTTCTTTGTTTCATCATGGTTTGATCAAACTACTGGTTTTAGATGCGCTCCAAAAGATAGACAGAGATTGGAATTCATTCATTTTTATGGCTGGCTTCAAAAGCCAAACTGGCCTCACTCCTCCACCTGCTAGAGATTTTACAATAGCTGAGCTCCAAACAGAAGCAAGAGCTAAAAGAGTTCCACATTCGCAAGTAAGAAAACAAGTGAAGCCACTCATCATCCAAGATCAACCTCAACAATCAACTAAGGAAAACGCTCATGGTAAAAAGACTGTACCTGAAACAAGCACATATGAAATAGTCTCAAGGATAAGAATAAGAAGCCAGATGAATAAGGAAAAAGGTAAAGCTATAGCAGTCGAAGAAAGTCCAGTGTCCAAGGGAAGTTTAAATGCCTTATTACAGGCTATTGACTTTGAGCAGTCTCTACCAGTTCAAATTGAGTTGATACAGTCAGAACAAGAAAGCACCAAGAAAGCCAAGGCCTCAAAAAGGCTTAAATTTGATGAGCCAGCTGAAGAGTTTGTTTTTAAACCTAGAAGACCTATGACGAGGAGATTCCAGCAAGTACAGGAAGCACTGTCAAGAACAGAGGAAACAGGGGAAGGGGCACAATGTTGGCAAAAGAAAAACACAGGCAAAACAGTCATCACATCTAAAGAAGATAATATAGCAGACCTGAAGAGCCAATTAGAATCAGCTAAGCATGAGATTTCCAAATTGAAGAAAGCTGCTAGAAGACACGCAGTCATACAAGCAAACTATTATAAAACTCTATGGAAAGGGAATGCAACTGTAGAAGCCCAGTTGAATTCAGTGGTTGATGGCCATTCACAATTTCACACCTGGACAGTACCAGCAATCAAAGAAGCCAAGTACATCAGAAGGATCAATATGCAACTGAGAGCTGGGAATAAGGTTATGAAGAAACAAATTGAAGATCTGAAGGCACAGTTAAGCCAGCTTAAAGGACCTGGTAAATTCGTTTTCATTTCAAGTAAGATTCTATTTCAAAATTTTGATAAGTTTGCTTAATCTTATCTTTCTGAAGAAATCTAAATCCCTATTTGGCCTTTGGAAAGTCTAAAGAATTTTTTGGCAATCAAACACTCGGTTAATAAAGGTCTCAGGTTAAAAACAAGTTGTTTTAAATAACTCAGCAGTTTCGTAGCGCGCTACGAAACTGCTGAAAGTGATGATTTCAACATAAATCAAGCAGTTTTGAAGTTGAAGCGGGAAAATTTTGAAGGGCAGTTGTGTACAACGAGAACACCTGAAGTTACAACAGCCAATCAGACTAGCACAAGTGGAAATAAATAGTTTGACTCAAAAAGGTGGCATTTTGTCATATCATGAGGAAATTGAAGCATGTATCAGACAGCTTGAATACGTTCTTCTTTTTTGTTTTCAAAATAGTGGATGACACATCATCAAATCAGGTTTCATAACAGCGGACAGCACATCAAAACGTGGCCACCGTCATATTTTGAGGGATGACAATTAAAAAACCGACTTATGAAGATTTGAAGATCAGAAAGCCGAGAAGCAAGGATAGTCTCCTAATTTTTCTGGACAGAAAAGAAGGTACAACATCCAAGGTCAACATGGAGCATTAAACACCCATATTAGCCAAACTGAAAGATGTAGAAATTTTGAATAATTTAACACATATTCAACAGAGATTATCCTGATCATACAATTTAAGCGGAACATGTATAATACATAATCTCCTCTACGTTGATCAAGAATATAGCAGCATCAATAAAAATAAAACATCAAGAGCATTCACACATTAACACAGTATGTATCACGAGTGGAGACTGACGACTGCTGCGCGCGCCCCTCTAGCTATGGCAGCCCCTTGACCTACCCGCGGCCCATGCCTTGGCAGCTCTGCTGCGAGGCTGCGCCCCCTGTTGTCGGGCCTCCTGCCCTCGTGCGCCCCCCTCCGTTTTCTTCCTTCCCTGTGTCCCCCTCCCTTCTCCCGTCTCATCCTGCCTTCTGCGCTCCCCCTTGGCCTGCTTTGCCTCCGCGCCTAGCAGCGTTGCTGCTAGGTCGCTCTGGATCTCTTAGCTCCCCGTTCATGGCGGCCATGGGCCCTTCTGGACTGGACCAGGACGAACTAATGAAATCTTTTGCTTCCCTCACTCAGGAAAACTCTTCGGAGAAGATCCGGCCTGTTACTTCTCGCTTCGTTAAAAAAATGGATGAGATCCCAGAAATCCCGCTCCCCCCTGCCCTTCCAAGGAGAGCGGCGGTGGCTCTGGCTGATAGAGGCTTAGTTGGTCAGTTCACGGGCTTATGGCCCTCCCCTCGTACTGTCCAGCGATGGGTTGAAAGAAATTGGAACTCGATGGTTCAAGGCAAGATTGCGATCCGTTTTTGTGGAAGAGGGTTCTTCACTTTCCTCTTCGAAACAGTGGATGACCGAAACTTAATCTTCAGGAACGGCCCATACTTCATGGACACAAGAGGTCTCTACTTGAACAAGTGGACCCCTGACTTCGACCCGGAGATGGACGTCCCCAATGCTGTACCTGTTTGGGTCCGGCTCCCGCACCTGCCCCTTCACTGCTGGGGAGATGAGTCAGTGAAAGCAATCGGAAACGGAATAGGGAAGTACATTGATAGATCGGAACCCAAGGAGAACATGCATGCATGCGCAAGAATTTGTGTTGAAGTGGACTTGGGGAAGGGATTACCAGAAGCCATCAAGCTCAGAGTTGACCAATGGACGCACCTTCAGCAAGTCGACTACGAACAGCTCCCATTCAAATGCAAGGTATGTCATGAATATGGCCATTTCGCTAATAGATGCAGTAAAGCTAATGCAAATCTCTTTGAATCTAACACTGAAAAAGCAGAGGAAGCCTGGGAAACTGTCAAGAAGAAGAGAACCAACCCCCCTCATGGAAACAACAAGAACCCAACAGCCTCCCCTCTCCCTCCTACTCAGCAAGGCCCGACTATTCCTTCATCCTCTAATCAATTCGAAACTCTATCAGAGGTTGAGCCTCCTTCCCCCCCCACCATCCCCGAGAGCCCCCCCCTGTTACCCCCGCCTCCCCCCCGCCCACCTCCCCCCCGCCTTCCTCCCCACCCCATATTGTAGAGAGAATATTAACCAGGAATAAGTCCAAGGAAAGCAGCACATCTGTAGACCCCCCAAAAAAAGTCGGAAGGAAATCAAATAAAGAAATAAGGGATGAGACCGCAGCAAAAGAAATGACCACAGGGATTCAACAACCAATGGACACCTATCTGGACAAGACGAAAGGAAATGGAGAAAAAGGGAAAGAGAAAGGAGGTGCCCACTTCAAGACAAATAAATGATGAACCTGGTCTCTTGGAACTGTAGGGGGATGGGCTCCTCCCTTAAGGCTAACGCAGTCCGTGATCTTCTCAAATCAGAACACCCAGACATCCTCCTTCTCCAGGAGACCAAAATCAATGAGCAGGACTTTAAGAACTATCTAAAAAACAACAAAATCTACGAAGGAATTGCAGTAAGCGCATCTGGGGCCTCAGGTGGTATTGGTACCATCTGGGATAAGCGAAAATGGACTCTTTTAAGTCAAAGACACAGCAGTTGGTGGATACGCTCAGACATCCAGAAATTAACAAAGACAGAAGAATATACTATCTACAATGTCTACGCCCCTCCTCAACTCCATGACAAAGCAGCCTGCTGGAATTCTATCAAAGAAGACCTCCTGGAAACGCAAGGCAGAAACATTTTTCTAGGGGGGGATCTAAACCTCATAAGAAACGCTGAAGAAAAAATTGGAGGGAATTTTTTGGCTCACCCCTCAAGGGATACCCTGGAAGAAATTATTCTCAACCATAATTTGGTGGATTTCCACCCTCAGAACGGGCGCTTTACCTGGTCAAATAAGAGAGCAGGCAGAAACAACATCAAAGAACGTTTGGATCGCATATTGGTTCAAGAGAGAATAGTTGTTAGTTTTGCATGTATCAAAAGCTTCATCATCCAGGGATACCTCTCTGATCACAAACCAGTGGCTCTAAAACTAGACAAAGGATCGAATATGGGCCCGCTTCCTTTCAGGTATAACAGAGCTTGGGAAAATCAGGAGGACTTCCGCGCGTTGGTTAAAGATCAGCGGTCATCAGAGATCAGAGGGTCCCCGCATTTCGTTTGGGAAACCAAGATTAAACTCCTCCGTTCGGCCATAAAACAGTGGGCCAAATTCAAGGCAATCGAAGAGAAAAAAACCAAAACAGAGCTCCAAGCTAAGTTAACGCTATGGAATCAAGAGAAAGATGCAAGACAGGATACGGAAGAAGAGCAGATCAAAGAGATGGAACTTCAAAAAGAGCTGTACAAGTTAAATAGAAAAGAGGAGGAGGAACAAAGGCAAAAGTCAAGGTGTCTTTGGCTTAAGGCGGGAGATAGGAACACTTCCTTCTTCCACAACAGTATGAAAATGAGGAGAGCTGCAAACAATATTGAAAAGATTACAGTGGATGGTTCAGAATTAAAAGAGCAAAATGAAATTATGGAGGCAGCGTCTTCCCACTTCCAAAACCTTCTCACGGAGGACCAACACGTCAGAGGAGGCATGGAAATCCTTGACACATTGGAATGCAAAACCTCTGATGTACAAAATGCTGAGCTGGACAAAGAGTTTACCGAAGAAGAGATAGAGCTAACAATCCGCAACATGGCCTCAGACAAGGCCCCGGGACCAGATGGGTTCACGATAGAATTCTACAAAGCTCATTGGGACATCATTAAAAAGGACTTCATTAGAGTGGTTAGGAACTTTTTCCAAAAAAGCAAGATGGGTAGTGGTATGAAATCCTCCTTTCTGGCCTTAATACCCAAAGAGCCCAACCCTCTCTCTTTCAACCACTTCCGACCTATCTCCCTCTGTAATGTGTCCTATAAAATCATAACCAAAATCCTTGCCAACAGACTTAAACCTATCCTCCCCTCCCTCATCTCTGAGAATCAAGGTGGTTTTGTCCCAAAGAGGCAAATAGCAGACAACGTAATTCTCATCCAAGAGGCCATTCACAGCAGTATGAACAGGAAAGAGAAGGGCATGATAATGAAAATGGACATGGCAAATGCTTTTGATCGGGTAAACCACTCCTTTCTCCTTGCAGTCCTCAAAAAGCTTGGTTTATCAGAACTCTTTATCAGCAGGGTGCAAGAGTGCATCTCGGGCAATTGGACAGCTCCTCTCATTAATGGGAGACCCAGCACAGCTTTCAAAAGCACTAGAGGCCTGAGACAAGGATGCCCTCTCTCTCCTTTCCTCTACATTCTTATGGCGGAAGCTTTTAGCTCCAAATTGGAAAACATGAGGAGGAAAAAAGAAATAATGGGGATAGAAATCATAAGAGGCTCGAAAGGTATCAACCACTCTTTGTTCGCTGATGATACCCTCCTTATTGGTGGCGCCTCTTGCATTATGGCGAGGAGATTCAAAAAAGTCTTGGACCTCTTCCTTCAGGCCTCTAGTGGCAAACTTAGCAACAACAAATGTATGATATATACATGGAACATCCCTAATCATATCATTCAGCGCATATCCCGCATCATGGAAATTCTAGCCCAGCTAAATTGGTCACATTTCATGTACCTGGGGCTGCCTCTGGCCAAAGAAAAAATCAAATCAGTGATCTGGGTCAAGATCATTGAAAAACTCAGAAGCAAACTG
Organism: Pinus tabuliformis; assembly: GCA_031772625.1. Lineage (NCBI taxonomy): Eukaryota > Viridiplantae > Streptophyta > Pinopsida > Pinales > Pinaceae > Pinus > Pinus tabuliformis. Next base: position 604,259,875 of record CM062809.1, on the reverse strand, counting down.
CAAAATTGGGGAATGCAATGGTTAAATCTAGCAGGCCGTTTGACCCTAATCAAGTCCATTCTTGCCTCTCTCCCTATTTATCAGTTCGCCATTACCTTAGCCCCGGCAAGCATCCATAAGCACATGGAGCTAATAATGCGCAGCTTCCTGTGGCAAGGAGGTAGACAAAATATGAAGAAGTTCAGTTTGGTCAAGTGGGAGAAAGTGATCCTTCCAGTGGAAAAAGGTGGGCTAGGAATCAGGGTCCCTAGGTTGGCCAATTTAGCAATGGGTTTCAAACTCATCTGGCGGATCCTCAATGAAAAAGAAGCATGGTGGGCAGCTGTTATAAAGAAGAAATATCTGAATGGTCCAAACAAAAATATCCTCATGGAAAACATCACTGAAAGACAAGGCACCCCATCCTGGAATCTCATCAAGAAAGCGCTCCCTCTCTGCAAACCTCTCATATCAAGAGCTCCTGGAAATGGCAAAGATATCAACATCTGGAAAGACAGTATTATGGGATCACAGGCCAGAGACTCAATTCCCCATCTTTATCCCCTCCACAGGTGGATGGCAGATGCCAACCTCAACACTCTCTCAGACATCTCTATGTGGGATGAGGACCACTGGGCAGGGTGGATTCCCCTCAACCTCCCTAATGATCTTGCTCAGCTTTGGGCAGAACTCAAATGCTCCCTCAGTGGCTCAGCCCCAATAGACAGAGGGATAGAAGACAAGTTTGTCTGGATCCCAAATGGAGGCAATTACTCGGTGAAAGAGGGTTATAAAGCTCTCCAAGACATATCTTCGGCAAACAACTGGCCCCTTCACAAAGCTGTCTGGAGTCCCGAATGCCTCCCAAAGATCAAACTTTTTAACTGGACTCTCCTTCATGGTAAAATCCTAACTGCCGAAAACCTCAGAAAGTGAGGTATTCAGGGGCCTTCAATATGTTGCATGTGTAGGCTAGCTGAAGAGAACATCTCTCATCTCTTTATTGAGTGCCCGATTGCTAAATCATGTTGGAATCTCCTCTCTGATACTATCTCCTTGGAAGCTCTCCCCTCCCAGATTCAGGCCCTCCATAAAAGCTGGGACAAAAGACTCTATCAGCCCAAAAAAGGCAAGTCCATTTTGAAAAGGATCTGGAGCAGCATCCCTTCCAATGTCTGCTGGCAAATCTGGAAGGCGAGGAATAAATGTATCTTCAACAATGTCAAGCCAACCATAACAGGCATCGTGGCCAACTCCATCGCCCTCATTGCGGAATCTTTAGAGGCAAAAGGGGTCCCCCAGTCAGAAATGGAGGCTGTGGAGGAGAGGCATAGGGTTTGGCTGGGTAAGTTCAAACTCAATCCAAATCCAAGAACTCAAACGAAAGAAAAGAATGGCAGCCAAGACTGGAAGCTTCGAGGCACGGAGGAGGAAGTGAACAACTGGATCAGAAGCCAAAACAGACCTGTATTGTATTTTGATGGGGCCTCCAAGAAGAATCCAGGCCAAGCTGGTGCTGGCGGGATCATCAAGGATTCTCAAGGGAATCTCATGGTTTCCTTTGAATGGGGACTAGGCCATATGTCCAATAACAAAGCAGAAGCCTACGCCCTCCTTCTAGGCTCTCATATTGCAAAGAATCTTGGCCTTCAGAACCTTCTGATTCTAGGGGACTCAGCTATTATTATCACAGCCATGATCACAGGTAGAGATTACAAGCAATGGGCTTTAAACAATATTAAGAATCGAACCATGGAGAAAATCAAAGCGCTTGGTGAAGTGACATTCAAAGATGTTCTCAGAAATAATAATAAGGACGCAGACCAGCAAGCTAATCTAGCGGTCAGAAGGAGAGTTGGTCAGGTCCGAGAGAATGACAAAATCTATGTCAGAGATATCCCGTAATCCATCGCCTCCACTCGACCTTCCCTAAGGGCGCAGTCATCTCATGCACTTAGGCCATCTTATCGATCCTCCTTGCAAATCCCCAAGCTGCTCCGGGGAGTACTTTGGGAGATCTCCTCGTTTTTGGGCCACAAAGAGTATCAGCATCCTCAGAGCTTGCGTGATCTCGAGCTCCTCCACAACAGGCCATCTCTGTAACAACAGCTCAGCCTCTGTCTCAGGCACGCGCAGGGACATCAACGCAATCATGAATTTGGACCGAACCTCCCGGTTTATGAGCCTCCCTCCTTCTATAAAAGGTGGACTGTTCTCCAACCTCTCTGCACTCAGAGAGCAAGCTTCAAGAGCCCCCGCAAATCCTCGGAGTAGATCGGGAGTCCCCTCTCCTCAGAACGTTCTTTTTTTCCGTTTTGATTCTGCTGTAAGTCTCTTTCCTTCTTTGGTGATCCTGTTCATTACTAACAGTGTCTTTGGTTCCCTCAGTAGCGCCCTCCCGAAGCTTTGGAGAACTCCTCCTCTCCATTCATCGCCCCTGCACTCCGCAAATCTCTCCAAAGAGGTCTCAAGCTCTCTTTTCAGCAGAGCACTCTCTGTTTTTAATCCCCAGGACTCGTCGATGGAGGACAAAGGGCAGCCATCCAAACAGGGCCCAAACAAAGACCCTCTGGGAAATCTCTTCAATAGCAAAGATTGCAATATGTGCATGGCACATACTATTATGATCAACAGTGTGAAAAAACAACTGAAGGAGTTAACAGAAGACTACCATGCTGACCGAGAATCCAAACGAAAGAAGCTGGGAAAACGAAAGAAGGAGATTGAAGACTTGAAAGACCGCTGCATCCACATGGAGGCAGTAATCGACCATCTCCGCACCCTCACCGAAAGTCATCAGGCAGAAGCATCGACCAGAGCCAGCGCCCAGAAGGAAGACTCTGTCACTCCACACTTTCCGTGATTTTATGCATTGCATATGTATTTGGTTAGGAGGATCCTATGTAAGGCAGTATAGCCGTTTATTTTTAGTTCTGCTTTCAATCAAGAGAAGCTACGAGGAATGCGGGTCTGCGTACCCGATTTTGTGCCTCTGCTCTCATGCTCTTCCACATCATGTAACAGCTCTACTTTCATAAAGTTTTTTTAATATATGAGTAGCCGACATTGTAAAAAAAAAAAAAACACAGTATGTATCACGGGGAAAGCATCTCGCTAAAAACCCCACACTATCTGTATATTAATGATTGAGTCATGTAAAATTACACAGCATAATACTTCTCACAAGTATCTCCACCTCTGTTACACACAATACAGCTCAGATCTGATCTCCAAATCTCTTCCACTGCTTGCCTGCCTCCACTGCTCAATACCTACTCAAGAACTGATGAGAATAGCTTCCCAAACTCGATTTTCACCTGCAAAATAGTCACTCACTCTTTGTGGACGTGAGCAAAGGCTAAAATGTGGGCCAAATACGTGAGCAAACTCATTGGCATACTCAATCCCTTGATTGTGCAAGATCTGGTGCACAACTATAGTCACAACTGATAGCAATCTGATTCTCTACCACCTGTCCCTATTGAACTGAACATGCACTGACATGCAACTGAGTTAACTGATGTATTCTTTAGTTGTATTATGAGTTAATAATTAGTTTAACAACTCATCATTAGTCTATCTGCAGTTAGACTAACTACAACCAGTTTAACTAAGTTAAACTGAACACAACTCCATCAACTGTACCTCCAGTCCACTAAACTCAACTCACTTGAGTTCTAACTGAAGTCATGCATGCAACAACTCAACTAACTCATAAGAAAAACGAATTTCCTTCTGACAGCTGCATGTGCCACTTCCGTAGCTCAAACTAAAGTGCTCCAAGAGAATAATATTAAGTTTATAGTCCAAATATTATTGTGAGATAATAATATTTGACTTTTCTATTTTTGACAGCCAGTCTAAAAATAGACTTGATCACTCACACTGTGATCACTCACACTTTCACCAAAAATAGAAGTCCATCTATTTTTCCCAACTTGATCAATCATCCATAAACATAGACATGATCCATATGTCTAAAAATAGACATAGTCTAAAAATAGACTTGCGCCAAAAATAGCCTGCGGGCCCACTTAGTGAAGGTGACTCTTTTCACTAAGCTCCATCATCTTGTTGCAATCTCAACACTCCCTCTCGACAAGATATGGATTATCAGCAACCCCTATCCTGCCTCGGTGGTACTCGAATTTGCTCCTGGTGAGAGCCTTCGTCAGAATATCAGCATCCTGATCCTCCGTTGGAATGTACGAAAGTAACATGATCCTCCGCTGCACACAATCTCTGATATGATGGTACCTGATGTGCTTGGACCCGAAAATCCTGACCAGGATCATCCTCATCCACACAGATCTCTGCTTCCTGCTGTACCAAGAAACTACTGTCGATCCGATACTGAAGACCCCTCCTGATGTGCTCTTTCTGTCCGTTGGGCTCCCTGCCCAATCTGCATCCGTGAAGCCACATAGCTTCACCTCATCCTCCTGTCTGTACCACAAACCATATCCCGATGTGCCTCTCAAGTAGCGCAATACATGCTTGCCCGCCTTCCAGAAGAGCTTGGTAGGCTTAACCATAGCTTGTGAAAGCTGGTTAACTGCATAGCATATATCAGGTCGTGTATTGACCAAATACATCAGCGACCCCACCAACTGTTGATAAACAGTGGCATCCACTTCTTCTCCCGAAGTGGCATCCTCCTTCCTCCAACCTCCAGGAAGAGGAGTATCAACAGGCTTGCAGCCATGCATGTTGAACTTCTCCAGTATCTCCCGAGCATACTTGCCCTGAGAAACAAACAGTCCACCACTGCGCTGCCATATTTCCAATCCTAGGAAATAGTGAAGGAGGCCCAAGTCCTTCATCTCAAACTCTGTAGCAAGATCCTTCTTGCATGACAGTATCAACAACTCATCACCCGTTAGAATCAAATCATCAACATACAGTACAATGATAAGCAACTTACCCTCCACCACAATCTGGTATAGGTTCGGATCCGCCTCGCTCTTGGAGAATCCAAGTCCTGTGAAATAGCTGTCTATCCGTGTGTACCAAGCACGTGGTGCTTGCTTCAACCCATACAGCGCTCTCTTGAGCCTCCACACATGCGACTCACTGCTGAAGACTTCAAAGCCTTCGGGTTGCTCAATGTACACCTCCTCCTCAATGACTCCGTTGAGGAACGCAGTCTTCACATCCATCTAATGAATGTGCCATCCCATCTGCGCTGAGAGAGCAAGAATCGTCCGTATGGAAGAATACCTTGCGACAGGTGCAAAGGTCTCCTCATAATCGATCCCCTCAATCTGTGAAAAGCCTCGGGCAACAAATCTTGCCTTGTACTTCTCGACACTCTCGTCAGCTGCCTGCTTAACTTTGTAGATCCATCTCGAACCCACCACTGATTTCCCTTCCGGTCTAGGAACAATCTCCCATGCACTGTTTCTTACAATAGAATCATACTCTTCCACCATGGCGTCTACCCATGCGGGATCCTCCACAGCTTCCTCGAAAGAGGATGGCTCAGTCACAACACACTTGCTCATAAGAGCCATGTATCCAGTGTACCGATCAGGTGACTGTCTCTGCCTGCGTTGGGCTGTAGGTGGTCCTACAACTTTCTCTGCATCTTGAGCCAGTCGCTCAGCTTCTGTCAAGCGCTTTCACCCTCTGATGGTTGGCGCTGCATGAGTGGTCTCTTCCACTCCATGAACCTCGTCCTGTGGCTGATCCACGTCATGAAGCTCATCCTTAGGAACTAATAGCTCCTCATCTGCATGCAAGTGTAGCTCCCTCTCAAGCGAACACTTCATGGCTTTCTCCTCCTGAAATTTTATATCCCGTCGCACAACAGTTTTACCACTGTCTGGCAAATACACACGATAGTTGTGGGGCGTATCAGTGTACCCCACAAATATCCCAACCTCTGCAGTCGGCTCCAACTTCTTTCTGGCATCCATCGTCACATGCATGTAAACGTTAGCACCAAAAATCCTCAAATGAGAAAGATCAGGCTTCTTACCAGAATAAGCCTCCTCGGGTGTACTCATGCCAAGTATCCTATGAGGACAACGGTTCTGCACATAAACTGTTGTATTGCATGCTTCTGCCCACAAGTGAAGGGGTAGGCCCTGATCATGCAACATTGCTCGTGCAGCACCCACAATCGTTTTGTTCTTCCACTCAACTACCCCGTTCTGCTGTGGGTTATGGGGAGCTATGAGCTCTCTACGAATCCCTTCTGCCTTGCAGAAATCCTTGAACTCGTCCGAGATGTATTCACCACCATTATCGCTCCTAAGAGCCTTCACCTTCTTCCCCGACTCCTTCTCAACCAGTGCTTTGAATTCACAGAACTTTGAATATGTCTCGCTCTTCTTCTGCATGAAGAAGATCCAACACTTACGAGAGAAATCATCAACAAAAATCACATAATACCTGTGTTTTGTTGTCGAAGCAACTGAGAAAGGTCCACACACGTCTGTGTGAATTCTCTCAAGGATCGTCGTGGCGCGACTATCCTTCTCGTGAAAGGTGGCTTTCACAAACTTCCCCAAAGTACACCCCTTGCACTGATCTGACTGCGCAAGTGTGCCTTTAGGAAGCCCTGTAGTGATCTGCTGCAGTATCCTCAAGGCTCCATGGTGAAGGTGACCCAATCTCCTGTGCCACAACTCGCCATCATCCCGGCTCACCAATCCTTCTGCCTTGCCTGCCATTGCTGCGCATCCATCTACATGCAACTGATAAAGGTTCCTCACTCGATCCCCTATCTTCCGGGTCTCACCAGTTGTCTTGCTGCGCAGGAAGACCTTTCCCTCGCTGAAAACAACATCATACCCCTTGTCTTCTAACATCGCCACTGAGATGAGATTGTTCTTCAATCCTGGAACATGCATGACTTCCTTCAATACAAAGGGTTTACCAGACTCCCTCTCAAAGGAAATGGTACCGATACCGGTCGCACTGTATCTACCATCATCGCCCATCTCGATGTGCACTCCAAGATCTTTGTCCTCCAGATCAGAGAACAAATCTCTATCTCCCGTCATGTGAAAAGACGCACCACTGTCCAAGAACCACACTGATCCCATCACACTTGAAACCAAGCATGCGATCAATGAAAAATCAAGCTCAAACTGAGAAGCTAAAGCCTCTCCCCCTGCAGATCTAGCAGCTTGCTTGTTCTTCTTCTTCTGCGGACAATTTGTGGCATAGTGTCCATGCTGGTGACAGTGAAAACACTTCACTTTGGACATATCCTGCTTCTTGCCTTTCGCACCAGACTGAGAAGCTTTCTTGCTCTTCCCTTTCTTTGCTTTGGCAGCCAAAGCACAATTCTCTTCATCAGCTCCCTTTGACGAAGATCCGTCCCTGGTACTCCGCCTGATCTCCTCCTGCACAAGATCTGACCATAGTCTTTCCCATCCTGGCAACTTCTCCCGACCATTGACAGAGTCCTGATAGGAATGCCAACTCTTCGGAAGACCAAGGAGAGCCAAGCTCACCAAGTCCTCATCATCGACAGTAACCCCCACACTTCCCAGCTCATCTCGACACTGAGTGAACTTCGTGAGATACTTGGGAATACTGTCTCCCTTCTCGCATTTGATGTTTCTGAGTTTATCTTTGAGTGCCAGCTTCCTCTGATCGCTCTTGGTTTGGAATAATTCTGTTAATGATTTCCACATCAAATATGGAGTAGCCTTTCCATGGAGGCTGGACACAATGTGATCCTTCACGCCCTCCAACAGAATTCTTCGACATTTTGCGATCTTCTTTTGCCAAGCATCAGCTTGAGTAGCATCAGTAGGCTTTGGGATATCCGTATCTATGAATTCCTTCAGCCCGTTATCATCCAATACTGCCTCCATCCTGTCCTTCCATGCAATATAGTTTGAGCTGCCCTTAAGAGCATACTCCAATCGCAATCCGTTGAAAGACATTGCTGCGTTGTCACCAAGAAAACACTGTTGCAAATTCGAATTCCACCAGCAACCAACTCAACTGCTTCCGATCAACCCTCGCTTGATATCCTGTAAAAATCTCTTCTACAAATCAAGCTGCTCCGATACCATGTAGAAACTTTTTCTACAATTATCTAGCTCTGATACCATGTAGAAATTTTGAATAATTTAACACATATTCAACAGAGATTATCCTGATCATACAATTTAAGCGGAACATGTATAATACATAATCTCCTCTACGTTGATCAAGAATATAGCAGCATCAATAACAATAAAACATCAAGAGCATTCACACATTAACACAGTATGTATCACGGGGAAAGCATCTCGCTAAAAACCCCACACTATCTGTATATTAATGATTGAGTCATGTAACATTACACAGCATAATACTTCTCACAAGTATCTCCACCTCTGTTACACACAATACAGCTCAGGTCTGATCTCCAAATCTCTTCCACTGCTTGCCTGCCTCCACTGCTCAATACCTACTCAAGAACTGATGAGAATAGCTTCCCAAACTCGATTTTCACCTGCAAAATAGTCACTCACTCTTTGTGGACGTGAGCAAAGGCTAAAATGTGGGCCAAATACGTGAGCAAACTCATTGGAATACTCAATCCCTTGATTGTGCAAGATCTGGTGCACAACTATAGTCACAACTGATAGCAATCTGATTCTCTACCACCTGTCCCTGTTGAACTGAACATGCACTGACATGCAACTGAGTTAACTGATGTATTCTTTAGTTGTATTATGAGTTAATAATTAGTTTAACAACTCATCATTAGTCTATCTGCAGTTAGACTAACTACAACCAGTTTAACTAAGTTAAACTGAACACAACTCCATCAACTGTACCTCCAGTCCACTAAACTCAACTCACTTGAGTTCTAACTGAAGTCATGCATGCAACAACTCAACTGACTCATAAGAAAAACGAATTTCCTTCTGACAGCTGCATGTGCCACTTCCGTAGCTCAAACTGAAGTGCTCCAAGAGAATAAGATTAAGTTTATAGTCCAAATATTATTGTGAGATAATAATATTTGACTTTTCTATTTTTGACAGCCAGTCTAAAAATAGACTTGATCACTCACACTGTGATCACTCACACTTTCACCAAAAATAGAAGTCCATCTATTTTTCCCAACTTGATCAATCATCCATAAACATAGACATGATCCATATGTCTAAAAATAGACATAGTCTAAAAATAGACTTGCGCCAAAAATAGCCTGCGGGCCCACTTAGTGAAGGCGACTCTTTTCACTAAGCTCCATCATCTTGTTGCAATCTCAACAAAAGAGAACCATATGTCATAGAAAGGAATCATTTTAATTATAGCCATCATGCATGTAATATGGAGTTAGAGTCATAGTTGATTTAGATCTCTAAAAACTCCAGTCAACACTTTGTTGTATTTATTAAGTAGTTAGAGTTTAACAATTGTCAGTAATAGAAGTAGTTTTCGAATTCCCCTCATGTTGGAGGAGGAATCTCGATCAGTTAGAATAAGAGCTCTATATATAGCTGAAACAACAATGTAATCAGGGTTGGAAATTTTATGCAAAAGCTTGTATTTGGCCTATGTAAGACTCATTTTCAGTAATACATGCTTGACTTTACTTCTCAGGATTCATGAAGGATTTTTTATGTTCAGAATATGTGATGTTGTCCTTTTCTTAATTCTTATAATGGTATGGATGTATAATCACTCAGAATTCACTGAATGTGCTCTGACTTCCTGTATACATTTATAAACTGTGTGGTCCCATACGAGTTTATGTTCTGAATGTTTAAATGTTGAATGCCCTGACTTCCATGTAAGGTTGAGTTCATTGTTATATTGAGGTGTTGTTGACTCCATAAGCCCAATGGATAGTTGTTTAATGTGTTTCCACCATTCATATTTTTCACAGTTGTTTTATAAGAGTTAGCCATCTTATCTTTAATCAAAATCATTAATCCATCAAGAGAGCGCCCTCTCAGGTTGAGGAGGCTAAGCCTCAGCCTAAAGTAGGTTTGAAATAGTTACTTAGAGTCAACCTGACCAGCAGCCTATCAGGGCCTGATTTTGAGATAACACCGACCATGATCATTTTGTAAGCTTGTACAATGATTCAGAATGGTACATTAGCTAGTACACATGGTCTGCCTAGTAGATTCCAATCAAAGGAAACGACTAGGTTGCTTAGAGGTGGGACCGAATAGACGGCTGGATGTGACTCTGACGAACTTCCTTCCTGTGGTAAAGGAACAGGTAGACTACCCCCATGTTCATCGGAGTCTGTGTTTACGAAAAGAATTTGAACGGTGTCATTCTCATTCTCTTCGGTGATTGTATCATCTGAAGATGGACCTTCTGAAGACAAGACCAGGTCGACTGCCGCCTCAACCTTTTGACTTTCGTCTGGTATGGATTCAGTGGGTTTATCTTCAATGATAGATGCACTGACCGACCATAACAACATGTCGGTCAGATTTTCAACTAGTGATGGACTTGGCATGAGTTTCTTGTATCCAAGAGGGAGCCGTAGCGGTGAAGCAGGACGATCATCAAAAACTCTTTTAGCTTTGTTTAGGAAGGGACAACGGTGGACGGCATGATCACCTTCACACAGATTACAAGGAAATTTACATTTCCTTTTTTGTCTAAATGCTTCGCTTTCACTAGTTGATGGTGTACTTTCAACATGATCTTCAGAGGTTGATGACACCAGATTGTGCAATTAAGGAGACCAGACCATTAAGATCCACGGGATGTAAGGAAAATCTCGATGATAGTGGTCTCCATTGCAAATGACACATGGAGACTTAGGCTTGGATGGTGTAGTGTGTAGATTTTCACTAGATGATGCCCGATTATCCCTTTTCTCCTTTGGCTCTTTCTTCTTCTTCTCCTTCTTAGTTACTTGATTTTTGGCCTTACCAGCTTTATCAAGTGAAGAGGGAGGAGGAGAGGGAGAATCAGATGAAGTAGAAGGTTGGGGGGTAACTTTATTATCATCTAGTTTTTGACTCAATTGTTCAGGAATCACGGTGTTCTGAACAACGGAGGTCGAGAAGAGCCATATTGGCAAACTAATCGTCAACCCTGGAAGTGACAATGTGGCCATATGAGGTGCACCAACATCTCCCCAAGAGGAGAAAGGACTAGGATTTCCTCCAAGGGGAAATTCTTGGTTGGTGGACTCCATTTTTCTCAAATTAAGACCAACGCGGTAATGGTGATATTATTCTGATTAAAATAAATTTTAGATGCTTTGACACAACTTGTTTTTTCAATTTTTAAGAGTCGAGAAAAAACAAAATATGACTCTAGTTGCCTTCAATTTTTAATGAGCCTGAAGTGACAAGTGCTCAGATGGACCTTTTCCTTTAAGGAGTCTGAAAAGGAATGAAAGAGACTACTCTGGAAATCTAGATAGAGGGATTACCAAACCAATCGAAAAACTACAGAATACTTTTTATGGTACGACAATCAATCTTCCCGAATGTTGTGTTCAGTGCATTGCGATCGATATGGCGGCAGAAACAGCGTCCTATGGATAAAGGATATAGCCTATTGTGGTCTCCCAATATATACTCGACGGTACGTGGGAGCACAAGTCTGTACTGACACTTGTCGTCTCAAAGAGGAGGAATCACCCAATCAACAGTGAAAGCGACAGTTACCAGGCTTTACGATGATGGAACAGTCTCTAGCCTAGACTTCTAGATGTTGTGCGTTAGGTTCCAAAGCAATTTTAGGTTCATTAAATTTATTTTACAGTTGATCTTTCTTAAGAAATTTTCCTTTCAGGTTCACCACGTGATGTAGATATAATTCCTAAAATTCAATCTAAGATGATAAATAATTGTTTAATCTTCTTTTTGCAATGAAAATCCTAGCTACTAAAGAAAGAGAGATGATTTTATTTCAACATAGAGTAGAGAGCACACACTAGATGCACTATCCTAAATCAAACCAACAAGCAGTCTAAATGCAAATGCACATGCATGTATTTGTTTTCAGCTTTCTTAATGTGTGAATGACAAGAAGAATGCCAAGTAAAAATCGAAATTGTCTTTCCAAAGCAACAGTACTAACAAAATTCTCTTCAAAAATGAAAGGAAGATAATGATGACACTTTGCTATTTTGAATTGAAAACTACTTTCGACACTTGAAAAACTACTAATTCAAATCAAATACAAGGGTAACTGTATAATCAAGAATCAAGAACAATAGAATTCTTTTCTTTGACTGAAAATGACACTTGCGACACTTTCAAATCAAGAGACAATAGTTTGATTATGCTACTTCTTTGTAAAAGAGAACTGAAAATGGCGCACAATACATAAAAACATTCACAGTTCTTTGCATAATGGAGGTGGAATGATGGAAAGGAAGGGGGTTTCCATAGTGGTATATTGATCACAGACAACAAAACTCCTAAATAGAGTTGAAGAGAGTGAACACAAAAACCAAAATCTGAGGGCAGAAGAGGTCTTGTCTGATCAGCGCACCTGCAACACAGGGAGAGTGTGATGTAGTGCACCTACTGCACACAGGAAGTGCGATGCATACTGATTCCCAAGAGTAGAAGGTCCGATGGTCCAGCGCCGAGACTTAAACCGGGTTCTGGGTCACAGTTTGTAGCTCAGTTCAGGGATTTAGGCTGAGCAAGTGATGTACAGTAAATAGAAATCAAAGGGGCTGATCTAATGAGGTTACTAGAGCCACCACTAGGGAAATTAGAAAGTTTGCAAATCAATTTTTCAGTTTATAAACAAAATTCGGAGATAGACTGAAGCAACATTGATCTACTTTTCACTTGCATAGCAAAAGCAGTTTGAAGGCTAGCTGGCTTGACTTCAGGCTCTATCTATAAGTTTATAAAGCAAAAAAACATAGAAAAACAAACAATCTATTCGCTCCCTAGTGGAGTTGCCATTTTGTTATCAGTAAATCTAGTGTCCACTCGGAGTTACTAGTCCCACTAAGACTGGTATCTATCTTAGAAACAAACAAACTAAAACTACTTTCATTTTCCTTTATGAGAAGTAGATAAGAGGGGAATGAAGGACACCAACCTCAGTCTTGCGCTTGGTTCCTTGCTCGGTTCCTCTCCTTTCTAATAAATATTTGCCACTTCTTCTCTGTCTACCTAGCTTCAAAGAGCACATGTTGAATCAAAGCAGCATAATACTATCGAAAAACAAACATCTACAATCATAAACAATATAAGACCAGATATATAGTGACCACACAAATGCATATATCATCAAACATACAAGAATGTGGAGGAAAAATTGAATAGCTTTATTAATATCAGGAATAAGCAAAGAAGATTACAACCAATTGTTCTGACCCAGCGTCATCCTCTAGCATGAAAGCCCTTCTTTCACCTCATTAAAAGCTTAGATCACCCAACACTATGATGTTCCACCAGGAAAACAACAACACTTCCTTACAAAATACAAAATTCCAGCCTCTCGATCTCTGGGATGAGGGATCCATATATAGATGATTGCAGGGGGGTGAGTCAACTTCTGGGATTTTGATTAGTGTCCTCTCTCTGATAGTTCTTGATTCCACTTGGAGATTGATGATCTCCTACTCATCCCTAGGTGAATTCAAAGAGCCAAGTGTCATAGGAGAAGTTTCTGGAAGATTCTATGACCATCAACCTCGCAAACTGTCTTTTCCATTTGTCCACTTTCGCCCATCGCACCCTACAGAAGGGATTTTCAATATGAATCACACCCTTTGCATTGGGCAGGTGGGATGCATCGCACCCTTAGCATTGAGCAACCTGTATGGTCCAGTTTTGACCACTTCTGAGCAGTTTCCTGTGGAGAACTTTTGGGAGATGATGTAATCAACTGCCCTTGTTCTTTTAGGGTATGAAACAAAACTTTTAGGGACTTAGGAGCCCTTGATTTATGGACATGTATGATTGGGGTTGCAAAGCCCAAAAATGTCTATAACAATGTGTTAGGGTGGAGGAATTTTTTGACATCCTCCTAAATTGTCATGATGGGCCCTATGCGGGCACTTTGCAACAAAGAGAACCTCCTTCAAAATTCTACAGGCAGGGTACTATTGACCCACTATTCATCAAGATGTCAGGAGATACATTAGCCAATGTGACAGATGTAAAAGGATGGGGAAACCTACTCCAAAGGATGAGATTCCCTTGTAGCCTCAGGTGACTTTTGAGCCATTTGAGAAGTGGGGCATGGACTTTGTGGGTCCTATGAACCCTCCTTCAAAACAGAAGTCCTACATCATTGTGTTCACGGATTACCTAACAAAGTGGGCAGAAGAAAAGGCAATCATAGCAGGAATAGAAGAAAAGATAGCTGAGTTTTTGAGGGAAAATATCTTCTACAAGTTTGGATACCCAAGAGAATTAGTCACAGATCAAGGAAGTCAGTTTACCTCTAACCTGATTGAAGACCTACTCACTCATCACAAGATTAAGCACAAAACTTCCACCCCTTATCATCCACAAGAAAATGGACAGGTGGAAGTTACTAACAACGCGTTGGAAGGGATTTTGACTAAGGTAGTGAGCAACAGCAGAAAAGATTGGGTAGATTGCTTGGTTGAGGCCACCTGGGCCTATAACACTACTTGGAAAACTACAACAGGTTTCACACCCTATGAATTGGTCTATGGGAAGAAGGCTTTGCTGTCCATAGAATTTGAATATAACACATTGAGGTTGGCAGCTCAGCTGGACCTAGATCTCAGCCATGCACAACAGGAAAGATTGCTTCAGTTGAATGGATTAGATGAACAGAGAATGTAGCCCCTTCTCCACTCAGAGGTAGTCCAACTTCAAAGAAAGATATGGCATGACCGGCACCTCAAAGAAGAGTAATTTCAGCCAGGAGATTGGGTGCTGCTATATGATTCAAGATACAAGGATTTCAAGGGCAAGCTAAGGATAAGATGGCTGGGACCATATACAGTGGAAACGTGCAATGACAATGGTTCAGTCCTTATTCGGACCATTGACGAAGAAGCCATCCCCATGCTCATCAATGGGCATAGATTGAAGATCTATAGGAAGCCCCTTTCCAAGTAGGAGTTCATTAAGACTCTTGGTAAATCAGTATTGGTAGTGGAGCAGGTCACTGTCTCCACTCCACCTACACCATGAGCAAAAAAAGAGAGAAAAAAACACAGAAAAAAGAAAAAAGGAATAAAAGATCCTTAGGTGAAAACATCTTGGAGGCACCCAGGGTAGAGAGTGAGGGTGAAAACCTCCTGGAGATGCCCTAGCTGTCTCAGACTAAAAAAAAAAAAAAGGAAAAAAAGAAGAAGAAAAAAATAAACCTAATTTTTGTTGAATAAATTGAAAGTTTTAGGAAGGTCATTACATGAGGAGGATCGCACAAG
This sequence comes from Pinus tabuliformis, assembly GCA_031772625.1. Lineage (NCBI taxonomy): Eukaryota > Viridiplantae > Streptophyta > Pinopsida > Pinales > Pinaceae > Pinus > Pinus tabuliformis. The sequence goes on along the minus strand of CM062809.1, from coordinate 604,244,574 downwards.
AAAAATACAGAGGACATGACCAGGCTGCATGCATCCCTCGCAATCCATTCCTCCATGAACATTATCCTTTCCCAAGATCTGGTCTCATTTGGTCCAAAATTTCACATCCTACAGTAAGCTCTGTATCTTCTACAGGAGGATCTTGTAGAAACTACAAAAAAGCCAAAATCGATCTCAGAAGAGGGACCGAGGGTTTGAAATCTGTCTATGAGACCTATGAACCTCCCTGCCTCGATCCATCACCCTATGTCACCCTTTTCCATCTCTGTACACCTCCATTACACTTGTTTTTATGTCCCTGCATAGTCACACATAGAAATCCTATTTCCTTCATGCTGCAAACAAAAAAATTTAGCAACAAATCAAAGGAGAAACTTTTTTCACTCACCATACCTGATACCTTCCATCTGTGATTCCTTATTAGATGAGACCCTCATTAGAAGTTGTATCCCTACTCAGTTATTAGCTTGAATTTTAGAAGGAGAAGCAAGCTACAGGAAATCCTACAGGATTCCTGTAGCAACTGATCCCTCTGAAACACATACTCCAAAGACAGGGTTAGCAAAGTATGGCATATGAAACATGCATGGATATTTGTTTGAACGTGTGAACATCAACAACAGCCCGAGGTTGAGCATGCAAAGTGAAAGCAGCAACAGCAATGAAGAAATGGGTTCCAAAATCCGAAATATGCATAACACGACCGCGACTGCACAAGTAAGTGCCTAAACCTATTCCTCAATTACATGAATCATATTTCAAGGCTACGTGACTATGGGAATGGTTCAGATTGAATGGAATCAGTGGCCAGTTAAATGGCCACCCTAGTTTAGTTACACATCCTTGTGGAATTCAAACTAGCCGCATAAAATTCAAAACTTCCGATCAGATACGCAGCTAGCACGTGTGGTATGTCCATTCAGGGAGAAATATTCGGGACTGGTAGTGGTGGCGGTAAATAACGAGAGTACGGAAGGTGATGGTGGTCATATGGCATGTAGAAACATTATGACCATGGCGTAAGATCAACGGTCCAGTCTGGCAACCTCATCTCCTCACCATGAATCACGCCAGCAGGTTAAAAGACAGCTCAGTTGAAACATTCACCACCCTTTGTTCATTTTGCATTCATAACGTTCTCGATTGGAGTATGCACCTACCACTTCCATAGTAGCTAACCAATCATCCTCCGCTAGTTCTCTACTTCTTTTTTAAAAATATCCTTCATATCGGGCTCTATAGGAGCACAGTTTCATTCTACAAGAGCTGGGAGATTTCTACAGGAAGGGTTCTATAGGAAAGGCAGAGAACAACTTTGCAAAAAGAAAACCTGGGATTTTCATCGAAATTCAAGCTTAAAACAAGGTAGGCTCAGGAAAACTTCTCTGTGAATGATTTTTTTAAGTAAGATGGTGAATTGACACAACATTAGATTGAAAAAAGAGAGTGAAAGTCTACCTGTGCAATGAAAAAAAGTGAAAGTCTACTTGCATATTTCCCTATGTTTGCACAGTTTCTTTTTCTCTCTACATCTGAAATCTCCTCATCCTTTTTCAAATTCTCCTGTAAGAAAGATACATGCAGCAGTAGAGGCTAGCCTATGTGTGTTAAAAAAATGAATTTGCATATCTATCCACTTGTTGAGAAAAGAACCTGTGTCCTTATCATCTGTTTTGTAGAAAAAAAAATTCTTTTAAAAAACAGAAAGTCAAATTTAGGGTGACAGCAGTTTAAAACAGGGGAATTATTTCCATTTGATGTTATAAGGAGCACACGGGAAATTCCTTCTTGGGTTCAAAAAAATACCAAATTCAGCTATCCTTTGTTTCTGTGATTGATTGTTTTTTCTCACCTGAGCATTCTCTTTTCTAGTTAAAACACAAAAAGAAGCACTCAACACCATGCCAGCAGGATTCATGAGAAAAGAACCCTTAAAATCTAGCAAATTGTATGAGCACCCTGAGGTGGTGGACCTTTTCAGCAAATCAAACTGGATATCCTTCTTTGACAGAATTCAGGGTTATGATGAAGAGGTGACTGAAGAGTTTTTGATGTCCCTAAGACAACATTTAAAGACACATGCCACTATTAGTTTTAGGTGTTTGACCCTAGAATTTACATATAATTTCATCAGTAGAATTACTGGTCTCCCATGGAGCAAAGAGGAGAATTCATTGGGACAAGTTGTTAAGAAAACATTTTTTCTGCCTGAGGAGCATCCTGTAGAAGACAAAAACGAGGTCAGAAGGACAAGCTTGCCTCCTCTTTGGAGTGAAGTTAGTTATCAAATAATGAAGCATATCACATGTGAAGGGAGGTTCAACATCATTTATGGTTATTATTTTAGGTTTTTACCTGAATTTAGGTATGGGATGGACTTTCCTCCAGCTAGAAAACTGAGCACCCCATATTTCCTCCTTCAGTCTTTAATTGAATGTTGTACAAAGCTAAATGCAGGGGTCCCAGATCAGTTGGCCCACCATGGGCTCATCAAAATATTGGTGGAAGATGCCTTACACACCTATACTATCCACATAGCTTGGAAAATCTTCAGAAATATGTCGAGGGATGATAACACCAGAACTTTGGCTGAGAACCTCAGCCCATCCAGCAGTGATGAAGGGGAACAAACTGAAGAAATTGAGAAGAAAAATGATGAGGGAGCACAAGACATTCAAGCAGAGGAAAAAAAAAAGGAATAACAAGAGGAAAAAGAGGAATTTGACAAGACTGTTGAGCCTAAGACAGAAAATGAGACAACAACAAAAAAAGAGAAGGGAAAAAAGACAAAGATTGGAAAGCAAAAGGCCAAGAAATCCCAAAAGAAGATTACCATAGTCAAGGTAGGCACCCAACAAGAGAAAGAAAAGACATGCCCTGAGATATCAGTGACACAAGCAGAAACAATGGGCATAGAGATTTCTACAGGAAGTGAAGGAAAAGCACAGCAGAAAGAGAAATCCCCTTAAATGTTGGTAAGGGAAGCACCAGTTGTGCTTGCTGCATTAAGCACACCTACAAAACAAAAAGGAAAAAGAAAAAGGAAAACCTCCATGTACTTTAAAGCCAAAAAAAGCACAAGGATCAAAGTGGGAAAACCCCAGCCACCATCAAAGGAACCAATTATCATTGAGGACTCACCCACTAAAAAGAAGGAAGAATCTCCTTCCAGGATATCTATCACCTATGAAAGAGGAAGCGCAAAAACCTCTACATGGAAAGAGAGAATTAAGTTGATGGACTCAAAGGCAGTTCTATAGGAAGCTGAAACATCTCTACAGGAAACTCTAACCAAGTTAAAAGAAACTGAGAAATTGGAGGAGAAGGCAACCAAACAGTCACAGGGGGAGAGAAAGGATAAAGAAATACCTGAACCAACCCGTCAGCCTAATTTGGGCTCATATTACAATTTGTTAGAGGGTGGGAAAATCATCCCATAGAAATTTAATGTACCATTATTTTTCAAATTAGAGAAAGAGAGTCAGAACCCACACATGGATGTAAATCACCAAATCTAAAGGAGTTGAGGACATAGGCCACATGGAGGACAAGATAAAGGAATTAAGAGGGGAGTTGGCCATGGTGAGGGACATAGAAATCAGTAAAAGAGCCCAGCTACAGGAGGAGAACGAATTGTTGAAAAAGCAGTGGCATCTACAGGAAGTTCATAAGGGAGATATGATGTCTATTTTGGGAGGGCAGCAGTAGCAAGAAGGCCCTCTAGCAGACAAGGAAACAACCTAGAAACAAAAAAAAGAGGTAGAGCTACAAGTTGACGTTGAGATGATAACAAAACTGCTGCAAGAAAAGGAGTCTTAGGCAACATAAGAAGTACAGGTTTTAAAACAGCAGTTGCAAGAAAAAGAAGCCCAACCGGCCTACATGGCTAGCTGGGCAATAGAAGCCTTACAATGTAGGCAACCTACTAAATCCTATGCATTATATCTTAAAGACCAATGGTTGTAATTTCAAATTAACACATTGGCACAAAGGGGCACCACCCCATTCCATAATTACAATCAGTTTATGCATTTTTGTGACAATAGCTCAGCTGAAGATAAGGCCAAGTTAGCATAATTCTATTTACACAACTTGGCGCTTCCTAACATGAATCTATGGGACCCAAACAATGCATTAGGAGATTCATAACTCATGGCCATGGTTTCTTGGTTAAGCCATGAGGAAAAGAGGGAAATAGAGATTCAGAAGATTATGGCCAGGGAGCTAAGTGAGCCACTCATGATCAGGGCAGAACCACAAGATCCCTCAACTCTTATATATTCCCATCGGCACCTTGCAGACAACCCTCACATTGCACTTGACTATGTTGAAAGGAAAACTCAAGCCATTGCTCACTTTGAAGACATGGAAAGATTGTTTGGTGATAATTGCATTCATGCTTACATAAGGAGATGGAACACATTGTCCCATAGTCTGAAAATAAGAGAGTACCACTCCCCAACCAGAATGAGGGAGGCTATGAGAAGAGTACCCCTATACAAAAAATCAATGCAGAACATGAAAGCCAATTGGATTGGCCTTCAGTTCAGCCCTCCAATACTACTAGGGTTGTTAGAAGGGGTCAAGGAAGAAGAGGAGCAAAGACAATAGGAGGAAGTAGACAAAAAGGAAGGTTTTCATGACCGAGAAGAGGACATCACCTCAGAGGCCTGGGATGTCAGAGAGGCAATCAAAGCAATCAAAGATGATGAACTAGATTAGTTTCCCAAAGGATGAGCAGCACATCCACCAGGGGGTGATGATGAGCCCTGGAAATGGGTAACTAAATGGGCTCATTTTGCCTATTATTCTCATTTAATCCACCATTATCCATAGTTTTATGCATGCTTTTGAATATACTTATGTTAATTGAGTGAATGGGAATAGTCACTTGACCAAAAAGTCTAATATGTGCTTATTTCATATTTTTTGACATTTTTGGACTAAGATCAGGCATTTATGAGCAGATTGGCAGCCAATTCGAAGAAACAAGGCTGAGGATTTATAGGAGGGGTGTCTCCTGCACTAAATGATCCCTTCCTTGAGTTTTGCACCATCATCTCGGAGTTCAACAACCCACCAAAGATGATTTCAAGGGGCAACCGAGCAGGTCTAGTGAAATGGCTTATTAACTACAGTTTTGGGCAGCCAAGCTCCTAAAGTTAAGGAGGATTGTTGGGAGTCCTTGTTTGCATAAGTAGGAGGGCTTCAAGCCTTATTAGTTTAGCCATTTGATAGTCTATTTTCACACTTTAGTGCAGCCCTGTATCAACACATTTTCGAGCTTCTTCTTGCAGACAGTTTGTGATGTAACTATTATTTTTTTTATCAATGAAGATGAATCCAGCTTTGAACCAACTTTGTGCTTTCTTAGGAGGCTGTAGCTCTTGGGGTTGGGCCCAACCCAAGTGCCCAGTACCTCCTTTGTGTACTTTTATTTGTTTTTACTTCATTCATAGAATAATTTCTATTATATAGGTTAAATCTTACTTTGTTAGTTAGGTTGTTTTCTATGATTAACATAGTTTTTCATGCTTCAAGTTGATTTGACAGTTTGGTAACAGAAAAGATCCACAACAAGGCTACCAAGAAATCCTTGATCTCCTTTCTCCCTTCCTGGGACCATGAATTCAGACCAAGGCACACTTGCTGCCACAAAAACACTTTTTTGCCTTCCAATGCAATTGGTAGTGTTAGATTTTGAGTTGGAAAAGTTGATATCAATTGTTTTTTCATGCTTAGATCTGTTCTTTCTCAGTTTCCATAGCTTTCTTGCATGATTTTCTGTCTATAAATTTTTGTTCATCACGTTTCTGGTTTCTAGGTCAAAATTAGGTCAAAATAGATAAATCTCTGTTTTTTTAGTCTTTGCTTGGATCAGTTTTGGAAAGTAGTGTGCAGAACACCTGTAAGACACCCCATCCTATCCTTCCTCCATCATACAACCTGCTCCAGTCCCTCGCTCAATATCTCCTTCACTCATTCGCCACACTTTCCCAACTTGCCCTAATTTCTACATTTTTGTGCAACATTGCTTTCTTCATCCTTGAACAAATCCAACCATCCTCATCACTCCTAAGCTTCATTTACCAGATCCTAGATCCCTTAACATCCTTATACATCCTTCATCTCCACTTTCCCACTGTTTTTCCACCATCAACCCTCTAAAAACCACTTTCGGCCTATTCCTGTAGAATTTCCTATAGAATTTCCAGTAGATCCCATGTAGCCTTCTGTAGAAGTTCATGCGAGCACTTTTTCGAGATCTGAGTGCGGTGGAAATATCCAGAAGGGTGCTAGGGATCCCTTAGTTCCTCTCCACACCTTCCCAACCTCCTACAAATTCCCACTCCATTACCTTTCGCTAATAAACCTCTGCACAGTCAGAAATAGTTAAAACACATGCATAATAATTACTCAAAAATACAAAAAGATGACTTTTTCATATTTTCCTTTAGAAGTAGCTTAAACACATGCATTTTACCTCTGCAATAGTCAATGGCATCCATTTCAGTAGCTTACATCTCTTTTCTTGCACAAGTAGGGTTAGTCGGTAAAACTAGGGTTTGCTAGGGTTTGCATTTCCTTTCAGCTTTCATCTTCTTTCCGCAAGTATACTAGCCTCTTTTGAGTTAGATTTCATCCATCACAATTAAAATCTTATTCTAAGAACTCATATAAGTTGGCTTAGGCTCCTAGCGAACTTGTGCCAACTGATCAAGTGACGACCTACAATAAGAGCTAGTACTTGTGCATATAGCACCATCGCTTCCAAGTTTGTTACGAACTACTGGGTTGATAAAAGTAAAGTAGGGATTCCCATGATTTGTAGCATCATTTTTACAATACTGGAGCTCACCAGTAGCCACACTGCATCATTCTTCCATTAATCCCTTGCTTCATTTATCCAATCTAGTTGGATAATAGAAATAGCACAAAACAATGCTTCCACATCCTCATCCTTTCTTGAGAGTGCATTTGAAACAACATTTTGTTTCCATTTTTGGTAGATGGTTTCAAATTCATAACCCAACATATTTGTGACCCATTTTTTTTTGTTCTTCTAAAGATAATATTTGTTCTAAAAAGTATTTAAGACTATCATGATCCACTTTTACATTGAAGTGTCTTCCCATTAGGTAAGGTCACCATTTCTTAAATGCATGTAGTATTGTCAACATTTCCTTCTCATAAATAGATTGCTTGATATGTATCTGTAAAAATATCGAATCACCTACACCAAAACTTCTTTCACTATGACGTTGATATGCTTGTTGTTTCATTAATTCTACACCAAAGTGGCGTTATCCTTTAAAAGTTGGAGAACATTTTGTTGATGCTTGATGTGATATTTCACTTCTTGAATCTTTTTCTTCTTGATATGTCCTTCTATCTTGAGAGTTTGAGGAGTGGTAATTTCTTCCAATTCATTACAAGATATTATCGGATTCATTTCTTGATGCTCAATTGATCTTTCACTTCTTGAACATTTTTCTTCTTGATATGTCCTTCTATCTTGATCGTTTGAGTAGTGGAGATTCTAGCCAATGCATTACAAGATATGGTTGGATTCATTTCTTATTTCTCGATGTGATCTTTCACTTCTTGAACATTTTTCTTCTTGATATGTCCTTCTATCTTGAGAGTTTGAGGAGTGGTAATTTTTTCCAATGCTTTACGAGATATGGTTGGAGTCATTTCTTCTTCTTTGAGGTTGGTTCCTGGTTTATATCCTCTTATTTTGACATTTCTTGATCGTTTTCTTTCTCCTCTTCACAATCAATGTAAAATAATTTATTCTCAGCACACTTGTGACCTTTAATGTATTTGCTATCATAATTTTAACAAAGCTCTTTTTCTCTTTTTTCTTCCAATTTTTGTGGTGTCAACCTTGTAGGATTTGGAAGGCTAGGAGAAACAACACTTCCATATTTATAGTTGTGAGGGGTAGACTTCCTTTTTGCCATAATTTTTCTTTCCACTTTTTTTTCCAACCTTAATGCCTTCTCCAATGAATCAGGTTCCCAAAGACGAACCTCATGTTGAATGTTATCCTTTAAAGTCCCTATTGAGACATCAATCCTCTTCTTCTCTGGAATATCATTTTCCCTTATATTCAATTTTTGAAAGTCCTCAATGTGCTCATCCATTGAACACTTTTTTTTGAGATTTATCAATTGGCTAAAGAAGGTGTTTCTCTTTGTATCCTCATAATGTGCTATCATTTCCTCCATGAAAATTGACCATGTAACAAGTGGTTTACGAGAAAAAAGCCCTCTATACCACAAAATTGATCTGGTTCTAAATATGAAGATGCAATACGTACCTTTTGTAATAGTTTCACCTCATGTAGATCAAAATATTGCTCCATCTGTAGTATCCAATTTACCAGATCCTTACCGTCAAACTTCCTCATATCGTCTTTTATTGATTTTAGGAGCTCGATCTTGAAACGAATGTAACTCTATAATTTCAGATCTTCCAGTTCTGAAATCACTACCGTCAGTAGACCTCTATGTCCTCTTCCAAATTCCACCAGTCTAATCAAAATTGGATTCTCCAAGAAAGAGTTATGCATAATCTCCCAAGATGACCTGATTATATAACTTTTCAGAAGAGAAAACTTGTGTGAAGCTCCACGTGTCACTGTTTTGACCTTAGGATCTGAAAAAGATACACAGAAAACTATAGTCCATCCTTTTTCTGCAACTTCTTACAAAATTTCAATTTGATGCTCAGAGAGACAACTATGATGATTTTCCCTAGGTCCCCTGTTTGGGATGTAATTTGGGAGCCTGCAGAAACCCTAAATGTCTTGGACTGTCTCTCCGAAAATGTAGCGAAACAATATCTGAAATTTGGTCTTGGGCATCCCCATGATTTTGGCTCAAATTTGTTTTAATTTTAGAGTTTGAACCTTCGTAAAAGACAAATTATAGCGAAAATTCCACGATGACCTGTTTGATATTAAATTTTGGAGCTTTCAAAACCCTAACTTCCTCAGATCAAATCTCAGAAAATATTGTGAGACAAGATCTAAAATTCATATCCCAGGTTTAGAATGATTTCGTCTCAAATGGGTTTTTTTTCTTCTTCTGAAACTTCGCAAAAAAAAAAAGTTATAGCGGAAATTCCATGAAGTCCTGTTTAGAGCGGCGAAACCCTGGAATCCAAAGCTCTGATACCAGATATTATGAAACCAACTCACAAAAAGATAGAAAAGATAGACCAACACCTTATAAATAAGCCTCTTCGAGGGGGAAACCTCCTTTACATTACACAAATGAACAATTCTTGGATGATACAAATGACAAGACCTCCTTCTATATATAGGAGTCTAAGGGGTCATAATATAATCAGAGCTAACATAATAATAATAATTTAAGGGCACAACAATAACAATAGTGGGCTTCTATGGGGCACAATAATAAGAATATGGGGACTACATGGGCACAACAATATAATAAGGGGGTTGTACTAATAACAATAAGGGGTTACACTAGTAGTATAGGGACCTAACACAATCCCCATGGTTCCTAAGGAAACTCAACCAGATCCTTCTTCAAGATTTCATGGCAATCTCTCTTGCCAACTCCTTGCATCATGTTGTCATTAACACATAAAATGTTAGTGTATAAATAAATTTAAAAATACACTAGCTACATCATATTTTTGTTCCAAGCACATTTCTTGTCACTTAACACATCCACACCATCTCTCAAGGGACTCCAATTCACTTGACAAATCTACCTGCCACTAGAGACTCACTAATATACATGTTCTTAACTATAGCACATATCCACATAATGTAAAAAAAAAAAAATCAAGGTTAAGAAGACTCCTTGTATGCAAGGCACTCCCAAACATAGCAAAAGGAATTCTTGTCCAATTCCTTTCTTTTACCTTTTCTACCTTGCTACAATTGAGGCCTACTATGTATTCTCACATCCCCCAACTATTAGTTATATAAAGACATCAAGTTTTACCTTCTCACACTAATACCTAACATGTTACCCTGCAACTTCTCACACATGTCAACCACATGTTCCAAATATCAAGACAATCATATTTATCAATTGAAATCAACCTTTACCAAGACTAACAAACATGTCATAATCCATAGTCAACTCATAGTCATTAGACATAATACTACAAATGTCACCTACTACACTCAAGTACCTATCAACTGTCTCAACACATATGTATTAGTACAATCATCTTAAAACATGATCATTGTAACACATAATCATATTATGTAATTCATCAAACATTCAACCAACTTGAAAACATACTATGTTAAATGAATCAACCAGATGACATAATAGACACTAAACATTTGAACACCAAAAATATAACATAATCAAACAATCAAGCACCAAATATATGATGTAAGTGAACTCATACCTTAGTGTATTTTAGGGGAGGCTATCTTGTCTGCACAATCAATCTAGTTAGCAAGATATAGCTTTAGAACATGTCAACTCAAACACAAATAAGATCACGATATCCATAACAATAATTAACTAACATGTTCACATCATAAACTCATAAGCATTTTTCGTTCATGCATAATAATCACATATGTATGATCAATCTAGATTAGTACGACACCATATCACAAATATGTCGGCTCATACCTGAATATCGCAACCATAACCATCTACATAGGTCAGAGTAGTTCAACACAATACATATAACATCAAGATCTTCAATGTAATGAAAATAACTATCACGCATATGAGCAATCCAAATTACAACATCAAGATCTAAATGGAATAACCCTTATCATCAAGTTAATAGCATATAATAACAATAAGCTATATGACACGCTCATCAACAACATATAACCTAATCGTCAAGCTAATTGTCATTTAGCAACAACACGTTAACCTATGACATACTCATCAAAAACATATCATATAACATAATCATAAAGTTATCTAACCTAACCAACAATAGGAATGCTTACAACCACATGTTACTATCATTCTTGACTCTCTAACTCATGTGCATATAATTACACTAATCAATTAACATCTATATAACATCAAAAAACATGCACATAAACGTAATGTATATAACCCTAATGCATATAAATATCCTTAACTTACATACATGCATGCCAAACATACCATACCTATATGGTTGTTTGCTCTTACCCCAAAGTCCAATGTTGCAACCTCACTTTGATAGTTTGCATCTCCAGCTCTATATCAACCAACACATTAGTATCATAAAAACCAATAGTATCATGGCGACCTAAATTGCATACAATGATTTTATAAGGCATATTTGACCTACTATTCATGCATAACTATAACCAAGACCATACATGCATAACAACTACATAATAAACCATAAACCTTCACATGGCGACATCACTACAACCATGATCAACACCATGTAAATGAAAATATCACATGGACTACATGTATAAGGAACACATATGAAACCAACATGAAAGCATGATAAAAACAAATCCCATCCAGTCTGAGAGTTGAACCATGCTATGATACTACTCTGTAACACCCTCCTCCCATTTCTACCCAAGCAATTGGTCAACTGAGGTAAACATGTGACGAGAGGCCACTATGATATGATTCAACTTCCTAAGTCACCTTAAGTAAGTGGAACTGATAGAAACACACCATAAAAACATCCAACATCATCAACAGAACCATCAGAAGACAAGTAAGCCACTCAGACAGCCTATCCCTGGGTCCTAATGTTGTTTTATGTCTCTTGGGCCATAATCGCTCGCATGGTATGGGCAAGGGAGAGAAAAGCAACCTAAAGTCACTCTCACAGGCCTTCTTGCCAGCAACTGTTGATCAAAATTGTTAGTGTTATGCCAGCAACCTTGGGATTTAAGCCACTTTCTCAGGCTCAAAGCCCATGACACTACCCATAACTGATCCATCTCCTCAAATCAGTAAAGTAACATGGAAATGAAAGTACTAAAGAAAATACTTGTTCAGGACCTTGGCTGGATCCCTACTAGCCATCACATGCATTTTGTCAAACATATCATCAACATATAATCTACAGGTTTAAATAACATAATTAAGTGTGGGATCCCATACTTATTTGAGAATCACTATGAACCATTGTCCCCTCATTCCATTTGCTGCATTGTCATCTATTAGGTCATTGGCACATTGTCCATTCACATACAAGTAAAAACATGTTGAGATCCATACATAGATGTTGTCATAAAATGTGCATATAACCAACATAATAGGAACATAAATACAATAAACATATCAACCATCTAATCATTAAATACATCAGTACCTTTACACAAGAAAATCAGGGGAATGGATTTTTCATTAATGAATGTAATGAACCAACTGGAGATGGGACTACCACGTTCCACCCAACCCTAGAATGGTTGAGCCAAATCTCTCTTCATCCATTCGCCCCCATGTCATATTCCAATCATGAATGTGGGATCTCATAGAACACACCAATCAAAACTCATCTAGGTCTTCCAGAGGCCATCCACATCAACCCATCAAATAATGGTTCTACCTCACGGTCAAACATCACAATACCAACATCAGATCTGTCTCTATCCCAACCTTCCAGGACTCTAGATCACATGTTCCAACCTGACTCCCAAGACTAGTAACTCAACCCACAACTTTTACCGGGCTCTAGATCATTTTTCCGACCAAGGCTATGGGACTAGTAACTCAACCCACAATGTTTACTAGGATCTAGAGAGTTCGTCCAACTAAGGCTACGAGACTAGTAACTCAACCCACCAAGGGCTCTAGAGCGCTTGTCCAACCTAGGCTACAGGACTAGTAACTCATCCCAACAAGGGCTCCAAAGCATTTTTCCAACCCAGGCTATGGGACTAGTAACTCAACCCAAGCTATTTGAGGGCTCCAGAGCATTTTTCCAACCAAGGCTAAAGGACTAGTAACTCAACTCAAGTCGTTACAAGGCTCCAAATTTTTTGTCTAGCCAAGGCTTCTAGGAACTAATAGCTCAATCCAAGCCAAGGAAACCTGAGAACCAACCAGAAACAAAGAAAATAAACCCACAACACAATGGCTATCCAAGAAATGGCAAGGTTAGGCAATCCATTGTCAATCTAGGCAATCCTCCATGCCAAAACTAGTGAGGAAATTATACACGCAATTCGATACCTGCAAGACAATCTGGTGTAGTTGTTGATCTTGATGCCCTCTTGTGCTTTCCTGCTCCTCCTTTGCCTTCATCCTCCAAAAAAACATGTATTCCACACCCTCCAAGAGTTCTCCAAGAAAATTCTATGTATCCGACAGTATGAGAGAGCGAGAGGGAATATTGAGAGAGCTCCAAAATTGAACTAACCAAGTCTTGCCCATTGATCCTCATAATCCTTTTTATTAATAATGCCTCTATTTTCTTCATTTTCCATTATTTTCCTTTAATTTCCTCCTCACATGCAGCCTGTGACTTTTCACTTTCCTTTTCTCCTAATTTCCATTATTTTCATAAATAAATGTGCCAAAAAGCCTTTTTGCCTCTCTGATGCCTTAGCCATTGGCTTTTCCAATTTCCTTAGCCATAAACAACCAAATGAGCACCCCCTAGGATGTTTTCCCCACCATTTAGCTTGGAATACGCATCCCATCATCTGTGGTATTTATATATTTTTCTATGGAATTTTCACTAGGGCTGTTACAGTGCCATCCATACAATAAAAAGATACAGTACACTTATTGCAACAATTATAAATAAAAATTTGAAATGAGAACTTCCATTTTGGATTATTTCTAATTGGGGTACAAAAATTAGCATGGAATAAATGAGGATGACACCCAAATATGGGATAAAGGGTGAAACATGCTAACTAAATTAAAAAAAAATAAAATGAGTCATTAAAGGTGCTTGTCCACTCTATTTTACATCCACTGTGAAAACAAACAATTTTGAGGCTTCTTAACTATTACCCTCTAGATATTATGGTTTTGAATTTGGCAACCCTTTGACTTGGCCACAAAGTAAATTTTGTAAAATAAATGGCTATTGTCTCATTTGTCTCTACAATTTTCAAAATCATATTTTTAGAATCTTCATCAGTTAAAAAAGGAAGATTCATGAGGATGGAAGATAAGAAAAAAATTAGGGGAATATGAATAACTCAACGTGACCCCAAAATAAAAACGTTAACATGGTTTTACAACCGAAATGTGATTGATCCCCAGTGTGCATCATTTCCTAGAATTCTAAACCTCACATTGACTATTTGGTGATAGTTTATACATCCTCGTGGAAGCAAGGCTACATAAATGATTTCGAATACTATAAACTGCTATGAATTTTGGTAGAATTGTAGGGATATTCAGTTCTTCTAAGAAGAAAACCATTGCACATATAAGCCATAATTTGGAACATAGATGATTACTTCAATTTATATTTTAACAATCTTACAAATCCAAGAAAATATATTGCTTTGGAAAATATACACAACACACAATAAAAGGGGCCCAGGTATCTTTACTTCCCATGGATATTTGAACATCAACATAAATAATAAAATTGTATTAGAGGGTTGGGATCACATATGAGGTCAACAAAATGACTGTAAAGTGCAAAATCCAATAAAGTCATTCATTTACAACTTGACCAAGATATAAAAATAAAAAGAACTTGGGTGCTTATAAGAAAATTTGTTTAGAAACATGCGCTTGAAGCGTCTACTATCACTGCAAAATTCAGTTGTTCACTGTGCCATGGTTCTCACTATGCTTTAACCTACCATGTGACTCCATCAATCTGGATTCATGAAGACCATGAGGACACATTCTCTTCGATGGACTCCCAATGTGGAAATATCTCTTGCATTCAAACACTCCCCTAACAACAGTCAACCTATGTGTAATTTGTGTCTCCACTAAAATAACAGATCTACGTCACATAGCATGAGGAGCGTAAACATCGGGAAGTTGCAACTAACATGGGTAGGAACGGTGATTCACATGGTTTCACTAGAGAGGTTCCCAAACACATTCATTGTTGCTACTATAGGATGAGACGTAGAGGCCGCCCACCTACCCGCCCATATTTCTCTCACAAATTCTTTTAAACCTGACTAAGGAATGGAGATGATGATATCAATTAGAGTTACGGTAAAGGAATCAATGCACTGGTCCGTTTCCACTAACCCATAAGGAACAAAGATGGACTAACCTAAAGCACCTTTGGTCCATAAGTAAGGGATAAAGATGGAATTAACCTAAATCCCTTTGTTCAATCAATTATAGTGATTACCATGAAAACTTTACACATAATTCCTATTTTGTGCCTCATGCTCCAAGCAGTGAATGATGATGAACTGACTCAGAAGCCTGTACATAATATTGCAATATCTTTCAAGTGGTAAGCGGTATATTTCCATTGGTAAGAGGCACTTGGGGTTCTTTGTTATGGTTTTCTAGATCTCACCCCCTTTACATTGTTGTATGTTGTTAGTAATTCATTTGTTTAGTATCTTGACTATCATATGGTTAAATTTTTGTAGGTATCTCTATGATATATGCATGTGGTGAATTTTCTTGAAAGGGGATAGAATTTGTTGCTAAGTTTGGAGATTGATTTTGTATATTGTTATTTCTTAAGATTACTTTACAGGATTTTGGATGATGTCGAATGAAATGTTAGAGCATTTAGAAACTTAGTACACTAACATGGATTTCCAATGTCCAGGGATTCAAAATTGTGATCAGAGATCCATGAGTCAAGAGATTCGAAGCAATATGTATTGCAAGAGAAATGATCCATGTGACAAGAGCCATGAATATGTATTTTATTTGTGTTTCATGAGCAACGATCCGTGTTGCAAGAGCCATGAATCTGCATTTTTTGGCCTGATTTCAGTCATGGATAAGAATGAAGTGCTTTCCTATGGGAATGAAAAGGAGAAAATGAATGATTTTGCAAGGCTCTGTCCATCATACTCAACCCTTGCATGCATGCATGGACCAACCTTCCACCTACAACCCTGAATTTCCTTAAGCTACCAGTACAACAAGAGGATAGCTAGAGGAAATCTCTGTAGTGGAGGATGACGAATCTCTACAGTGTCGCTAATAAGAACTTCATAATAAAACGTCTATCGACATAATTATATAGCTATGTGATGTTATAAGTTCTAATTTAGTTATATATATATAATTATATGGCAATTATGTTATAAACTATAGTTATGGTTATGTTGTAACATGATATATATATATATATATATATATATATATATATATATATATATATGAACTATGTTATGTTATATATTTTATATATAGAACTATAATATATAAACTATGTTATGTTATATATTTTATATATAGAACTATAATATATAACTATGTGATGTTACATATATATATATATATATATATAACAAAAATTTCTTTTTTAGACTTTTTAACTTTAAAGATTAATATTTTATTTTTTAAACAAGAATTGTGTTATATTTATTTAAAAAAAAAATAGAAATAATTTAATTTTCAAATAATAAAATAAAATGAAATTTCATATTTTATAAATAGAGGTTCACTATGAGCAACCATATTCATCACGTCAATCTCAAGCTCCTACTTTACTTATTTATTGGTTATAGTTTCATTGTTTTCTGTTTTGAATTTTTTTGGGGTATTTTTTTGATCAAATTTGCTAGAAACTTAAAATGCATTTTAAATAACAAAATTTTTTAAAAAATCTAAAAATTATTTCACAAAATTCCTAAGGAAAAATTTTAAAACCTAATTAATTAATACCCAAAACATTGCAAGTAAGAAACAAATTTAAAACCTAAATTATATTTTTTTGGTGGCTTCAAAATATTTTCTAAGTTGTTTTGAAGGGTCTTTTTGTGGTTTTCGTAGTTTTTGTATAGTTGTTTTTTTTTTAATTAATTGGTTTTCATGGTTTTTGTACATAGTTGTTTTTTTTCATTAGTTTGTTACATTTTGTAAAAAAAATATTAAATAAGAAAGACAAAGGATAGAGTACCTGCCTTCATTTGAGCCTCTGCGATGTTGGTGGGGTAGTTCGTGAGATTGATTTGAAAGATTCAATGCTTGATCGAGCTCCAATAATCTCGATCAAGCTACTCTGAAACTCTCGGTTGAGGTCCCGTGGTCTATGAAAATGGCACACAGACTGCATGAGCGGTATATATTGAAAAAAAAAGGCTTGATCTAGCACTATAACTTGATTGAGCATTGTAGATCGATCAAGGGTTTGTTTTTAACCCTTGATTGAGCTACCTTTTTAGTGCCCAGGGAGCTCGATCGAGCCATTTTGTTTCCACCAAAATGTGCCCTATTTCGCCAAAAAGTGTAACCCATCTCCATGCTTGCGCCCTTGAACCAACAAATAAAGAATGATATAAAGCCTGCATCTAATCAACCATCTCCCATGTAGCATCATCAAGCCCAAAGTGCTTCTATTACACTTTAAACTGCTCGATTGCTCTGTTCCGGAGCATGAATTTTTTCCAATGCAATATGCATTGTGGTTTTGGTTGGAATTTAGCATCTTGGACATACTTCTTAAGAAATGAAACATGGAAAACATCATGGGATTTAATTGTCATAGGTAGTGCAAGTTGGTATGCCACAGATCCAATCCTCTCAAGGACCTCAAAAGCCCTGCAATATCAATGTGCCAGCTTAGCACATGATTGAATCCTCAAGGAGCTCCACTTGGGCTTGATGCAAAAGTACTTATGCTCCTTAACCTGGAACTCTTTGAATGCCCTATGTTGATCTGCATAACTTTTCTGCCTATCTTGTGCTACCTTGAAATTCCTTTTAATAACCTACATTTCATGTTCCATCTCTACAAACATATTTGGTCCAATCAACACCCTATTCACTGGATCACTCGAGCTAATAGGAGTATTACAACTCCACCCATAAAGATCCTCAAATGGAATCATCCTCAAGGATTCATGATACTCATTATTATAAGAAAACTCTACCAGTGGAAGATACTCCTCCGACTTCCACTATCAACGCATAACATACATCCTCAAGATGTCCTCAAGAATCTAGTTGGCCCTCTGTGTTTGTTCATCTGTTTGAGGATGATAAGCTACACTGAAGGCTAACTACATCCCAAAACCTACAAACAATTCCTTTCATAGCCTGGAAGTGAACTTGGCATCTCTATTTGATATGATCTTGGGAACATCATCCAACCTCACTATCTCCCTGATGAAAATATGAGCTACCTCACTAGTTGAAAGCGTAGACTTAACTGCAATGAAGTGAGCTACCTTACTTAACCTGTGATCAACAACCATGATGGAATCATCCTACATCTCACAACAAACATCTCATAATTCGACGACCTGCTGACAATACAAACATCTTACAACAAACTCAGCCACCTCTTTATTCAAGTTCCAAAAATAGTATAATTTCTTAACAGTTGTCAAAGTCTTATGATATCCTAGGTTACCTAAATATGAATTGACATGAAAATTCCTCAAGGTAAAATTCTTAAGCTCACTGTTGTTTGGCGCATAAATTTTGTTCCTTAATCTAACAAAGCCATCTGCAATGAGATGATACTCCTCAAACCTATCACCTTCACCCTGCTATTGTAACATGTTCCTCAATTGTTGATACATGTCATCATGTTGTCCTACCTGCAAGATCTTCTCTTGCAAATTTTACCCATAATAACTCATTGTTGCGATGTGATTCACCTACACTCTTCTACTAAGACCATTTGCAACCCTATTCTCCTTGCCCTTAATGTACCTGATCTTGAAGTCAAACTCATTGACGGTAGCCAACCATCTAGCTTTCCTGTCATTTAGATTAGGTTGGTTAAATAAGTACCTCTGCCCACTTCGATCACTCATCAAGATGAACCCCCTACCAAGAAGATGTTGCCTCCACATCTTCCAGGCATGAATGATAGCTGCCAACTCAAGATCATGAGTCACATAATCCTGCTCATTCTTCTTCAACTTGTTTGACTTATAGCATACTACCTGTCCTTCTTGCATTAGGACTCCACCAAGTCCCCTCTTGCAAGCATCTGTACATACCACAAAATCTTTCTCAAGATCTACAATCTTCAAGATTGGAGAATTTGTAAGAAAATGCTTCAACTGCTCAAAAACTAGCTTCACACTACTTAGTCCATTCAAACCTCTTTCACTTTTGTTGCAAAGATGTAATAGTATGGGAAATCTACAAGAAGCTCCTGATGAACCATCTACAGTAACCTGCTAGTCTGATGAATGATATAACCTCATCCACATTCCTAGGTGTCTCCCATTCCATGATAAATTTGATATTTTCTGGGTACACTATTATACTTTCCTTAGAAATAACATGCCTTAAGTAATGAACTTCAGTATGAAAGAAATTGCACTTACTTAGCTTGGTAAACAATTGTTTCTCTCTCAAAAATCTCAATATTGTTGCTATGTTCTTTGCTTGCTCTTCCTCATTCTTATAATATGTCAATATATCATCAATGAACACTATCACAAATTTGTTCAAATAAGGACGCAACACACTATTCATCAAACACATGAAAGTAGTTGCAGCATTAGTAAGACCAAAATGAACTACCACCAACTCATAATTTGCATACATTGTATGTAATGTGTTCTTGTAAATGTCCTCTTCTTTGATGTGTGCCTAATGATATCCTAATCTCAAGTCAATCTTCGAGAACACTGCTAATCTCTTTAGCTGATCAAACAAGTCATCAATCCACAAAAAAGAATACCTATTTTTTATCGTCACCTTGTTCACAGTCAATGTACAACCTGAGAGTAGTATCATGCTGCTTCACAAACAATACTGGTGCACCCCAAGGCGACACACTTGGCCTTCTGTATACCTTATCGAGCATTTCCTTAAGCTGCAAATTTAATTCCACCAATTTAGGAGTGTTCATCTTGTCAAGTGCTTTTGATGTTGGTGCTACTCTCATCATCAACTCAACATAAAAAGTCCACTTCCCTAGGAGGAACTAAATCTGAAATATCTACTGGAAATACATCTTAAAACTTGTGCAAAATCAAATACCTCTTCAATACTTCAACATCCTCAACATCCTTTCATTTGTCACTAGAAATATAAATTGCAAACAATACACACCATTTCCTGCTACTGCGCTTTTCCTGCATAGTAGTAACCAATTTCACTAATGTATAATTCTCCTTACCCTTCAAGATTGTTCTCTCTCCATCATCATTCAAGCACTCAATAGCCTTATCATAGAATTATACCTTAGTCTTGTGAATGTACAACTAATTCATGCCCATAAACATATTGTATGAACCCAAAGAAAGCACATTTAGATGTATTGATGTACACATACCGTTCAGCTCAAATGCACAAGATCTCACCCGATGATGAACTCTTTTCTTGGTCCCTGAGCCAACTGCACCAACCAAGATTTTTCATGCACTTCTTTATTCAAGCCACACTTATACACTAGGTCAGGACTGATATAACTATAGCTAGATCTAGGGTCAATCAAAATAGAAAAAACTTGATCACAAAGCTTACCTTCCATCTCAATAATAGATGTTTGATGATCAACCTACCTGTTATCCAATGTTGCATAAATCCAAGGAATACTTTTCCAACATCCCCAATTACATGTGCCTCCTAAGCACTCTAAATATGATGTATACCACCTTGATGTTGTGGAAAATCTCTCCTATGATGATCCTTGCCACAAATCCAACACTGTAAAGGCTTCCTTCCATCACCCTTATTCTACTCAGACTAAAATCCCTGTCCTCTACCAACTGCATTTAATTTCTTGTATGTCATTACATTTTCCATGTTACCTACATCCTGAGGCCTTCACCGCTTCTTATCCACTTTCCTTTAGTCTTTTCATTACCTTTCCAACCTTGCTTAGGTTCTAACTTATGCTTAGACTACTCATAACATGCTTCAACTTCCCAATTACTTCCTCCAATATTCGAGGCTCATCATACTCAATATGATCTTTAAATGTTAATGTCAATCCACTAATGAATATTTGAACCTTCATCTTCTCAACCTTAAGATATGGCACATACTTCAACATATCCAGAAACTTAGTCATATACTCTTCATCTTCCATAGACCCCATCTTCAATGCATAGAACACCTTAGCCTTATCATCATAGTATCTCTATGATAAGTACTTAATCCAAAAGAGTCTTTTGAATCCTTGACAAATCAACTCATTTGTCTTGATGCCTATGAAATGCCTCACATATTTCCACTAGATTTTTCTTTTCGTTTGAGACTGAAAATGGTTATCATGCTTTCATATTCTTTGAATAATCATGTAGCTTGTAAAATTTCTTCATCCTAGGAAACCATGCTTCTGCATCTTCTAATTTATTCAACTCCCCATCAAAGGTAGGAGGCTTGGCTTTTTTGAACTCATTCAACAAGTACTACTTGTCACTTCTCCTGTAAGGATGATAACAATGATGACCATGATGTTTACCTAAACTAGAACTAGAATAGAACCCATAACCACTACCTCTCCTGTCAAGTGTACCCATCTATTTGCCACCTTTGAAAGTATCATCCCTATCTAAACCGTGTCCTCCATGAGACCTACTACCATATGCACCATTTGTCCTTTCCTCCTATCCATAATTGATCTGTGGCTGTCCCTATCTCTACAAATCTAATAAACTCTAAAGGATCACTGCATTGACTTTTTCTTTCTTTTCCTAACCTCTAGCAAGTCTCTTTTGTGACTTAATTATCCTGTCATTATCTGCTTTGCAACTGCTGATATTTTCCTTTGAGCTCCTCAAAATATCTGCTATGTTAGGAGAGTACTCATCTCCTTGTTTCTTAACTAAACTATAAGGATAGTCACATGAACTATAATGCACCATCTCACTTGCCATCTCTCATCTTCCTCTTCCTACAAACATACCATGTCAGATAAACCAAGTCTAAACATACCTTAGTGAAGTCCACATGAGGTCATCTCATCTACACAAATTAGTCTAGATTAGCACAATATATATTTATAAATATCATCAACATATCAAACCTCATAACATGCCAACATCATCAACCTTTACATGATGACACAACTGCAACAATGACCACCATGAGAAATAAACAACATGCATGCATGATAAAAACATAGAAAATCGGACATACATACATAATAATCACATCTACCCTGAGGTCCAATGTTGCAACCTCACTCTGATACCACTATGTAACCATCTCTTCCCACATTTACCCAAATTCATCAGCTTGCTAGGGTAAGCATGAGACTAGTGTCATTATGACTTGACCTAATCCCCTAGTTCCAGTTAAGGAAGTGGGGCCTACAAATAAACCACAAACTAACATCCTACAGGGACTATAGATCACCCAGGGGCTAAAGAAACACCTCAAGTGGTCAATCCATAAGTTGGAGCCTTGTTTCACTAACCTATACCTATAACCACACCCTTTACACTGCTTGCATGTGGTTGTGAGTTTCCAACCACTCTCACAAGCCTTCCTCCATGAGGTTATGACCCTTGATCCCTAGTTTTGTGCCTATGGTCTTGGGATCTAAACCACTTTTCTATGCTAGTCTCCATACCATTGACTAAAACTTCCTGTAACTTTCTAGAATCATATTTCTCATAATGACAATGCTAATCATTTAAACTTTAAGGTAGAACTTGACCTAGAATTCCTAGAACACAATAGACATTTTGTCAAACACATGGCAAACATGTAAGCTATAAGTTATGAATGCATATCCAATCATAAGACTATGCGATTCATATAAGAAACACGAAGAAGTATTTGTGCCATCTCCACATAGTTGAGACAACACCTATTAGTCTATATATTCATCAACCATTAGATCACTAAACAAATCATGACATGAGCCATTGATAAAATAAATCATATAACCATCAAATAACCAAAAAATATCCAACATATAAAACATGGCAACTCAGCCATAATATCACCACATATTCACTAAAAGCGTACTTGAATCATAGTAGAATAATAACTCTTATTAATATATGAAACTACCAACCAAGTCAGGGACTTCCACGTACCACCCGACCATATATTAGGTTGAACTAAATCTCTCTTTCAACCAATCCCCCACATGCCATATTCCAAGCATGTATGTGGTATTTCATGGAATAAACCAATAAAAAACCTACCAAGGCTTCTAGAAGCCAAACCACCTAAACCCTCAACCACAATGATTCCACCTCTACATTTTGGAAATCACTAACACCAACCAGATTGGTCTCTACCCATGTTGTCCAGGGCTCCAAGAACTATTAACTCCACCCATATCCTTCCAGGGCTCCATAGCATTTGTCCTAACCTAGGCTCCAGGACTAGTATTTCAACCAAGTTGTTCCACGGATTCTAGAGTGTTTTTTCCAACCCACAACCATAAAAAAATGAGCACAAATCAGAAAACAAACAAAAAGAAGTGGAAAAACCTACAACACCATGACTATCTAGGAAATGGAAAGGAAAGGATAAAACCATTGTCAATCCATGAAAATATCCATGCCAATGACAACACATAATCAGAAAATCACATGCATATACCATACATCCGGAAATCAGCAAGGAAATCACACATGTAACCTTTTACTTGCAATCAAATCTAGTTGTAATTGTTGATTCAATTGTTCCCTTATGCTTTCTTGCTTTCCTTTGCCTGGTTTCTCCAATTTGAGTGAATTCTCAAGCACTCTAAGAATACTCCAAGATTTTTCTATGTGTCCAAGAGTATGAGAGAATGAGAGAATGAAATGAGAGCTCCAAAAATGAACTACCAAAAGTCATGAAATGATCCTCAGAAGCCTTATTATCATTAAGGCCTCTATATTCTTCATTTTCCTCCATTTTCCCTCTAATTTCCTTAGCATGAAAATCTATGTCTCTTCACCTCTATTTTCTTCTATTTTTCTTTATTTTCACAAATAAATGTTAATTATTTCCTATTTGTCTTTGCTAATATCCATAGGCATTAATTAATCACAAGTTATACCCATCACTATGTTTTGCCTTACGTTCAACTTGGAATACATGTCCCATGACCATGGTCTTATTTTATTTACATGGAAAATCAACCATGGGTTCTTACAATTTGAGACCAATAAACTCTAGCGGTGTTGACCTATCACTCAAGATGCAACAAATTAAAGTGATAGTATCCTAGTTGCAATTATTTTATGAATCCAATGAAAAACATTCTGCTTATGTATGTCTATTAGCACAAAAATACAATTACTACATAACATAACAAAGTCAAAGTAATGATGTACCACTTTCATAATGTAACATTATAAGATTTCATGCAAGTGGCTTCACAACTAGCCTCTCCATCCTTAGCTTAGGTGTATAATACAAAATTATTTAGAAAGAAAAAGGTAATCCTCAACCACATGCACATTTTTATTGTCATATGAATACTTGTCTTACACACATCTAGTTCAATAATTTGATGACACCATTTATTAACCCATTTTAAATGTATTCATAGATAAATTATTTCCACTATTTATGAATTGCGTTAAAATAAATTAGTTATATAAATAAAACACTCATACCATACATAGCCATAAGGGGTAAAGCTCAAAAACATCTCATAAACTAACATATTATCACTATTTGTTTGATGCTATACTCTTAGATGACTTCTTCTCCTCCTAATGTTGTTGTATTGATACTAATTCATAGGTGCTTAATTGTTAGCCTTAGGGAATTAGTATTCCTTCGGTTTGAAGGGAAAAACACGTATAGGTCTCTTCCCTTTTATATCTATTGGGGAATATGGAGGTGTAGGAATGCCACCATTTTTCAACATGTGGTCCCTTATGTGAGATTTGTTAGCCTAAGGATTGTGGCTTACTTCCAAGAGATCAGTCCTTGGAGATCTAAGCCTAATGGCATGACTTGTCTTTACAAGATTATTTATTAGTCCTCGCTAGTGGGATTTATTGATGGAGCATCCTCAGAAGGGATTTGTGGGTGTGGGGCATATATAGTCTTAAATCGTGGTCATTCCTTTTCTTTCCTCTGGCACGGGGGTGAAAGATCCAATTATAGGACTGAAGTGCTTGCATTATAGGGTATGTTTTGGTGTGCCAATTGGTTAACATTGGAGGAGCTCGTAGTTGCTAGAAACTCAAAATATATCATCAAATGGGCTCAAGATCACTCTGCTTTTGGCTTGCCTGTCGTTCACCACTAGAAGCAATAGATTCGTTTCATGTCGACATCTTTTAGAAGCGTTTAGTTTCTCTCATATTTTCCATGAGAAAAACATGGAGGTAAACCTCCTCTCCAAATGCAGGTGATCTGCTCCACTGTGCACTATATCCTTTTCATCCATTGTCGAAGGATCTTACAGTGGCTATGGAAGTTTCAAGTTCCAAGGAGCTATGTTTTTCTATATCCTTCCTTTTTTGTTTTGGCTACCATTTTCAGCTCTTGGCAGAAGGACCATGTTCTTTTCTTATCCATTAGAATATTTATTAGTCACATGTTTGTTTTCTGAGTTGGTTTTTTGCAGTCCACTCGTAATATATCGATTTTTGTAGTCATTTTGTGTTTCTGCTCTCTCCCAATTTGATCGGTTCACAATACTTGCATTTTCTTTCCCAACTAGGAGTTCCTTTTTGTGTTCCTACAACATATGGGGTTCATCAATCTTGACAGAATGTAACTATTGTTTTTTAATGAAAGCTAGTTGTTTTTTTCATGTGAAAACCAAAAATATATGGAGTAAAACACATACTACCCATTATCAAAATCAAGATGTTCAATTTCGTAATTCATTCTCATTAAAGAAAAATACTACAATTTTAACAATCCATGTTATAATTATAAGAATTCGTCAATAATTATAATTGGAATGGGGATGGGACCCACCAAACCTCTATGCTGGAAAAAAAGATACCCATGTTCATAACGCAAGTGAACAATTGTTTAATGAGGCATGGGGCATTCTCAAATTCAAGGTCAGGAGAGTATCCCGAATAACAAAATTACACGAGTGCAAATGGAAACTTCAAAACGAGGAGAACGGGTCTTTTTTGAAATAGGAATAGCTTGAATGTAATATTTTAAGTAATCCTTTGGTTTAATAGTTTATGATTTTTTACTAGTGTTATAATTTATTTTTTTAGTACAAGATGTATTTTATCTTTTATATGACATAATAAAGATAACACAATTTTATACCTCACTACTCTAACCTCTTAGATCATTGTATTTGTAGAATTGTCATTAAAGCTAGTTATGTAATATTTATATTCAAGTTTTCTTAGATCTATGTATTTGTATAATTGTCACTAAAGTTAGCTACGTAATCTTTATATTCAAGTTTTCTTTAGTATACATTAACTCCCTATTATTAAGAAGAAAGTAACCACATTAGCAAGTTTTTGACATTATACAATGCCACCATTAGGACACTTATCTAGTATTTTTATGTAAAACTACTTGGTAGGATTTTATCCACCCACAATAGTAACCAATGAAGTGACTTGACACACTATCACTAATCGTTAGCCTTCTACACTATATGTAGGAATTTACAGGGTAAGTTCCACAGAAGAATACCAAAAGGACACCGCTCACAACCAGATCTCAAATCAATACACCAGTATTTTTGACGTGGTTAAAACCCTCAGAGTGCAAGGAGGGAAACAGTCCACGGCCTGTCCCAACGTGGGTACAGACAATTTATTAATCAAAGAATGAAAATTTACATAAGCTTCTCTCATGCACGGATTACCCGAACAATGACCCTCCATGCGCTTTAAATAGAACTCATGGACCAATCGGGTGTCAAGCCACGGATCAAGTGTCGGTAATACCGAGGTGAGAGTGAACCGTCGGATCACTACATATCGTGACCGTCGGATTGTAAGTTACAAAATGTACAACGGTAAAGAAACACACTTTACCTAACTCTAACCTAACTCTATACTAGACCAAGTTGAACTTAACTATATCCTATGTGTCGGAATATCCTAACATCCCCCCTTAAGAACAACTTGGGATAGGATTGAAGGATTTACAAATATGACACAATAGGAGAAGGAAGGAGGCACTAGAGCCTATCCCCCCTTAGTGACAACTTCCTGAACTCCAAGCATATATCGAAGTTTAGTGAACTTCGCCTCTGTGA
Source organism: Pinus tabuliformis (assembly GCA_031772625.1). Taxonomy (NCBI): domain Eukaryota; kingdom Viridiplantae; phylum Streptophyta; class Pinopsida; order Pinales; family Pinaceae; genus Pinus; species Pinus tabuliformis. The sequence continues at coordinate 604,217,397 of CM062809.1, read as the reverse complement.
GAGCCTTTGTGAAGATGTCTGCAACCTGATCATCCGTTGGACAATATTGCACTTCAAGAACATGGTCAAGAATGAGCTTTCTGATGAAGTGCATGTGTAGTTCAATGTGTTTGCTGCGCTGATGCTGGACTGGATCTTTGCATAGCTGAATGGCACTTTGATTATCACACCAAAGTGTGGTTGGATGCTGCTGCTCAAAGCCAAACTCTGATAGGATCTGACGAAGCCACAAGGCTTCCTTACTAGCTTCCACGGCACCACGATACTCTGCTTCTGCTGACGAAAGAGAAATGGCAGCCTGTTTCTTACAAGCCCATGTAATAGGTCCTGAACCAAGAGTGAAGACATAACCGGCAGTAGACTTCCGATCATCAAGGTCACCAGCCCAATCAGAATCAGTGAAACCAACTAACAGAGGAGCTGCTTTGGCACTGTAATGAATCCCAAACTGTATTGTACCTCGAACATAACGAAGTATTCTTTTAGCTGCTTTCCAATGACTTTCACGGGGGTTTTGCATAAAACGAGCAACAAGGCCAACAACAAAGGAAAGATCAGGACGAGTATGGGTTAAATACAAGAGTTTTCCGACAAGTTGACGGTATAAGGTAGCATCAACTTCAGGAGAAGTACAAGAGACTGAAAGTTTGACTCCAGACTGAAAGGGAGAAGGGGCTGGCTTACAGTCTTCCATGTGAAAATGACGAAGAATATCACAAGCATACTTGGACTGGGAAAGGAAAATACCCTCTTGGGATTGCAAGACTTGAAGACCGAGAAAATAGTGTAAGTGTCCTAAGTCTGTCATTTCAAATTTCTTTTTAAGGCTGGACTTCACATGGTTTATAAGGTTGGGATCACTACCAGTAAGAATAAGATCATCAACATAAAGAACAAGGATGATGAGAGAGTTGCCCACTTTCTTGGTGTAGACAGTATTGTCAGAATGACACCTAGAAAAGCCAGATTCTAAAAGAAAGCTATCCATTTTGGCATACCAAGCTCGAGGAGCTTGCTTGAGGCCATAAAGGGATTTCTTAAGTCGACAAACGAGGCTGGAGTCTGTTTGTATGAAGCCAATGGGTTGTTCCATATAGATTTCTTCCTGCAAGTCCCCATGCAAGAAGGCAGATTTAACATCCATTTGATGGACTTCCCATTTTAAAGAGGCAGCAAGGGAAAGAACAAGGCGGATAGAGTTCATTTTGGCAACTGGAGAGAAGGTTTCAGTGTAGTCAATGCCTTCAACCTGTGAAAAGCCCTTAGCAACTAGACGAGCTTTATGTTTGTTAACTTTCCCATCTGGTCCATACTTGGTTCTGTAAACCCATTTGCATCTAACAAGTTTGCGTCCCTTTGGTAGAGGAACAAGATCCCATGTATCATTTGTCATCAATGAATGATATTCTTCATTCATAGCTGTTTCCCAATGTGGATGGCCTGAAGCTTCTGCAAAAGTGTCAGGATCATGATTCACTGGAGCTTGAGCCAGTAAAGAAGAGGCTCTTTCAAACTGAGAACGTGTACGTCGCTGATCTGTAGGATCACCGGCAAGATCACCTGCTGCATCCCGAGTAGCACGGACCCATCTTGGAAGTTGAGGATCCTGAGAAGGTGGGGAAGGATTATCATCCTCGCTTTCATCATCAGAAGAAGAAATGTTTTCAAAGATAGAAGAGATAGGAAGAGGTGGCACATCCGCCGGACTAGGCTCGCAGGCCGATTTATTTTCATCAAATTTTACATCTCTTCTAATGATAACATTTTTGGACTTAAATGGAATAAGTCTATAGCCTTTTACATCTTCAGAATATCCAACAAAAGTACATTTCTCACTCTTAGGTTCTAAGGCTTTATGCTTTTCATCTGGAATATGGGCCCATGCTTCACTTCCAAACACACGAAAGTGACTTACATCTGGTTTAATGGAACTCCAAGCTTCTTCTGGAGTGATATTCTCTAGAACCTTAGTAGGAGTGCGATTGATTATATAATTTGCACAATTAATTGCTTCGGCCCAAAAACTAAGACTGAGTCCTTTAGATTGCAGCATACAATTAGCCATTTCCTTTAAAGTGCGATTTTTCCTTTCAGCTACACCATTTTGTTGTGGAGTGTATGGAACAGTATGTTGCATTTGAATTCCATTTTCGGTGCAAAAGGTGATGAATGCATTTTTAACATATTCTCCACCATTATCAGTTCTTAGCTTAAGAATTTGATGTCCAGATTGTTTTTCAACGAATGCTTTGAAGGCCAAAAAGGTGGTAAATACTTCGCTCTTGAGTTTTAAGAAGTATACCCAAGTGCGTCTAGAGAAATCATCAATGAAAGTTAAGAAGTACTTGCAGCCAGAGAATGAAGCAACAGGAAGAGGACCACATAAATCACTGTGCACAAGCTGTAAAGGGGCTGAGGCGTGCCAAGAGGCACGTTTGTCAAAACTGTCCCGATGATGTTTTCCGAGTACACATCCGGAACAAACACCATCTTTGCAAGATACCATAGGAAGACCTGTCACCATGTTTTCTTTACATAGATGCTGAAGGGAGCGATAGTTTAAGTGACCATACCGCTCATGCCAAAGTTTGCTCACTTCATCATTATGAGCAACAAATACTGAGGGAAGATGGGATGACCCAAAGTTGTGAAACTTATACAACCTTTTGGAATCATCAGCAAGACCAGTAGCTAGAATCTGTTTAGGATCTTTTAGATCCTTGATTACAACATCATGAGGTGAAAATTCAACAATTTTACCTTCACCTGAATGAGTTATCTGATAGACAGATAGAAGGTTGCAGGATAAGTTTGGAACACATAATACATCATTGAACTGACCATTGTCTAGATGAACAGTTCCAGTCCCTACAACATTAAGAGATCTATCATCACCAACATATATATTTTTGGTGTTACAATCATTTAAAGAAGAAAACATGGCTTGGTTTTTGGCCATGTGACAAGAGGCTCCAGAATCAATGAGCCACTCATGAGAATGAGAAGAAGAAGAAGATACATTTAATGCATAACCAGACTGAGATGATTGACGATGACATGCAGAAAATGCCGTTCCGGAAGTTGAAGTTGAAGTAGGCTCCAGATGGATGTTATGTTTCTTCATTGCGGCTTCCAAGGCTTCCATCTTCTTAAAGCATTTAGATTCTAAGTGGCCATCTCGATTACAAAAGTTACAATGTCTTTCAGTCTTCTTCCATTTGTTTTTATTGGGCTTATCATATTGCTGAAATGATCTTTCATCTTGAGGCTGAGTTGGTTTAGGACCATTCCTTTGAGGATAAGACTTCTTAGGATTCTTTGAATTTGGTTGCTGCTGGGCGGCTAACGCTTTTGTGGAAGAGTTTCCAAGATTAAGAAGACCAAGGTGTAAGAGTTTTTCTTGTTCTCTTATTAAGGAATCACAAAAGGAGTCAAAGGAAGGGGGCTTGTAGTCTTTGCCTTGACAAATGAAAGCTTCCCTGGTAGAATGGAAAGTGGAAACAAATACAGAGTAGGCTGGCCCTAACTTAGTAAGGATGGAATAAATAAGGTTACCATCATCTTTCTTAACTTTAACACCTTCCAAGAGATATCTAAGGTTCTTGAATTTTGACAAGAAATCTTCAATGCAAGAAAAATTATTAGGATCCAAAGTAAGCAGCTCATTTTCAAGTTGATGGGATCTAATTTCATTTTTAATCCCAAAAACTTTAGCAAGTTTTTCTAATGCTTCATGAGGAGTTTCAATTTCTGCAATGTGGAATCTAAGATCAGGAGAAACAGACATTCCTATCAAGCCACGTGCTTGATCTTGTCGATTTTCCCATTTTTCGGCCTTGTCTTCATCTTTGGGTTTCTTCTCTTGGTCTGTGGCTATTCTGAAGAGACCTTTACTTCTAAGTAAATCTCCCATGTAGGCGACCCATTGGAAGTAGTTAGTGCTGTCAAGAATGACTTGGCATGGACTTTCCATTTTTGAAAAACAACTGAAGCTGAAGATGCTGAAAGTGAGTGGTCCAATGGATAGATCTCGAAAAAATAGGCGGTTTTAAAAAAAACGGCTCTGAAAAAGGCTTCCGGATGAAGAAGTTATGGCTTTTTGAAAAAAATTTGTTGACGTTGCCGGCAAAGTGCGCGAATGTGCGGGAATGAAAAAATCCGCCCCCACAAAATGGAGACTTGAACCCAAGACCTCTACTCTCTTAAAAGGTCTTTGAACCAATTGATCTATACAAAAGATTTGAGAGAGAGAGAGAGAGAGAGAGAGAGAGAGAGAGAGAGAGAGAGGGGGGGGGGGGGGGGGGGGCCTCGATTTGCGTGCTTGCCTTGGGAAGACTCTTTTCCCCTACAAAACACAAAACACAAAACCCAACACGAATATCCAAAGAAAAACGAACCTTACGGCTCGAAGTTAGCTTTAGCCAAAAAACTAGAAATTTAAAAAAAAATCTCAAAGTTAGCTTTTAGCCGAAAAACTAAATATTTTCCTCAATGTTTCTGATTTTCCGAGATCACACTAAGGTGCAGGGAAAAGAGCATACGCATGAGAAAAATCCTTTCTTTCTGTTTCTGATTTGCCCAGATCGCACAGAGTCGCAGGGCAAAGAGCATACGCAGAAATGAAAGGTATAGATCCGGGAAAAAAAAGGCTAAATAAACCGAAACCGAAATAAGCAGAGAGAAAATGACAGTAAACTGCAAAAAAAAACACTGTATACCTCCCGATCTGAAAAATGACGCAGCTAGGGCTACCGGAAACCTTTTCGCGTGAAACGAAAGGGGTTCCTCACTGAAACAGATGCTCCGAATGCAACAGAGTAGTCCTCTCGGCCCGAAAGCAGTCAGAAACAACAGATCTAGAAAACGACAGCCGCATGCAGTTCTACCGGCTTCAGATTTGGATCACCAACGGACGCGGCCCTCAAATAGCTCTGATACCATGTAGGAATTTACAGGGTAAGTTCCACAGAAGAATACCAAAAGGACACCGCTCACAACCAGATCTCAAATCAATACACCAGTATTTTTGACGTGGTTAAAACCCTCAGAGTGCAAGGAGGGAAACAGTCCACGGCCTGTCCCAACGTGGGTACAGACAATTTATTAATCAAAGAATGAAAATTTACATAAGCTTCTCTCATGCACGGATTACCCGAACAATGACCCTCCATGCGCTTTAAATAGAACTCATGGACCAATCGGGTGTCAAGCCACGGATCAAGTGTCAGTAATACCGAGGTGAGAGTGAACCGTCGGATCACTACATATCGTGACCGTCGGATTGTAAGTTACAAAATGTACAACGGTAAAGAAACACACTTTACCTAACTCTAACCTAACTCTATACTAGACCAAGTTGAACTTAACTATATCCTATGTGTCGGAATATCCTAACACTATATATCACATGGCTATACTCACACCACCAAGAAGTTCACTTCATCTTTAATGACAAGCTCCTTGATATATGAGGCATAATCATATTATAAGAATTCTTCTAGACATGTCACTTCTTAAGTTAAGGATGTATCAATCAACACCTTCCCGTAGAGTTCTTCCACTCTACCTATCTAGTAATCAATCTCTCCCAAAACTCAATTTCAGAAATATAACCTTATGTGCCACACAACAAATTTGAACAGCACCACCTCCATGTACATGCAAAACCCACACATCACCTCATGTGAGTTCAACCTTGATTTTTTTCCTAAGCATACCCAATCCATCCCAAACCTAATTCCTTTTTCACATAGTTTACCTTTATCGGCACCATCATACCACCTTCTAGGTTTTAAACTCGTACATAAATTACTTGCATACGAATTCTAAAAATAGAAAATAAATAATGGCGAGAGCATAAAACATAAAATAAATATACATAGAGATTTTCTCCTCGGTCCCAAAAATCGGACTACCAAATTGATTTCTCATTATATTCCTTTCAATGTTACAATATATATATATATATATATATATATATATATATATATATAAGTTGAAGCATCCATTAACCTTGGATTAGAACATAATCGTAGTTCCCTTGACCGAATCTACAAAATACCATGGACAGAAAACCATCATGCCCAAAACCATGTGCGAAAACCATGCACAAAACCATAGGTAGGTTCGCCCACCTAATATAGGGTCCAAAAAAAAAAATTCCTAGGGCACTGCAAAGAAAGTCATAGAGGGGGGCTACCACCCCCCTCAAACCCCCCGAGAGGGGGGGTTTCTGCCCCCCCTGTTGCGCCTAGTGCAACGAAGAGGGGGGGCTAATGCCCCCCATGCCCATGCGTGGGGATATTCATGGAAAGAATATAACACACACCAAACATTCTCCCACTTGTTTTCTTTCCGCGAGGGGACACAAGAGAGCTTAGTCATTGGTTCAACCCTGCAATGCCCATTGTTTCTGTACACCAAGAGAACTTCTTACTGCTCACGGACTTTGTCAATGCATCTGCAGTATTCTTCAAAGTGTCCACCTTTACTACCAACACCTTTTTGTTCTCAACCATATCCCTTACAAAGTGATACTAGACATCAATGTGCTTTGTCTTTGAATGATAAGCCGAGTTCTTTGCCAAGAAAATTTTACTTTGTCTATCATAGTCTATATATTATAGCTTGTTGTACTAACTCCATACTTGAACACAATCTCTGCAAACAATCTGCTTCCTTGCTTGCATGAGTGGCTGCCATGTATTCTGCTTCTGTAGTTGAAAGTGCCATATATACTCTCTCTTACTCGTCCAACTGACTGCACCTCCAAATAGGTTAAACACATACCCACTTGTATATCTTCTATGATCCAGATATCCAACCCAGTCTGCATCAACAAAGCCATGGATGAACAAAACTCTGTCCAATCCTTCTCTTCCTTGGTAGCACAAACCATAATCACTAGTGCCACGCAAATACCTGAAAATCCACTTCACTCTTTTCCAATTCTCCTTCCCTGGTTTTGACATAAACCTGATCAATACTCCCATTGCATGTGCAATGTATGGTCTAGTACAGACCATTGCATATATCAAGCTACTGACTGCACTTTCATATGAAACATGGGACATGTCCTCTTCCTCTTCTTGTGTCTTGGGACACAGTTCAACTGATAACTTTACACCTAGAGGAATAGGAACCTTCATCGGTTTACTATCATGCATATTAAACCTCTAAAATATTGTATTGACGTACTTCCTCTGGTTTAACCAGAGCTTCCTTTTTTCCCAATCTCGTTTAATTTCCATGTGCAAAATGTAGTTTGCAGCACCAAGATCTTTCATTTTGAATTTGGAGGAAAATTGGGTCTTCAATTCATGGATAATTTCTTTATTATTTAAAATCAACAACATATTATCGACATACAAGACCAAATAAATAACACAGTCACCAATTAATTTAAAATATACACTGTGATATGCTTTGCTTCTTGTGAAGCCAACTCCCCCTATATATGTATCAAATTTATGATACCACATCCTTGGTGACTATTTTAACCCATACAGAGACTTTTTTAACATGCATACTATTTCTTTCTTACACTTCACCGCAAAGCCTTCAGGTTACTTCATGTGATTTTTTCTTTTAGATCCCTGTGAAGAAATGTTGTCTTCACATCCATCTATTCTACCTCATAATAAAAAGTAGCAACAACAAATAAAAGTAATCTAATAGAATCTACCTTGGCAACAAAAGAAAAAATATTACCAAAATAAATTCCTATCACCTGGGAATAACCTTTTGCTACCAACTGAGCTTTGTATTTCTCCACCTTGCCTTCTACATTCATCCTATTCTTAAACACCCATTTTCTTCCAATGGGTTTCCTTCCAGCCGGCAACTCCACCAGATCCCAAACCTCATTTTTGTGAAAAGATGCCATTTCATCAACCATGGTCTCTTTCCAAAGTTTTCCATCCTCTGAATCTACTACTTCCCTGGCAGTTCTGGGTGTCATCATTAGTAATATATAAAAGAAAAATTTGAACAAAAAGTAGTTGGACTATACCTTTGTAGCTGCTTTCTTTCTTGAAATAATCTTCTCAAAGCTGGAATTTGTGGCTCTTGATCTTCTGATTCCTCTTCTGCTGTAGAGTTTGATTCTTCCTCCTTTAGCTCAAACTATATATTCTCATATTCCTTTGGTAGGACTTCATGTTTAATAACATATTTCACCTCTCTAAACACCACATCATGGTTGTACACAACCTTCCTTGTTTCTGGGTTCCAAAGCTTATAACCTTTTAAACCATCCTTATACCCAACAAAGATGTACCTTTCAGATTTACTATCCAACTTGGTTCTTTTCTCTTTTGGAACATGTACATATGCATCACATCTAAATACCCTCTGATGTGAAAGAGATGGTTTCACACTATTCCATACCTCTTATGGAGTCTTACCGTCCAACGCTAATGAAGGTGATCTATTGAATAGGTAACATGCAGTCTCCACCGACTCTGCCTAGAATTCTAGTCTTAACTGACACCACTAGACATGTTTCTTGCCTTTTCCATCAACGTCCTATTCATTCTTTCTACAACTCCAATTTGCTAAGGTGTGTATGGAGTAGTATTTTTTCATGGTATCCCACACTTCTTACAAAAATATTCAAATTCCTTCTAGTAAAACTCTCCACTGTTATCTGTCCTTACCACCTTTATCTTCTTCTCTATTTGGTTTTCCACCAGAGCATTAAATTCTTTAAACTTGTAAAATACTTCATATGTCTTCCTAAGGAAATATATCCATGTATTCCTTGAGAAGTCGTCTATAAATGATACATAGTACACAAACTTACCCAGTGATGGAACCGACATAGGTCCAAACACATCATTGTGCACAAGCTCTAATATTTGTTTTACCCTCTTAGCACCAGAGGGGAAACTCACCTGATTCTACTTCCCATATACACAATTTTAACATAAATAAAAATCCATAGAGAAATTAAACATACCTTCTACCATACTATTTCCACGAAGTATTCAAAGGTCCTTCTCTCCAATATGTCCAAGCCTTTGATGCCATAGCATGGTCTTTTCCCCAGAGACCATTAGATTTTCTGCTTCACTTTCAGAAACCATAGAATTGTTGCACCCATCAATAATAGTGCTACCCTGAAGCTTGTACATAATTCAAATCCAAACTCCCCGCATCAATATCAGTGCTTCATGAACCATCTTGCGGGTATCCTTCTCGGACATTATTTTTACACCTGCATTATCCAGCTTGCTTACATAAATTAGATTTCTGGCCAATGTAAGAATATGCAGAACACACAGAAGTGTTCTAATCCTTCAAAATTGCAAATTCAAGTTTAATTTTCCATGACCGACGATTCTAGCCTTCATGTCACCCCCTAAGAAGATATCACCACCATCATATTCATCATACTTGCAGAACCACTCCCTGTGGGAAGTGAAGTGAAAAAATGAATCTGAGTCAATCAACCATGCTTCATGATTTGCATGTATACTTGAAGAAGATGCCAAGTACACATCCCCACCTTCATCTAAGGTGGTTTTTGCCTTTGCAGAAGGAGCATCATCAGAACCCTTTCCTTTCTCAGTAGCTTTAGATCTATAGTCCTTTTTGAAGTTCCTTTTCTTTCTACATTTCTAGCACACCTTTACATGTTTTCTTGGAGATTTAAATCTCCCTCTAAATTTAAATCTCCCACTCAAGGATTTATTTGTGTTTATGTTCTGGAACTGTCCCCGTACAGATAAGGCATCACATTCTGGCCCTTCGTATTTTTCCATTTCATCTCCTCCAACAGCATGGATGATATTATTTCATCAAATTGCAAGGTAGTCGCATTGCTACCTATTAAAATAAGCAAACTATCCCACGAATTTGGTAGAGAACACAACAAACTAATGCGATTATCTTCATTTGAAATTTTAATATCAATAGATAAAAGCTAGCTTACCACAATATTAAAGGCATTGAGATGCTTTCTCACTGAGTCTCCATCCTTCATCCTCAGGTTATACAACTTTTTCCATAGGAATAATTTATTCACCAGAGACTTAGATTGGTACAAAGTCCCTAATTTGTCCCACAAAGCCTTCGCCGAAGCTTCCCCTGATACATTCAACAACACTGAATCTGAGATACATAACCATATTGTGCTCTTTGCATTTTGATCCTACTTCGCCTAGTCTTCAGCTGAAATTTTCGTTAGTTTAGTACCCAGATCTACCACGATCCACTGATCTTTATCCACAAATAGATCCTCCATCTTGAGTTTCCACAACTCAAAAATCTGACCATTAAATTTCTCAATTTCTATCTTTCCACTACTCGCCATCTTCTTTCACCACAAGAATTGATCCCATAGATCTCCCATTGAACATGGTCTACCACAGGCTCGAGAAAAACCCTTAGTAGCAAACACGTCCCCTTGAAGCCAAAACAACTCTATTGCCAAATGTAGGTTTTAACCCCGTACAACAATTACCTACATATGAATTATAAAAACATAAAATAAAAAATGGCAAAAGCATAAAACTTAAAACAAATATACGCAAAGATTTTCCCCTAGATCCCAAAACTAGGACTACCAGATTGATTTTTCATTATATTCTTTTCAATGTTACAATAGATATATACAATTGCCGAAGTATCCATAAACCTCAGTCCATTAACCTTGGATTAGAACATAACCATAGTTCCCTTGAACGGATCTACAAAATACCATGGACAAAAAATCATCATGCCTAAAACCATGTGTAAAAACCATGCACAAAACCATAGGTAGGTTTGCCCACCTAATATAGGGTCCAAAAAAAAAATTCCCTAGGGCGCTGCCCCAGATCCCGTAAAGGGGGCTACCATCACCCTCAAACCCCCCGATGGGGGGGGCTATCACTCCCCTTGTGACTCCCCCGCACGTGGGGATAGTCGTGGAAAGAATATAACACACACCTTGCAAAATATTTTTTTTCTTTGAATTCTCTAGGATCTTTTGTTAGTTGTGTATTCCAATTTTTCGATGGGATCAACCACATGGGGCCAACCTTATTCCAACAATGATTGAACACTCTTTTTGTGCTTAATGAAAACACCTCCCCTCCAAGTCTCATAATCAAATGATAAGAAAATTTTGAGCCCAATAAACTCTAGTGGTGTTGACCTATCACTCAAGATGCAACAAGTTAAAAGGATAGTATCCTAGTTGCAAGTATTTTATGAATCCAATCACAAACATTGTGCTTATTTATGCCTATTAGTACAAAATTACAATTGCTACATAACATATTGAAGTCACAATAATAATGCTCCACTATCATAATGTGACATTATAAGATTGCATGCAAATGGCTTCATAGCTAGCCTCTCCATCCTTAGCTTCAGTGCATAATAGAAAATTATTTTGAAAGAAAAAGATAATCCTCAACCACCTCCACATTTTTATTGTCATATGAATACTTGTCTTACACACATTTACTTCAATTATTTGATGACACCATTTATTATCCATTTTATTTGTATTCTTAGATATATTTTTTCCAACCATTAATGAATTAGCTTAAAATAAATTAATTATATAAATAAAACACTCATATCATACAATATTTAGGATCCCTTTGAGAGAGTAAAGCTCAAACACATCTAATAAAGTATCATCATGTCAATAAAGGGTTTGATGCTATACTCTTAGATGAATTCTTATCCTCCCAATGTTTTTGTATTGATACTAATTCATAGGTGCTTAATTTTTAGTGTTAGGGAATCAATACCATGGTATGGGAATTGGTTAAAGTGTGGGTATGCTGAGTATGCTTGTTAGAGAAGTTAACATCTTGTCACTAAAAGAGTTTATGCTATACTTTTAATGACTTCTTCTCCTCCCAACATTTTTGTATGGGTACTCTAAAATTAAAACACACTAATTGCAATCACATTTCTTTTACAAATACCCTCACCTTTCTTTGCAACAATTAGTACCTCATGGAAGCAAGAAATCAGTTACACTATCACAAAAGAAAAAAGTTATAAACTTCCCAAAATGCCTACATACGCATATATTTTTAATGACTTCTTCTCCTCCCAACATTTTTGTATGGATACTCTAAAATTAAAACACACTAATTACAAGCCCATTGCTTTTACAAATACCCTCTCACAAAAGCAACAAGTTATACACTTCCCAAAATGCCTACATATCCATATGCTTTTAATGACTTCTTCTCCTCCCAACGTTTTTGTATGGATACTCTAAAATTAAAACAAACTAATTACAAGCCCATTGCTTTTACAAATACCATGGCTTCGCTTTGTAACAATTAGTACCTCATGGGAGCAGGAAATTGGTTACATTATCACAAAAGCAACTAATTATACACTTCCCAACCCAAAATGCCTACATATGCATAGGCATGGTGTCAATGTCTATTTCACATTCAAGAATTTCCCTTTTATAAGAAAATATTTTTTCAGTGATAATTATATCAAGGAATATTTGTCGACACGTTTTGAACCAACCAAACCATTTGAACTACTATAAAGAAACAATTACTTTTAACTGGGTCAAAAAATAGGTAAAGAATTAATTTAATCACAATTTAAATAATTAAATCGGATGTATATAAATAAGTATTAATATTGTATTATAATTTTTTATTTTTCTTACATAAATTTGAAAATATTTTTGACTAAACTAAGAAAATTAATCTTTTAATTATATATATAAACAATAATCCTAGATTTCAAAATAACATTGGACATAATTTTTTTTTGTGTATATATATATATATATATATATATAAACTCCACAAATTAAAGCGAAAAATGTAGATATAGATCACAGGATCCTAAACTCGATAAATTTCTGTTGATGGTGCTGGACCCACCAACATGTCAAGGGATTGCCCCGGTAAGAAGTCTCAATTAGCCCTCATACCGTTTGTTGTAGGAGTCCCAACAGTGGGTCGTACGGTAGTGTATTGACCGCAGTTTCGCACGGTGGCAAGTAAGATGTCGCTGTTGGTAGAAAGGGTGTGACAGCTGCAGTAAGCCAATGAAGGTGCAAGAGAGGTTCTAACACACAGAGAGTGAGGTGAGTGCGCCCCTTAGAAACCTGTAATAGTACATGGCTTGGAAGGGAACACATGAGTCAAGATGCATCACAAGCTGGAAAGCAAGTTAGCGAGTAATCCAAAGTGATGGTTAAACCAACAAGACATTTCAGAAAGATTCATACATACTTATACGGAATAGTCCATATATGCGTGCATAAGCAAACAAATACATATATCATTTAGAGTAAACCAGATAGCATTGAATACAGTACAACATATACATGAAACATGTTGGCTCTGTTATATTGAGAAGTGTAAGTTCCAATCATATAATACATCCATGTCCAACCACTAGTTCCGATAGTGGAACGTTACAACCACAACCGCCTACTACTCTAAAGAGATATACTAGCTCTGTGCAATGGAGAAGGCAAGGCACATTATAACACTGTCCAACTGTCTCTAAGATAGTTTTATCGGAAGCTTGGCTGACCAAAAGTCTATACAATGAGTTATGAGGTGTTATTTATAGCAAAGGGTAGGGTGATCCTTGACATCGCCCTTTGGGACCGTTCATCTACCCTCATGACTCTTCAACTACTCTATGACTGTTACATTCAACTATTGACACTTGAACTTCCATTTGACAAGACGTTACATTACAATGCACATGTGCCCATGTGAAAAAAAATGACTTGAGCAAGCCATGCAAGACATCATTGACACTTGAACCGTTGTGGTGAGACCAATTCTTTGACATGCTTGTAATGGTCGAAGGTGATGAGCTGATGCCAAGCTTGGTTGTCTGTGATGGTGTTCATGCGCTCAATGGTGACATCTTGTTGAAGTGAATTCTTGCCTTCGTTGCATCCAGGTGCACTGATATGGCTCCTCTGTCCAACTCATATGATAGCATGCGCATGGTTGTCCTGATGTGACCGGACCAACAACATGTTGATGAATAGTGTCTACGCTGCTCTCCAAGCATGTGCTGGTGGGCGTGTGCATCAACTTGTTGAGGTACATGTTTAGCTCTAGTCAGACTTGCTTCTTGTCTTCGCCTCAATGAGTGTGCCAAATGGTGGGATCGCATGCATGCACACAATGATATACATGCTGCTGCATTCCCTTGCATGTGATCAATAACACTGCTCACCTTGTCTGCTCCATGCCATTTGCTGGGATGGATCTATAACTTGTACGTGTGTAGTTTCATTCATGAGTGCATGTTGTGCCCGCTGTTGTACTTATTCCTACTGCAACTCATTCTCTTGTCTATGCAGCTCTTGTTCTTACTTGAGTTGCTGCTTCATCACATGCAACTCCTTCTCTGTTCCGTTCTCTACGATCACACGATATTCATGTTGCGTCGTCACCTCATAGCCTGAGTCTCCAAAGTTGTTTTCATCACAAGTTGATCTTCTTGACTTTGCAGCTTTGTTTCGCCTCTGTGTTGTCAACAAACTTCCTTTTGCGTTCGTTGCATCCGGTACGCTGCCTTCACCTGTTTTTGATGGTGCTACTTTTTGTGATGCTATTTTCATCATACCTTGATGTCTTTGTCTACGAACAACTCGATGTCTTCGTGGGTAGGCAATTTCATAGACACTTGATCGACTGCATCCCCAAGTGTGCTCTGAACAGTGTCTTCAATTGTGCTCTCCTGGAAACCATTGTACCTATGCTGCTGAGAGGAAGATGAACACCTGTAATACCTAGAGACATGGCAACACTCATGGCAAGCAATATTTCAGTTGAAAACCAAAACGCACTTGAGAAATCACTTGAAACATACTTGTTTGACTGATCATGAAGGTTGCGCAATTTTCACCGGGGGGTCGGGAGACTGTCTGCCAAAACTACGTAAGGCACAGTTTGGGCTGTGAGTAAGCTGACTGACTACTGGAACTGCGCAATGCATAGTCCAGCTTGACCTACTAAGGACTGAAATTGTGCAATGCGCAATTTGAGTCAGCAGTGACATGCACCAGCAAACTGCATTGCATAGTTTCCGGGGCCAACATAACACTGCTTCCAAGAATTTCTCAATGCATGCCTGGAGGTCAATGCTTGGCTAGACTTGCACAATCTCTGGAGGGAAGGTAGAGCCTTCGCTTCCGGAAATGCGTAGTGCTAGCCGAGAAAAGCACGGTCCGGGCCAATACAACACATTTCGGCTGATGGACAACTGAAAACATGAGAAGTGTGAATGCATGATGAGATGAGTGCAAACAAGAGTGAATGATCATTCATGCAAACAACAAGTGTAAGATTCAAAAAATGGGAAAGAATGCATGTGTGTGAAGCGAGTTGCCGCAACGACAACCGTCCGTGCAAAACAGTGTCATGCATGCGACAACAGTGAGATGCGAATGAAAACTAAAATGATGCTTCTACAAGCTAAAATGCATCAAAACGACAACAAGCGCTCACTTAAATCAAGTAGACATCAATCACACAAAGCAAAACACAAAAAGCGACAGAAATGTAACACAAGCCATGGAAGGCAAGTTTACCCCAAAACAACTGAGCTAAATGTGTCGATGACTCCTAGATGCAATGTGGGATGTCAGAGCTGCAAGGTCGATGTGAGGAGTGAGCACTGCAACATTCGATTCATGAGTTTCGATAAAATCGAAGATGTGACGTGCATGCCGCAAATATAGGAAGAACGACACTTGTTTCTAAAATGATCTTTGTATGCAACATCCAGTTGCTAAAAGTAGATTTGTGAATCAAGGGATGTTTTTGCATGCTGCCTTGGAGAAGCCACTGATGCATGCAAATCAATTTTGCTCGGTCTCGGAGGGAACAAGTCAACTCAACTGCACATGCAACAGTATGCTCAGTTGGGAGGAAAAAATGCGAATTTCTGGGAGGGAGCTGGGCTGGCTACCCAGAGGGATTGCATAATTTTTTAGCATAGCAACTGACTACTGTCCAGAATTGCGCAATTTCTGGGCTGAGTAATCGTGCTGAGAGGAATTGCGCAATTTTTCCAGTGAGCAGTGATAGGAAGATTTGCACAATTCTAGAGCCCAGGAGGCTACGAGACAGAATTGCGCAATTTCTGAAAAGAAGGTTGGTTCCCCTCGATAATTGCATAATTTCTTGAGGGCACTGCTAAGCCTGCAGCTGGACCAAGTCCGGTGAAACATCCTATGAGGGAGATGCAACAAACTTTCATGGGCAGTGTGTCATTCTGCAAGAAAATCACTGAAACTTGTGTATTTGACAGGGCAAGAAATGCTGCCATGAAAGGTTGGTAGGGAAACTCCAAAACGAAGCTAAGGCAAAATTTTGAAAAATGGATATAGCGCTACAACACTTTTCCTTTTGCATAAAGTGAACCAGGTTCCCATAAATGAAATAGAGAGAATGTTCCATGCCCAAATAAACCCCAGAGAAATGGATGGTGAAACGATTTTAACGTGCATGAATTTGAGACACGGCAACTTCAAGCGTAAGATGCCGTAAGTAAAATTGGATGATGCAAGCACTTGCGAGAAAGCTGGTCTAGATTCGCTCGGACACTGATATTAATGGATTGTAGGTTTGAAACGGTCATTGTCAAGAAATTACTTAATTTTCCAAATGAAACACAACTCACCATTCAAATAAACTTCCCTCTCCGATCAGATCATCCAGCTGGCAGACACGGATACTAATGGATTGTTGCAGGTTTCAATCCTTATTATTAAGAAAGTCTGTCAATTTTCAAAATTAAGCACAGCTCATGAATCGGATAAACATTCCCTTCCCTTTCCAATTTGATTATGCAGCTGGCCTGGCAGCTTCACGACCTTCAATCAACTGCTTTACTGTGACAGTGCTGGAGCAGTTGATTGATGTATTAAATTAGTCTTTTTATTAATGATTTGTTATTTAATTATGGAAAATTTTGTAAGCATTTATTGTTTAGGCTAACTACAGTGTTTGATTTAAGATAGAGATTGACTAAAAGACAGGATACCCAGTATCAAAATCTAGATATTCAATTTCGTAATTCTTTCTCATTAAAGCAACAGACTACAATTTTAAATAATTATAAGAATCCCTCAAAAATCCCAAGAGATTTGTTAAGGAAAAGTCCAAAATATAAGAACTGTTAGTCACACGACTACTGGTGATAGCATTAACTGAGAAGCCTGATTCATGCACTTGTTACTCCATAAAAGCAGGCTTAGTCAACTGTTGCACAGGATCGAGCTGAAGGAAAACGCATGTCAGGATCATGCCGCGAAGATAGCGATATTAACTTCTATGGCACGCTACGGGGTTTACATCATTGCACCCACATGGCTTCCCCGCCGAGCAGGGACTCCTGGTCAATCTACAGTTCAAATACAGGTGTCATAAGCCGTGTACAGATCAACCTCTCCCTAAAACCTCCTCATTTTGGATGTCTGTGTTTGACTAGGATTGGCAACGACATGGCACAACCTCACGCGCTATGGCATCGTGGACAACACGGAAGGATAATATTTTGAGGGATATTTAGAATATAATATACCAGAGACTCCGAGTATTGATCAGAAATGATTGTGACTTTGAAGCACACGGTGACGGAAGTAGAATATTGCATATTTTACAGTGTGGGTTGAAGTGTTACGCAGGGGAGTTTCCTACTGGTCTAGGTTTGCCTTTGAGCGGTCAGTGATCTTTGCCGGTGTTCAGGTTTCTTGGGTAGTTTTATTATTTTTCTTTGTTTAAGTTTACGGAGGTGTATATATTTTTTTGATTACTATTCTGGTTTTAATGAGTGCATTTTATTGGTGTTTTAGTTTTAATCTTAACATTTTATTGAGGGTAGATTTGTTATTTGGACCGGAAAAATCATATTTGTATCACTACAATTTTTTTCTATGTATTTTACGAAGTTGTATCTATCCTATTCATTTGTAAAAAGTCCACCCTATCCTGTAGCTTCTAAAAACACATGTTATTCCATTTCAGATTATTCTTCACCGTCTAACCTACCCTACGGTACAATTTCTTATAATGACTTGCGGAAAATAGGCCACTGACAGTGAATTGTGAGGAAATAAACCCCCAACTTCATGTTATCTGTCAAAAAAATTGCAAGCAATAGATGTTACAATTTTATATTGACAAAGTGCGTAGTGTTCAGCGCGTGACTCTGGCCTGCGATTATATTTTCTATTGTTTCTTCTCCCACTGACCCACTTCCATCCCCACCGGCTTAGGGGTTAGCCATTCAATGTTCTTACCACTCTTTTGGTTTATACTCTTATAAAAACCTCATTGGTGTCAAATTGCAAGCCCAAGATTTAGACTTGATTTTCTGTGCCTATATGATGTTTTTAGTTCATCTGGTTTGATCAATCATATCCCTGTCCTTGAGTCTAGAGCCCCTTCAACGCGGCAATAGTTATTTCATCAACGCTAGATATTTTACAGAAAGGTCAGAAATGATGGGCAAATATATTTTCTTGGGTTTGACATTAATCCTGCTTCACTTCCTCCATGGAGATAGTTTGAAGATGGGGATGAAAATGATCCACCGCCATTCCATACATAGCCCTCTTTACAGGCACTTCCCAAGCAAGCACCAGGCCATGCAAGCGCTCATTAGCGTCGACTCCACCAGAATAAGTTCCCATCATGTGCAATCCATGGCTCCTGCTTCGCCTCCGGTGGGCTCGAACGTCGGACCTAAGACAGAATTTGAAATGCCAATAGCCTCTGCTGCAACTCTGGGAACGGCGCTTTACTTCGTAGAGCTCTATGTTGGTTCTCCTCCTCAGAAAATCCTGCCTATAGCGGACACAGGTAGCAATCTCGTGTGGGTGAACTGCAATCCCTGCCAGAATTGTAGCTTTTTTGATCCCAACAGATCCTCGTCTTTATCGTATGTCCCTTGTTACTCCAAAGAATGCTACGCTCTCTCTTCCACGTTATCATGCATTTTTAGGCCCAAAATGGCCTGCAAATACAGCTATGGATACATGGACAACTCTTCCACAACAGGTGCATATATACATGAAACGATTACGTTGAATTCTACATCTGGGAAGTCATTGAAGGCAGACAAAGTGTTGATGGGATGTGGATTTGATAACCAAGGCCAGACAGATATTGGCTCTGCAGGCGTGCTGGGGTTAGGTCAAGGACCCAATTCATTTGCAACACAGACAGCCAGTTTATATGGAGGCAAATTCTCTTACTGCTTAGGAAACTATCTGGAGCCGGCCACATTGACAAGCTCTCTGGTATTCGGTGACATCATCCAAGAATCAGGTGCCTCTTTATTGAGAAAGCCAATTCAATATACTCCGATTCTGCAGGGAGGATCATCATTCTATTACGTGGGTATTGAAGAAATCGCCATAAATGGAGAGAAACTTCCGATATCCATCAGAACTTGGGAGATGGATGAATTTGGCAACGGAGGGACAATAATAGACTCTGGGACTTCACTCACCTATTTAGCAGAGGATGCCTATGAAACAATACTGGAGGCCCTGAATGTGGCAATTACATATCCAAGGGCTACAATATCGTCTCCACAGCAGTTTGATCTCTGCTTCAACACTTCCGGTGTGAGTGAATTGAAATTGCCTGAATTTTCAATTGTTTTAGAAGGAGGAAAAACGTTCAGTCCACCACCAGAGAATTATATCCTGCAGATCGAGGACGACGTCAGTTGCCTGGGACTCAGACCCATTACAGCACCTTCCCCAAGTATTATTGGGAATCTTTTACAGCAAAATTTCTTTCTTCAGTACAACGTCCAGCAATCTCTTCTTGGGTTTGCTCCTGCTGATTGTTCAGTCCATAAATGAAGGCGAAATTGAATAATTTTCGATTGGAGTCTTCACTCCAGACTGAAATTGAATTTATTTTTTTGTAATAATGCTGTTTAATCTTCAATAAACACATCTCGTCGCTGTTGGTGGCGGTTTCAATCTGGTAATCTTTTGTAACAGTAAACAAACGAGAAGCTCTTCTCTCTCCATTGATGGAAAGGGAAAGCAACAGGCCATTCTCAAGCGATACATCTTCACGTTCATTGTTTTTATTTCTTCATTACACATTCATTGTTTTTGGGTAGGTGATTTTGTAACTGTCCGTCTCGGCGGCGGTGCCAGGGAAAAACCCCAAAAAATACGAGGTATATGAGAATATTGAATATTTGGATTATGAAAGTGTAACGATAAAAACGCGGTTTCCCTTTTCTAATTCCATGGTATCTTGAATCCATGATACATTTCCCATCTCATGAAATCCTCTTAGATACTCGGAGTCTTAGTATCCCAGTAGAATAATATTACTCTCTTTGAATTCGAATAGGTAACTAAATATCAGTCTCAACGTCCTACTCTCTTTGAATTTGAATATGTAACTAGATACTCTTACTCTTAGTATCCAAGTAGAAGACTCATACTTGCATATTCTTGAATTTGAACATGTAACTCTCAAGTATAAGACTTATTTAAATTGTACTATATGATATTATTAATGAAGTAGAAGACTCATACTTGGATATTTTTGAATTTGAACATGTAACTCTCAAGTATAAGACTTATTTAAATTATACTATATGATATTATTAATGAATTTAGAGATAATAGATGCTTTAAAAATATTTTTTGTACCAATATTTATAAATGTAATGTTTAATATAATTATTTATGGTTTATAAACATATTTTTGATATACTATTTTGTATGTTATTGTAAATTGTTAGATTGTATTTTTCTTCGTTAATTAAGTATTATATTTATTTGAAAGAATGATGCAAAATATAATGTGCCTAATGGTTAAGAGCATGTGCTTTCTCATAAGAGGTCAGAGGTTCAAAGCCAAAGGTAGGTAGAGTATATATGCCTTCATAGACTTGCAGTCAAATTGTTGTGATAATAATAATAAATTTGATGCATTCGTAATGATCTATTGTATACTTCAGGATAAAAGGACAATAAGGATAGAGAACCCATATGTTTTTATAAAAGAACCCAAGGCTTTTCTCACCATGTGTCCATATACCATAAGACTCTTCTTGGCACGTGTTAGTAGACAACAGGGTCATTGGTCCACATAATATTGACCCACTTCTCAACACATGTAAATAAATTGTAGGGCCACATGTCAATGTGTATAATAGGGCAAATTATTTCCATGTGTTACCAAACTATAACGATACACATGACATAGCATAAGGCTACTTACCACCACATTCCAACACACTCTAGGGCCTAGTGTGGACATAGCATAAATCCACTCATTAATGCATGTTAATGCACAATACAACCATGTGTCCCTATAGCATAAGACTATAGTGGCCACGTCAATAAAGTGCAAGGTCACGAGTCATTATAGCATAGGGCCATCTAGCATTGTTTCATTAGGCCACTTGTTGCCACATGTTAGTGTAGCATAAGGTCACATGTCACTATGTTTCAATGTAAAATAAGGTTATTCAGTGTATGGTAGGGCCATGTTTCAAAGTGGCATCAAGCAATGTGCCACCATGTGTGTCTTTGTAACATATGGTCACATTGTAATGTCCATAATTTTTTATTTACTACCTAAAGAAGTTAGTGGAGACTCTTGGGGTTGTATAGGAGTGAGGCTATGCCATTGGTGGGATAGAGGGGCTAATACAAGGAGGCAATGCACACCAATGGAGAGATAGTGTGTGTGATTTTGGGACGTAGGTGGGGTCCAATAAGGAGGCAATGGGTGCCACTAGAATGGGAGTGCGATTTTGGAGGCAAGGTGGGGCCACCAAGGAGAGCATATGCGACTAAGCTTATTTAAACGTAAGGATGGGTCACTCTAGAGCATCTTTTGGACTATTGCACTTATTATTTTTTACCTCTTGTGAGATGTTTAGTGCAAGAGCTTGGAGTGTTGCTTAGCACAAGGGTTTCAAGGGGAATCCACACTTGTTTAAGAGAACTTTATGTGTCTCTCTAGTTGGGAATTTGGGGAGTCTATTACAGGGAAACCACTAAGCATCAACTTCATCATTTCAAGTCTGCATTGTGGACTTCCTTGGTATAGAGGAAATTCACATTGGATTATACATTGGGCCAACTTCAATGATTTGGGAGTAAGAGTTGAGGGGTCTATTCCTACCCTTTTGAGCTGGCAAGTTTGGAGTATTTTTCAGATAGAAGAAAAGGGATTTTGTGGAGGACAAATTCCTCAATTTCTTGCAGTGTGTGGGCCTCTCTGGGAAAATCCTATGTAGGCATAAGAGTGATGGGCCTCCTAAATAGGTATCAATCTGTTAGGAAACCAACTCACAAAAAGATAAAAAGATAGATCAACACCTTAGAATTTAGCCTCTTTGAGGGGGCAACCTCCTTTACATTACACAAATGAACAATTATTGGATGATTCAAATGACACAACCTCCTTTCTATATATAGGAGTCTAAGGGGACATAATATAACCAAGCCGACCTAACAATAATAATATAAAGACACAAAAATAATAATAGTGGGATTCTATGGGGCACAATAATAACAATATGGGGACAATAGGTGCACAACAATAACAATAAGGGATACAATGACAATAGTAATGGGGGAATCACTAGTATTATAGGGACCTAACATGCCCCTCTCCTTCAAAAAAGTGTTGTCCTCAATGCTTGAGTAGTTCTAGGTGCCTCTGTATAAATTCTCATCCTCCCATGTGGAATATTGAATGTGTAAGTTCTTCCACTTGATGCGATACTCTGAAATTGATCAATTTCGTAGCTGTCGAGTTCTTGTCTCTTTGACTGCTTCATGCTCCAATATGATTTTTCCTTCCTCATCAAGTTCTGGCAATATTGTTTGAACTGGAATCTTGTCACCTATAACCTTCTTTAAGCATGAAACATGGAAAACTGGGTGCATTCGGAAGCTGCAGAAAGTTCCAATTTGTATGCCATAGTACATATCTTTTGCAACACCTTGTATGTACCATAATACTTTGGTGATAATTTATTATCCTTCTTAGCTTGCTTGAGGGACGTTTGTTTATATTGTTCTAGCTGTAGGAATACCGAATCACCTACATCAAAACTTATTTCACTGCGATGTTGATCTGCCTGCTGTTTCATTCTATTCTGCACCAAGGTAAGGTTATCCTTTAAGAGTTGGAGAACTTGTTGTTGATGCTCGATGTGATCTTCCACTGCTTGAACCTTAGAATTTTCTCTTAAATATGATGTGATGGATGGTGGATGATATCCATAATGTGACATAAATGGGGTCATTTTTGTTGCAGTATGGAAGGAAGTGTTATACCACCATTCAGCGAGAGGCAACCATTTGACCCATTGTGTTTGTTTATTAGATACAAAGAAACGAAGATATCCTTCCAAACATTTTTTTACTATCTCAGTTTTTCCATCAGATTGAGGATGATAAGATGAGCTATGAGCTAACTGAGTCCCAAGAAAAGAAAATAATTTTGTCTAAAACTTTCCAGTGAAAATGGGATCTCTATCACTTACAATAATCTTTGGGTCTCCATGTAGCTTTTGAATTGTTTCCATAAATGCAGTAGAGAACTGTACTCGCTTTAAATGGATGAGGTAATGCACAAAAGTGTGCATACTTGGTAAGTCTATCAACTACCACCATGATAACACTCTTTCCTTTGGACTTGGGTAAACCTATGATAAAATCCATTGAAACCTCCTCCCAACGTTGGCTTAGAATGGATAAGGGTTGTAATAGTCGTGGGGTCCTAATTGTTTCAACTTTATTTTGTTGGCAAATCAAACATTCCACCACAAAATTTTGAATATCCGATTTAAGGTCATCCAAAAAAAATCCTTCTTAACCCTGTGGAAGGTTTTTAGAAATCCTGAGTGCCCTCCTAAGGGAGAGGTGTGCAATTCCCTAAGAATCTTTTATTTGAGTTGGGAATTCTTACATAGGTATAACCAATCCTTGTACCACAATGAATCATTTTTCCAGCTAAATGTATCAGATGTACTGGGATCTTGTTGTATCTTTTGAATGAGTGCCCACACTTACTTGTCATTCTTCCATTCATCCCTTGCTTCATTTATCCAATCTGGTTGGATAATAGAAATGGTGTAAAGAAATGCTACCATATCCTCATCCTTTATTGAGAGTGCATTTACCACAACATTTTGATTCCCTTTTTTGTAGATGATTTCAAAGTCATAGACCAACATCTTTGTGACCCATTTTTGCTGCTCTTCTGAACATAATCTTTGTTCCAAAAAGTATTTAAGATTATCATGATCTGTTTTTACCTTGAAGTGTCTTCCCATTAGGTAGGGTCGCCATTTCTTAAGTGCATGTAGTATTTCCAACATTTCCTTCTCATAAACAACTTTGTGTAAATATCTTCCTTTGATTGGACGACTTTCGAAAGAAATGGGTCTTTTTTCTTGCATTAAAACAAAACCAATTCCATTTCCTGAGGCATCGCATTCCATAATAAAGGTTTTTGTGAAGTCCAATGTAGCTAAGACTAGTGCTTGGCACATTGCCTCTTTAAGATGTCCAAAGGCCTTCGTTGCTTCTAGAGTCCACGAGAATGCATCTTTCTTCAATAGTGTTGTTAGAGGTGTTGCTATTCTCCCATAATTCTTAAAAAACTTGCAATAATACCTTGTCAACCCGAGAAATCCTCGTAGATGCTTTATGGATGTGGGGATTTTCCATTCCTTAATGGTTTTCATTTTTCTAGGGTCTACCTTAACACCTTTATGAGATACAATATGACCCAGATATTCCACCTCTTGTACTCTAAAGAAACATTTGGACATTTTTGCATATAATTGTTTCTCCTCCAATAGTTTGAGAACCATGTCAACATGTTGGACATGATCCTTCCAAGACTTGTTGTAGATTAATATATCATCAAAAAATACTAACACAAATTTTCTAAGGAAGGGTTTGAAAATGGAATTCATCAAACCTTCAAATGTAGAAGGTAATGAACCTCATGAGTTCTAAATGTTGTTTTTGGAATGTATTCAGTCTTCATTCTGATTTGATGATATCCTGAATGAAGATCCAACTTGGTGAAGTAAATTGATCCATGCAATTCATCCAATAATTCATCAATGACAGGAATGGGAAATTTATCTTTAATAGTGAGCTTGTTGAGCTCGCTATAATCTGGACATATGTGCCATGATCCATCCTTCTTGTGAACCAATATTACTGGAGCAGAGAAAGAACTTTGACGAGGTTGAATTATACTAGCCTCTAGCATTTCTGCAACCATACATTCAATTTCACTCTTTTGGACATAGGGATATCTGTAAGGCTTAATGTTTGGAGGAACACTTCCTAGAATCAAATTGATAGCATGATCATGATCACGAATAGGTGGGAGGCCTTTGGGAGTCTCAAATACCTTGGAATGATTGTCCAAGACTTTTTGGATATCTGGAGAAATGGATGATTTCGATGTGGGAACATCTAGTGAACATAATTGTGCAATTATGCCTCGTTGTTCTTTCTTTAGAAGCTTTGTCATTCCATTAGAGCTGATTATCTTTCTCGGTTTCCCTGTGATACCCCTTAATTCAATTTCCTTTCCTTCTGAAGAGAATTTCATGAAAAGTTCTTGAAAATTAAAAGCTATTGTACCCAAGGATTGTATCCATTGGACTCCTAGTACAACATCAGCACCACCCATTGGAATGGAAAGCATTGGGCTATTCAATACATATTATCCCATGGATAACTTGATATTATGGCACTTTCCTAAGCAATTTATGGTTCCTTCACTTGCAACCATCACTTGACACTCTGGTGCTGGATATAGGAAGAAATTCAATTCTTTGGCTATCTTATAATGAATAAAATTATGGGTACTTCCCGAATCAATCAACACTATTACCTTTTTCTTCTTGATATGCCCTTCTATCTAGATAGTTTGAGGAGTGGTTATTCCATCCAATGCATTACAAGATATGGTTGGATTCATTTCTTTTTTTTCTAGTGTTTTTTCCCAGTGTATATCCTCTTCTTTTGATGTTTCTTGTTCCTTTTCTTCCTCCTCTTCACAATCTATGTAAAATAATTTCTTCTCGACACACTTATGACCTTTAGTGTATTTGTTATCACAACTGTAACAAAGCCCTTTTGCTCTTTTTTCTTCCAATTTTTGTGGTGTCAACCTTATAGGTTGTGGATGGCTAGGGGCAGCAACACTTCCATCTTTATGATTGTGAGTGGTAGGCTTCCTTGTTTCCATAATTTTGCTTTCCATTTTTGTTTCCAACTTGAATTCCTTCTCCAATGAATCTGGGTCCCAAAGGCGAACCTCATGTTGGATGTTATCTTTTAAAGTCCCTATGAACATATCAATCTGATGCTCCGCTAGAATATCTTTTACCCTTATATTCAATTTTTGGAAGTCCTCAATGTGCTCCATCATTGAACCCTTTTGTTTGAGATTCATCAATTAGCTAAAAAAGTGTTGCTTTTTGTATCCTCATAATGTGCTATCATTTCATCCGTAAAAATAGCCCAAGTGACAATTTTTTTATGAGAGCAAAGCCATTGATACCATACAAACTAATTTGGTTCCAAAAATAAAGTTGCAATGCATACCTTTTGTGTGTTTTGCACATTATGGAGACTGAAAAATTGCTCCATATATAGTATCCATGTTTCGGGATCCTTGCCATCAAACTTCCTCATATCGATCTTTGGAACATGGTGGTTCTTCAATCCAATGTTAGAGTCTATGAAATCATGATTAACATTTATTTTGTTCTCATCATGAGTTTCCTTTACTACCCTTTCACCATTAGTAAGCATTTCTTGTAGAAACTTTGTCAAATCTGTCTTCAAATCTTCCATGCCTGTCTTCAAATCTGTCTTCAAATCGTCCATCTTAGTTTCCACGCCATCCATCTTAGCTTCCACGTCGTCCATCTTAGCTTCCACGCCATTCATCTTAGCTTCCATGCCATTCATCTTAGCTTCTACGCCTTTCTTTAAACCATTCATCTTAGCTTCTACGTCTTTCTTTAAATCATCCATCTTAGCTTCTGTTACTTTTTGTGCGAGTGACATTTGTTGTACTTGGTCTTGTAATTTTGATATATCATGTTGCATTTCTTCCTCTTCTTCATGAGTCATGCTAGAGATTTCATGTTGCTTACTAGGTGTTTCCATTTTCTCTCTTAGAGGCATCAATTATCGATAATAATGCTTCACTATGCCCTTTGAATTCCTTCAAACTAATTTTTCAAACCAAGCTCATGCAAAAATTGAAAAAAAATAAAACTACACACCTTTTTTTTTTCACTTTGTAGGAGCATGATATTGAATCTAATGTATTTTTGTGATTTCATCTCTTCTAGTTCTAAAATCGCGACCTGCGATAGCCCTCTGTGTCCTCTTTCCAATGCCACTATTTTGATTGAAATTGAATTCTCTAAGAAAGATTTATGCACAATCTCCCAAGATGACCTGATTATATACCTTTTCATAAGAGAAAACTTGTATGAAGTGCCACGTGTCATATTTTTGACCTTTGGATCTCAAAAATATATACATGAAACTACAGGCTGTCCTCTTTCTATAACTTTTGACGAAATTTCAATTTGATGCTCAAAGAGATAGTTATGACGATTTTCCCACGATGACCTGTTTGGAATGTAATTCGGGGCTCTGAAAAAACCCTAACTTCCTCAGGATATATCTCTGAAACTATAGAGAGACAGGATCTAAAATTCGGAGCCGAGGTTTAGACCGATTTCTTCTCAAATGGGTATTTTGGTTAGCTTCTGAAACTTTGTAGCAAAAGAGTTATAGCGAAAATCCCACGATGACCTATTTTAGCTTAAATTCTGGAGCTTGCAAAAGCTCTAACTTCCTCAGATCATATCTCCGAAAATATAGTGAGACAAGCTCTGAAATTCAGACCTGAGGTTCAGTAGGATTTCATCGCTAATGGGTTTCGCTTTTTTCTTTTGAAACATCGCAGAAAAAATTATAGTGAAAATTCCACGATGACCTATTTGGAGCAGCGAAACCCTAGAATCTAAAGCTCTGATACCAAATGTTAGGGAACCAGCTCAAAAAAGGATAAAAAGATAGATCAATGCCTTAGAAATCAGCCTCTTCGAGGGGGAAACCTCCTTTACGTTACACAAATGAACAATTATTGGATGATTCAAATGACAAAACCTCCTTTCTATATGTAGGAGTCTAAGGGGACACAATATAACTAAGATGACCTAACAATAATAATATAAATGCACAAAAATAACAATAGTGGGATTCTATGGGGCACAATAATAACAATATGGGGACAATAGGGGCACAACAATAACAACAAGGGATACAATGACAATAGTAATTGGGGAATCACTAGTATTATAGGGACCTAACACAATCAAGGCCATTTGGCCATCATTCATAATACATTTACCTCTCTCTTTGCATTTGATGACATATTTTTGGACTATAATGTGTTTATTAGGAGATTAAGAAATATTTGTCATATCCTATAGCCTAACATGTTAAATGTGTGGGAAATATAGATATTTATTTTGCGTAAGTACATTGGAGACCAGTTGGAGGGAATGTAGAAGGCTCATTCCCTGCATTAACTCACCAAAAAATCGGTTGGCTATTAGGCAATTACTTCACTCAGTGGCTGTGAGGATATCAAGGAACTAGATCCACTTTTATAGGTATTTGGGAGGGAAGCAGCCCGCCTTCCAAGGAAGCTACCCCCTCAGTCATTTTGAATAAATAAAAGATCCCAAGATCTTAGTAGGATTCGACTTTTTGGAGGGGCATAGAGACTGCTATAGCTAAGAGTTTGTTACTTGTCATTTCAATTCCCATATCATGTACTTGAACACTTTTTAAGATAAATGAAAAGAATTTTGTTGCCTTTAGTATGAGTGTGTTTTAGGGGGTTGAGTTCCCTTCGGTTAGGGCCAAATCCAAGCACTCTAGCCTCTCTCCTTTGTACATTTTTGTTATGCAATTTCTTTCCTACATTAAAAGTTTAGCAATGTTCCCCTTTTACAAGATCTATTTATGTAAAATGTTTGCCTCTGCAAATTTATCAATCATTACTCTTGGAAAGTGTGGATGTAGGTTTTGTAATGGCAAGCACAAAAGTGTAGTTCTTCTCTTAGATCTTGATTAAAATTCAACTCATCCCTTTCTTTACAATTTAATTTTCTGCAATCAATATTTTATAGTTTCTTTAGGGTTTGATGTTTTTCTAGTTGAATAACCTCCTTGTATGTAGGTGATACTACTAGCTTGCAGGGTAGATCACTCTCATTATCATTTGTAACCCTACTATCAAAGCCTTCCTTCTGTTCTCATCCATTTCTTAGAGCGGTATGCACATAGAAAATTCATCCCAGATTTGTTATAGGCCATTATCCACATTCTCTCTGATGAGCCTCATCATTGGGTAATTATATGGGCCTTAGTCAAACCAACTATTCTCACAACCTATTGCATACTTTTGATTATATTTTGTTTATGAGATGAGTTAGAGTTGGATATTTTGCTTTGTGGTCTAATGTGCATTTAACGCAGGATTAAAGGATAAAAGCAAGGAATTTTGGCAAAGACCTTGGTAAAAACTCGAATGGGACAAGGGAGAGGAATTATAGGAGGGAAATCCTCCTCATTTACTACCCTTCCATTTGAATACTCCTCCATCAGCTCAAAGTGCAAACAACCAAATCATGAGGACTAGAAGGCAGCCGAGCAAGTGAAAGTCAAAGCACCAATTTATCTCGAGCTTGGGAGCAGAGCCTCCCTAATCTTAAGGAAGTCATTGGAGACTTCATACGTATAAGTAGAGAGGCCTAGGACCTCAGTAGGATTCATATTTTTTATTGTAAAAATTTACTCTATTTTCGAGCTGCAAGACTTGTGACAGTTTTTGATGTAATCCATGGTTTTGATAATAAGAATGAGTTTTGTTGTGACCCAGCACTGAGTTAACTAAGAGGGTTTAAGCTCTAGGGTTTGGGCCCAACCCTAGCAGCTAAGGCTCCTCTTTATTGTACATGTATGCTAGCGTATATTCATGGTTTAATAGTTCATTTTCTTAAGTAGTTGCATTTCCATTACAACAGTGTAGCATAGGTTGGTTGTGTTTTAGTTTACTTCCATTTGTGCCTTCTTTCAATTAGCAGGTTAGCAAGGAGAAAAAGATCACCATAAGGTTGTTAGCAGGTGTCTCGGCCTCACCTCCTCCCTCGAGGACCATGACTTGAGGAAGAGACCCTTCAACAACCCCAAAAACATAGATTTCTAGTTCTTGCATGAGCTTTGGGAGTTTGTCATCTTGATTTAGTACTTGGTTCATTTTATCGTCATCTTTTTCCATCACTCTCTTTCTATAATAAGATCTCACTCGTATTCTCATTTTCTTCAGCACTTCCTCCTTGCATAATATATGCGGAAATTAATAAATCGTGTCTTAATCAGATTATGCCCGTAGATTTCCTTACCGTCCAATCCACAACAAACCCGACCAATAATTGTCAACTGCATGCGTATTCATTTCAACGTTTGAGTTTAGGCGCTCCTAATCTCCACTGTTGATCTGCCTCGCTTGATCCAACGGCTATTGCATCACCCGATCGCTAACTAGCTTAGCCGATATCCATCATTGATCAATCCCGCATGATTCAATGGTTATCGCGTCACTTGATTGCCAACTAGCTTAGCTGATTTCCACTGTTGATCAATCACGCATGATCCAACGGCTATCGCGCAATCTCACGTAAATTCTTGCACGACCAATATCCGCCTAAGAGCACGCAAGAAAAGTGGTTTTCTCATGCTACACATCTCTCACTTAGGCTAATTGAGTAAAATTTAGGAATTCTACTTACAGCTTTGAGGGCGCGCGAGAAACTTCTTAACACCTATGAAAACCCACTCCATCATTCCGCACATTTTCCACGCTTTTGTTGACACGTGACTTGATGTGATCCATCCATCTATTGACCTCGTCTCCCACGATAAGATCTCTACCATTCATCTTCTGTTAATCCTATTCATCCATCTATTCACTTAATCCCCTGCAATAAGATCTCTGCCATTCATCTCCCGTTAAACTTGTTCGTCCATTAATTCACTTAAACTCCGTGATAAGATCTTTGCCGCTCATCTTCTATTAATCTTGTTCAAGCATCTATTAACTCAATCTCCCGTGATAAGATATTCGCTTCTCATATTCCGTTAATCTTATTCATCCATCTATTCAGGTAATCTCCTGCGATAAGATCTTCATCGCTCATCTTCTTATGCATTGCTGCTTCATTACGTCTTCCTTTCACTGATTTCAATCTTCGATTGCTTTTCTGCTTGACTCCTTCCCTAACTCTGTTCTGTGTATTAGTTAAATGCTGCCACTCCATAGACCTTCTAGCCATCCTCAACCACCTTCCATCCGCCTATCATGTCTACAAGAACACGTACATTGCATGCTTCATTTTACCACAAAAAAACCAAAAACGCGAAACAGATTTAGTTTAGTTTCTTTGCTTATACATTAGTTTGGTTTGATGCTCTTTACTTCTGTAACTTAGATAGCAACATTAGGTTAGTATTTATTTAGCAATTCTTTTTAGCATAGCTATTTAAATGGTTAACTAGGATATGGTGTGATTTAGCATTACATGTTGTTTTCTTCATTACTACAATAGAGTAGCTATCTTAAAATAGATTTTCTCTTCTTCCATCAAAGAATCAAGCTTCTTATAACACTATAGAAGTCTGGATAGGAACCCTTGGGATCTCTCACCAAATGAACAAGTGACAATAGGCAGGACCTTCACTCTACTTGTGCATATAGCACTGTCACCTCCAAGTTTTTACGAACCTCGGGTTGATAAGTAAAGTTGGTAGCCCAAGAGTTGCATCATCTTTGCTGTAATACTGGCGCTCATCACTTTCCTTGTGCAAGATGGGCTCCTAAGGAGTACTAAGCTTGGTAAGGTCTTATTTATCCTTATTCAACCTTATACCATCATCCCTTACCTTTAAATCATTTTTTAAGCCCTTGGAATGCTCTTGGATTTAAAATTGTAGCATTATAGGGCATCTTGTAGCACCATGCGGAATCCATTAGAACTTGACCGGAATTGATCCTTAAACCTAGTTTTTGCTTCTTAACCCTTCACAACGTCTTCTAGGCTTTGGAGCTAAGCTTGCGGAAGATTAGAGACCACTTATAACCCTTCTTTTCATCAATGCAATTTACTTCTACAACTAGGGTTAGTTGTTGAGATCCTGAATTCAATAGCACATGAATAGCTTACATTGCTATTTCTTGAAGAATTTATTGAAGTTTGAAACTAGAATAGGATTTAATTTAGATAGTAGTATAGGGTTGATTTCATGATACTTATTTTATTCAACTATACTAGGTTGATTTTCCTATCATTTATTTCCTACATTAGACTACAGTTTCATTTCCAAGCATTTCTTTGCTCGTAACTAGGTAAGAAGTTTTCTCTCTTGCAATAGGACAAGCAACATTTTTCCTTTCTTGAAAAATTAGATTCATTTGAAAACTGGCCTTTGTACACCTTGGTTTGATTCACTACCTCAAAGCAGCTTAAGTAGAACCTAGTTTATTGTGCACATAGCACTACCAGCTTGTAAGTTTTTATGAATCTTGAATTGATAAATTAAAGATGGTAGCCCTAGGACTTGAAACATTATTTTTGCAATACTAGAGCTCATCACTTTTGGCATCATTGTAGGGGAGGTGTCAAAGTAGGTTTTGTTTATGCTTTGAGTTACTTTCTCTTTTCATTGTATTTCCTGAAAAACAAAAATTTCTTTCTTTTGCATCAATTTTATGTCTATCTAGAAAGATCCAAAAAAAGGACAAAAACCCAAAAAAAAATTATTTCATGGCTCTTAGGGTTAGGGCCAACCTAGGGAAATTTCTCCCAAAAATCCCCACTACTACAAGTAGTCAACCATCACTCTTCTTTAGTGATTGTGGACCTCCTACTCTAACCACAGAGGACTTGGAGAACCCCTTAGGTAAGAAACCATAAATATTTGAAGAACCTGTATGGGAGGAAGAACCTAGATCACCTACCTAAGAGATGGATAAAAATAGGAAATCTAAGATATTTCCTATCAGAGAAACAAATGGGAGGCTAGAATGAAGAACATAAGCCCACCACTCTCCCACATTTCCATGGCCAATTTTCTGAGGACCCTAACACATTCATGTTTGAGTTTGTTGTGGTTTGTAGGGCCTTTGATTACACTTCTAATGAGCACAACATAATTTTTTTAATTCCACTCTCATGGATGCAATCTTGTGGTGGTTCATGAGTTTGGAAGGAAGTGGCATCACCACTTGGGGTCAAAAGTAGCAAGACTTCAATCAGAAATACAAAGATTATTGTAGATCTAAGGACACCAAGGATGAAATATTTTGAATGACTCAGGGGATTGATGAGTCCCTGAAGGGCTATGAGGAAATATTTCAACTCAATTATAGCATATCTAATAATGCCCTTGACCTAGAGTTAGTATAGCTTTTATAACTCAGAGGAGTCAGATATGAGCTAATGGAAACCCTTAACATGTTGTCAAGTACAGATATTTACCAGCTAGATTATGATAATGTCAAGACAGTATTCAAGAATCACTCTAGTGTTTCAAGAAAAAGAGGTAGATCTAGTCAAGGTCTAGTAAGTTCTTCACCCTCTACCTCAACCATCAAACATGAAACAAGGAACATTCTATAGGATTTTAAGAGTGAAATGTTGCATTATTTTTCCTTATAAATGGACACCATGTAGATTGAGAAGAAGCAAGAGGAGGTAGAATGGGCACTAGATATATTTTTCCTTAGATGCACCAAGAGGAACCGCATAAATGAGTGCCCACTAGATGTAACAAAAATCTACTCATTTTGTGAAGAGAATCGTGCAACTGGTAAATTCCCATCTCTTATATGTATAAAGGAAGTATATTAAGGGACAGAAGGTGGCTTGGAGCAGCTTTTCTTTGTAAACTAAAGGAGCCCATAAGGCCTTCAGCCATATCAACAAGGCATACAAGGTGTCCACTATCCTTCTTTCAATCCAAATTCGAGTGCACCTTTTTAGCCTTGGTATCCTCCGACCAACTCACCTTAGTCCATGCCTTCCCCTTGGTCTTACCCTCCTTAATATCCTCCCCAGTCTGTCAATCCACCCTTCCAGCCATATTAGCCTCAACGTTCTCAATGGGGTGATCCTTCATAAGGATGGAGGCCTTAGGAAGCCCAAACACCCACCTTCATGCCTTCTCCTCCTCCTCCCCAGCTACAACTACCCCACAGTTATCCACTGAAGCATACTCAAATTTCTTCTCAACCTAATCCAAACCCAAATAACATGAAAGCTCAACAGGTTTATAGTGGGGAAACATCCTACCATACCTATGCTATGAAAATCCATGAAACCAACCTTCAATCTAGGAAGGTATTTCCAGATCCTCAACCACCTTCTCCATCAAAATATCTTGAAGAAGAGAAGGAATACAATACCCCTAAATCCAGTATACCTCCCTATCCTGAAAGGTTGGTCCAACCTAACCAACACACCCTAGAAGAGGATGAAACTCTAGGAGAACTAAAGAACCTGTGTGTTAAAATACACCTCTTCCAGGCCATTAAAAATGTTCCCATCTATAACAAGCTCATAAGGGAAAAAAATTTCAAGAGGCTTGGAAGTAGGAATGGATATGCCCCCACTATCAAAGTTGTTAGGCAACTGGATGATGTAATGCTTGGAAAGGTAATCTCACCAAAGTATTTGGATCCTAGTAACCAGGTAGTGGATGTAAATATTAACTATATTGTAGTCCCCAACGCATTGATTTAATTTGTAGCTGAAATCAATGTCATGACTAGAGAAACTATGTTTAATCTCAACCTCCAGGGATCCCCAAGGAAAACCACAATAGTGCTACAACTTGTAGACAGATCCATAGTAGCCCTTGAGGGTGTTATTGAGGATGTAATGGTCTCCATTGATTTCTGTGAGTGACACATTGATTTCCTTATACTCGAAACCAAGACCAACTTCAATGGGTATCCTCTCATCTTAGGGACACCTTAGTTATCTATTGCTGATGCTTATATATATTGTAGAGCTAGAAACATGATAATAAAAAATGGGTAGCTCATAAAGCAGCTTGTACTGTACCCCCTATTCAAACCTTTTTTTAGCATGATTTTCCTATGTGGGTAGAGGAAGAAGAAGAATATTTTTATCACTCATCCCCCTACCCAAATTGTACATTAGAAACCATTTTAGGAAGTAGGCAACTAGATGAGGATGATCTTATTAACAATTTTCTACAAAATCAACATCATGCTTCCACACAAATTGATGAACTAGCAGAGGGAGTTTTAGGGCAACTTGAAAACAACTCATGGGGAGAAATATTTACTGCTAGTTCTAATTAGGATCATTCTAAAATTGTGGAAATCAATCCATCTAAAACCTTGAAAATCATTCCTTCCCTTTTAGCAAAACAAGAAGAGAAATTTCCTGTTGTGTTGAGATAACATCTTGATGCCTTTGCTTGGAACTAAAAATAGATGAAAGGGGTGAATCCATCAATTTGCACACATCACATATACATTAAATATGGATGTAAACCTATGTGCTAGCCCCAAAGAATAATGAACCTTACCCTTAAGGACATTTTGAAAGAATAATTGTGTAAATTGCTAGATGCAAGGTTCATTCACCTCCTGTTATTGTGCCCAAAAAGAATGGGAGTGGAGGATCTGTGTTGATTACGGGGAACTTAAGAAGGTTACAAATAAAGATCATTTTCCCTTACATTTTATTGATCAAGTTTTGAATGGTCTTGCAGAGAAGAGGTTATTTTCATTCTTGGATAGTTTCAACAAGTACAATCAGATCCAGATCAGCCCTAAGGATTAGGACAATATCACATTCACATGTCCATGGGGGAGATTTTCCTAAAGGGTTCTTCCCTTTGGCTTGTGTAAGACCCATGTTACCTTCCAAAGGGAAACGTTGATTATTTTTTTCTGATCTTGTTCATGATATAGTTGAAATTTATATGGATGACTTCACTCCTTATGGGGATTATTTCCAGGAATCCCTCTCCAACCTGTGTAAATTTTTAAAGAAGTGCTTTGAAATGAATCTCTCACAAAGTATAGAAAAGTGTGATTTTTTTATGAATGCAAGGTTTGTCCTAGGTCAATTACTTTCTAAGAAAGGGATCCAAGTTGACCCTAACAATATTTATATTATCAAAAGG
The DNA here is from genome assembly GCA_031772625.1 of Pinus tabuliformis. Taxonomy (NCBI): domain Eukaryota; kingdom Viridiplantae; phylum Streptophyta; class Pinopsida; order Pinales; family Pinaceae; genus Pinus; species Pinus tabuliformis. The sequence goes on along the minus strand of CM062809.1, from coordinate 604,181,090 downwards.
GTCCTTTTCCCTCAGAAACAAAGGGATGTTAGGAGTTTCTTAGGACTAGCTGAATATTATAGGAGATTTATCGAGGATTTTAGTAACATGGCATCACCATTGTTTGGATTGCTAACTAAAGATTCAATTTTTGTTGGTCAAAAAAGTGTCAAGAAGCATTTGAAGAGATGCATGATAAATTGGACACTACACCAGTTCTCATAGGTCCAAATTTGGCCTTTCCTTTTCACATTCACATAAAGGAATCCAACAGAGCTATGGGAGAAACCTTAGGACAAGTGGAAGTTAAGTTTCCTTATTCCATCTATTTTATCATTAATAATCTATCCAAAGCTTAACTCAACTAAATAGTTACTAAAAAATAGCTCTTATCTTATGTGCACTCCTTGAACAAGTTTAGACATTAAATCACAGGTTACCAAGTTTTTGTGCATACTGATCATGCAGCCATTAACTGCTGAATGAACAAACTTGATGTCAATGCTAGGTCCATTAGATGGTTATTTTTATTGCAACAATTTTGTCTAACCATTGTTGATAAGCTAAGAAAGGAGAATGTAGTTGCAATTTTTTTTTCCAAACTAACATTTCTTGTAGAGAATGAAGAGATGATAGTTGATCATCTCCTAGATGAGCACCTCTATTGGCTAGTATGGCCTTGACCTAGGTTTGGAGGTGATTTAGCCAAGCAAATTCCAGTACTACTGGTCCTTTCGGCAACAATCCGCGAAGCACGGAATGAGGTCTTACCTAAAGTAGTCTAGGAGGGTGCTAGAACTAGGTTTCCACACCCTAGGAATGTCCAATGAGGTTCTGGAGGTCTGCGGTTTGACCCTGTGCGCATGTTGCTACGTGCACTTATTATTCCTTCGCAACTTGTGATGTTCCTTCCGCACATCCCTACTTGGGGTACATCCCATATAATACCCAAGTGCCTTTCTATTTAATTTGTTATTACCCAATTACTTAACTTATGTGTATAAGATTAATGCTTATTACAACATATTCAACAATCATATCAGTGCGTGTGATAAATAAACCAATATAAATGTAAAGAAGATAATGCACAATAAATACACAAAAATAGAGATCAATTTCTCTTTATTATTCTTCGATCCAGATTACAGACTCGACACCGCCCTGTGCACTCAACTGCCGGGGTCTACACACTCAGCTGCGGACTCTACTAGGACTCTGCACACTCAGCTGCAGAGCCTCTTCCTACCACTACGACCCAATACAATTAAACACTTCTTCTATGCTTGCACCATTCCTATTCTTCTCTCCAATCATCCCTATCTTTACACTTAGAGCCTCTCTCTATTTATACACTCCCATGGTCCGCGGACCATGGGTAGGCTGACATGACTTTACATTACATTATAATATTTTAGGGCAGACAACCCTATCACTCATCCTATACTTCGCGCTCCACACCCGGAGTTCACGGAGTTTTACAAAACCTTTGACCAAAACTTGGGCTTTGAGACCCAAACATGCTATGGGGGAATTCCATGCCCAACAAGCCCCCAACACAATCATCGTGACTCATCCCGAGTCACTCTATTGGTGCGGTGATCTTAGCACGGAGCCCCTCCAACTGGTCTCATACTGCTTGAAGGTCCACAACGCATTGTTATGTTATTTGTTGGACCTACTGCATGCGCTCTTTCGTTGCTTCTTTATGAGGCTCCGCTATCTGCATTAGCGCATATAGTCCCTGCATCTATGCGAGTTTTTCCTAAATCTTGACCGTAATGCTGAAGGCCTCATTAATCCAAGGCTAGACGTGCGCTTTGAGAAGTGCCTCTTTTTGTCTTGCAGCATCCACCTACTCCTTCAATGCCCTTGACTAATACATATTTTCTAGTCGTTTGGTGAGGACGACTGTCCGCACAGTTCCCCTAACACTATCATACTGCTCTTGTAGTTCGCGCGCCTCTGTTTCCAAGCGTTGTATGTTGGGGTCCTCCTACAAGGATGTGAGGACATTGAAAGCTTGGTCCAACATATCGATGTAGTCCTGCACCACCCATCAAATTTCTTCCAATATTGTCTGAATCGCACTAACACGGTGTTCTTTAACTTCCGAAGGAGTGGAAGGCTATGCCTTCAGCCGTAGCTTAGAAATCTGGAGGTTCAACTCTAGCTTCTCTCGCATTGTTTCATCATGCGCGCTTCAGACTCCACTTGCCAGACAGTGGATCCACATCTTTGTGGGTAGGTGTCTGCCAATGGACAATTCTGGAACGTGTCGGCATGATTCATCAATTTTTTGTGCGATCTGTTGATGCCGTTCCACTAGCTCGTCACACTGCAGGTTGAGTTGTTCGATGTTGCTCTTCTGCTCACTCAACACCTGGATCACGCAGCCCTCCCTGGTGTGGAGTTCTACCGTGAATCCATCCTGGAGTAGATACAGTGTGTCTTGCAGAAGGGCAACCAAATTAAGGCCCATTCCCTTGATCCTGCTTACTGCGGCTCTATCATCCTTAGTCTTCACTGTTAGTGCTCCTTTCGGTAGCACTATGTTGTTGGCCATCCTTGCGCGTAGCAACTTCTCCATTGTTGATGTACCTGCAGCACCGTAGGTGGCTACTGCTCCTTCCTGTGGGGGCCGCACCTGAAGTTCCTGCAGCTGTGCCCTTAGGGCCCCTAACACAATTTTTTGCTCCGTCATTGCTTCCTGGAGCGCTTCCCTGGTGACCTCGCAAACCGTGTCTCCGATGTCGTATATGTTGCCTTCTGTCAGTGTAATTGATTCGATGTCTAGTTTGGATGCCTTTAACTTTTTTTATGGACCTGATCTCTCCATGACGCGCGACCGTTTCAGCTAAGTGGAAATTGTGCTCAGGTCCACGCCTTCTGATGTGTCCTATGCTCCTTATCCTGTAGAGAAGTTCTGGCCCCCTTCCTCTTGTGCTGTGATGGCCCCTGTTGCTTGTACTGCTGCTACTTTCTTGACAACCTTTGCCTATTCTGTGGCTACCTTCGCTACCTCGCGGGAAGCCCTTACCTCCACGGCCAACTGTTCGTTGTGCTTTTGCGAAGCCAACTGGGTGATACGCAACTTGGTTGCATCCTTCTGCTTTTGTGTTGTTGTTCTATCCTGCTCCACCAGATCCAGGGTGCGCCACTCGAGAGGCCATGATTCTAGCACTGAGAAGATCGCATCATCAATGGTGATGAAGGGAAGCTTGGTCCAGTTCTGTGCCAGATCCTTATGTGCCTTGATATACACATTATGCATGTCTGCCTTGAAGTCTGCAAAGCTCCACAGACTGTTGTACACCGTGGGGGATAGGCGCAGCCTCTTGTTGATCCAAATATAGACGCTCGGCTCCATGAGCACCCAGAGATTTTAGTTTCGTGGATCCTTGTAGCATCCTTAGTAGCCCATAGCGACGCGTATTTTTCAACCTCTGGTAAGTCCTGTTCAATATTAGGTAACTAACTGTCCTCGGGAAGTTCCCTTATCACCAGTAAAATAGACAAGAACAACCACGCATAGTAGAAGGTCTTTCCCTAATCTTGAGCTTTCTTGCAGTTGGTTAGGAACTCATTGTAGAGGAACTTGGCCCAGTTGAGTTGGACCCCCTCCGCGCATTGTTCTTCCAGCGCAAATACCAGCATTGGTACCTCATCTCTATGGCACTTTCTCATCACCTTCCCAACCAAGAGATGGGTGGCTACGCGCACCCCTTTATCTTTAAGGTTGTTGATTGTGTAACCCCTCTTTTTCTTTTCCTGTTTGTATTTCTTTTTCATGGCCTCTGTGAGCGCCACATCTCCACTTTTGCCAGCTATTTCTGCGGCGTCCCTTCCCTTACAGGGGAGCTGGGAAATCCCGTGGATAAGATCCACTGTGATGGGAATAGGCTCCTCCAACCATAAGTACCCATCGTGCACTAAGCAAAGCAACAGTAAAAGTAAAAGTGTGGAATCCATAGTAGATGAAGCAGTCTGGCCTTCTCTACACTACGCAGCCATTTTCGTGGCTTTAGCATGGTAACTGACCCCTTTGTGCTTTGCTTCAAGAGGGCATCAGTCTTTAAATTTGGGAACTTCTCGCCGTCCGTGAGGTCCCAATCTTCAAACTTCATTGTGGGCACACAGCCCAGGGGCGAGCCCTCAAACACTATTCCATAGGGGAGGAGTGGGGTTTGGAGTGCGCTCTTAATGACATCCAAATCCTTGGGTATCTTAGCCTTCCCTTTCCGTGGAGGGACGTACTCGAGAAATTTCGCTGCAGCGCACATCGGCTGGATGTCTTATTCCATTTATTCATCTGCCTCTATCTCATCAACGAGGGCTTGTAGGTCTCTCTCCTCATTATCTGTTTCAATGGTGATAACCTTGCCCTTTTCTTCCATGGAAAGTTTACCAAACCGCGGATTCCGCAGGGACATGCGGACTGATCCCACTGCCTTCTTATCCTTCTTGGGCCTCGATGTCCGAGGTGATTTCAAAATTTCCAGTGCATCCCTAGCATCTCTAAGGACATCCTGCACCGTAGGGTTCTGCGCGGCTTCGTCGACGGTACTCTCTACAAAAATAACACTTCTCCTGGTAGTCATCATTCTATCTAAACGGTCTATGGTTGTTCGCGAACTTTGGGGCTCAAATATCGCTTGGTGCTCAACACTTTGTGCTCTACGTAATGGCTCAAATCTCAAATGAACAAGTGTTGTCTCATGGCTAGCCCTTGGGGTTTTATAACACCTTTTGAATTTGAATTTGACAGTTCCCCCAATTCTGAGTAATTAATGCTTTCTTGGTGGGAGATTGTCCCAAATCTTGTAATTCCTACGTGCACATTACTACACAAACTTGTTAGTCCTTCGCAACCTGTGATGATGCTTCCGCGCAGCCCTACTCGGGTGCAACCCATATAATACCCAAGTGCCTTGCTATTTAATCTGTTATTACCCAATTACTTAACTTGTGTGTATAAGATTAATGATTATTACAGTATATTCAACAATCATATTAGTGCGCGTGATAAATAAACCAATATAAATGTAAAGAAGATAATGCACAACAGATACGCAGAAATAGAAATCAACTTCTCTTTATTATTCTTTGATCCATATTACAGACTCGACACTGCCTTGTGCACTCAACTACAGGGGTCCATGCACTCAGCTACGGACTCTACTAGGCCTCTGCACACTCAGCTGTAGAGCCTCTTCCTACCACTATGACCCAATACACTTAGACACTTCTTCTATGCTTGCATCATTCCTATTCTTCTTTCTAATCATCCCTATCTTTACACTTAGAGCCTCACTCTATTTATACACTCCCATGGTCCACGGACCATGGGTAGGCTGACATGACTTTACATTACATTATAATATTTTAGGGTGGACAACCCTATGACTCATCCTATACTTTGCACTCCGCACCCGCAATTCGCGGAGTTTTACAAAACCTTTGACCAAAACTTGTGCTTTAAGCCCCAAAAAATGTTGTGGGATGATTCCATTTCCAGCAACCTATTTTTATACCAAGAGGACATCCTTCAAAATTCTCCAAGAAATATACTATTGGCCTACCCTACACAAAGGTGTCAAGAGGTACATTGCTAGGTGTGATGAATTCAAAAGGATGGGCAAGTCTACACCAAAGGATGAACTGCCACTACAACCTCAAGTAAATCTCGATCCATTTGAGAAGTGGGGCATGGATTTCATTGTACCAATTGAACCCCCATTCAGACAAAGAGGCACATCATTTTATGCATTGATTATTTGGAAAAGTGGGTTGAAGTGAAGAAAACCAAAGTAGCCACAAAACAAAAGGTGGTCAATTTCTTGAGGGAAAAAATCTTATATAAGTTTGGTTTCCCAAGGGGGTTGGTCATTGACAAAGGTGCTCAATTCACTTCTAATGTGATTGAAATTTGAGGGAATCATGGAGCAACATCATATCAAACACAAAAAAATATGCTCCCTATCATCCTCAAGTGAATGGGAAGGTGGATGTGACAAACAGAGCTTTAGAAAACATCATAACCAAGGTTGTCAGTAGAAGAAAAAAGGATTAGGAAGCCATAATTATGGAGACCACTTGGGCCTATAATATGACATGGAAAATCTCCACTGGGTTCACTCCCTTTGAGCTAGTTTATGGAAAAAAAAGACATTGTTTTCCATTGAATTTGAGTACAACGCTCTAAGAAAAATAACACAATTGGACCTAGACATCACCAAATATTAGTAAGAGAGGTTGCAACAACTCAATGCTCTTGATGAATTTATGTTGCAGGCCCTCATGCATACTAAGGTGGTCCAATTGCAGAAGAATATTTAGCATGACAAAAGCATCATGGAAAGGACCTTCTAGGAGGGTGATGGGGTCATCTTGTATGACTCCAAATTTAATGACTTCAAGGGAAAGTTGATGACAAGATGGTTAGGTCCCTACCTGGTGGAAAAGTGTTATGAAAATGGCTATTTCCAGATTATAATAATTGATGAGGAGAAAGTTCCATTGTTAGTTAATGGTTACCTGTTGAAACTTTACAAGAAACCTCAGTCAAAAGAGGAGTTTACCAATTCAATAAGAAAATAATTTAGTGATTAGGAGCATCAAAATCCTAATCCATCCAACCTATAATCAATAGGAAAAAGAAAAGAATAAAAGAAGAGAAAATAAGGATAAAAAATCCTCGGTGAAAACCTCCATGAGGCACTTGGGGCAAGCTCTTGCACTGAAAACCTCCATGATACAGTCCAAGGGTTAAAAAAAATGATGAAAAGAAATAAAAGATATGCGGGTGAAAACCTCATTTGAGGCACCTACGGTAGTACTATAGGTTTAAAACCTCCTTTAAGGTAGCCTACAGGTCTCAAAAAAAGAAAAGAGAAAAAGAACAAAAGAAGAAAAAACAAAGAAGAGAAAAGGGTACCCTTACATTTTATCACATTTCTGCAGGGTTCTAGTGACAGTTAATGGAGGTTAGCAGACAAGGAAGCAACTTCAAAAATTCACCTCCACATCCTCCAAATTAGCTCTTTGAATTCACTCCATCCCTCCATTTATTTTCCTCGATATTTCCCACCATCAGATGGCCTTCCTCACCTAATTTTGCCACAACCCTAAATTGCTACAGGATTGTCCCATAACTACTACAATATATTGATTAGTATGAGAAGAATAAATAGTTTGTGTGTTTTTCACTCAGAAACAAGGGAGTGTGGCCACAATAGCCTTATCATCCATATGCCACACCAGTTGGCCTCTTTCCCACCTTCATTTCCACCTTTGTCCATAAAAATTATTTCCTTTCACCCCTTCATTCACCTTTTCTATCACAACAAAGCCCTCTGACACCCATCCTTAGCTTTCTTATAAATTATCAATTTTTTTTTAAGAAATACTTGGAAGAATTAAAGGTCCTAGTAGGTTACGTATGACTACTATAAGAAGACACATAACCCTATAGCAGTTTTCACATACCCTACAGGACCACAATTAAGGCACTAGATCCAAAAGTTGATCACCATGGAGTATTGGAGGGCTACAACCCTAATCCTAAGAAATTACATGATCCTCTACAAATCATATGATCATTGTTCACCAAACAACAACATCGTATGATCCACTATGTAATATTCCTTCTAAAGGACCTGCATCATCAAGCTTCCATCAACAAAAGACATTTTTTTTTTTTTTTCTCAAGTCAATGCATGGAGCAAAGAAGACAATGAAATGACATCTTAGAAGAAATCTGAAGTAGCCTAACCCATGTCTAGAAATGCCATGTAAGCATCAAGTGATCAATACATCATCAAGCATCACCACGTAGGCATAGGTATGAAAAATTCCTATCCTCTCCCCTTGAGTGCATCAAGGTTTAAAAAAAATCAATGCATGAGAGATGAGGTTTTGTAGGCTAGAATTAGTTCAACAGTTTCGACCACCCTCAAATAGTTAGTGAGGGTTGTCTTCCTCTCTCATCACACGTGTGGAAAAGGAAAATTAAAAAAAGGTGACGAATATGAGGGGGTGTGCCAATGGGCCTATGGTTGAGTTACGAATGTGGTAGGTGGGGTCTAGGTCATACAATGCACTAATCCCACCACCCAACCATTGATAGTATAAAAACAGGCTCGAGCATCATTTAGCATAAAGTTACATTCTATAAAAGGAAAGAAGGTCCACTACCACTATCGGGAGTTGAGCAAACTATACTAGGGGTCCCATAGATTTCTACAAAGGGGATATAGGGCCAAGAGAAAATTGCTACATGATTGAGACAACTGCTACAAGATTGAGATAGATACTACAAGATTCATACTGTGTGCTACAGTACCACTCTCAGGTGCTACCAGATTGTCCTGAGGGGTGCACAAGAGCCCAATATTGGGCATTTTCATCCACAAAACCATATATTCACAAAGGAACTCCAAGGGAAGGGGAAGTACTTATTTTTCCTCGCTACCTATGGACAAGAAGCCTCCATAATTTTTCATTTTTTTCTCACAAAACGTCTTGTAGAAAATCTTTGGAAATGATAGAAGGGAAATGGAATTTTTTTAAATTTGGGCATGCAATTTTTCCTTTCCCTAACTAGAAAGAATTAATTACTCCCTTTCTCTCTTGTTCTGAAACCCTAATTTATTCATAAAATCTCTAAAACTAATAATTGATAGGAGAATTGCCTTTCAAAACTTTGGAAAAACCCTAGTGAAAGTCATGGGGGGTGATTTTAATCAAAGAGATCCCATAGACTCATCAAGGTTTCATAGACACCCTCTTGTCAGGGATATCTTTGAAAATCACCAATGGGTGGGGTTCTTTGAGAAATTCATTGGGTTTGACGATGCGATTACTCATGATTTTGAAGTATGCCTCTAGCCTGAAGGAGAAGATAATGCTACCACTATTGTGAGCGGGATCATCATCCATATAAATGAATAAATTATTAGTAGAGTGGCGAAATTGCCTCTAGGAGTAAGATGGAGTAAGGAAGAGAGAACAAAGTATATCACACCAAAAAATAAAATTTTCCTCCCTGAGGAGCAGTAGATTGAAGACAAAAATGGAGTAAGGAGAGAGAGTCTACCCTATCCAAGGGACGAGGTAGCCTATCACATTCTGAAATATATTTCCTATGAGGGGAGACTTAGTGTTTTCTATGTCTATCAGTTTAGGTTGCTCTATCAACTAATATTTCAGATAGATTTTTTTATCCCAAGTAGATTAAACATTCCTCTTTTTCTTTTTTGGTCCATAATAGAGATGAGCTAAAGAGTAATAGGGGAAAACATTATCATATAGCTCACCATGGGCTCATAAGGCTCATTTCCATAGATGAACCAGAGCATATTCAAAACCCTATGTCATGGACATATTTTATGGACATGGACAAGGAGGATTTTCTTGAAACACAAGCCCAAGCCTTATTAGAACTTGGGGAGACAACAAAGCATGATTCTGTAGAAGAAGAAGAAGTAGAGGGCCTAAGAAGAGGCTGGTGAAGAAGAGGAAGAAGAAAAAATTGAGAAGAAAATAGAGGAAGAAGAAGGAGAAACAAAGTCACCTATTGAAACAACTATGCCCAAGGAGGACTCAGCCAAGCCTGTTGTGGCACAAGGAGAGAAAAGAACCCCAAAGGTCATTGGGGAACCTTATAGACCTCAAAATAGAAGAATACAAAAGCATCAAGAAAGTGTTTTAGAAGGAAATACTGAGGAAGAAGTGGTTTCCACCCTAGTAGCCTTAAGTACACTAGTCAAGCCTAAGGGGAGGAAGCCAAGGCAAGGCCCTATATATTTCAAGGGGAGGAGAAGAAATAGATTGAAGCAAGGAAAGCCTCAACCTTCCTCAACCACCCCCATCACCATCGAGGGGTAAGCTAAAAACTAGGAGGGAGAATTAGATAAAAAAATAAGAAACAAATTGAAGAAATAACATCCCTCAAAGCCAAAGGAAAATAGCCCCAAGCCTCACATAAGAAACCAAGTGCCAAGGGAACTTGGAATAAATAGACCCTTAAGCTGCGAGTGGAATATGTGATGTTATAGGAGTGTAGGGTAGTGCTACAGGAAGGCAGAGAAGTGCCATAGGAGGGCAAGGAAATCCTACAGGAAAGTGTTGCACAACTACAAGAAGGAGGTGAAGGCTCACAAGAACTGTAAAAACGCAATCCCCAACTAGACCTTGGGTCCTATTATAATTTATTTGAAGTAGGAAAAATAATACCTACCAAGTTCATAGTTCCAATCCTTCTTAAGATCGAGAAAGAAAGAGGTAAAAGCCATTGATGGATGCAGATTGAAAAGTATAAAGGGGTTGAGGATGTGGGTTTGATGGCAACAAACCTGAAGTAGATGGGTGAGGAGATCATTGAATTGAGATTCAAAGAGGAAAATATGAGAGAGAAAATGCAAATAGAAAATAGGGGACTAAAGGACTTGTTGCAGAAGAAAGATGTGCAACTTGTGACCATGGCCAGCTTGGATATGGAAGTGATTTAATGCAGGAACCCCTAAAAACCTATGTAATATTCCTCAAATCAATGACTCCATTTCAAATAAAGTCCCTAGCACAATATGGTTCACTCCCTTTTCAAGGTTATAAAAAGTTTATTGTTATTTGTCATAAATCCAGTGTTTAGGATAGATCTAGAATGGTTGAAGTCTATATGCATAACCTGATATTGACTGATATGAAATTTTGGGATCCAGACTCCAAGGTGGGAGATGTACAATTAATGGCATTGGCCTCTTGGCTTATTCATGAAGAAGCAAGGGTTGAGCAGACTAAAAGGGTTGTAAATAGGGAGACAAATGAGCCTTTATGGATTAGAGTAGAATTGATATCCCCTAGACTTGTCACTAGTAATCATAGACTCATTGTTGAAGACCCTAGACTAGCACCATCCTACATAGAAAATAAAGAACAACCCATCCTGCACTTTGAATATATTTTCAGGTTACTAGGAATCGAGAGTTTATAGGCTTGACAGAGGAAACATCACTCTTTACCACATAGCCTTAGATTCATAAAGTACCACTCTCCATAAATGACTAAGAAATTCCTTAGAAAGGACACCCTGGTATAAAATAATAGTTCATAGGTTGGAGATCAATTGGATTGGGCTTAAATTCATCCCTCCTTTGTTATTGGGACTAAAGGAAATAGGAGAGCAGGAAAAAGAGCAAAAATAATGGGCATAAATAGAGAAGAATGCAGGTTTCCACCCTCAAGAGGTCATTCCATCTAAGCTACCTTGGGATGTGAGGGAGGCCATCATCACCATGAAGGAGATGTAGCTAAGTGGCTGAGTTGCTCAGAGGGTGAGCAACATCTTTAGTATGGGACTAATGATGGGCCTCCTACATAGGTATCAATTGAGGCCCATCCGGTCATCCTTCAACATACATTTACCTCTCTCTTTTCATTTGATGACATCTTTTTGGACTATAATGTGATCATTAAGAGATTAAGGAATATTTGTCATATCCTATGGCCTAAAATGTTGAATGTGCAGGAAAAAGAGTATTTATTGTGCAGAAGTATGTTGGAGACCAGCTAGAAGGAATGTAGCAAGCTCGTTCCCCACATTAACTCACCAACTACTCGACTAGCTATTGGGCAATTACTTCACTTAATGGTCGTGGGATATTAGGGGACTAGATCCACTTTTATAGGGATTTTGGAGGGAAGTAACATTCCTTCCAAGGAGGCTTCCCCATCACTCATTTTGTATAAATAAAGGATCTCGAGAGCTCAATAGGATTTGACTTTTTGGAGGAGCATAATGACTACTAGAGCTAGGAGTTTGTTACTTGTCATTCCTTTAGTCTAAATGTGTTTTAGAGGGTTGATTTCGCTTGGGTTAGGACCCAACCCAAGAAATCTAGTCTCTCTCCCTTTTACATTTTTGTCATGCAATTTCTTTCTTGCATTTAGTTTAGAAGTGTTCCCTTTTTGCAAGATCTATTTATGTAAAAATTTTGCCTCTCCAAATTTATCAATTATAATTTACTCTTGGGAAGTGTGGTTGTAGATTTTGTAATGGAAAGCACAAAAGTGTATTTCTTCCCTTGATGCAATAGTTAGATCTTGATTAAAAATCAACTCATCCTTTCCTTTACAATTTAATTTTTTGCAATTAATATTTTTGACATTCCTTATAGTTTGATGTTTTGCTAGTTGAATAATCTTCTTGTATACAAGTGATACTACTGGCTTGCAAGGAGGATCACTCTCGTTTTCATTTTTAACCGTAATATAAACACCCTCCTTCCATTCTCATCCATTTCTTCAAGTGGTATTCACAAAAAAAAATCATCATAGATTTGTTAGAGGCCATTATCTGCATTCTCTCCTTGTGCAACATGGGCTCTTAAGGAGTACTAAGATTGGAAAGGTCTTCCATATATTTCTCCAAACTTCCACCATCATCCCTAACCTTTAGAACACTTTCTGAGCCCTTTGAATGTTATCAGATGAAACCCTGTAGCATTAAAGGGCATCCCATAACATCCTAGAGCAATATTGTAGCATCCTAAAGCATCATACAAAATCCATCAGAACTTGATCATAATTGATCCTTAAGCCTATTTTTTTTCCTCTTAACCCTTCCCAACGTCTTCTAGGATTTGGAACCAAGCTTGAGGAAGATCATAGACCACTTAGAACCCTTCTTTTCATCATTTCAACTTATTTCTACAATTAGGGTTTGTTGTTGAGATCATGAATTTTTCTTAAAGAATTTATTGAAGTTTGAAACTAGAATAGGATTTACTTTGGATTTAGTGGTTTAGGTTTGATTTTATGTTATTTACTTTATGCAACTAGACTAGATTTATTTTCTACAGTAGATTAGAGTTTCATTTCCAAGGATTTCTTTCCTTGCAATTAGATCAGAAGTTTTCTCTCATGCAATATGACAAGCAATATTTTTCCTTTCTTGAAAATTTAGATTCAGTTTGGAAAATGGTCTCTGTACACCTTGGTTTGATTCATTGCCTCATAGAAACTTAAGTAGAACCTATCTCATTGTGCATACAACAATTCCACCTCTTAAGTTTATACAAATCCTAGATTGATAAATTAAAGTTGGTGGCCCTAGGAGTTGCAACATTCTTGTTGCAATACCAAAGCTCATCAAGGAGTTGAATGGATTAAAGACTTAAGAGGCTAATTAATTTGGGTGTTATGGTGGAAAATCCTTGATTGGTTGGGGAATTCTTCAGTTGGGACGTTGAGGATTACTCCAATAGATAATTTTATCAGCAGTATGTACCAGTTTGTTGGTTGGGTCTCTGGCACAAGTTGGAGGGCTTTTACATTACTTGGAACCAGATCAAACCCTTTCCAGGTTTTTGTGATTTTTTGGAGAGGGATTGGTGGGTGAAATAGCAGACTAATCTAGATTGTATTTAGGCAGGAAACCTTCATTCTATTTTACAACCAATAATAGATAATTCACTGGGGTAGTGTGCATTCTCATCTAGGGCCATACTTCACTCAAGTCAGAGGCATTTTCTAGTTTTGTCTTAGCTTGCTTAGCAAGCCTAGGTTGCATTGATTCATCCCATTTTATGTACTCATATCCACATTTTTAATGTAATGTATTACATTAATTGGCTGGTGTTAGTTGCATGTTAAATTTTGGACGTGCTTCTCAATTTTTTGTTGTTCTAATTTCATTTATTTTGGTATTTTTTGTTGATTTTTCCATTAAGAATATTACAATGGTATCAGAGCATGATATTGGCCAGCTATTGGGAAGCCAACAAGGTCATGGAAGATTTGGGCATGCATGCACAATGTCTAGTGGACCTATAGGAATTCTAGTGACTCAAGGAAGGAGGAGTTACCGCAAGGGAACACAGACGCTATTCTCAGGAATAATTAAAAGATGATAGAAATGTTATTCTAGTTGAGTAGCGATAAGGTGACCAGCTAGAAACGTCCTCATTTTTATGACACAGACCTTAGAGGTGTGCATTCCATGGGGGTGGAGCCATTTATACCATATAGGAGAGGTCATCCAAATCAGGACATGCATAAGACATTAGGAAATATAATCCTCCCCATCTTTGATGGTTATCCCAGGAGCTTTGCTAGAGAGTGGGCGTAGAAGTTGTACACATACCTCCATCTAAACCCCATGAGAGAAGTGAATTTTATTAAGTATGCCACCTTATATTTAGATCGAGATGCACATGAGTGGTGGTATCATGAGATGGTCACTTTGGTTCATGCCCGCATCATGTCATATACAGGGTTCACACGTAAACACATAGAGAGATTCAACCAGAAGGACACCAGACCTCCTCAAAATGAGTGGATAGGACGGGGATAGTCAGATGATGAGACTAGGAGGGACCTCCAGAGGAGGAAACCTTTCTTCGCTGGCCAGGGGTTGTGGATCCTACGATGCAGGTAGACTGAGGCCAAGACCCGCTACATAGAGGTGTTTCCTAACAACGAACCTAAGGAGGATGTTGAGCATGAGGCAAATAACACTGATGGTTGTGAAGATGAATTGGATTGACCTAGTGTGATTGAGAAGTCCTCACTATTAGAGAACCCATTGATGTTTTACATGGATAAATTGACAGAGAGAGTAGGGCATGTACCCATAGGGCCATCCATTGACAAGGTGTTAATAGGCATAAAGGTATCTAGAGTGGTGACAAAATTTTTAGACGATAATTTCCAACAACAAATTTACCAGCTTAAGGCTAGCCTTCTAGCAATGAAGAAGCACACTGAGACATTATGGGAAATGAGAGCAGTTTGTGCTAAGTCAGTGGCCAAGCTGACTCATGTTGGGGAATAGTTGAAATCCAATCCATAATGATGCAACGAGAGGAGTACATCTCAGAGTGTCATAGCATCCCTCTTCAAACATACATAGATGGGGTTTGCAGCATTGTTAGGTTACATATGCACATTGAAGACAAAGAGGCAGAGTTACCTAGAAAGAACATATGTGTTGACCAGGCCAGTGAGACGAGGTGATATGAGTTATGAAACATTTGCATGGTGGAGTTGTTATTGTATTGGTGTTCTTGCATTTAATCCCTCTCATGGGGCTCGGTGGCAAGAGGTATTGAGTTGGTTCTTAGTAGAGTGAGCTAGGTGTCTAGATATATCAATGGCCATGGGCATTGTTCAACAGGGGCCATGGGTTACTAAAGGAGATTGTGGGTCAAATTATGGTTGAGATTCGGGTGGGATTCCCCATCCCATCATGAATTTGGTCAGTGATGGTATTAACAGAGTGATGGATCCAGTGACCGAGTGCGCACACACTTTCATATCTCCATCAAAGCCCTAGATAACACTAGTGATAGGCTAGATTGACAAGGGAGTAGGTAGACTTCATGATTTTTCCTTGCATGTTGGTCATGTGGGGGTCATAGGATGATCAATGTACTCTAGCTAGATCTTGTTGGAGGAGGTGGAATCAACATGCCATCCGATAGTGCCTTGTATGGAGACAAGGATTTCCCATGCATGTATGGGGTATAGTGGTCACCAAGGAGCAACACCGTTGTGACACTAGTGCCACTAGAACATAGGGAAATTTTCCTACCAAATCTCTTAGGGGGGATTATAAAGGGAGGTCCACTCATCGGAGGTTATGATGATGAGGTAATGGAGATGGTGATAATGACATGATAAAGGTTAATGCATACTAACTCAGTCTTAGACCATGGCATCCAATGGTGTATAGGGATATGCAACGAGGAGTAGTGGTATCCAGAGGATCATGGAGGCACATGGTGGTGTGTAGTGGTATGCGGGGTTTCACTGTGGAGTAGGAGGAGTGATTCACATCGTAGTGAATTTCCTCATGGAGTGATGGATACATCAACATAGCAAGGATACCATCTAATTTAGAGTGATATGGTAGCATGTAGTTGTGTTTAGCGGTGCATAAAGGTGTTCAAATGGGTGTAGTTATATGCCAAGGGGCATTGAGATACATGGTTGTATGCAGTAGTCTATGAGGCTACACAACAGACTAAGGGAGCGATTTTAGTAGGGATATTTCTTGATGAGGACGTCAGGCATGCCATTGGGGTGGTAATACCTGAGTTTGGAAAGTGGGTCAGTCATAGGGTTGGTCATAAGCATCCATATGGGTTCTTGATCATACCCATCAAATCCCACATAAATTTCACTCTTTGGCATCACGTTCAGTCGAGGAGAGCCTTGTTGTGTCCAATTGATGCCCTCAATGTGGTAGCAGGACTAGGGAGATTTTTTTCAGATAGATTTATGAGATTCAGTGCATGATGGACACAATAGAGATTCTCCAGAGGAGGAGTAGGGTCAGTGCACGCATTAGAAAACACAGGTTGTGCGTTGAGGTGATATTTAACAAAGGTGGCATACATTTCATCCCTGATTCCACACTTAGGGAGATGATCATGGGGGAGACATGTGCCACTCCTTCCATAGGACATGTTGGGATCCTACATGAGTAGATGATACCATGTACAACTAAGGTTGTTTTTGAGTTGGCATTTAGAATCTAGACATTGTATTGGTACATTGTCAAGAGTGGGAATAAATATAGACTGAGTGGTGATGGTTTCTAGGAGCAAGATAGATCTGCATGCACTGAGTGATTGCGAGTATCATATATCCATATATGGGTAGTATTTAGGGGGTAAATATATGGAAAATGTGGTTTCTAGCGGCCATCAATATTACGCAGGGGCAGGCTACAAAATTTGGATTTTTTGAGCTTCCAATCTAGTTGTGGGGTCCAAGGATTCCTTGGGTAAGTAAACCACTTCTTTTCTGGAGGGTCATGGAGACTACAACAATAGGAATGCACCTTCTTTGGGATGATAGGTTAGGGATCATCATGATCATCACTATGGGCTGAGGAATGCCTTCCCTGCTATTGTTCTGGTTGGAGTCTAGACATGGATTAGTAGATTATGGCCTTGTCTGGATGCCCTGGAAGGATAGACTTCAACGCCATAGAGTTGTCCCTTATTGGTGTTGTGAAGAACATTTACGGGAATGGATGAATGGGTAGGATTACAAGAGGGTCACAGTTATGACTAAACTGACACAACACTCACATGGTGGCCTCACTTCGATATTAGTATGGGACCATAGAGCTACAAGGCTAAGCAGTTGGGTCACAAGTTGGGGAGAGTGGGCTCCCACAAGGGAAGTTCACCTGGATCTTCCATTGGGCCTCCATTTGGTAGCAGACATTTCAATTCTTATGGGCATGTGGAGATGGGATAACACTTCACTTGGGTGGTTATATGATGGGTAGGATATGATCACTCTTAAATCATAGGTATGAGGGATCTATTCTATGAGACTTGAGTTGTACCTTTAGGATTCCACTCTTGAGGTACCTAGGATCAATTTCTCAATGGGACAACTTCTTAAGGAGTTGACAAGGGCTTGGATGTATCGAGGTGCTCTGATTTTCTATATTATGTGGGAGGTCTCTTGCACCCATACATTTTAGCATTATGCATGGAGAGAGGGGTGCTTCACACTGAGCAAGATGACTTGGAATCCTAGTATCAAGGGATTAATTTATGACAGGATAATACATGGAACTGAGATGACTTAGTGGCACATTTAGGACCCTGGTATTGCTTGCAGTGATAGTTTGGGTCAGTAGATATAGAGAGCGCTTGTTCAAGCATTGTTTGAGGACAAGAAATTTTAGGGAGGGAGGAATGTAATGTCCCAAATTTTTTATTTGCTATATGAGGAGGTTAGCAGAGACTCTCGGGGTTGTGACAGTAGTCGTAAGAGTGAGGTTATACCATTGGTTGGTTGGAGGGGCCAATACAAGGACGCAATGTGCACTGCAAGAAAGAGAGAGTGCAATTTTGGGAGGCAAGTAGGGGCCAACAAAGAGGCAATGGGAATCACTATAAAGGGAGTGCAATTTTCGAGGCAAGGTGGGGGCCACCAAAGAGAGCATATGAGACCAAGCTTATTTAAAGGCAAGGAGCAGGCACTCTAGAGCATTTTTTGGACTATTATACTTATTAATTTCAACCTCTTGTGAGTTGTTCAACGCAAGAGCTTGCAGCGTTTCTTAGCACAAGGATTTTAGGTGGAATCCAAACCAGTTTCAGAGAACTTCGAGTGTCTCCCTAGATAGGAATTTGGGGATTCTATTATAGGGCTTCCATTGGGCATCAACTTCATCATTTTGAGACTGTAGTGCACACTTCTTGAATGAAGAGGTAATTTGCATGTGCCTATCATTTGGTCCAGGTTAAGTGATTTTGGAGAAAGAGTTGAGGGGTGTATTCCTACCCTTTGGAGTTGGAATTTTGGAGGATTTTGTAGGAAGAAGGCAAGGGAGATTGTGGACGATGAATTCCATGACTTATGCCACTGCGTGGGCATCTCTGGGAAAACCCTATGCAGGCATAAGAGATTAATGGATTAAAGGCTTAAGGAGACGAGGAATTCTCATGTTCCATTGGAAAACCCTTGATTGATTGAGGAATTCTTCAGTTGGGTCATTAAGGATTACTCCAATAGAGAATTTTATCAGTAGTACAACAAGTTGTTTGGTCGTGTCACTCACACCAGTTGGACTACTTCTCCATTACATGGAACTAGACCAAACCCTTTCCAAATTTTTGTAGGTTTTTGGAGAGGGATTGGTGGGTGAAATTTTAGACTAATCGAGGTCATATTCAATAAGGAAACCATAATTCTATTTGACAACCGACAACATAGTATTCACTCGGGTAGTGTGCATTCTCATCTAGGGCCACACTTTACTTGGATTAGATGCATTCTTCGGGGTTTTTCTCATCTTTCTTAGAAAGCTCAGGTTCCATTGCTTCATCTCCTTTTATGTACTTAGATCCACCTTTTTACTGCAATGGCTCATATTAATTGGTTGGTGTTACTTGCATGTTAAATTATTGTTGTGCTTCATAATTGTTTGTTGTTCTAAGTTCATTTCTTTTGGTATATCCTATTAAGTTTTCCACTACGAATATTACACACTTGTTAGCATAGCATCTAACCACATGTTAGCATGCATCGACATAACATAGCTGTGTGTTGACATAACATTCGACGACATGTTGCTGCATTTTATCCCTGTTATATATCACCATGTTTTGATATAGTATAAGGTCATGTGTTTATGTAGCATTAATCCACATGTTGCAACATCACTAGAAAAATTTTGAGGTCTAAAATGGGCCTCCTAAAGAATATTATAAAATAGTAGTGGACATAATAAAATAAGATTCAATTACCTTATAAAGTTTTGGAGGGAAAAAAGAAAAAACTACTTTTCCAACTCTTATTTTCAACTTATTTCCTTATGATTTTACTCAAATTTCGAGCAAGAGTACTCGTTGGATGTCAAGTTTAATTTCGCATTCAATGAGCACCCATGTTGCATACTTTTGATGGACCCTACTACACGAAAAATGTGAAATACATGAAAATACATTATTGCAACATTTTTTCATGTATTTCACATTTTTTGTGTAGTAAGGTCCATTGAAAGTATGCAACATGGGTACTCCTTAGACAAAAAACTAAATTATTCATCTAATGAGTGCTCCCGCTCGAAATTTTGAGTAAAACCATAGAGAGATAAGTTGAAAATATGAGTTTAAAAAGTAGTTGTTTAAATTTTAAATTTTTTATGTTTTTACCTTTTTACTTTGAAAATGGTGAATCATCCCCCATGGTTGACATCATCATATTGAATTCTATTGGTTCCTATAAAATTGATTTTAGTAATACATTTTTGTTTTGAAGCCCATTTTTTACCTAAAAATTTCCCTAATGGCTGGTCTTGCATAGGGCCACTTGTCACCATGTACCAATGTATTATAGATTCTCGTGTTGACATATCATATTATGTACACTTGTTGCCACATGTCGCTCTAAGATAAGGCTATATGTTAATGTCCTTAAAGCCACTTGCCATGTGTCAACATAACATAAGGCCAATTGTCACATTGTTAGTGTATTGTAAGGCATCTTGTGATGTGACACAGGGCCACTTGTTTCCATTTATTTGCATGCCATATGGCCATGTGCTAGTGTAGCACATGGCAACAATGGCATATAACACCACTTGTAACCATGTCTTAGTATAGAATAAAGCCACTATGTTAACATAACATTAAGCCATGTATTCCATATAGCATAAGATAATATGTCAATGTAGCATTGGGCCATATCTCAATGTATGTCAGCATAGTGTTAAATCTTATGTTGTTGTAATCTAAATCTTATGTTGTTGTAATCTAAATTTGCATATCAACATAACATTCAACGAAATGGCAGTACATAACCATATGTTACTATGTTTTGATAGAGGATAAGACCACTTATTCCACATATCAATTTAAGATAGAGGATAAGACCACTTATTCCACATATCAATTTAAGATAGAGCAATATGTTGGCATATCATAGTTCCTTTTGTTATTGCATCTTAATGCGATATACATCCATAAGTTGATGTAGCATAAAGTGCGTTACCATGTATGAGTATAACTTGGTATGATGATTAGTGATAAAATATGTTACAACATGTCACTATAGGTTGATTAATCACTAACGTGAATTGCCATATGTCATGTCAATATAACATAATCCCACTATTAACGACAAATCCACATAGCATAGAGCAATCGACATAACATAACATAACATAAGGCCGAGTCTCCTCGTTCGGAGTCCCGCTGATGGCTAGAGGTTGCAAGGATGTGGCGCATTCTAACGAGATATACATAGTTGGGGAAAAAGGAAACCTAAAAAAATGGGTGGAAATATACCATAAAATCAGATATCGCAGAAGAATATTGTGACATTGAAGATCGATTACTCACGGAAATACAATATATGGCCAATAACGTAGAAATTACAATTGTATTCACTGTTGAGCGCGAGTCTGGCCTGCTTTTAGACTTTGTGTTATTTCTGTTGCCACTCACCCACTTCTTTTCCCGCGGCCATATCAGCACTTCCGTGTTCTTACGCAAATTCTAGTTTCCACGCTTATAATCCAGTGGGATCAAAGTGGCAGCCCACGCTTGTGGTTTCATTTTCTGTCCCTACATAATATTTGATGAATCGTATTCTCATTGGCCTTTATTCTAGAGTTGGTGGAGAACAACAACGGTTCTTTATCAATCCCTGTCAATCACGTGACAGTAAACAAACTAGATACCTCGAACAACGACAGTTGTTTTAATCAATCCCTGTCATTCACGTGATAGTAAAGAAAGGAGAATCTAAATGGAAATAAACAAGAGACCAGAAACTGATATGATTTCACATTCACTGTGCAGTGTGTTTTAATTCTGTTTGTCTCGTGGAACTTGAACTAGTCAGCGGAGGATGATCTCACAAACATGTAAAACAAAATTGGATATTGGTGGGGTGTTCAGTAAATTTAAGGTCTTTAGTTTTGCTTTTACTGTGGTTGATTTTTTTGGTCAAAGCAGATGGTTTCAAGGGCATGTAAGGATGGGATAAAGGTCACTACCAGTGATCAAATTTGAAGTCTTGCTCTTAATTTTATTTGAAAGGGCATATATTCATCTAATCTTTCAAGGATGAAAGGTTATAAAAAAATTCAGTTGTAATGAAAAGTATATATTAAATAAACCTCTCAAAAAAATTCCATAATAAAATAGTGTCATTCTGAATTTTTAAAATTTAAAGAGTAGCTTCAATAAAACACTATAAAACCTCAATATAAATAGTAAATAAACAAAAAAAATTCTCAAATTCCATTAAAAAAAGGTAAACATATGTTTCTTCTATTCATATGATGATCTTCAAAAGTATTTGGACTTACATAATTAAAAATATAAATATATTCTCCCAATGAAATGGATTTCTAGTTTTCATTTATTTCCATACATCATAAGTAGCATTCCAATCTATGTCATTTAGAGCATGATGTGCAATTAGAGATAGAAACATTAACATATCTAGTGTCTCCAATGCAAGTCTTTATCTATCATCATTTTTTATCCTGTTTAATTTTCAAAAGCCTCTTTCACACACTAATGTGGTTGTTGGGATAACAAGAATAGTTTGCCATAATTGCATCAAATATGGAAAGTCTTCAAACCATTCATGTTCATCTCCACATAGGTCTCATGCCATACATATGATTTTTATGGTATGATTTACAAATAGCACAAATAAATTCATTCATTTCACCCAAACATCTAGCAGTATCCACAATAGATGATTCCCCAACGCTAAATTTTTTCACATAAACATTTCAACTATTTTTTTATTGGAGAGTCTATATCATTCACTTTTTCATAATAATGTTGAGAAGTGGAAAAGTTAGCCACATTAAATACATGTAAATCTATGAATCTCCTATCTAAAGATTTAATCACCTTTACAATAAAACATTTTCCCAAAAGAATACAATCATATAGTAGCCCCGAATATTTTCATCTTTGGAAAACTTTCGAACCTCAATGGATGTAAATGTACCATACCTGTGCTATGTGCAAATTCAAGGGTTCCTCTTTATGCTTTAACTAAAAAATAAGACATATGCACTGCATCTACACTAAAAATGCTTTCCAAAAATCGTTTACAAAGCATGCTAATAGAAACATCTAAAGTAGTGTCAATATATGTAATATCAACATGATCCTCTTCGAACTTTTGATTTAATCTATTTAATTCAACGAGAATGTCTGCAAGTATATGGATGCAAATTTGCACTTGAAATATTTTTTCCAACTCATACATTTGTTTCTCCTCTAACTCCCAATCCTAACAAATAATGCATGAGTTTAACAAGTCTTTCCATTACCTTTCTGTTATAGACATTTTTGGGCACTGCAACCCCAATCATAAATGTCCATAAACCAAGGGCTCCTAAGTCCCTAAAAGTGTTGTTCCAACCCCTAAAGAACAAGGTCAACTGATTACAACATCTCCCAGAAGTTCTCCATGAAAAACTACTCAGAACTGGTCAAAACTGGACCATTTCACCTGCTCCATGGTCAAAGTGCGTTGCATCCCACTTGCCTACACACAGTAGGTGCGACGCATGTTGAAAAGCCCTTCTATTGGGTGCGATTTTGGGTGTGGAGCTTGATTATCTTCTATATTCAAAGATATTGCCACATTGGACCCCAGTTCGAAATGGGGGCGGCAACGCTTCCCGTCAAATATTCGCTGCAGGGGGGGTCCAGGGGGGGGCAGCTGCGACCTTTGGGAGCCCCCCCCTGGCGGGGGTTTCGGGGGCGCTGCCCTCAAAGCTAAAAATAGTTGTAAAATTGCCTTGTAAAATTATAGTAATTTCTAGTCAATCTCAGCCGTTCATTAGGCGAATGATCTGATGGTAGAACTTATGTTTAGTTTAGGGATTTTTGCCTTAGAAGGCAACCCCTCTCTTTGTGTGAGGGTATTGTATTTGAGGCTGTGTGATAGATGTGTATTCTGTGAGCGGGAAATAGAGAGATGAGACTGTGAGAGAAAATAGAGGATATTACAACGGATCTGGTGTAGGTTGTGTCTCTTCATTTTACTGGATAATAGAAAGGAAGGACTGGTTGTTCGGGGTGGACGTAGCCCAAACTGGGTGAACCACGTATATCTGTGTCTCTCTTGTTTTATGCATTTTCTGTGTTTATATTTCTGCAATATTTTATGTGTTCCATTGCTCCATAATATATAATTTCTAACAACTGGTATTAGAGCCGAAGGTCTATTTGGCTGATAAACTCGCAGGAAAGAAGGGTTCCTGGTTCGAGTGGGAGCAATGGCGGAAGATGGTAAATTTAGGGTTGAGAAGTTTAACGACCAAAACTTCTCGCTGTGGAAGATGCAGATGGAAGATTATCTGTATCAGGAAGATCTATACTTACCATTGGGCGGAAAATCAAAGATGCCGACGGGTATGACAGACGAAGAATGGAACCTTCTTGATAGAAAGGCACTCAGAACAATACGGTTGTGCCTTGTTGCATCAATCGCCTTAAACATTTCGAAGGAAACCAGGACAGAGGGTTTGATTCATGCGTTTTCAAAACTATATGAAAAATCCTCGGCCTCAAACAAGGTATTTCTTATGAAATGATTATTTAATATGAAGATGTCGGAAGGTGGATCTGTTGCAAACCATTAAATGATTTTAATACAGTTACAAGTCAGTTAAGTTCTGTAGGGGTAAACTTTGATGATGAAGTTAGAGCTCTGTTATTCTTGTGCTCATTACCAGAAAGTTGGAATGGTTTGGTAATGGCCATTAGTAAGTCCGTTTCTGGATCTAGTACTTTAAAGTTTGATGATGTTGTCGGTGCTATCCTTAGCGAGGAAATGCGACGGAAAAGCTCCGATGAGACATCGGGAAATGCTTTGAGTGCAGAGTCTAGAGGAAGAAAAATGGAAAGAGGAAAGAGCTCAGGATATCGCAGTAAATCAAGGAAAGGCAGATCCAAGTCCAGATCGGGGATAGTGTGCTGGAAATGTGGAAAGAAAGGACACCTAAAGAAAAACTGTAGATCTCGGAAGGGACAAGAAGGAGATGCACAGCAAGAAAACAATCATGAAGCAAATGTGACAGGTGAGGTGTTACAAGATGCTTTGATTCTTCCTTTCGAAAATATTACTGATTCCTAGGTGGTAGATTCAGGGGCTTCATTTCATGACACACCTGATAAGAAATACTTTCATGACTATGTTCAAGGAGATTTTGGACAAGTTCATCTGGGTGATGATAAACCCTGTAAAATCGTTGGAATGGGTAAGGTTCTTGTAAAACAGCAGAATGGAAACCAATGGATATTAAAGGAGGTAAGACATGTTCTAGATCTAAAGACAAATTTGATTTCAACAGGGTAGTTAGGCGGTGAAGGTTGTGTGACAACTTTCACAGATAAAGCTTGGAAGGTCACCAAAGGAGCCCTGGTAATAGCAAATAGCTAAAAGGTTGGTACATTATATTTATGCAATGGTATTTCTAACTCTGTTAATGCTTTAACTTCCAAAGGAGCAGATGCAGCATTATGGCATCATAGGCTCGGACACGTGAGTGAAAATGGGATGAAGATTCTTCACTCAAGTAATTTGTTGCCGGGTTTGAAGAATGTTGATTTGAACTTCTGTGAGAATTGCATTTATGGAAAACAAAAGAGAGTCAGATTTCTCAGAGTTGGAAAAGAAAAGAAGAATGAAAAATTAGAGCTTGTGCATACAGATGTATGGGGACCTGCTAAGGTATCATCTCTCGGTGGCTCTCGTTATTATGTTACTTTTATTAATGATGCAACTAGAAAAACTTGGGTTTATTGTATTAAGAATAAATCTGATGTATTTGATACTTTCAAGAAATGGAAAGCTTTGGTTGAGATTGAGACAAGAAAGAAATTGAAGTGTCTTAGATCAGACAATGGAGGTGAATATTGCAGCAAAGAGTTTGATAGGTACTGTTCAGAGCATGGAATTCGCAGAGAGAAGACAGTTCCAAGAACACCACAAGAAAATGTTGTGTCAGAACGGATGAATAGAACAATCATGGAGTGTGCAAGGTGAATGAGATTGCATGCATGATTTCCTTTGCAGTTTTAGGCAGATGCTGTAGATACTGTTATTTATCTAATAAATAGAGGGCCTTCAAGTTCCTTGGATGGTGGTGTTCCAGAGGAAGCATGGACAGGTAAAAAGGTAAACTACTCTATTTTAAAGCCTTTTGGTTGTGAGGCCTTTGTCCATATTGATAAAGAAAATAGAAAAAAGCTTGAGGCAAAGTGAAAGAAATGTACCTTTATTGGATATGGTGTTAATGATTTTGGTTATCGCTTATATGATTACAAAAATCACAAAATCATTAGGAGCAGAGATGTAATATTCAATGAAAAGGTCTTGTATAAAAATCAGTTGCAGGAAAAGAAACAGGAAAAGGAAAACAAGGAATACGCAGTTCTTGATGAAATCACTGAAAAAGTAAAGGTGCCTGAAAATAATAATAATCAACAACCACAACAACGGCAACCACCACAACAACAGCAGGCACCCCAAACACCTGAAAGTGGTGTTAGAATATCTACCAGGATAAGTAGACCCCCTAAACGATACTCTCCTTCATTATATTATTTATTGTTGACTGATTCTGGTGAACCTGAATGTTATGAAGAAGAAATGCAGGTTGAAAGCAGGAAGAAGTGGGAGGTAGCCATGGAAGAAGAGATTGACTCCTTAATGCATAACCAGACTTGGGATTTAGTCAGGTTGCCTGTAGGAAAAACTAAATTGAAGAATAAATGGGTTTACAGGCTGAAGGAAGAAGATGGAGGAAAATAGAGGTATAAAGCTAGACTTGTGGTGAATGGGTTTGCACAGAAGAAAAGTATTGATTTTGATGAAATATTTTCTCCTGTTGTTAAAATAACTTCAATCAGAACTATTTTAAGTTTTGTAGCAACTAAAGATTTGTATCTTGAGCAGTTAGATGTAAAAACAACCTTTCTCCATGGGGATTTGGAGGAAGAGATATATATCCAGCAGCCACAAGGATATGAGGTGAAAGGGAAGGAGAAACTAGTGTGCAGGTTGAAGAAGAGCTTGTATGGCTTAAAACAGGCTCCAAGGCAGTGGTATCTAAAGTTTGACAAGTTTATGTCTGAACAAGGTTATACTAGATGTCACTCTGATCATTGTGTTTATTTGAAAATGCAAAATGATGGCAGCTATATTATATTGTTATTGTATGTGGATGACATGCTTGTTGCAAGATCTAACATGCAGGAAATAAATGTGCTCAAAAGAAAATTGGCAAATTCATTTGCAATGAAGGATTTGGGAACTGCAAAACAAATCCTTGGTATGAAAATAACTAGAGACATGAAAAATCATAAATTAACATTGTCTCAGAATAAGTACATACAAAAGGTGTTGAAAAGATTTAACATGCACAATGCAAAACCAGTTAGTACAACTTTTGCTAGCCATTTCAAACTTAGGAAGGAAATGTGCCCAAAGACCCAAGAAGACATGGATTATGTGTCTAAAGTTCCATATGCATCAGCACTTGGAAGCTTAATGTATGCAATGGTCTGCACAAGGCCTGATATTGCACATGGAGTGGGAGTTGTAAGTAGGTACATGAACAATCCAGGAAAGGAACATTGGATGGTAGTGAAATGGATTCTCAGATATTTGAAAGGTACCACAAATCAAGCATTATTCTTTGGTGGTTCAAACATCTCCCTACAAGGATATGTTGATGCAGATATGGCAGGTGACAAAGATAATAGGAGGAGTAGTACAGGATATGTATTTACTGTTGAAGGAACAACTGTTAGTTGGGTTTCAAAAATCCAAAGTGTTGTTGCACTTTTAACAACAGAAGCAGAGTATGTTGTTGCTATAGAGGCTAGTAAAGAAATGGTTTGGTTACAAAGGTTTATGGGTGAATTGGGTAATAAGCATGATATGGGCACATTATATAGTGATAGCGAAAGTGCCATTCATCTTGCAAAGAACTCAGCATTTCATTCCAGGACTAAACACATATAGTTCAAGTACCATTTCATATGATCAGTGTTGGAAGATTGAGAGTTGAAGCTGGAAAAGATACACACTAGCCAGAATCCTGCAGATATGCTAACAAAAGTTGTAACTAGGGATAAACTGAGAATATGCTCAGTTTCAATTGGTCTTCAAGGATGACGATGAAGATGAGAAACAGCCAGGTCCAAAGAGGAGTCATTGTCCAGCA
This sequence comes from Pinus tabuliformis, assembly GCA_031772625.1. Classification (NCBI taxonomy): domain Eukaryota; kingdom Viridiplantae; phylum Streptophyta; class Pinopsida; order Pinales; family Pinaceae; genus Pinus; species Pinus tabuliformis. The sequence goes on along the minus strand of CM062809.1, from coordinate 604,153,369 downwards.
AATGGAGCAGCGGTGGAGTTGCTACAATCAGTCTCCAAATGGGAGATTTTTGGGTGTGGGCCCTGATTATCTTCTATATTCAAAGATATCACCACATTGGACCCCAATTCAAAATGGGGGCAGCAACACCGCCCGTAAAATATTCGCTGCAAGGTGGGTCCAGGGGGGGCGGCTGCGACCTTTGGGAGCCCCCCCCTGGGGGGGGGTTTCGGGGGCAGCGCCCCTGAAGCTAAAAATAGCTGTAAAATTGCCTTGTAAAAGTATAGTAATTTCTAGTCAATCTGGGCCATTCATTAGGTGAATGATCCGACGGTAGAATTTATGTTTAGTTTAGGGTTTTTTGCCCTAGAAGGCAACGCCTCTCTTTGTATAAGGGCATTGTATTTGAGGCTGTGTGATAGATGTGTATTCTATGAGCGGGAAATAGAGAGGTGAGACTGTGAGAGAAAACAAAGGATATTACATCGGATCTGCTGTAGGTTGTGTCTCTTCATTTTGCTGGATAATAGAAAGGAAGGACTGGCTGTTTGGGGTGGATGTAGCCCAAACTGGGTGAACCATGTATATCTGTGTCTCTCTTGTTTTATGCATTTTCTGTGTTTATATTTCTGCAATATTTTATGTGTTCCATTGTTCCATAATATATAATTTCTAACATGCGATGGGAAAGAGTGGAGAAATGGCAGGGTCAATCCGCAAGGTGGAGGATCATGGAATCTTCCAAAAACTTCTCCTGTGACACTTGCCTCTCTGCATTTGCCCAGGGATGAGTAAGAGATCATCAATCTCCAAGTGGAATCAAGAACTATCAGAGAGAGGACACTAATCAAATCTCAAAAGCTGACTCACCCCCCTTGCAAAAATCTATATATGGATCCCTCATCCTAGAGATCCAGAGGCTGGAATTTTGTATCTTGTAAGGAAGTGTTGTTGGTTTCTTGGTGCAATATAATAGTGTTGGGTGATCTATGCTTTTCATGAGGTGAAGAAGGGCTTTCTTGCTGAGAGGATGATGCTGGGTTAGAATAATTGGTTGTAATCCTCTTTGCTCTTTCTTGATTATCAATAAAGCTATTCAAGTTTTCCTCCACATTCTTGTATGATTGATGTTATATGCATTTGTGTGGTCAATATATATCTGGTCTTATATTGTTTATGATAATAGATCTATGTTCTTGGATAGTGTTATGCTACTTTGATTCTACAGGTGCTCTTTGAAGCTGGGTAGATGGGGAAGCGAGTGGCGAAGACCTATCAGAAGGGAGAGGAATCGAGCAAGGAACCAAGCGCAAGACAGAGGTTGGTCTCCTTATTCCCCTCTTATCTATTCCTGATAAAGGAAAATGAAAGTAGTTTTAGTTTGTTTGTTTCTATGGTAGCTACCAGCCTTAGTGGGACTAGCAGCTCTGCATAGACATTAGTTTTCCCGATAACAAAATGGCGACTTCTCTGGGGAGCGAATAGATTGTTTGTTTATCTACATTTGTTTACTTTATAAACTTATAGACGGAGCCTGAAGTCAAGCCAGCTAGCCTTCGAACTGCATTTTCTATGCAAGTGCAAAGTAGATCAATGTTGCTTCAGTCTATCTCCAGGTTTTGTTTATGAATTAAACAATTGATTTACAAGTTCTCTAATTTCCCTTGTGGTGGCTCTAGTACCCTCCTTAGATCTACCCCTGTGATTCATTTACTGATTACCACTTGCTCGGCCTAAATCCCTGAACTGAGTTGCAAACCATGACCTGGAACCCCGTTAAAGTCTCGTCCCTGGTCCATCACACTGTCTCTTCTTTGAAACCTGAATGCATTGCACTTCCTGAGTGTAGTAGGTGCATTGCATTTCAGTTTCCCCGTGCTATAGGTGCGCTGATCAGACCTCTTTTGCTCTTAGATTTTTGTTTCTGTGTTCACTCTTTTCAGCTCTATTCAAGAGTTTTGCTGCCTGTAGTCAATACACCTCTGTTGAAGCCCCCTTCCTTGCCATTATTCTGCCTCCATTGTGCAAAGAATTGTAAATGTTTTTATGTATTTTGAGCCATTTTTAGTTCTCTTTTACAAAGAAGTAGCGTAATTGAACTGTCGTTTCTTGATTTGAAAGTGTCGCAAGTGTCGTTTTTAGTCATAAAAGAGAATCTGATTGTTCTTGATAGTCGATTACACTGTTACTCTTGTATTTGATTTGAATTAGTAATTTTTCAAGTGCGAAAGCAAGTTTTCAATTCCAAATAACAAAGTGTCGTCATTGTCTTCATTTTGTTTTGAAAAGAAGCTTGTTAGTAATTGTTGCTTTGAAAAAATAATTCAGATTTGTGCTTAGCTTTCTTTTTATCATTCACACATTAAGAAGGCTGAAAACAAATACATGCATGTGCATTTGCATTTAGACTGTTTGTTGGTTTGATTTAGGACAGTGCATATAGTGTGTGCTCTCTGCTCTATGTTGAAAGAAAATCAATCTCTCTTTCCTTAGTAGCTAGGATTTTCATTGCAAAAAGAAGATTAAACGATTTTTTATCATCTTAGATTGCATTTTAGGAATTGTACATCTACATCATGCGGTAAACCTAAAAGGCAAATTTCTTAAGCAAGATCAACTATAAAATAAATTTAATGAATCTAAAAATGCTTTGGAACCTAACGCACGACATCTAGAAGTCTAGGCTAGAGACGTATTCCGACGTCGTAGAGACTGGTAACTGTTGTTTTCACTGTTTGTCGGGTGATTCCTCCACTTTGAGACGACAAGTGCCAGTACGGACTTGTGCTCCCACGTACCATCGAATATATTTTGGGAGACCACAATAGGCTATATCCTTTATCCATAGGAATCCGTGTCTGCCACCCTATCGATCACAATGCATTGAACATAGCATTCGGGAAGATTGACTGCTGTACTGTAAAAAGTATTCTATAGTTTTGCGATTGGTTTGGTAGTCCCTCTGTCTAGATTTCCAGAGTAGTTTCTTTCGTTCCTTTTGAGACTCCTTAAAGGAAAAGGTTTATTTGAGCACTTGTCACTTCAAACTCATTAAAAATTGAAGGTGACTAGAGTCATCTTTTGTTTTTTCTCGACTCTTAAAAATTGAAAAAACAAGTTGTGTCAAAGCATCTAAAATTTACTTTAATTGGAATAAACATCACCTTTCCTATGTTGGTCTTAGGTTGAGAAAAATGGAGTCCACCAACCAAGGGGTTCCCCTTAGAGGAAATCCTAGTCCCTTCTCCTCTTGGGGAGATGTTGGTGCACCCCATATGGCCACATTGTCTCTTCCAGGATTGACAATTGGCTTGCACGTATGGCTCTTCTCAACTTCTGTCATTCAGAACACTGTGATTCCTGAACAATCAAGTCAGCAACTAAATGATACCAGAGTTACCCCCCGACCTCTACTTTGTCCAATTCTTCCTCTCCTCCTTCCTCTTCGCTTGATGAAGTTGGTAAAGCCAAAAATCAAGTAACTGAGAAGAATAAGGAGAAGACGAAGAAAGAGAAGAAGAAGAAGAAGGAGCCAAAGGCGAAAAGGGGTGACCAGGCATTGTCTAGCGAAAATCCACACACTTCACCATCCAGGCCTAAATCGCCATGTGTCATTTGCAAAGGAGACCACTATCATCGAGATTTTCCTTGCATCCCTCGGATCTTAAGGGACTGGTCTCCTCGTTTTCACAATCCGGTGTCATCAACCTCTGATGACCATGTTGAGCATATATCGTCAACTAGTGAAAGTGAAGCCCCTGGACAAAAAGGAAAATATAAATTTCCTTGTAAATTGTGTGAAGGCAATCACATCGTCCACCGTTGTACCTTCTAGACAAAGATAAAAGAGTTTTGGACGAACGTCCGGTTTCACCGTTACGGCTTCCTCCTGGATATAAGAAACTCTTGCCGAGTCCGTCACTAGTTGAAAATCTGGCTGACACACCCTTGTGGTCGGCTGAAGCGTCTATCATTAAAGACAAACCATCTGAATCCACACTAGATGAAAGTCAAAAGGTCGAGGCAGAAGTTGACCTGGTCTTGTCTTCAGAGGATCCATCTTCAGATGATACAGTCACCAAAGAGAACAAGAACGATACCGTTCAAATTCTCTTCGTAATTACAGACTCCGATGAACATGGGGGCAGTCTACCTATTCCTTTACCGCAGGAAGGAAGTTCGTTAGAGTCATATCCAGCCATCTATTTGGTCCCACCTCTAAGAAACCTGGTTGTTTCCTTTGATTGGAATCTACTAGGCAGACCCCGTTTATCAGATAGTGTACCATTTCGCATCATTGCTCAAATATATAGAATGGTCATGGCCGATACCATCATAGATGAAGGGGCTTCTGTGAGTATCCTTTCCTCAACTACTTGGAAAGCGCTTGGTTCGCCATCGCTTTTTCCTGAGATGAGAAATCTAACAGGCTTTGACAAAGGAACCAGCCGACTGTTAGGGATCCTTCCCAATGTGCCGATAACATTGAGAGGGAAAATCGTTCACATGAACGTAATGGTAGTCCAAGGACCCCTGGATTATAATCTACTCCTTAGACAAGACTATATTTATTGCATGGGAGCCATTGTCTCCTCACTCTTTAGAGTAATGTGTTTTCTGCATGAAGGAAGAGTGGTCAAGCTCGTAGACCAGCTTTCATTCCCTGGTTCACACATAGCAAATAGTCATATACCAACCCTGAATGGTCTTTTCACGCAAGAAATTTCTCATCAATCCCTAGTCCGTCCTCCTGATAAGCGCGAGTGATTAGGAGGATATGACTGAAACCCAGGGGGCATGCACCGTGGCCTGTTTTGACAGGAAAACCTTGGGTATAGGGTAGGTTTCCCCAGAGGATATATGACTGGCTGACACACCCATCCATTTTGGAAAATGGGATTAGACCGAAATAAGATACTTCTGTTAAGGTAGGCCTTTCCCAATAGAACAAATGTCTTGTCTGCAAATTGAGGGGTAACCTGGAAAAGGTAGGCCTTTCCCGATAAAACAAATGTTTTGTATGCAAATTGAGGGGTAACCTGGAAACTCTACTTCGCTATACCTGGGGGCATGCAAACCTTTTGGCGTGCAAGAAAGAGCGACCATTTATTTTTAAATTTATAGGTCCTCTAACCCTTTAAACTCATAAGATTGGTCGTTTCCTAACATGCATAAAGAAATCATGCGGGGCAAAGCTTTGAAAAGATGTCGTTTATATATGAGACATCCTTATTATACGACTAGATTATCGAGCAGTTTTAACGTAGAATTCAAGCTCGTTAAAAAATAAACATAAGAAATGAGCAAATTTTCCTCCAAAGTTTAAGCTCATTAAAAAATGAACCAATTTCTGGTAAATAACCATCGTGAATGTATTATCATCAGCCTTTGAAGCCTTGGTCGTGTTCTCATCATCACCTCCACTCTGTATTGGCCGATCATTCACCTCCACTTGATTGTTTACCCTTTTTGAGGAACAACTATGAAGAGTGATCCTGTTAGCCATCCTTGTGACATTGTCGTGGTTGGAAAATTCCAAACCTTACCTGGAATCAGCTGCTACCCAAATTTATCACTCTTTCCTCAAAAAACGAGTCTCCTTTAAGCTCTTTTCAACTGACTTGTAAAATATGAAAAGATTGCCGAGCAATTGGCCTCTCCAGCACGTTAAAGTGACCGAAAGTTCGATCCCTCCTTTAAATTTTAATCTTTTTAGACCTGAGGGATTATTACACAAAAAGATCGAGCGCTTGTTTTGTTCGGCTCGTTAAAATTAACGAAAATTCATCCCTTTTGTATTATTTTATACTTTTTCGGACTTAAGGGATTATATGACGAAAAATGATTATTGGAGTTTTCTTTACATCCCTTTTCAGACTCGCTAAAATTGAAAAGGACCGATTTATCTTTGTCGTTAAACTCGTTAAAACCGAATAGCGAAAAACTTGTCCATAACAGACAAGAACGAGTTTCACTATCGCTGGGCTCATTAAAACATAGCGATGGGTTTGCCCGAAGAGCAAATTATAGAACAAGCATATGTTATCCTCCTCAAGCTTGAAAAAAATAAAGAGGTACTGGTTAGCAATGACTGGGGAAAAATTGGGAAGAACAACTTGAAGAAACTTTGTTGGTAGCAAGTTGCTCTTGAATATGACACTTTCGCTTCGCATCCAAGTCAGGTTGGGTTGTTCCATTCACTGGACACATCGCCATGGTTCCATCACACCATCCATATTTGGGGTTAATGCTACCAATCCACCATGTCAGTGTCGCTGATATGTTCAAGAGAAGTCGCTCAGAGAATTCACCTGTGTCTCATCCGTTGCAATACATTCATGCTCCAGTCTTTCATGACCACCACCCTGAACCTTATATCACGAGATCGTTTTCACCTCTATTAAAATCACTTGTTTCGTTCTGTGTCATTGATGTGGGATTCACTAAGGCCCTCCTATGACAGATCGCTTCTTGTCGACATCAACTCATTATCCAAGAAGTCGATCTAGGAACAACCCTTCCAGCACTTTGAAGCTTGCATGCCTCAATGGAAAGTTTCTCACTTCTGGTCACAGGTTTACATCAATGGCCTTCGACCGAAAGATTTTGCGTGGTGTTTGATGCCAAGTCCCTTATTCACACCATGTGAATTGTACTGTAGTACCTTGAGGCTCATCATCATTATCGATGATTCCTCTCGCGCCTGTTAACATCTTACATCACTGGCTGGTAATCAGGTGATGTATTTCCATGTTCGACTCCAAAACATCTCTCACATGGATTGACTTGTACTTTGAGTGAAGATCGAACGAGATTGAAGACTATTGAATTGAGGCTTCTGTGATCCATAATAGTTGTAAGCAGAACTTCGGCGAAAATCACCTAAAAATAACTCTTTTCAAACCAAACAATTTAAACATTTAAAAAAATTTCAACCAGTTAATCTTGCCCACCTTTTTCAAATGAAACCATTTAAACATTTAAAAGAAGTTCAACCATTTAATCTTGGCCACCTTTTTTATGAATTTTCGTTGATGCATTTTTGGACAGGTAACACCCAAGGCGAAAATAAAAGTTTAGGGCTATGACTATGTCAAATCATCACACCGTTAGTCGTTAGTCTTTTAGCGTTGTGATGATCTCTTTTTTGTTATTTTTAAAAAAATCCGAAGTCTTTTTTCTTTTGGCTCTCCTCTCGATAGTTTTGTAGCTTTTTTTGGATCTTGTAACTTAACCTAGGTTTTGATATTAATTTGATGGAAATACAGAAAAAGAAAAAAACACAAAATACACACAAATAAATTTATATTTTTTAATTTTTTTCACATATAACCATTCACATAGTTGCGGCTTTGACCTTTCTTTTACCTTTTCACTTTCACACATTACAATGACCCAATGACACACTCATTAAATATGAGATCATGCAAACTCTAACTAGAATTATTTTTTTCTCTAGCTAACTCACATTTTTGACAAAATCACATTCCACTTTTAATATTGGATTCTACATAACTCATATTTTCATACATTACATGTACATGGGAGTAATTACTATTTCTAACAAATTTTTTTGTGTTAAATTTTTCACATTTATAATAAATATTAAAATATAAATTTGAATATTTAGAATATAAAAGGGCTTTCCTTTTTTCAAGTTCCACAATTAATGATTGGCTTTCTTATTTTTAGAATGAAGGGATACATTCTTATATAGCTATTGAACTATTAAATTGCATGTACTCTACTAGTATTGTAGGTATATATCTTTTAACCAAAATTTATTTAAATTGTGATTTATTAGGTTTTTAATCCATTTGAAAATAAAAAATACTATTTTAAACCCATTTTACATATCGATATTTGTAAATATAATGTTTGATAAAACTAGAAACCGTACAAAATTTATTTTCAATATAATAGAGATTCATTAATATATTTGTGATACATCAATTTGTATATTACGAAGTCGTATTCTCTTCTTAGCAGTAAATACCATCTACTTTTAAAATAAAATTTAATGATAGAATATAATAAAATTGAGGTATTCATAATGATTATCTTATATTATTGAGATAATAATTTAAAAATAAAAATATTTTATATAAAAAATAGTATAAGATATAAAATATTAAATTGATTAAGTGATAAAAATAGTGTTTTATAATTTTATTTTTTAATAAGTCGTTCTATGTTTTTAAAATTTATTTAGTATAAAAATTTCACACATATTTATGAATGATTATATATGAAATTGAAATGAAGATGATGTTATGATAGTTTAAGATGGAAAGACAATATGGATAAACAATTCATATTTTTCATAAAAGAATTTAGGTTTCTTCTCACCATGTGTCTATATGTCATAAGGCTCTTCTTGCCATGTGTTAGTAGGTTGTAGGGTCATGAGTCAACATATATAATATTGGCTCACTTCTTAATGTAATTCGATAAATTGTAGGGCCATATGTCAATGAATAATAAGGCTAATGATTGTCGTCAACATGTTGCAACAACACATATAACATAGCATAAGGTTAGTTATCACCACATGCGAACACACTCTAGGGCTCAATGTTGACATATCATAAAGCCACTCCTCATTGTATGTTAATGCAGAATAGGGTTGTGTGTTCATATAGCATAGGACTATAGTGATCACATGTTAGTAGAGTGTAGTTCCATGAGTCATCATAGTATAGGGGCATGTGTCATTGTTTCATTAGACCACATGCTAGTGTATCATAGGGTCATGTGCCACTATGTTTCAATGTAGAATAATGCCACTTAGTGTAGGATAGGGCTATGTCTCAATGTAGCGTCATGCAATGTGTCACCATGTGTAGGATAGGGTCATGTCTTAATGTAGCATCAAGCAATATGTCACCATGTGTCTATGTAGCATATGGTCATATATTCGCATAACATCAAACCACATGTTTTCATGCATCAACATAGCACAGGGTTGCATGTTGGCATAACATTCAGCTACATATTGCCACATTTTATCCCAATTACATATCACTATGTTTTGATATAGTATAGGGTCATGTGTTGCCACATGCTGGTCTAACATAGGGCCACTTGTCACCATTGTCAATGTAATAGACAGACACATGTTGACATATGATATTACATACACTTGTTGCCACATCTCACTTTAAGATAAGGCCATGTGTTGATTTCCGTAAATCCACTTGTTTCTATGTGTCAATCGACTACAAGGCCAGGTGTCAACATAATATAAGGCCAATGGTCACATGTGTTAGCATATTGTAGGGTATCATGTGATGTGGCACATAACCACTTGTTTCCATTGACCTACATATTGTGGGTTGTGTGTTAATGTAGCACAAGGCAACATTGGCCATGTTAGTGCACTATAGCACCACTTGTAACGATGTCTTAATAAAGGATTAGGCCACTATATTAATATAACATTAAGATAGGTGTCATCATGTGTCTATGTAGCATAAGATCATATGACAAGACAACGTGACATTAGACCATGTATCATTATATAATCCATAGTATTGGATCATGTGTTGTTATAACTTAGATTTACATATTTACCTAACATTCACCGAAATACTCTTCACATTTTGATTAAACCACATGTTACTATATAAAAGATATATGGATGATATGATCACTTATGGTGACATATCAATTTAAGATAGAAGAATATGTTGGCCTATCATAGTTGTTCTTGTTATTCTTTTTGTTGCATATTAATGCAATATAAAACCATATTTTGATGTAGCATAAAGTGTGTTGTCTAATTTAGTATCATGATTAGTCATAAAAATGTGTTATCACATATCAATATAATCTGATTAATCACTAAAGTGAGTTGCCACATTTCGGCTCAATATAGCATCATACCACGATTAACCACAAATCCACATAGCATAGTGCAATCGACGTAACATATGGGCATCTCATGACGTAACATAACGCCACAGGTCTCCTCGTTCGGAGTCCCCGCTGATGACTAGATGTTGCAAGGACATGGCATTCTGACGCGTTATACAGCCTTGGAGAACAAGGAACCAGAAAAAAACGGGTGGAAATATATCATAGAATCAAATATCGCACATGACTGTGACTTTGAAGATCGATCACTCACGGAAATATAATATGATGAATAACGTAGAAATTGCAATTTTACTGTTGAGCGCGTGAGTCTGGCCTCCCTTTAGATTTTGAATTATTTATTTTGCCACTGACCCACTTCCTTACCCGCGGGCTTACCGGCGAGCCCTTCCGTGTTCTTACGCAAATTCTGGCTCCCACGCTTATAAACCAATGGGATCAAAGTGGCGCCCAACGTCTCTGCTTTCGTTTTCTGTTCCTGCATCATATTTAGTTGATCTCGTTTGGTAAATCATATCCTTGTGGACCTTTATTCTAGACTTGGTGCAGAACAACAGCAATTCTTTATAAACCCCTGTCGGTGACGTGACAGTAAACAAACTAGATAGCTCGAACAAGGAGATTTATTTTAATCAATCCCTGTTATTCACGTGACAGTAAACAAACTAGAATCTCTTTCCATGGATGACGATTCACGCCTGTATGTGACGAAATGGAAAGAAACAAGCGAGCAGAAACCGATATGTTTACACATTCACTGTGTTTTACTGGCTAATTTTAGAACTTTCCGTCTCTGGTGGAACTTCAAATAGTCACTGGAGGATGACCTCACAAACATGTGAAACAAAATTCGATATTGGTGGGTTGTTCAGTGCATTTAACAGTTCATTATTTTTACTGTTACTGGGGTCGAGTTTTTTGGTCAAACCAGATAGATTCAAGGGCATGTGAAGGTGGAGATAAAGGTCACTACACTTCTCTGAAATAGTCGTTCTGTCGAAAACTAAAGGAATTCAACGAGATTGATGCAACAAGATTTTGTAGTGGATGTAGGGTTTGTCCAATTTTTTAATTTTGTAAAAGTGAATCTCGTCGGCTCGAATTTGGTATTTACGTTGTGCATGTTACTTGTCTTGGTTATAGTGGTATTTAGGTTGTGTATGTTACTTGTCTTGGTTATAGTGTTATTTATGTCTTGTAGTGTTATCTATTTTGGTTAGAGTGGTGTTTTTCCCTTGCGAAGTGAAGTGGTATTTAGGTTGTGTAGTGTTTTTTTTTTGGTTAGTTTGGACGTTTTTTGGGATAGTTTAATTACCCTAACTGTGGCTTTCATTTTCAACCTCTCTCATGAGATTTGAAACTCTGACCTGGTGGAGACTAAATCCATACAAACCAATTGGCCTACACATCAGGGGTGTTTTGGTAAGGTTTTTCCTGTTACAATCAGACTATACTTGAATTGTATATAATTTCACTTTACATTACAATCTGTCAAATGCCTAAATTCTGTTCAACTAATTTTTTTTAATAGTATACGCACATCCAACAACAATCTTCAAAACATCTTAGCATTACTTTAACATTTAGTCAATATCTCAATGCTGAGCTAATACAAGTCAAAATAATGAATAATAACATTTAACAAATAAAGAGTCCACAACAATGTATAAGTGAAACCAAAGGTAGGTGCTTTGAATTTATTTAGATGAAGAATGTTACAAATATACAAGAAGGGAGTTTTAGTCTCCTGCCTACAACTCTATTATAGATGTACCATGAGTCTAAAGCAATACATCCTTCTCTCTGCTAGTCAATAGACTTGTGCAATCCAACCCCTAAAGAAGCCACATGCTTGCCTCCTACAAGTCCCATTTTAATCTTTCTCACTTAGCTATTGCAATTTTCCCAATTCTGCGAACCCTGAACTTAGAAAACACCAAAGTTCATTTACACTCTTTGTGAATGATCATTCAATGGTTGATTCCTTAGAAACTTTGAGGTGTCTACTATTTATCCAAGACTTGTTTTGCATTTGCAAGCCCCTCCAAGCCTAAGTGGACCCAAGTTCCAATATGCCAACTTCAATTGTGTCTAATGATGGGCCCTCCACCCCTTCATAATTTGTTCATGGACCACCAAATATCCAATGGTGTTATGCTCAAAGTGTCATCCACCCGAGAAGTGTGCCCAACTGTGCCCAATGCATCTAGTGGATGTATGCCTAATGAGTGCATCACACTATTATGCTCCATGTATGCTTGTGCTCAAAGGCACTTCTACCATCCATTGTAACCCCAAGTGTTTACTTCCTAACTCCTTGGGTCTACATATAGTCTAAGTACCCAAGTCTATAAAGCTACTCAATTTATCTATACCAATTTAGTCTATCATGCATCATACTTGTGGACTGAATAGGGTTATTAATCAACTCCCCTCCCCCCACTTTTCATTCCCTCTCAAAGTTTCCTTCCAAGCTTCTTAAGTTGTCTCCAACTAATGTGAGTTACTAGGGTTTATTATGTTCCTAGTCTAAGTAAGGGAACCTGACATGTCCATAGTGCTCATTTCCATTATGCAAGAGCACCCAAAACTGAGTCTTCATGCCATTGAACTCCAATCATGTCCATACATGTCAGTCAATGACTGCCAAGGTGATCATGTGGTGGAGGTGGTTGAATCCATTCAAGGCTAGCCTCTTATATCCTCCTCCACTAAAAGTAATTTCTAGCCATGACAACGTCCCCAAGCATTCGTTCCCCCTAAGGTATGTTTCCCAGACCCATGCATCCACTTGCAATTGACTCCTTCAATTTCCTCTACACTATCAATGCCATAATTTCTATAAAATTTCTCATTGTTAGCTCTTCCTTTGAATGGAATAAATTTTCCCACTGTCTACTAGCAATGCCTCTTGGATATATTTTTTTGTGATTATTGTCTTATAATGTGGATATAGTCTAAATCCAACATTTCCAGGTATACCTACTACTTTTGTAATCTAACATTCATAAAGAAAAAAAAAAGTATTTCACCCTCCAAACCTACTACCACATTATAACTTCAATTGGATTTGCATTGATTCTATGTGTTGAATTCTCCATGCCTTGAACTTGTTAATTCACCAATCCAACTATCATTCCCAAGCCATAAGAATTCACTTCAATTCACTTCTTTATGACGAGGATAATAATTTCCTTCTATACTTCAATATGCTTTTAAACTCTAATAGACCAAGGTAAGGTCATCATTTTCACCTCTAAGTTATCAAATCACCTCCTAGAACCCAACACTCTAACTTATTCATTGAACATAACAACTTCTCTTAGTGAACTTAGACTCCATTGCCATCTTCTAGGCAATAGATTATGCTAAGATCTAAAATCAATAAGAGGGAAATAGAACTCCTATAAAACTCTAATAGACCAAGGTAAGGCCATCATTTCCACCTCCAAATCATCAAATCACCTCCTGCAACCCAACACTCTAACTTCTTCATTGATCATAACACTTTCTTTTAGTGCATTTAGGCTCTATTTGCAACTTCTAGGTAACAAATCATGTTAATATCTACAATCAAGAAGAGGGTGGTAGATGGCCATCACTACCAGTCCACTCAACACTCAAATAGTGTATCTAAAGTCCCATATTTCAGTAATTGAACCAAAATACTTCCATACATCTTGCCTAAGAGATGCACACCTCCTCTAATTTTTTGATCACCTTCAACCAATGATCTTATGATCTACAATTCATTTTGGAAATCGTCCTCAAAGCACCGAAGGAGTGCTTTGCCTCATTGAAGGTCCCTATATATGAAGGTTGGAAAGCATATTCCTTGTCAACATGGTCCATTTAGTTTAGGTACACACATTTCTTAATAAACTCCTTCATTGTCTCCATCCAATCACATAGAAATATACTACCCTAATCCATGAAGCAAGTATCCATTGCTTTAGCATTGTAATTGTTGCTACAACAAGTAAAGGTCTCCATCCATTCCTAAAAGCTAGCAAGTTTCCTCCTACAACTAAAAATGTTCTTCAAGGCACTCATGTACAACACCTCATTGTTCATTGTCCTAATTTGACAACAAATTGATTAAATCAACATCAATGTGGAGAATAGGATGTCCTACTACCATCATGTGTTTCATGATTTGAAAGAAAAAATTCTCCTTTATCTAAACATGGAACCTTAGGCTCCACTGCATTCTCCCAAGTAGTGAGCCACATGTGTCTTTGATCAATGAATGGAAGATGTTAGGTGGTTTCTAAAGTCACCTCCAACAACTGCAACAATGTTGTACCTAGACTACAATATGGGATTCACCTTAGCAAACTATTTTTCTTAACTTCCAGCCTCATACTTTCTTAAACTAGTTGCGAAGGAACTAAGAACCTCCACTATAACCTTTGAAGTTTGTTATAGCTCGGCTCATCTAAAGGCTATTGGATTCACCTTCCAAATTAATTGCGCTATGTTTTTTTTCTCAAAGGAAAATCAATGGAAAAATGATTATCATTATGTGTTCCTAAAATATCCAAGGTCTATGCATATATATTATCTTGGTTATATTTTACACAAAAGCATTGAGTCTATTGCTTCTAGTGTTCAAGTCACCCTCGCAGCAACTAAGAAACTCATCCCAAAGTTTTCCACTTTTCGTAAAATTTTCGTAGAAATAATGAAGAGTGCGTAAACTACTTTGAGATCACTTTCAATGGTATTAATAATGGTGAAGAGAACCAAAACTATTTCAAAATCAACTCTCATAGGACCTTTCCTTTAGAAATGGGTAAGAAGCATGCTCTGATACCTCCTATCAGAGACCTATATTTTTCCCATTTTTCTATTGAAAATTGAGTTTCTCCCAAAATTTTTTGGAAACTTGAGGCCATCCAACATTTCCTTGACTCACATATAGTAGTTTTCCTACTTCTTCGTACAACTAAACTATAACTCTTCACTTAGGGTTTTCCCATAAAATCACCTTAAGCTACAATCTATCAAATGCAACTAAGTCCTAGTTAACCAATTTCATTCAAAAATAGGACTTTTCCAACTAAACCCTTTAAAACATCTCAACAATTATTTAACACTTATAAAACAAAAAGAAAAGCAAAGAACAATAACATCCAATAGATAAAGAGTCCACAATGAAAATGTATAGGTGACACTCAATGCAATTATTTAACTTTATCTAGATGAAGAATGTTATAGATATACAACAAGAAGTTGCAACTTCTTGCCTACAAATACGAGATATATGTATATTGAGTCCAAGGAAATATTTTATTCTACTTATTGCTCAACATACTTGCACAACCCAACCCTTGAAGCAATTACAAGCTTGCCTCCTACAAGTCCTATACTTTTCTTCTTCTCACAAATGAATAAAATTGTGTCACTATGCCAACCCTAAAATTAGCACAAAATACAAAGCTCATTTAGATTATTTGTGAATGATTGATTCCTTAACACTTTTGAGGCATCCAATATTTATAAATTACTTTTTTTTTCACTTGTAAGTGCGTTTAAGACTAAGTGGACACAAGTGCCCACATTATCAACTTTGACTATGATCAATGGTGCATCTTCCCCCTTCATGACTTGCTTTCAAACTTCCCAATGTCCAATGATGTTGCACTAAAAGTCCCCATGCACCTAACAAGGGCACCCAAATGTTCATAGTGCACCTAGTTGCATCCACCAAATCTTTTGGCTAGTCGATGTAGACTACCCAACTCCCCAAGTGGGAACCACTCAAATTTTTGGGTTTTCATGTAGCCCAAGCATCCAAGTCTATAAAATCTATTTTAATTCTCTATGTCAATCTTGTTGATCATGCATCATACTTTTGGATCAAATGAGGTCATTTTTTATAACCCCCAATTTTCCTTTCATCATCACTTTCCTTTCCGAACTTCTCTTGGTGTGTCCAGCTAGCACAAGTTGCAAAAGTCTACAGTGTTTCTAATCTAAGCAAGGGAACCTAACATATACATCGTGCATATTTCCATCATGGAAGGGAACCTAAAGCTAACTCTTCTATCCATCAACCTTGTTGAAAATTGTACAACAAGAAATGCTTGTTGAGAGTGCAACAAGATGATGGAGCTTAGTGAAAAGAGTCTCCTTCACTAAGTGGGCCCGCAGGCTATTTTTGGCGCAAGTCTATTTTTAGACATATGGATCATGTCTATGGATTGCAGGTTGTTGTTTATGGATGATTGGTCATGTTGGGAAAAATAGATGGACTTCTATTTTTGATAAAAGTGTGATTGAGCACAGTGTGAGTGATCAAAGTCTATTTTTACACTGGCTGTCAAAAATAGAAAAGTCAAATATTATTGTCTCATAATAATATTTGGACTATAAACTTGATCTTATTCTCTTGGAGCACTTCAGGATGAGCTACGAATGCAGTACATGTAGATCCCAGAGGGAAATACGTGGTTACCTATGGGATGACTAATATTTGCATGCAGGACTTCAGTTAGAACTCAAGTGAGTTGAGTTTAGTGGACTGAAGGTGCAGTTGATGGAGTTGTGTTCAGTTTAGCCTTGTTAAACTAGTTGTATTTAGTCTAACTGATCAATAGACTAGAGATGAGTTGGGTGAATTGGTTATTAATTAATTCACAAGTTATTAACTCATAATACAACTATAGAATACATCAGTTAACTCAGTTGCATGTCAGTGCATGTTCAGTTCAACAGGGACAGGTGGTAGAGAATCAGATTGCTATCAGTTGTGACTATAGTTGTGCACCAGATCTTGCACAATCAAGGGATTGAGTATGCCAATGAGTTTGCTCACGTATTTTCCCACATTATAGCTTGTGCTCACGTCCAACAAAGTGTGAGTGATTATTTTGCAGGTGAAATACGAGTTTGGGAAGCCATTCTCATCAGTTCTTGAGCAGGTATTGAGCAGTGGAGGCAGGCAAGCAGTGGAATAGATTTGGAGATCATATCTGAGCTGTATTGTGTGTAACACGTGGAGATACTTGTGAGAAGTATTATGTTGTGTATTGTTACATGATTCAATGAATATAATATACAGATAGTGTGGGGTTTTTAGCGAGATGCTTTCCCCTGGATACATACTGTGTTTATGAGTTTGATTGATGCTTCTATGTGTGCCTGTGAATGTTTCTGCTTATGTACATTGATGATCAACATAGAGGAGATTATGTATTATACATGTTCCGCTTATAATTGTATGATCAAGATAATCTCTGTGAATATGTGTTAAATTATTCAAAATTTCTACATGGTATCAGAGCTAGCTAGACAATTGTAGAAAAAGTTTCTACATGGTATCAGAGCTGCTTGATTTGTAGAAGAGATTTTTACAGGATATCAAGCGAGGATTGATCATCGGATCTATTATTCAGGAAGTGTTTACATTTTATTTCTTCAGGCAGAGTCTGTGATCGGGCCAGGTAGCCTCTGGATTCATCCTTCTTTTGGAAGGTGAGATATCCGGTGAATGCCCATACAGTCGATCTCTGTACAAGAAATAATTTGTTCTCACGAATTCTAGATCAGAAGTGGTTGAGTTTTGAGCTGGTGGAATTCGTTTATTCCAAAGCAAGAGATAAACTCAGAAACATTCAATGTGAGAATGGAGACAGTATGCCCCAGTATCTCACGAAGTTCACCCAATGCCGAGATGAGCTGGGAAGTGTGGGGGTGACTGTCGGATGAGGATGGTGAGTCTAGCACTCCTTGACCTTCCTAAGAGTTGGCATAGCTACCAGGACTCGGTGAATGGAAGGGAGAAACCGCCAAATTGGGAACGACTATGGTCGGATTTGATGTAGGAGGAGATTAGACGGAGCACCAGAGACAGTTCTTCATCCATGCAGGATGAGGAGAACTGTGCCTTAGCGAGTAAGGTGAAGAAGGGGAAGGGGAAGGTTTCACTTTCTGAATCCAGTTCTTCCAATGATGGGAAGAAGGTTGACAAGGTGAAGGTGAGATGCTTTTGTTGTCATGAGTTGGGTCATTATGCTACTAATTGCCCAAAGAAGAAGTCCAAGAAGGGATCCGGGGAAGGATCTGAAGGTGAGGCAGCCTCACTTGCTTCACAATTTGAGTTGGACTTCACACTCTTCGCATGCATGGTTTCATCCATGGTGGGAAGTGGTTGGTTTCTTGACAGTGGAGCTTCATTCCACATGGCCGGTGACAAAAGTTTGTTCAGTACTTTGGAGGAGAAATATCTCCAGATACTCATAGGGATGGGTAATGATGAGAAGTATAGTGTCTCAGGTGTAGGCACGATTATTTTTCAGAGGGAGCATGGAGCTCGCCTTACCTTGACTGATGTCAAGTATGTACCAGGACTGAAGAGAAACTTGGTGTCGATCGCGATGTTGGAAGACAGAGATTATGATGTGTTCTTTAGTAAGGGAAAGGTTTTCATTAGACACCGCATCACTAGACAGGTGAAGCAGATTGGTTCACGGGTCAAGAACCTGTATGTTCTTGAGGTTCAAGATGCATGCAAAGCCTTGAGCAGCGAGGCAACTGATGGAGATTTGGTGGTTGAGAGGGAGAATATATTACCTCTCAACATGCAGAGCCAGAAGAAGTCTCAGACGATTGTGGAGGAGCCACGATTGGTGCAGCAGCTTCAGGAGGTTGTGGAGTAGCCACAACAAGGGAAGCTGAGAGGAGATCGAGTAGAGACATCTACTCATCCAGAGACCTCTAGTAGGGGGAAACTTCGAGCCAGATGGGCTTAAGGATCGCATGTAGGCATACCTCCAGGTAGGATGTGGGGTGATGTGGATTGATTGTCCCAAGGAGGAGGGGCAGGATCCTTGAGGTACCCAACCTCTTGGATGAGACCTTTCTACGGGAGCCCCGATGTGTAGTAGCAGGAACTGACTGATTGGGTAGAGACAGATGCGAATGGAGCGGCAGAGAGAGCGACAGTGCAGGGAATCCCAGGACAGCGCATAGCTAGCAGGTT
Source organism: Pinus tabuliformis (assembly GCA_031772625.1). Lineage (NCBI taxonomy): Eukaryota > Viridiplantae > Streptophyta > Pinopsida > Pinales > Pinaceae > Pinus > Pinus tabuliformis. The sequence continues at coordinate 604,134,528 of CM062809.1, read as the reverse complement.
GTAGCAATGCGAGAGGCACAAGTGTTTTGCACAGTGCTAGGTGGCACAGAGAGGTGTGCAATGGTGCGAGATGCATGGAGATGTTGCAGTAGTGCAGATTTCAGAGAGGGAGCACTTGTCAGTAGCAGGTAGAGCTTCAGCATCAGAGGGTGTTTCTATCCCAATAGGGAGGTCAGTTGGGAGGTGCAGTGCAGATGAAATGCTGGGAGATAGAGCCAGCAGCAGCACAGATGCAGTCAGAGATCAAAGTGACAGAGGCTAGAGCAGTCAGATACTGAAGAGCACAGAGATGCAGAGTTTTCAGTCGACAGAGGCAATAGCAGTCAGAGACTTTGATGACAGAGCAATTGGACCAGCCAGATGTGTTGCATGGAGAACATTCCACAGTTACAGGATCGGGTTTAAGAGGAAGCCTTTCTTGTTGAGAGGGAGTGTTGAAAATTGTGCAACAAGAAATGATTGCTGAGAGTGCAACAAGATGATGGAGCTTAGTGAAAAGAGTCGCCTTCACTAAGTGGGCCCGCAGGCTATTTTTGGTGCAAGTCTATTTTTAGACATATGGATCATGTCTATGGATTGCAGGTTTCTGTTTATGGATGATTGGTCGAGTTGGGAAAAATAGATGGACTTCTATTTTTTATGAAAGTGTGAGTGATCACGTGTGAGTGATCAAAGTCTATTTTTAGACTGGCTGTCAAAAATCGAAAAGTCAAATATTATTGTCTCATAATAATATTTGGACTATAAACTTGATCTTATTCTCTTGGAGCACTTCAGGATGAGCTATGAATGTAGTACATGCAAATCCCAGAGGGAAATACGTGGTTACCTATGGGATGACTAATATTTGCATGCAGGACTTCAGTTAGAACTCAAGTGCGTTGAGTTTAGTGGACTGGAGGTGCAGTTGATGGAGTTGTGTTTAGTTTAGCCTTGTTAAACTAGTTGTATTTATTCTAACTGATCAATAGACTAGAGATGATTTGGGTGAATTAGTTATTAATTAATTCACAAGTTATTAACTCATAATACAGCTATAGAATACATCAGTTAACTCAGTTGCATGTCAGTGCATGTTCAGTTCAACAGGGACAGGTGGTAGAGAATCAGATTGCTATCAGTTGTGACTATAGTGGTGCACCAGATCTTGCACAATCAAGGGATTGAGTATGCCAATGAGTTTGCTCACGTATTTGCCCACATTATAGCTTGTGCTCACGTCCAACAAAGTGTGAGTGATTATTTTGCAGGTGAAATGCGAGTTTGGGAAGCCATTCTCATCAGTTCTTGAGCAGGTATTGAGCAGTGGAGGCAGGCAAGCAGTGGAATAGATTTGGAGATCAGATCTGAGCTGTATTGTGTGTAACAGGTGGAGATACTTGTGAGAAGTATTATGTTGTGTATTGTTACATGATTCAATGAATATACTATACAGATAGTGTGGGGTTTTTAGCGAGATGCTTTCCCCGGGATACATACTGTGTTTATGAGTTTGATTGATGCTTCTATGTGTGCCTGTGAATGTTTCTGCTTCTGTAAATTGATGATCAACATAGAGGAGATTATGTATTATACATGTTCCGCTTATAATTGTATGATCAGGATAATCTCTGTGAATATGTGTTAAATTATTCGAAATTTCTACAAACCTTCCATCTTGTCCATTTTTGTATGTAAATGACCACTAAGCATGCGAAAAAGGTGCATGAAGCCACTCAATGCAAGGGCCTTACACTTTCCTTCAAATAGAACTAAAGGAAACCACCAAATGAAATTATCATTTAAAGATAGGTTGGTTTAAAGGGAAACCATGTGAAGCTCAAACGTAAATTGATGGGTTCCTAGGATTCCTATTTGTTTCAAAAATAAAATTTGAAAGTTAAGGTTTTACAAAGTTTTCTTCCATAATGGGTTCTTTGGGTGAAATGGATTTACACAAGGGGTATTTTATTTTTCCCTCAATTCTGAGGCTTTGAAATCACTTGACTTATAACACCTAGGATTCTCAAATGGATTGAATCACCCCCAAACCTCCCTACTCCTTTCAAATGTAGCAGAGATTCCAATTAACGTGATGAAATGACTTCTTATATAAGAGGATATCTTGAAGAAAATAAAGAAAGAACCTTTCTAGACAATGATAGATTGCATTGGAAGGTACTTAGCATGGAAAGTAATACACATGGGTAAAAGCTAGTACCTTGGAAAAAATATTGAATCTTGCTACTAGGGCTACTAGAGGTTGAGATTTCTATTTCTTCAATTTCTTGGTTATTCATTAAATCACAACATCCCACACAACCCTTGATGAGGCCTAAAATTTGAACATGATCTCCAAAATTTTAAATAATTACATGATATATGAAAAACTAGCCCTTGATAATGTATTTAGTTAATGGAAAAACCTGTGAGCAATTTTGAAACCAACGTTTCGGACTAGCTAGGTGAGTCCATCATCAGGGTAATGAAATCTGCATTTTGAGAAAGAGAGAGTCAAGAAAATGAGAACCTATTAATAGAAGGATGGATAGATAACCTAGGTTAGGAGATTGGATAGGATTCTGGCTCTTGACATTCTCATTTTCTCAAAATTAAGAGCATTGTTCTGCATGTCCCTTCCTTGATAATGTAGTTTGGAAGGGCTTCCTAGTACAATGGATTGAACCATTGTTTTAACCATTGGAGTTTGAATCTTGTTGCTTCGTTGAATATATAAACACTACCAAGAGTTTCATATAATTACTAATTTTCCTTTAAGGTGGCCATAAAGGGGTCCTTTTCAAAATGATAAACTATTATGCTAGCATTTGGCTTAGGGAAAGAAATACCCTTTATCCATGGGAGTTCATATAGTGAAGCAAGTAACCCAGAGCTTCCATCATATCAAATATTAAGGAAAATACTTACCTTATTGACCAAAAGGAATTAGTTCCCTTAGTTTTGGCTTGGTTGATAGACATGCATGTTAATAATTTGGAAAAAGTGTCTCAATTTCCTACACAAGAAATGGGCCAAATTTAATAACTTCCAACATAGAAAGAAAGAATGGCCATTCCACTTAGTTGTAATTAATTTCAAAATCCATCTTGATGATCAAATCTTTCAACATACGATGAATCGATTCCGTATTTTTTCAAACTAGAGCAACATTATCTAGAATGCAACACCCTTAAATGAATATTGTTTGTGCAAGGTGAATAATCAAAAGGTAAATGATATACCTTATTCTCAAAACTAAGACCTTACCCAAAATATTATATAACACATTGAGAATCGATTTTCTTGATAATTAATCCTAACTTTGAGCTAGTTAGACCCAATAGAGTCCCAAGATAGACCTAGTATAGTCCCATGTGGCTTTTTAAAAGTTAGAAAGGAAACCATTGAGACCTTGATATTTCTTGTTTGTCATCACCAACAAGACATTTTTCAAGGCTATGAGGGTCACATATAATTCATACATTAATTTTTGTTTTGAAGAAACCTTATAAGAGTGAAGGTCAATCCACATATACATGGCTAAATTTAGTGCATTTTACATTAATTGGTATTGGAAAACTACATAATAATGAGTGAAAAGCTACTATTGGATTTTCTTTTAGCCGATTGACCCTAGATAAAATCATTTTGAAATTACAAATATTTTAAGAATATTATTTAACAGTTGGAGTTTTAAAAAATTCCCTTGTAGGCCAATCTTAGTTTTGAGATAATGAAGCCTATAATGATTTTTAGTCCATTTAGCCTTTCAAATTTCATCTAGTTTAGAAAGTGGAAATGTTTCTTAACAAAATCTTGGAGAGAAAAATCATAAGGAGTGATTTGAAGGTAGAATGAGGCTTCTTCGAACTCTTACGTGGCACCTTTGTGGTGGGCATGTTGAAAAACTACTATAGATCAATCAAACCAAGGTAAGAAGGTCTTAATATAATCTATTTTCCCACCATTATATCCGTCCATCAACTCCCTTAGGCTCAATCAAAATGTTCAATATTTGTAAGATTCCCTAGATATAATTTGGGTCCTAAAGATGAGAGATATTGAATAGGTATCTAAATCTAGGTAATCTAATTTTGGTGAGATCCTAATAAATGTTGACCGTAATGGGACAGTAGCAAGAAAGAGTGGGATTTCTCATCACTTCAATTATTTTCCCGCTTTTAGAGTTTAAGGAAAAGTATTATGTATGAACATCATAGCCATATTATTCCATCTCATGGTTTTCTTAGTTCCAACACTAAAATTCAACCATGTGGCCTATACATCTAATAATTATCTCTTTGAAATTTTTTGAGGTCATAGAAATCAAGCTTGGTGTTGGCATGATTCCAAGCTATGTGTTACCATTCATGCATGTTGATGGTGTTAACTACTGATTTTTCATCCCAAGAGTTGAGATTATTAAAATCTCCATGCCTAGCTAATGAACCTCTAGGAGAAATTCAATGAACTAGTCCCATAGCTTGGACCTAGCACCAACATCATTGGGTGCATACAAGTTAGAAAGGAACAATACTCCTCCTCCCACACCCCCCACCACCCAATATTCAATATTACCTAGCCAAACAACTCTGCAAGATGAATAACATCCTCGGTTAATAATGGAGGAAACAAACTTATATAAATTAGGGAAGTTTCTCTCCCTCACCCATCTTTATGCTTATTTTGAAATATAGTAGCGTCATGATGAATATAGTGAAAGGTTATGTTGAGAGTAAATGTAATAGCTTTAAATTCTTGAAGAAACATCACATCTTAATTTTGAGACTAACAAACAAATAATGTTGAAGGCAATCTACTGGGTTAGGTATGTGAGACCTTCATTAGAGAAATTTTGAGGTAAAAAATGTCTCAAAATAAAAATGTAAAACAAAAATCAACTTTATAATAACAAATAGGATTCAATATGATTATGTCAACCAAGGGGGGTGATTCACCATTTTTGGAGTAGAAAGGTAAAAAATTAAAAAAAAAATTAAAAAAAATCCATTTTCAACTCATATTTTCAACTTATCTCCCTATGAGTTTACTCAAATTTCGAGAAGGAGCACTCATTGGATGTGCAATTTAATTTTAAATCCAACGAGTACCCATGTTTCATTCTTTTGATGGACCCTACTACATGAAAAATGTGATTGCAATCACGATTTCTCATGCATTTCACATTTTTGTGTAGTAGGGTCCATCAAAAGAATGCAACAGTGTACTCCTTGGACATAAAATTAAGTTCTGCTTCCAATGAGTGCTCCCACTCAAAATTTTAGTAGAATCATAGGGAGGTAAGTTGAAAATATGAGTTGAAAATATAGTTTTTTCTTTCTTCCCTAAAAAACTTGATGAGGTAATCTAATCTTATTTTAATATTTCCACTATTATTTTATAATGTTCCTTAGGAGGCCCATTTTAGACCAAAATTAGTCTAATGAAATTCCATGACATGTGTTTCATTGTATTGATGGTGCTGGAACCCAACAATAGGAAAGGGGGTGTCCCTGATGTGAAGTCCCAATAATACCCCACACCATTTGGAGTAGGATCACCAACCAGAATATGAACATTTTCGAAATCAATGTTCTCAAAGATATGCCCTGGCTGCAATGAACACATAAGATGAAATATGCATATATTTTGTGATAGCAAGTATATGCACTTTGTGAGATGTCAAATGCAATGTATGAAATGTTCGTTCACATCAAACGGAAATAGCTGAGACCATTGGAAGAAAGTAATAGTACTATCCTAGAAGAGACAAACATGAGCAACATAAAGAATCTTTAGTTAACCTGCAAAATAGTTCACAAGATAAAAATGATCATTATAGTATAAACAACATGCATTCAACAAGATACATAATAAGGAAAATGAATTAGTTCATTAACATTAGTGTAAATGAAACAACATACATCACAAGCATATAAATAATAGTCTTACAACATTCACGACATATGCATGAATGTGTGTCGACTCTTAGATATTCTTATTATTAAGTGAAAATTTCAAGCATACAATTACATTGATATGATAGTAGCCCCAATAGTGGAACATGAAGCCAACACTTTCTTCTCCAAAGAATGATAATCTTCCTATGCTATACTAGAGAATCCAATGCTCCAAATATTAGGTTCCAAGTCCTTTGCTTGAGTTATGATGGTTTATTTATAACAAATGAAATGACTCTTCATCTTCCTTGGCGACCTTTGAGCTTCCCTCATGACTCTTAGACCTCCTTTGTCTTTATTCTAACTAATGACTCTTCACATTCCACATTTAACTCTTGGACTTCCACTTAGATTTAGACCTTATTATTTTCAAATACAACAAGACAATACCCCATGTAGGAGAAAAATCGATAGAGCCTAAAATGACAAGCCTAATAAGTCAAACTAAAAACATTGAGCTTGAGATTGAGGAAAATCTAGCTCAAGAACTTCAACTTGTTACTCTCTAGTGACATATTGATTCCAAGCTTTGTATTGTTCAACTATCTCCTCAAATTGTGCCAAAAGGTTAGGCTAATATTTAACTCTGGCCTCCTGTTATGAAGAATTTGGCATCTACAGATAAATACTAATTCCCTATACAATAGCTATATCTAGAACAACAGTTTAAATCACTTTAACCTTTCTTTATAAACAATAGATAAGACAAAGAGAATGAGAGGACCTACTTGTACTTTGTTTTCCTCTTGTCTACTCTGTATCAATCTTGTCACTCCTTCCCATACTTAACACGCTTGAGAAGTAAATGTAAACATAAACAAAAGAAAAAGAACTGATGAAAGAAAAAGATCTATTGATTACAAGTAAATGGAATTAGACATGTTCACACATATAAGCATCACATATCAAGATAAGCATATGGAAAAAGGTGCAAATATATTGAATAGAAAGAAGAATTACAACCATGAAGCTTGATTTGAAGTCACTCCTTCATCTTTGGTTCCATCCACATCACATCATAAGCATGAAAATTTGGCATCATAATGACAGTTACAATAGTCTCAATTCTCAAACTAACGTTATCTCCTTAAAATCATCAAAGTCCAACCCCTGATCACTTAGATGAGTGCACAATTTATAGGAAGATGGATGAGGTTTTGTCATCAACGAGGGTATTCAATGGCCTTCCAAACTTAGAATTAGTTCCATGGAGGAAGGGATGAGAGGAGAGGATGTATCTTAACTCATTCTTCATCCATTTTTGAGCTCATAGGAGATGATAATTGTGGGAATCATCTAGAAGGCTCTAGAAGATAATAATATTCCCCAAAACCTATGTGAATTTCTCTCAATCTCTCCCAGCGCGGGTCAAAGAGGGCCAGGGTGCTCTGCAGCGCACCCTGGCATGGACTTAACTTCTCTACAATGAACCCTTGCATGGGCCTAACTGCGCTGGTCCCTCTAGAGGTCATTTCAGGATGTCTTCAGGCCATGAAATTGTCTGCGGAGGCATTCAAAAGGTTGACATGTTTAGGGCATGTAGGAACTAAAATTAGGGTTTGATGATCCCTAAAACTTTGATTTGGATGATGGGAGTGATGTGCCCAAATGGATCTGTAACAGTTGCCCCCTAAAGCATGAAGTCGAAAGATTTAATTTCGAGTGAAATGCTTTACGATGTGATGAGGAGGTTCCGAAGTGGTTGGTGACCTGCATCGATTACAATGCAATATCATGATATTTTTATTCTTTCTCATGAATCGCTGAGGGAAGGCATACCCATTCGAAGTATATAAAATTTCATTACAAGTACATAGACAGACTTCTAAAGATATAGACCCAAGATTGGAATGACCATCGATGCAAAGCCATTGTATGGATGATTTGGTACATTTCCTGAAATCGCAACCAGGATGGACGAAACTAGATCCAGGGTCTTGTATCTTGTTCAATCGTTGGCTCAAGTACAAGTCTAACCATGTGAATATGTGATCTAAAGTTAAACATGGGAATACACCGTATGATTACCAACCAATGTTGTGAGCCGTAGAGAAATCACCGATAATGATACTTATCCTCAAGGTACTACAGTACATTCTGCATGGTGTGAATGGATGATTTGATGTTGAACACCATAAAAAGTCTTTCAGTCGAAGGCCATTGATGTCAAGCTATCGCTGGAAGTGAGAAACCTGCCATTGATGTATGCTAGCCTCAAGGTACTGGAAGGGTGTTTCTAAGTCAACTTCTTGGATAATGAGTTGATTTTGACAAGAAGTGACTCATCACAAGAGGGCCTTGATGCATCCCACATCAACAACATGAAACGAGTGTAATGATTTTGGAGATAGAATTTGACTAACGATGCAAGGTTCAGGAATGGTGGTAATGAAAATGAAGGTTTATGGTATTGCAAAGGATGAATTTTAACTAAATGACTTCTCTTGAACATGTCGACGACACTGAAATGAATTGCTAGCATTGACCCAAAACAAAGTGATGGATGGTATGATAGACCAATGGTATGATAAGAATCAAGTTGATAACCCAACCCAAATAGTCATGGTTATGAAGTGAAAGTGTCATGTTCAAGAGTGACATGCTACTAAAATTAGTTTACCCCTTTTCCCATTTTCCCCAGTCATTGTTGACCAGTACCTCTTTATTTTTATCAAGCTTGAGGAGGGTAACATATGCTTGTTGTATAATTCCACCCTTTGGGTGAATCCATCGCTATGTGATGTTTTAACGAGTCTAGTGAAGGTGAAACTCGGTCTTGTCATGATCGACAAGTTTGTCGCTATTTGATGTTTTAACAAGTTTAACGACAAAGATAACTCGGTCCTTTTCATGTTTAGAGAATTTGAAAAGGGACAAAAAGAAAACTCCACAAGTTCTTTTTCGTAGATTTGTCTCTCAAGCCTAAAAAAGTGTAAAACAATATGAGAGATAACCTATTGACCATGTTTGGTCAACGTATTCCTTTTTGTTAAATAATCTATCTCAGCGCGAAAAAGGGTTAAACTTATACTGAGTAGATTTTGTTTCCAATCTGTTAACAAGCTGAAAAGGACAAGCACTTGACAATATTTTCATATTTAGAGAGTCTAAAAAGAGCTTAAATAGGACTCTAAGGGGGTTCCCTTTTTGATGTTTAATAGATCCCAAAAAAGAGATAAAAATATGCTCTGTGGTCAAAGATGCAATTTACAATTGAGCATGTCAAATTCTATAAGTCAGCTGTAAAACCTACTCAAAACAACACGAAATGGATTAAACATACTTGTTTTATGAATAAAAATATATTAATACTAAGGTTTATTCGATTAATTAACATGAAATAAACATAAAACAAGTATTTACCATTTGATATTTACCATTCAGTTTTGTGCTCTGGGCTAGTTTTTTACCTTGAAATTTAGCAGCTGATTGCGATATATTTTGTGGACGATTTCTCGAGCTGTCTAGACCAGGTAGGAGATCTACCTCTCCTCTTTCTTTTTATGTCATTCTTTTACTGTTTCATGCAAGTTTTAGGGTTTTTTGGGTCCTCTGGGGTTTGATTTTTCACCCTGAGATCATCACAGGATTTCCTGTCAAAAAATGTGCTAAATAGCACCCAGATAAAAGTTTTCTTTCTTTGCAGTGCACTGTCTCCTTGCCTGGGCTGCGCTGGGTGAGTTTCCCAAATTTGTTTCACTTGTTTGCTCCAAAATTTGTCCTGTTTTTTGCTTGGAAAGGATCCTAATTAAGCTTATGGTTTGATTGAAGCCTTTCATCGGATAAAAATGACCATTACTTGGTGAGAAAGAGAGCATCAAGAACAAGACATGATTTCCATAAATAATCCAGGTATAGTTGAGGCACTCAAAAATTGTGGGTTGCTCAAATACTTCAGGTTATCTGGAATGAGGAAACAAATAGAACTATTGTAGTTCCTTGTTCATGCATGGGATTCGATAGATCAGGCTTTCCACATAGGGGAAAGAGTGGTCCCTATTATAATCGATGATGTTTACTTTCTTACCAAACTGTCGAGGTGAGGTGTCCCCATCTCACTTTCAAGATTTTCCCGTGGAGGTGAATCAGTGAGAGATTATATTCAACAATTTTGTCAGCCAGGTACATAGTCTAGCAAGGATGGAAAAATAAACATCAGAGATGTAAGTGATTTTCCTTTGAGAACTATCCTTTTCACTATTGCAAAATTGGCTGGAAGTATGACACTTCATCTGGCGAACATATAATATATGCAATATGCACTAATGTGTCTTTAGCCAAAAGTATTCAACTGGTGTGAGACCGTACTTTATTCACTAAAAGAACAATTGACAAAGGTAAAATGTGGTAAGATGAAGAATTTTAGCTCTGGTTCGATCTTAATTGCTTTTACCTTAGAAAGAACTCCATTGATGCAACCACAGCATGTAACACTGGGTGTTGTTGGTCCTAGAGATCCACAGATGTAGAGGTGGGTCAAATTGATGGCTAGACATGCGGGTCAGACAACAATCATTTTTTCCACTCAATTCTTTAGTCGGATTGATCAAAAACCCATTGTCATCGAGGAGCATCCATACTCAGGGATGGATTTTCGTGGAGATCCAAATTTGATTTTACTAGTGGGCACTCAATGGGGTGCTATAGGTAAAATTTTGACCAAAATATTTTTAATTTTCAAGTTTCTACATGTTTTTCTGTTTTTAATGTTTCCAATACTAAACTAAAATCATTCTCATGCATGCAGATGTGGGTATTTTTCGACCTATGAGGCACCAACAAGAGGCAGGTGGGCCAACGAGGATGAACATCGGGAGAGCGGTTCTCTAGGAATTGGATTTGGCCAAAACCTTGGCAGAGTTGCAGGATCATGTGGAGGGATTAACCCTTGGTATTCCAGATTTATAGATCGAGGAGTTACCTATGAGGCTGCATCGCTATACTATTGGTGTTCCAGGCTGTTGGATGCAGCTCTTTCACATGATAGCTCAGGTTGTGACCTGTTATCATGAGCATCACTAGGTCTACTTAGGATGTTTTTGCATGCATTTTGAGATTTTAGGTCAGATGACCAAACTTATCTTGGACACAAGTTTTGTAAAAACTTTTAAAACATCTATATATTTTACTTTCTGATTTTTTATATGTATGGCTATATGCAATCCTATTCAACTAATGATGTGAATTGAAAATTTTACTTTTACATGTGTCGCAAATGTCGATTTAACACATAGTTTGCTAATGAGTTGGTTAATGTGTTAAAGATTATGGAAATATGTTGATATTGAATGTACTCAAAATGTCTCTCCAAAAGATGAACTCTAGGGAACATACGAATAATTATTGGATTTCAGACAATATAAATGTTTGTTAGTTGTAGTACAACAAGTTACGAATCCAACCTAATGATGATTCGATGGATGCAAAATGAAATGGAATCAAAGAGAAGTTCAATCACTGCACTATACTCAACGATATTGTTCATCGATCGACTGATAAAAATCCCTTGAAAACTCACTAACTTGCCACTTGGAGCGAAAATGGCCCATGCTGTAGAAGATAGGTTCTACGTCCTATGACTAGCACCATCAACGTAACCAACAAATGGTTCCAAAGGTTTCGACATCTGCAACAAATGCAAAGCAGATTACTTAACCACATAAAAACTCTAAAAGACACACTGACACACACATATGCAATTAAAGCATATATACAGTGATTTTTACTGCACTTAATTAAGCATAGTAATGTTTGAGATACAACCCATTTCGGGGCTGTGACAATGGGATTCCATCATAATCCACCAACTCATAGGCTCATTTTTCCAAAACACGCTTGAAAATATAAGGACCCATCCAAAGTAGTTTAAATTTTCCTACTCCAAATTTATTAGCTTCTTGATCGTAAAGCAAGACCAGGTCTCCTTCTGAGAAAATGCAAGGCTTGACATTTCTATCATATTGTGCCTTGATTCATTTCTTGTGCACTTCGTTAGCCAATGCGGCTTCACAACGAGTTTCATCCTAATGGATAAGTTCCAAGAAACACACTTCTTCTTTAGAAGTGTCGGGTAAGAGGTCAATCACGAGTTTGAGAGATGAAATTTGGCATTGTATCAGCAAGATTGCCTCCAGACCATACACCAATTGAAAGGGTATGAATCCAGTTGCATTTCTCACCGAGGCTCAATATGCCCACAAGGCAGAGTATAGGATTAAATGATAGTTTCGTTTATGAACCCTTATCATTCTTTGAAGCATTTGCTTCAGGACTTTGTTGATGGCCCCGACTTGTCCATTCACTTGCAATAATAAGGGGTAGAACTATCATGTGACATTTCTAACTTAGCAATCAACTCAGCCATCATGTGACATTTCTAACTTACCAATCAACTCAGCCATCATGTGATTGCGAAAATTTGACCCATGATATGTAACTATAGCCTGTGGTACACTAAACCGGGCAACCACGTGGTTGAAAAATAAAAGAGCAGTTGTTTTGCCACTATTGTTTAATGTTGGCATCGCCTTAGCCCATTTGGTAAAATAGTCAACGACAACTATAATTTATCCATGCCCCCCGACCAAGGTGGGGTTACATGTCATGAAGTCAATGCCACATTTGGCGAATGGTCCAACAACAATGACAGGATGCAATGGTGCAAGTGGTAATCTAGCTTTACGGTCATGATCTGGCACACGTGACAACTTCTGACGATAATTATGCAATCTTTGAATATACTAGGCCATAAGTAACTAGCACGAAGAATTCTCTGTGTTGTAGCATAACCAGATAAGTGTCCACCACAAGCACTTGAATGAAAATCATTCAAAACTTTCTATGCTTCCTCATGGGTTAGGCACCTTCGTAAAATCGTATCAATACCACGATGATAAAGAGTGTCACTAATAATAAGATAATCTTTGGCTTGGTATCAGATACGTCATTGTTGTGAGCAAGAGGTGATGGCTAGAAAGTTTGGGTCTGGAGATAAATTAGTATATCTCCATACCAGACATCAGATGATGAAATCATGAATAGTGACTCATCTAGAATTGATGGTTCTGATCTTGAATCGATAGAAGTCGAGGGAAGGTCACAAAGTAGCTCAGTGAAAACTAGAGAATTCTTTGATTTCGACTTGATTAATTCCATATCAAACTCCTACAAAATGGCTATCCATTTTAATTAGTCCCCCCACCAACAATTGATGTGACAAAATGTATGTCATAGGGTTACAATCTGAAATGAAAATGGTCTTTCGGGGCAGGATATACTGCTGAAATTTCTGTACAGCTTGAACAACTGCCAAAGCTAGTTTCTTGACATAAGAGTACTTACTTTCGGTATCATTGAGATTGAAAATCAAATAATATATAGGATGTTCAATCCCATCTTCCTCTTGGACTAAAACCATTCCAATGGTTGTATCTGCAGCAGCGAGATACAAGAAATAGTTGTTTTGATAATTCGGGGAATACATTAAAGAGGCTCTAATCAAGGTATCTTTAAGATCATAAAAGGAAGCTTGCACAACCTAATCCCAATGAAAGGGTATCACCTTTTTCAATAAACGAGTAAATCCTTTAGCTATTTTAGCATAATTGGGAATGCACCTCCTCAGAAAGTTAGCGTTCCCTTGGAGTCTCTGTAATTGTAGTAGATTTGAAGGTGGAGGAAAATCAAGGATTGCCTGAACCTTAAATGGATCAAGTTGAATTCCCTCTTTAGACACTACGAAACCAAGAAAACGACCAGAACAAACAAAAAACACACATTTGTGTGGATTGAGTCATATTTTGTAGTGTCGACACCGTAAAAATATAGATCTCAAATGCTGCAGGTGACCCGTCCGCTTTTGTGAATGAGTAGGTCAATCATCAAGGTAAGGTTGAATAATATGGTTGACATCATGAAAATCATAATTCATTTCCCTCTGAAATGTGGCCCTTGCGTTTCTCAAACCAAATGGGAGTTTTCAATAGGAGAATGTGCCCCATGGATAAATAAAAGCAGTTTTTGATTGGTCCTCTAGGCGAATATTGATTTGATTGTAGTCGGAAAATCCATCCATGAATGAGAATATTTCACATCGAGCACATTAATCAATAATTTGGTTGATAGAGGGAGTGGGATAGTTGTCTTTTTTACAAGCCTGATTTACATCCCTATAATCGACGCACACTCATATTGTCCCTTGTTTCTTCATGACAGAAACAATATTGGAAAACCATTCAGTAAGAGGAATAGGGTAAATGAAACCACCGTGAAAATGTTTTTCAACTTCTGCCTTAATGGAAACAACCTTCTTTGGATGAGTAGCTCAGAGGCACTTTCGTATTGGTTTGACATCAGAATACATTTTTATTTCATGTTCAACTATACTAGAGTCTATACCTTGCATCTCCTCATATGACCATGAAAATATATCTCGAAATTCATGAAAGATAGCATGGTAAATATCAAGTTCGGATGGAGAACAAGATTTACCAACATGAATGTTTTCTACAATGCTAGATTTGGTCAAAATATTGATAGAAATGGTCTCTTCAATATTTGATAGGTTTCGCTCGGAATCTACTCTATTTATGAATAGAATTTGAAAGGAAATCGACAACAAGGGTGATTAAGTTCATTTGAATAATCTTCGATGTGATATGGAAGATGGGAACGATGATGATAATCCTCCCATGGTTCTCCTTCCATCATCAATGAATGACCTACCTATACAATTGACGAAAATGGATTTGGGTTTGTTGCGCAAGCTAGAAAGATTGAATTTTATGCTAGCTCAATAGGGCTTAGCGGCGTGATTTCAGAAATACCATCAACTTCAAAACTATTGGTAATATTCCTCAAGTCAAATGAAGTGGAAGATATCATGTTGCAAGTCTCTACTTTTGCCACTTTCACCAAATTTGATGGTGGTGGTAGTGAAAAACTACCCATTAGGGAAGAGTCTTTAAAGAGACCTACACCAATGTTTTGGAGAGATAGCGGGGGTCCGTGTACCAATGAAATGCTTCTAGTAACCTGTGAACTAGAGGTGAAGAAGGCAAGTTGGTTGATAATTGTGATACCACCTTTATGAGGAAATGCAATCATATGAAAGTATGTTGAAACCACAACAGTCGTGGAATAAACTCATGGTCTTCCTAGAAAAATGTTGTAGTCAAGGGGTTCGTCAACTACCTCAACTTCAACAGTTACCGTTTTGCCTCCTAGTTCGATCTGCAGATTACTCAATATTCCACAAGGCATATATGTACGACAGTCAAAAGATTTTAATGTTGTAGGTGAACATGACAATGACGGTGAACCAAGTGTTTTCCAGCAACTCATAGACATTATACAAGTAGATGCCCCCTCGTCAATAATAGTTTGATGAACAAGTTTATTGAGAACGTTTACTTGAATAAAAAATGCTAATTGTGCTGGTAACTATGGTGTATAACCTGCATGGTTGAAAACCACAAGATTGGAACCAGTTGGATCGATTCCACCAATTTCTGACAACAAAGCCTGCTTTTGGGAGGGATAGTTCTACAACACCTCAAGCATAGACATAGTAGAAGGTGACTGAGACAAATATTCTACTATGTTATAATTCTGTGCAGCTCGAGCTCGAGGGTTAAATTTCAATTTGTGTACAACTCCCTTGGGATGTTTTATTGTTAACTCTGGTGCAATAGGTGGTGGAATAGGATCATTCGAAGTTGCAGTCGAAGGGTTAGGTAGATCAGCCTAGTTATTCGACGATGAAGGTTGATTTCCATAATATTTACTTCGTGTTGACACCAAAACATCATGTTTCAGCTTAGAGGCGGATAACATAAGCACTTGGGAAGTGGAAGCTTGGTCTGTAGCAACCATATTTGTCTTCGGTTTTGGAAAAGGATCAGTCAATACCACAGATGTATTAGAATTCTTCAAAAGCTTTGAGACTTTGGAGCGGTGCAAAAAATCTCACATAAAATTCTCATCATTACAGATCAAACAAGGGTAACAAGGTTTCCTTGCTTAAGGAGAGGAATCAGATGATTTCTCTTGAGGGGAGTTGTTTTGTTTCTTCTTGTTTTTCCCCTTTTTCTTACCTTCTAGTTGATTTTCATTCTTTCCCTTGTTAGATGACATGGCATTTATATCCGAATTAAGAGTGTTATCAGGTGCATTTGTAGTTTGATTGGTAATGGCAAGTGTTTGACCAGATGGTCTACCTACCATTTGTGTGCTCGAAGAACAAATCACACCGTCACTAGCATGAGATTCCTTACTCAATGGTGGAGGAGGAACAGTAAAAGTTGGTTGAAGTGCATTCAAGACCTTGTCATAGAGCATGTCGGATTGTGTATAAATCAAATCCAAATATTGGGCACGAGAAATTACTTGCTCTTCTATGACAACTCCACATTTCGCACATCCTCAGTGATAGATGGGAGCAAGGATTTTATAAACCACTCAGCCAAAAGCTAATTAGGAACAAAATTTTTAACCATGTGATGATGACGATTCCAATCATGAATATGATTAGAGATATGAGTAGAAGTAGTATATTTAAAGTTGGTTAATAGTTTAGTTCCAGTCTCATATCATATGGGTAATTGGAAGTGGGATAAAAATGTGGTAGCTAAGGAAATGAAGTTATCAAAAGGAGCTCATGGTAACTCGATGTACCATTTGGCAGCTCGACCAATAAGCATTCTTTGGAAAAGACGAAGTCTAACAGAATCATCATTCAAGGAGTTTGATGAACACCATAAATGAAAGGTCATGACATGGTTGGATGGGTCTTCTCCAGGATTTCCATTGAATTTTGGAATATTGGAAGGTAACTTATGAGGAATCTGACCACCAAGGTGCATAAATAATTGGGTCATTGGTGAGCCAATTTAGATCTGGTAACTCAAGTGTTGGAATGAAAGGCAACTTTCTATTAAGTTCAAGTTGAGCATATCCAGGCTAAGATGGAATTGCCTGGGAAATGGGCCTTTCTTTACCAACATAAGGCATCTGCTGCTAGTAACCTTGATATGGGTAAGTTTGTTGAGCAAATCCGATGTAAGGTTGTTGTTGTTGTTCACCAAGGTAAGCTTGCTGTTGTCCAAACCTAGCATAGGCTTGTTGACCAGGACCTGGATAAACTTATTGTCCAAGTCCATGTTGAGGTTGGTATTGCTGGAATTGTTGTTGTTGATATTGGGGTTTCCAAGGCTGTTGAATCAACTGTTGTTGTTGTTGGTATAACGGTTGTTGGTTTAACAGTTGTTGTTGCCCACCAATGTAAGGTTGACTAGGTTGTGAATACACTAAACCAATTTAAGTCCATGTCATTCGAGTAAAAGGTAAGCTAGCCTGAAGTTGTTGGGATCCAGACACAAGTGGTTGTTGTAAAAGTGCCTGAGAAAGCTAGATCTGTATACCTAAACATGGGGGTCTGAGGTTAAAGGGCCAGCTTACATAGGTTGCGATACAACAATGTGGGCTTGTGACTGCGGCACAGCTGTAATAATAGGTGTTGTAGGTATGGATGAGACAAATTGCATAGGTTGTAATGGATACACAAGCCTAGGTTGAACGAGCATGGTTGGCTGCCACTGACAGAAAGTCATTCTAGGCTGACCTAAAGATGATGACATACTGACATATGGTTGCCCCCCAGAATATGGAGGATAAGGAGAATATGCATATTTTTCTCCATATGGGGGTAGTCCAGTGTTAAGAGGATACAGAGGATGATAACTAGATGAACCAGCTTGATATGAACTTGATGGGTCTAGCTGTTCGGTACCTATAAATGAGGAACCAGATAAAATTCAAGTAGAGGACATTGGTGAACACCAAGGGCTAGAAGCAACACCTAAGTGGGTTCCCAATAAATATTGGTAACCCAATGGGATGGATGGAACACCATAAAAATTTGACTCAGGTGTTGTAGTAAATATCGAAGAGTTTGTGACAGAAAATTCTACCATAGTTGTAACAAATGGTACGGTCTGGGATGTTGACTCTGCCATAGTCAAATGTCCAAATATGTTTCCTAACGAATCAATAGGTGTATGAAAGTAATCAAGACCAAAATGAGCAGTAAAATGAGGAGTATAAGGATACAAATGCAATCCAGTTCCAAAATGGAATGGAGTTTTGGGTGATTATACCTCAGGTTCCTCTTCTATTGAAATCAAACCAGGTGGAAGAATTTCACCATCTAGTCTGTAATAGATTTCTAGTTGTTGCTGGGGTAAAGAGAAGGTCTCGACAGTTACGAATGTCTGAGGATCTACCAATATGTCTTCTTCCAATAGGGTAACAACTTCTAATTGTTCCACCTCAAGATCCAAATGTTCTGGTAAAAGAACAAGTTCAGGTTGGGATTCATGAACAACTTCTTGCTCAGAAGTAACTTTTGATTTAATAATGATAGGTTCAGGATCCAGTTCTATTTGAACAGATTCAGGTTTAGAAGTAATTTCTTGTTGAACAACTTCGGACTGAGAATCAACTTGTTGTTGAACAACTTGGGTTACCGTTTCACTATATTCAGTTCTAGTTTCCTTAAGTAATTGTGGAGATTCCACTTCAGTAACAGATGTACCAGTAACTGTAGGAGTAACTGGGGTCACAGTACTGACTGGTATAGGTGTTTCTGGTAATTCAGATGAAGAACCAGATGCTTGTGAAGTACTGGATCTAGTCAAACGAGACCTCTTTGACCAAATAGGTGCAGCTTCGAGCGGTAAAGTTGGTTTACTCACTGCTCTTCGCGAACGACGGGGTAAGGGTTGATTTTCCTCCATGATTGCTGATTGATTTTATTACAGAAAGAAATAAACAAAAAGGGGTAAGCTAGGAAAAAGGTTTACCAAGAAACTATGAACTATAGAATACCTCCTGGAAAACCAAGAAGTACGGGCAAGCAATCTCCCAGAATGTTGTTTTCAGCGTATCATAGTGTACAAGGCAGCCGAGTCATTTACTTAAGGATGGATAGCAACGTAGTGTTGTCCTCCCATATATACCTGAAAGTACGTGGAGGCCTAATCCATATTATCACTTTCTAATGCAAAACCGTACAGTGAGAGCATTCCCTTATACTTTACGTAATGTAACACCACCCTACATACCCGAAGGTACGTGGACAAGCTACGATATACTCAGATACGTGGAATGAGATATCACACTCGTGGTGTATTGCAGACAAGTTAATGACAACTGCTATGTTTTATGACATTGGAACACATCTCTAGCCTATAACCTTTAAATGTTATTCGTTAGGTGACAATGCTCCATTAGGTAAATTGATGTTAATTTTAAATTGATCTTGCTTAAGAATTTTCCTTTTATGATTCACCACATGATGTATTTTCAATTCCTAGAATGCAACAAACATGATAAGCATTCTTTCCATTCAATTTAGCAATGAGAATCTTAGCTAGTAGGGATAGAGCGATAAAATTTCTTTCGATCAAAGAGCAAAGAGCACAATCTAATGAAATTTACCTAAACTATTCGTCTGAGCACACACAAAATTTCTATGCACGATGCAAGATTTTCTTTTTGATTCCCTTAATGTTTAATGAAAAAAAGGAAAATAATGCACATACAATCAATCAATTTTTTTATAAGAACGAAGACTTAATGACAGTTCAATTTCAAAGGAAAAGAAGACTTTTACGACACTTCCTTTCAAACAAAGATTAATTGACTATAATCTAACTTTGATGATGAATAGATAATGACAAAGAAATCATTTAAGAAACATTAATCAATCAAGTGAAAGTAGGGCTAGCAAAGGAGATACAATGTTGATTTCAGAGACATGGCATTCATTGATCATTCAACAAGCAATCAAACAGAAGAAATTTGGTGAAAAACCCTATCCAAAGGTGAAAAATTGACCCAAGGAGGATCAGTGCAGCCATGAATGGGAGACAATGCTCCTCATAGCACTGTCCCTAAGCCAAGGGTGCTCTATAGCGCACTGTGTCCCTCACAAGCCAGCCATTTCAAGAGGAAACTAAACACAATTTTTACCAAAATTCACTTCAACAAGACTGAAATGCAACCAATGATAGGAAGTAAGGTATATCAGATTGTCCTAGCATGTGATAAGCTACATGGAATGAGGATCGTTCCCCAGTATGGTCGCCAATTTGTTATGAAGAATTTGTATCCATGGATAAATATTAATTCCCTATATAGTTGCTATATCTAGAACAACAGTTTAAAGCACCTTAACCTTTCTTTATAAACAATATATAATACAAAGAGAATGAGAGGACCTACTTGTAATTTCACTTTCCACTTGTCTCCTTTGTATCGATCCTATTGCTCCTTCCCATACTTAACACTCTTGAGAAGTACCTATAAACATTAACAGAAGACAAAGAACCGATCAAAGAAAAAGATCTATTGATTACAAGTAAATGGAATAAGATACATTCATACATATAAGCATCACATATCAAGATACGCATATGGAAAAAGGTGAAACTACTTTATTGAATAGAAGGAAGAATTGCAACCATGAAGCTTGATTCGAAGTCACTCCTCCAACTTTGGTTCCATCCACATCACATCATAAGCATGACAATTTGATAGCATAATGTCACTTACAATAGTCTCAATTCTCAAACTATGATTATCTCCTTACGATCATCAAAGTCTAGCCCCTGATCACTTAGATGAGTGCTCAATTTATGGGAAGATGGAGGAGGTTTTGTCATCAATGAGGGTATTGAATGGCCTTCCAAAATTAGAATTAGTTCCATGGAGTAAGGGATGAGAGCATAATATGTATCTTAACTCATTCCTCATCCATTTTCGAGCTCATAGGAGATGATAAGTGTGGGAATCATCTAGAAGGCTCCAAAAGATAAGAATATTCCCGAAACCCTATGTGAATTTCACCCGATCTCGCCCAGCGCAGGTCAAAGAGTGCTTAAGTGCTCTGTCGAGAACTCTGGCATGGACACAACTGCTCTGTATCGCACCCTTGCATGGGCCTAGTTGTGTTGGTCCCTCTAGAGGTCATTTTAGGATGTCTTCACGCCACAAAACTGTCTAGGAAGGAGGCATTCAAAAGGTTGACTTGTTTAGGGCATGTAGCAACTGAAATTAGGGTTTTATGAGCCCTAAAACAACTGATCTAGATGATGGGAGTGATGTGCCCAAATGGATCTATAGAACCCGCATAACATCTTTATAAATGGTTTTGGAGCCTGTATGTACCTCATTCCATAGTAACAAAAACTTAATATTAACCTTAGTAGGTCCAGCTATATACCTATGCATATTCTATCTATTGATCTCCAAGTCCTCCTTGGTTGTGACCTACTTTAGAATGTCCAAAAACTATTTGATTTCTTTTCTGATGATTTTTTTAACATTTGCCTCGGAAAATGGTCCAATTGAAGGGATATTGTGTTTTCTAGCCAAATAATCTAAACTATTAAATAATTGTGCATAGGCAGTTATTATGTTGGCCCAAAAAGTGTTGATCTGTTTGTTACTCTAAATGAGCATTCTGACCTTGGCCTTACCCAATTGTGCTTCTTTCCTTGTCTTTTTATCCAACTCCATAGATGCATCCCTATAAGTATTGCCCCATTCTTGGATCGTGTTGATGGCTACTTAAATTACTTTCAAAAATTTCACATTTTATTGTGACCTCTTTTGCATATGATGTAGGGGCACTACTGTCTTATGCAAGGTGATCATATCCTCGTAAATATACCTCATTGTGTCTTTCAATTCTTGGATTTCACCATATATTACTTCTTGAATTTATTTCAAGTAAGAATCCGTGGAAGAAAAACATTGGTTCTCAGATTGGAGATATTCTACTTGCTTTCTTGTAGAATCTAGATCTTTAGCCATTTTCCATTCTCTTCCATTAAGAAATCTATATTTTCTTGTGTAGCTCCTACAAAGGCTAAGTTTACTTCTATAATTGTCCGTGGGTTTCTCCTAGTGTTGGAAACAATCACCCTTTCAGTGTGGATGAAAGTACGATGGACCATATCATTAGGGAAGTATTTCATCCTTTCCTATACTATTTTGTTTTCGAGCTGGTTAAAGGTATGGATGGAAACATCCATGATATTGTGAGCATCTTGAGGCGAGACTCCCATTCCACCACCTGGGATGTTCCCATCTGTGAGGGGAGGTGAAGGTTCATTGGTAATCTATTCTACAATGAGCATGATGTTGACCTCTTGGTTCTACTCCACCTTCTCAAAATCCATGTCTTGGGCTAGTGTTTTATCCTCAATTTCTTGTGCAAACTCCTAATATTGCATTTTTTTTGTTATCTTCTTCTTCTAGTGGTTTCAATCTTACTTCTTCTTCTTCCTTTCTTTTCAATTCTTCCTATTCCTGCATTTCCTCCTATTCTTTCCTTTTTTCTCTTCCTTCTGCATTCACTCTTCCTCACTGCTTCTTCTTCCTCTCCACTATCATTGCCACTTTTAGAATGTTTGGATCTGCTTTGAATTTATAGCTTTTTTCCTCTCCTAAGTTATGAGAAACCTTCCTCTTATAGTTGATGCTCATTGGGTGTGCTCTTTTGGCTGATTTTCTTACTCAGTAATACTTTGTTTTAAAATTTCACTAGAAGGGCCTGTCTCATTTCCTAGTGCATGTGACCAAGAGGAATTATAAAAATTCTTGACATTTTCTTCCTCCAACCTATCATAGGTCACATACGGCTAGAATAAGTGCAACTTGGCACAATGTGTCTTGTAGAATCCTCTGGGATCATACCCATGAAAATCCATTGTACCAAACCTAAGGCTTCCCAATTATTTAGCTTCAACTTCTATGACCTTAAAGTTATTAATCTCATAATATCCCACCTACAAAGGAAAGGAACGCTAAGATGCCTTATTATTTCTCTGAAATACTATAGATAGACCTGTGATAAGATGATAGACAACCTCTTACATGATTATTTTATCCATGGCATACCTTGGAAAAAGGTGAGCTGGTTTCTGATAGCTAAACACTTTGAGGTATGTACCATCTCATGAGGCAAGCCAATCTGCTACTTCCCCCACTCACTTCATTGCCTCACGAGACATGCAAGGGGTCTCTTCTTCAAAGATCAGTTATTATAATACATTGAATAAATTCTTAGTAAGTCTATCATAAAATCCTTGGTAGTTGCATTTTGCAAGTAGTTTGCAATAAATGTGGATAAAATGCTCTTTAGGTGTCCATTTCCAATCCAAACTAGGGAATTCATTATGAGCACATATTCTGTCTAGCAGTGTTGTATCTTTATAGACAATCATCAAGTAAAGAAATGTGCCAAAGAATTAACTGTGAGGGGTATGTATGGAATGGGAGATCCAAAGATACAAATACCTATTTATGCTTATAATCCTTATTCCATAAGATCGATCAAAGTGATTATGTTCCAAAATAACAACATACAATCCTTACAAGTACTTTGAAAGAAGAATTAGGAAAAGCTTAGAAGATAAAATATCCTCCCTATATAGCTAATCATCTAAAATGAGAAGAAACATATAGATAAATCTCTCTACTAAACAAAAATACATCTAAATATATCATAGAATTAATAACTTAATGATTTATGGGTGATCAATTACACGAATTGTTCAATATTTTACTTAGTATATAAAATAACATTGCATTAGGCATGTTAGGGAGGCTGATACTCAACCTAGCCCTTCCCAATGTACTACACTACCTCAAATATATGCAGAAAAAAATTATAAAATCACTATCAAACACTCACAAGTACGCAAATTTTGTCACAAGTAGAAGCCAAAACCCTTTGATTATCCTCAAATCGAAAGTATTACAACAATTTTACAAAAAAATTCTCAGGTATCAACCTTTTTTCATTCAAAAATAAAGGTATATAGAGTTCTTTACAAAATATCCTATCCTCTAAAGGATTTACATAAAAAATAATTATTTATCCAAAACTTTGGATAATGTTTAAACAACTTTGACTAAGAATAGAAAAATTGCTCCAAAAATGTCTCCAACTGTGCTTGATTGTTGCATTTGGGTTTGATGTATTTGAAAATATTATGTTTTTGTTGCTTGAGACCCTCATTGGCTTTGATCAGTTGTTGATATGCTGCATTGATATGTTAAACTTATCCAACTACTTTAACTAAATTCTCCCACTCTTCATCTATTGGGTAACCAAGATCAATCATCTGTCTATATGATTCATCTACCTCAGTGTTCTTCTCAAACGAAGTTTTTATTATGAATAAATTTTTGACTTCGTAGCAAATGAAAAGATCATTAGCTAACATCTGAAGTATATTTGGACCACTAATTTATCCATTGATCCAAACAAGTTATGACCTATTCAATGCTTCCCTATTCAATAGTCTTTGCTATTATTCCTCTGTTACCATTTGACTTTGTACATTCTTGAAGGATGGAAGACCCGTTTGCTATAGAATAGAAAATTTCCTGTAGAATTTATTAATTTGTACTTGTAAATTTTCACATTTCTCCTTTGTCTTTAGCATCAAGGTTTTATGCATTAGAAATTTTCTGGTATTAATTACTAATTTTATTCTATCTTCAATTCCCAATTCTTCAAGTTCTTCTTTGGAATTCATGTTTATAGCTTTAATGATTTGAATTCCTTATCCAATTTTGTTTCCATGTTCTATTTTGATTTCATTAATGGCTTCTTTCTCCCTCTATAACAATTCCTCTTGCTCTACAATAATATCAATAGAAGACCAAATGTCAGACACAGAGGACATGATCTCCATCCAAATTTGTTCTTTGGCCTGTGAAAAATGTTGAACACTTTTGAATTAGTGATCGGAGAATCCACAGTTTGAACATCTTGAACACTATTAGAAATACTGAAATAATGTTCTAATTACTTTTGTAAACATGAATCTTTTTGTATCTCGACCACTAAAGAATTATCTAACTTGATTTTATTTTGTTATGCTCTATCCAACTTTTCTTTTATTTTTTCAATTACAACATTCATTAGGGAAAGAGAAGATAATGTTTCAGATAATCTTTATATAGTATCATACCCCGTTGAAACTGTCTCTACTACTAGAATCGATGTATTACCAGTTTGTTCCTTTTCTCTTAATAATTCTTCCATATTTCCTTCCATCTTTTATATTTGTAGGTTTTGTTCAATTACAAAGGATAACAAAGTTGCCTTCTCTTTTTCTAATTCACCTATTTCCTATGTTTGTGGATGTTATATTGTATGTAGTTTCAAGCTTTTCCTCAGTGCCTGAATCTCTTCATTACTCATCTTGATAATCTCTTAAGCTGACTCAATATCTTTAGGATTCAATCCTAATTTAATCACAATATATTTAAGAGACTTAATCCTAGTATCCTTTGCAAGAAAGGATTCTCTTTCCATATTAAGCTTTTTCCAAATAGTATTATGTAATTTGGACATCCTGATAGCAAAATTAGTGAGAATGGATTAAATCATCTCACTTATGTGTATTTTCAAATCTATTTGATCAATTGGGTGAATCTTTTTGGCATCAAAATAAAGCACAAAGATTTTAAAATCTTCATATGCTTTAGATACATGGAATTTACCTTCCAGAAATGCTAATTTAAATTGACCTTTCTTAATATTTAAAGCTAAAATAAACCTATGTTTGTGGAAGAAGTTTTCTTCCAGAATTGACTATAAGTTATTGATTTTAGAGATTCTTTCTTGTTCTTCATTTCCAAGAATTAGAGAATATGTTTTGGTTAGAGGAAGAAGAAGAATGTTCCTTTTTCGCTTCTCCTTTTTGCAGTTGGAATACAAGCTCACCTAAAAGGACCAAAGTAGTAGGTGAAGAGATATTAGAGGACAGTTTCTGAAATTGTTCCCTCCACATTATTTTTTTTCGTCCTCTTATATA
Organism: Pinus tabuliformis; assembly: GCA_031772625.1. Taxonomy (NCBI): domain Eukaryota; kingdom Viridiplantae; phylum Streptophyta; class Pinopsida; order Pinales; family Pinaceae; genus Pinus; species Pinus tabuliformis. Next base: position 604,108,691 of record CM062809.1, on the reverse strand, counting down.
CTTTGAACTAATCCATTTTTTACTCTGATACATTTTGAATTGTTCTCTTGATCTCCTTTTCATTCATTTGAGGTGTATCTAATACCTTTGGTGCCATTGACTATTCCATTGTTCGCTTTTCTACCAATTTTTGCAAAGTGTTTTCTTCCCAAGTGTCCTTATTGGCGAACTTATCTATCTCTAGTTTAGGAACATGAATATAAGGAGCATAATTTTTCTCAATCCTTAGTGTTGAAATTCTCCTTATTGGGTCATAGGGCCAACTAAAACTCATCTTGAACTTCATTTGTGTTAGTAAACTATTCACCTCTTTATCAACAACTTTAATATTAAGAATAAATGGACCAACTTGAGCCTTAAGTTTGAATTGAGCTTTTTGTGTCCTTGATACAAAATGAATTTCATCAACATTTAAGTTTTGCCTTATGAATTCAAGGGAAAAATTCTCATTGGGAGAAATATTGGTAATTTATATGGTGGGAGCTCACAACCGTAAACTTTGATCTCTGTGAAATTTTGGTACAAATACCAGTCTCCAACCCTGGTTTGTTCACTCAACTATAGAATTCTTTTGATTTCAGTTGAAATCCTTGGAACTACATCACTATTGAGGAGAAAAAATGAAGCATATAGGAATTGATCAACAAAATAACTTAAAGAAAATTCCTTTGAATTCTTCCTCACTAGTGAAGTCCACTAAATGGCATACTTCTGCTTACCCTGCATGATCCAGGTGGATATTGGTGACCACCCACCTATCCCATTTGGAACCCCACAACTGTCTCTTTCAATTTCCTAAATTGTAGCACAGTTTACTATTTTTAGCAGTTTTTCGGGTCCTAAACTTTCGGAGCCATTTTGAGGCCCTAAACAACGTCTTTTTGGGAATCTGGGGCAACATGGGTCCATGGACCGATGTTTCCTCCCAAAGTGGTAGTACTCGGATATATCTTTCTAACGAGCTATCGTACGCGTCAAACGGAGATCGTATGCCAAAGTTACGACCCCGGGAAATTGATGTACCAATTTACCCAAACGGGGCCCATAATTTGGCATTTCATCTTCTAGGGTTAGGTTTCGGGAAGTGAAGGGTTTTCCATTGTTTCTCAATAATAAATAGGCCTTCGAGCCTCATTGTAACTCAGTTCGGAATAGTTCAGAGGCATGTAGCCGCCACATCTCTCCTCAGAGATAAGCTACCATCGCCCTAACTGGTTTCTTTCCATTTCTATTTGTAAGAATATTTCAGTATTTTCCATTAATGAAATGAAGCATTATTTCCACTGCATCTCTGTGTTTATGGTTATTGCATCTCTGTATTTATGGTTATCTCTGTAATATATTGCGTTCCTGCTTAAATCTGGATCAGTGGTATCAGAGCGATCTGCTTTTTCTCTGTTTTTCTTTGCATGTCCCCAATGAGGTCGGGATATAAGGAGTTAGGGCTTGAACTGGTTGAACCTTTGCAAGACCAGCCTCGCAAATTCCGACGGCCTCCCATGGCGGATGAGAAGAAAGACAAGGGGGCAGGAGATCATATCAAAATCTTGCTCGAAGAAGCACTCGAGCGGCAAAGGAATGCGATGATGGATAGCTTTGTGCAGATCCTTCAGCGGCTACCCAGAGGCGACGCATCGGCTTCCAACAACGACTCTGGAAATGCCACACCCTTCAAGGTACAAGTTCATTTTGAAATCCCCATCTTCGAGGGTCAAATAGACGCAGATGTCGTAGATAAATGGTTAAATCTGCTAGATGGGTATTTTTTTGTTCACGAATTTTCAAGTCGGGAAAAGATTGTTTTTGCTCTTCTTAAAGCAGCCCCCCACGTCAAGGACTGGTGGGAAACCTACTGCGAGAAGAAGGATGAAAGTACAGGCTCACTATTTTCAGCCGCACCCACTTGGAATGACTTTCGGGATGCCATCAAGGAGCAGTACTACCCTGTCGGAAGCTATGAGGACAAATCCATCAAATCGACCACATTGCGGCAGGGACGAGACCAAGATGTGCCGGAATTCACAAACATTTTTCATACCCTTCGCACACAGTTGGGTATCAAATATTCGAAGCTGCATCTGGTACTCAAATACCGCGGTTGCCTACATAGATACATCCAGGAAGAGATGGGGTTCTTGAACATCTCCTCACTTGGCACAGCATACCAATACGCTATCAAAATCGAGCAAAAGTTCAAACAGAAGAAGCGAGACTTTGGATCTGCAAATCTGAAGCCCAAAGGACAAAGACAAGGCGGGGTGACCCAAGACAACCCATAGAAGCCGCAAGAAAAGAACAACACCACGAAGCCGAGGAAGGACACAGGAAAGTTGTGTGAGTTGAACAAGAGTCCGACTCATAACACAAGTGAGTGTCGGACCAAGCAGTCACTGGTGGCCGAGTTGAAGGCTTCCGAATCAGATGCATGTTCTGACCCTGAGCTAGAACCCGACAAGGGGAATGGCAAAGGGAAGCAGATCATTGATGCGGATCCCAGCGCCACTGTTGCCACTGCCAAGATCCAGAAGAATGAATCTACAGATCTAGAAGAGGGGGAGCGTCTTTTCCACTCACAGATGTGGGTGAAGGGTTTGCCGCTACAATTCATTGTCGACAGTGGCAGCCAAAAGAACCTCGTTTCAGTAGAGGTCGTGAAGCAGTTGGGCCTACCGACTACACCACACCCACAGCAGTACAGTATCGGGTGGCTTCACGAAGGACGAGATCTGAAAGTTTGCCAGCAGTGCCGCCTTCTCTATAGCATCAAAGCCTTCACATACGAGGTATTGTGTGATGTTACACCTCCGGATGTTTGTGATGTATTATTAGGCCAGCCATACTTGTGGAGGCGACATGCTGTGTATGAGTCAAGGCCTCGTGATGTCATTATTTCTTTGAGTAATTCATTATACAGGATACCAGAGGTAGCCCCACCTACTGCCACATCCTTGATCACTGCTAAGAAAGGCAACAAGCTCATCTCACAGACCAGGAAATTTATCTGTCTGGTTCACTCCCAAAGTAAGGGGAAGATCGTTGCTACCTCCATGACCCCTGCAAAGGGTTCCTCCATGCAGCAGCAGCAGCAAAGGGATACGGTCATGACAGAACACAGGAATAACTTCTCCTCACCCACAAAGATACCACACAAGTTTCAGGTGGGAAACAAAGTCTGGTTGCATCTGCAGAGAGAACGCCTTACGAGAACCCATCAGAAGCTCAAACCACTCCGACCTGGTCCTTACAGCAGCACCAAGGTTGTGGGGAACAATGCTTTGGAGCACATCATTCCTCCATTCCTTTGCCTGCACCAAGTGTTCAATATGGACCATCGTCGACCATGCTTCCCACCATTACTGGACACGTTAGAGATTGCAGGACAAGTTCACCAGATGGAGGAACTCAGCGCAATGGGGACCATTGCTTCCTAAGGGGGGAGGAATGATCCAGGTGGATATTGGTGGCCACCCACCTATCCCATTTGGAACCCCACAACTGTCTCTTTCAGTCTTTTCAATTTCCTAAATTGTAGCACAGTTTACTATTTTTAGCAGTTTTTTGGGTCCTGAACTTCCGGATCCGTTTTGAGGCCCTAAACGACGTTTTTTTGGGAATCTGGGGCAACATGGGTCCATGGATGGATGTTTCCTCCCAAAGTGGTAGTCCTTGGATAGATCTTTCTAACGAGCTATCGTACGCATCAAATGGAGATTGTATTCCAAAGTTACGACCCCAGGAAATTGATGTACCAATTTACCCAAACGGGGCCCACAATTTGGCGTTTCATCTTCTAGGGTTAGGTTTCGGGATGTGAAGGGTTTTCCATTGTTTCTCAACAATAAATAGGCCTTCGAGCCTCATTGTAACTTAGTTTGAAACAGTTCAGAGGCATGTAGCCGCCACATCTCTCCTCAGAGATAAGCTACCATCGCCCTAATTGGTTTCTTTCTATTTCTATTTGTAAGAATATTTCAGTATTTTCCATTAATGAAATGAAGCATTATTTCCGCTGCATCTCTGTGTTTATGGTTATTTCATCTCTGTATTTATGGTTATCTCTGTAATCTATTGCGTTCCTGCTTAAATCCGGATCACTGCATATCCTGATTTTGTAATGGCATTTTGGATATTTCTGATTGATGATATAGAAATAAGTAAACCAAAATAGGTTGATGCTTGAAGGCCATTTCATTCCCAAATCTTAAAACCTACTCATGAATTTTATTGGAAATAAATTGGTTGAAATAGAATAAAAGAGGATCTTTCTTTCTAAATGAAAAAATTGACAAAAACCCTAAAATAGATTCATCGACCAATTCAGCATTTTGATATCTTAATAGTCAGCAAAACATGGAAATTATCTGCATAGACATCTTAGGAAACATATCTGAAGGTTAGGGTGGATTTTGATGAGGAATTTCTTATCCTTCTAGAAAAAAAAAAGACTCAAAAAAAAAAATCTCTTTGGTGGAATATGAGCTTTTGATAAACTTCTAATAGGGCTTCAGCCGAAAACAAATGTAGAGAACTTGGACACTTATATGCAAATCTTGGATAATATATTCAGGGGTTATGTAGAACAAGGGTTTTCCATTTCCAACTATAATTCTTGTTTCACTAGGTACATATATATCTACACACCAGGTTACAAACTTGGGGAAATGATAAGTCTGAGAAAAAAAACCATGGTAACATAGATTCCCATAGGCTAAACTCGTCATTGTTATCTTCAAATTTATGAAAGGCCCAATTGTGTAGCTCATACAAATAAAATTCACACTTAATTTCTACAATATTGGCATCTAAATATATCAAAGGTAATTCATCAATTTTAGGATTTGCATATCACACATGCTTTTCAGATGATTTTGCCTTTCCTTTCTATGTGCTCATTTTGAAAGAAAATGGAAGATACATAAGAAATTTCATACTCATGGAAAAACCGTTGAAGCCTATACAATTGATCTCTTCGATTAGCTACAATCCACTGCTTAGGTTCATTGCAAATTATAGCGAAGGTGGCGAGAGAAATTTTTATAATAGATACGTGAATCAAGATGAATTGAATGTCATATATGTTGACAAACAACAAAATTGTTTCAAACGGTTACCAAGAAATAAAATGGAGACAAATATAGTTGGTGAAAGTTTAAATTGGTCGAAAAACTAAATTTGGCGAGAAAGATAACATATACTAGAGGGCTTTTCCAGTTGGGGGTGTGTAGTTCACCAACACGTGATACATCATTTTTATGGTTTCGGGAAAACCGTCAATTGCAGGACACCCCCCCCCCCTCTTAACCATCAAGCAATTGAATATTGCATGTTGATCTCCGCGGATAGGATCATGATCGTTGAAAAGTGCATCATGCCTACCAAGCGCTTTTTATTTGGAAGAAAATAATAAACTCAACTTTTTCAAGAAAATCAAAGTTTATTATATATGGAATTTATAAAGTCATGCCATATATTTAAAAAATGCATATAAAAAAATATTTTTATCATTTATCAATAAAAAAATTGAATTTTTTCGTAACAAGAAAATGTTACAACATTAGCTCCATTCGGGGACTGTTTCCCCTGTGGGATGCACAAAACCTACAGATCCATTTGCCTTGACGTTGGGCTATGGAGTCAATACTGTAAGAAAATTTCACATCTGATATGGAAAGGTAAATCACACCGATTATCTACAATGAAAAAGAAAGAAACTTGCTTAGTATTGAATGTAGTTATTCAAATATTGATCTGATATGATCATATATTAAATACTGATGTAGAGTTGATTAGCCATTATTGAATTGAATGAAAACCGAAAGCACGGAAAACAAGGAAATCTATTGGAGCAGAACACTTTACAATAACTGATAAACCATAAGAAAGATGCAAAATAGAAGTGTAAATAGTGAAAACGCAGATATACAAGATAGTGATATTGATTACGGTGTTTTCCCCTGATGGACTACATCTTCGGGTCCACTTTCAAGATGGGCGATCGTTTTATTAGGAATGGGAAGAAGAAGTGGATTACACAATGATTTAGTCATACTAAACTTGCACATGGGCAATTATTACCTCTATCATCAGATAGCTCTCTGAACCAACTTTCCAACATCACTTACGGTTTCCGAATCCGACTCCCGATGCTCCCGAAACTCATAAAATTAAATCTACCTCTAACCTCCAAAACCTGCACATGAAAACTGAAAGAGTACTCCCCTTGCCTTCAAAGAACAAATCTTCCTTTATAACCCTGTAAATACATCAAAACCTGCTTGACTGCATTTGAGGTGTATGGGCTGACTTCTGGGTTTGAATTGGTTTTATTTTTCCACCTTAGGGGACACCTTGGTTCATAGTCATGGTGGTTGAATTAATTTAAAAATCAATTTACAAACAAAACCCAAAAATAACATTGGGTTAACCCGAAAGCCGCTAATATCTTGCTAACTGGGCAGATGCATGGATAGCTCATGTGAGCGCTGGACCAAGCCTGCGGTCAGCGCGCTGATGGTTCCGTTGGGGTCACATTCAGCCTTCCCCATGCGGTTATCTCCCAACTAATCACTTGAATGACGGTCCATGTTTCCACGTGGTCAAGAGATGGTGGTTTTCTTCTACTACGATAACTCTGATGGTTTTAGCAACATTGTCCACATGACCTCCGACACGGTTAGGTTGACCACGCGGTCATGTGTCTGTGTATGTTTTGTTTTGTGTGTTTTTCGTAATGTTTAAACATTTTCAAAGGCCGAGGGGTATTAGAATAGGTTTAGGGTTAGGTTTAATACATGTTTGATAGGTTTAGGTTTGGTAATGGATTTTTTTATGTGTGTTTAATACATAGTAATAGGTTGGGACTTGTATTAGGTTTTAGAAATGTGGATAGCATAGGATGTAGGCATAGAATGCATTAGTTTATACTTAGGGAAAAATTCATTACGATTCTTTAGGGTAAACAAAGATAAATAGGATAGCTTAGGAGTTAGGGTTTAGGTCTTAGGCTTAGGTAAACATTTTCTTTTAACTATGCAAAGACCCATGTCAGCTCTGCACAGTAACATCGGCGAAACTGAAAACCTTTACTGTACGATCGACTCTGGTACATCCTTGTGGTCTCCGTGCAACATTCGTAAACATTGCACGACGACGACCATCATATCTTTGAAACTAACACTGGTGGTGATGACATGAAGGCTATGTCGTCGACCAGGTACTTTAACATGAACCCTTTTACACAATCAACTATATCAACCATAAATCCTGCAAAGTTGAATGACAAAACAAATGTCGTCTACCAAACCTTGGTGGAACTGTCGATGACATAAGTTGACATCCAGGTACAACATCACATCAACTGAATGCCATGAAACCATACCATTACCTGAATAACCTGATCATTACCAACACTGTCGATCTGTCGAAACTGAATTGAAGTGACGACAACACTGAATGACACTTATGAATACTGATGACAACACTTTGAACACTTGTGCATTTGGATTGATGGATCCTCCTGGATCATTCCTCTCCACTTGAAAGCTTTTGGACCACAAAGTTTTGACTAATTAAATAGTCGATGAGGGTGGAACTTGTTAGAACTCATAATGAACCTCAAGGCTGAGAAGAGGCAATTCCAAGGTAACCACAGACCAAGCTTTTGATCTGGCATCTAGTCCTGCTAGACCAGAGAGGTCTCTCTCTTTGCTTATAAAACATGGCTATGATAACTGAATCTTAGGCTAGCTATGAAGAATAAGGATTTGGTTCAAAATTGTGGGTTGAAAATAGCAAGAGAAGGGACTATTGGGCTATGGATTTAGGGCTAGTTTCTGTCGGCAAACTTAGGGTGAAGTAAGTGCAATGTACAACCAAATTAAAGATATAATGAGAGAAAAAAAGAAGGAAAATAACGCTACCCTATAGGCATCAATCAGGCGATCGATATATAGTGGTAACTTTAGAAGAAAGAGAAGCACAGGGTTACTCAACAGAGCATCTAACAGAGGATGGATTTTGAAAAGATAACCACTACATCAAAAAACATAATCATTATGAAAGGAGCATAATGCATGGATGGATTTGTAACACTTCCCTTAGAGAATGTTGTAACCAAATTAGCAGAAAAAATAAAGCATAGAAATGAATTTACAAGAAAAACATGTTGCACATTAAACACCGTGATGAATCCCAAATTTAAAGAGTAGAAAAGGTTTCATTAAAATAATATTCAAGGAACACTTTACATAGTCCAATGGAAGCCTCTATTTGCTGCAAAAATCCAACCATTACGCTCTGAAATTCATCAAATATATTCAATTAGCTCATCCTTTTTCTAAGGGATTTGAGCTCAACCATCTCTCTTAAGATAGAATCAGTTACATAAAAATTGGATCGAATTTCTGAAAATAGGTCTCAAATATGAACTTGTATCTCTTGAACCATAATACCTGTTACAAAAATGAAAGAGGTTTTTGTAGAAAAGGTCATGTGTGAGAAAAACCTCTCTCAAATTCAGGAAATTCGTTTCCAGTTGCTCAGAATCTATGCCACAAAATAATATCTAAACAAGAAATCACTAAATATTTAAATCTATAAACGTATGCTGTAAAGATATAGTCAAATATTCGAATTCACGACACTTGTGAATAAACTGAAAGAGGTTTGTGTTCAATGGCTCATCTTTGATAGAAACTACCTTGGGTTTCTCAAAAGTACTTTCCATCTGTTGTAAAATGGTGCCGCAGTACAATGACTAAAACAATAAAACAAACACAAAATTTGTTTTGTTTTAATGTAGGCTTCAATGTCATTGTATATATCCCACATAGTAACACTTGTGCATAAACTAAAAGAGGTTTTTGTTATTTGGTATGTGATGGACAAAAACCTCTTTCACTTTTGTAAAATTCATGTCCATTACTAAGAAGGGTCACAAGAGTTGCAAGAACCTAATTGCCAACCAGACCTTGGGTGCCATTATAAGTTCTTCGAAGTAGGAAAAATAATACCTACCAAGTTTGTAGTTCCAATCCTTCTTTAGGTAGAGAAAGAAAGAGGTAGAAGCCATTAATGGATGAAAAATTCAAAGTACAAAGGGGTTGAGGATGTGGGTTTGATGGAAGAAAAGATGACGAAGATGGGTGAGGAGATGGATAACTTGAGATTCAAAGAGTAAAATATGAGAGAGAAACTACAAATAAAAAATAGGAGACTAAAGGACTAGCTACAAAAGAAAGATGGGAAACTTACAACCATGGAAATCCTTACTATGGAAGAAATTCAATGGAGTAACCCCTAAAAAACCTATGAAATTTTCTTTAAAGAATAGTGGATCCGGTTTTAGATCAAAACACTAGCACAATATGGTTCACCCCCTTTTCAAGATTACAAAAAGTTTATTGAATATTGTCATAAATCTAGTGTTGAGGACAAAGTTGAATGGTTGAATTCTATATGCATAACCTGATATTGATTGATATGAACTTTTGGGATCCAAACTCCAGGATGGGAGATGTACAATTAATGGAATTAGCCTCTTGGCTTACTCATGAAGAAGCAAGGGTTGAGGAGGCCAAAAGGATCATGACTAGGGAGACCAATGAGCGTTTATGGATCAGAGCATAATTGAAAGCCCCTAGACTTGTCACAAACAATCATAGACTCATTGTTGAAGACCCTAGATTGACACCATCCTACACAGAAAACAAAGAAAAAGCTATCTTTCACTTTGAATATATTTTCAGGTTACTAGGAACCGAGAGCTTACAAGCTTGACAAAGTAATGGCACTCTTTACCACATAGCCTAAGAATCAGAAAGTACCACTCTCCATAAAGACTAATAAATGCCTTGTGTTACACTAAAAAATGTCACCTTGACTACTTACAGTTAGTATGGCTCAAAATCAACAGTCATGCTACCCTCTTAGGCAAGTCTATGCCTCTGTTATCCATCTCAAACTCAAAGAAGAGAGAAAGTCTTGTAAAAACTTTGTTTATCTCTGGGGTCGCAGGTTCTCTCTAGCCTTACCTGCGGGGACGCAGGCCATGTTCACAAAAACTGCGTCCAGGGACGCTCTGTATGTTAAAGGACAGGTGCGTCCTCCTGTAAAAGGCAAAATGCGCAAGTTTTATCTTGAGAAAGTTACTTGTGGTTACTTCTAGAACATTCTAGAGGTCGGTTTGATGAAATGGATGCGCCTCCAGTTGGTTCATGTATCTCTATAAAGAGGGAACTTATCCCATCAATAAGGGAGCTATCCCACCCATAGAGGGGGATGATCCCATTGATAGTGGACCTGAATAACCTCTTTACAGCACTATAAATAAAGGCATTGAGCCAGAAGGAGGGGAGGTTGGAGCTATACATTTTCTTTGGGTAAATGCTGCAGGATTTAGGTCTTCCATTAGAACCTTTGTGAGGAGAGATTGTCTTTACATGATTCTACTTGGAAGTGGGTGAGCTTTGTCAAAGTAGAGGAAAACACTTGATGGACCCTGGGAGGAACTTGCACAACACCAAGGCCAGGTTGTAAGAGTTTCTTTGTTTCGTTATTAATACAAACTGGTTTATTTTTCTCAATAGCTTGTGTTAATGAGTTATTTCATGTGTTCCTTGGTCTGCATGTTGAATGTATGTTTTATTATATGAAATACAAGTGCTCGGTAATTGTTTGATTGTTTGTGGTTGCAGGAATTGACTTGAAGGGGGAGCTCATCCGGATCGTCAAGAACGGACTTCAACAATAGCGTTTTGGAATAAGGTAAGCCTAAACACTTGTACTTTTCATATTGTAAAAGGTATATTTAGAGAAAGATCACTCCATTTTGTCTTGTTTGTCGCTAGAGAGTTTATACTCCTAGGGAGGTCAGTTGTGTCAGCCCAAATGACTTTTTCCGCCACGACAAATTGGCGACTCCGCTGGGGACTCCATTAATGGATAAGTCTTTTCCTTTATATGAACTTTGCTTTGTGAAAATCATTTTTATTTTCTGGTTTTTGGCTGTGGGAATTAGTATTTGGGTGGTTTAGCTGTAGATTTAGTTGGATTTAGTTTTTCTTCCTTTTTCCAGAAGGACGCAGTCTCTGTGTGCTGCACAGTGCGTCCTTGGACGCACTGTTGTCGACTGCACAGTGCGGGGCCGCACCTGTGACAACGGGTGGCCTGCGTCTTCCTGTAAAAGTTAAGAAAATTCCATTTTTGCTTTAAATTACTTTTAGATTTTGTTTTTCCTTAGTGTTTTCTGCCCAGATCCTTTAGTACCCTGTCAAGAATTCTCACCTGAACTGGTTTTGTGAGCTTTGGTTGTTTTAGTGGATTTCAACGAAGTTTAGGCCTAGGGTTTGATTTTTGAATAGGTTCTGTAGTGACTTTGAGCTTAGAAAGTTGTCCAGCCTTAGATATCTCTGGTTAGTCAACCTTCTTAGAAGTTGAGCCTGTCGTAAAGTCTCCTTGTTTGAGCAACTTGTCATTTGAGTTGTTTTGGGTCAAATTTCGCATTGCTTGTTTTTAAAGTATTGATTTCCATTTTCAAAAAAGACAAAAAGATTAGAATTTTGTTTTGACTAGTTTTTGGTTCTGCGATAAGCTAGTCCTTGATTCGTTCATAATCAAGTAAAACACCTTAGAATAATCATTGTTAGTTTTGACCTTGTTAGAATTGCTTAGAATAAATTTATCTTTAGTTTGCTTATGAGTGCATTTTCATAGATTTTGATAGTTGTCAAAGATTGCTTTTTGGTTATATTAGTTTTATTTGCTTTATTAAAAGAAAAATACAAAAACATCTTCTTTAAAAGTCTTGTTTCAAGTAGCTTTTTGTTTTTCAAAGAAGAAAAGAGTTTTTTCGTGCATGTAAAGAGAAGTTATGTTTTTATGCTTGGAAAAGAAAATCGAATTGTTTCTTTGATTGTCTTCAATTAAGAAGTTGCTTTTATAAAGATTGCATTCTCTCAACTTTTTAGTTAAAACAATTCATCGAAAAAGCAAAAGTAGTGGATAAATCATCCTAGGTGCATTTTGTAGTGGTTTTCGAGTCGAGTCAACACACCACAAGTTTCACTTCCATCACCTTTTGACTTAAAGAACAACCTTAAAAGTAACGCTTAAATTAAAATTGAACTAGTAACTTTTATTTTTTAGGGTTCTGAAGCACCAACATAGCTTAGGCTAGGGTCTTGGAGTAGGTGAGTACTTAACTCTCCAAGACTACAAAACCAAACAGTTAGTCTATCTTGAGTAGAACAAATCCAATTATTTCAGTTACATTCTGGGAAAGCTCCTCTTAAAGGAAAAGCACGAGCTCGTGTCCGAACCAGTGAGGGGATCATTCCTCCCTCGTTGGGAACGACGCCAGGCAGTACGTATTAAAAACGGTAAACCTCGGATTAACCATTGTCGAGGAGCCAGGGGTCACTTATCGGTAAACCTTGGATTACTGTCAAGGAGCCGGTAAGGGGATTGGAGCTTGTTACTCTGCCCTTGCGTGCTGTCGGAGTTTAGACTGTTCCCCCAGGTGTAATTGTTGTGATTGGTAACCTTAGTGGCCATAATATCTAGGATTCTACCCAAGGTGACGGTGGAGGGAAGGTCCCACTGTACCTGGAGCAGACGTCGGCTATACTCACTTGGATTTTCTGGGGGGTACGCTTCACTTCGAGACGGTTAAAGTGGAGGTACTTGGTCCAGTCTATTCATTAAGCAGGTTGTCGGCGTAACTGTTCCACCCGCCATTTCTGTACTGAATCCTGCGAGGTTGGGCCTAATCACCAACTAGCGCTTTTGGTCCGGAAGATACTATTTGTGTGTGCTTTGACACTCTAGATTATTTAGGCGTATGCTTCAAATTTGTTTGGTTCTTTAGAAGACTTAGGTGGTTTGATTTGAAATTTTTTACTTTGTTTTCGTGTGTTGTAGTTAAAATCATTAATTGTGGCGGAATTACCGAGACGGTCCCGTCGCATTGCGGGCCAGTCTCCTGAAGTTGTTTCTGTGGCCGAATTGTTGAGAAGATCCCGTGAACTTAGGGGTTCACCTCCTCGAGACGACCCCAGTGTTTTAGAAGGTTTAAAGGTCCTTGTAACTCCTAGTGGCAGTAAAGTAGGTTCACCTGAAGAAGGAGAGTCTGCCTTGGTAGTCCATCCAGATTACCAAAGTTTAGAAACAGGTTACAATCCCGAAGCTGTTACAGTTTCCGAGCTTACTGGTAGTTTTTCATCTGCCAGTGAAACAGGCGAAGAACCTGAAATTTCCGAACCTGTTACTCCAACTCCTAGTGTTCCTGATTCACCAAGAATAGAAAGAATTATCACCGAAAATCTTCCTGTTGGGTTAATTGCAATAGAAGAACTTGTTCCAGAGGAAGAACTAGGCGTTTCTGATTCTGAAGATATAATTACCCTTGATCTAAGGGAGCGTGAGTCCATCTTTTACAGTCCTCCTAGAAGTGAACCTTGGTACCTTGCTTTAACCAATTTTTTAGACAACTCAGTAGGTTTTTCTACACCTCGTACTCCTTTTCCACCCGGAGGAATTCATAATCCTGTCAATATGTCTGGTCCGTCATCTATGTTTTCACAAAGTCCTGAATCATTTTTACATGGTGGTCCTTCTGTTCCTGCTGGGTATCAGTCACTTTCTGGTACTTTTTCAGGAGCATCTCCTCGACCCATTGAGCATGGGTTATTCGTTGGAAACAGTGGTAACGTTCCATTGAGTGTAGGTGAAGTTTATATGATGTCAGGTTCAACTCCCGTTAACCAACCTCAAGGTGGCCAATTACCGCCTGGGGGGCAACCTTCGTTAATGCCTGGGGGGCAACCTCAAGGTACTTCATTCGCGTCTGGGGGGCAACCTCAAGGGTATCAACCCCAAGGGTATCAACCCCAGCCTCAATATGTACCCCAAAGTCAACCTCAGTATCAATATCAACCTCAAGGATGGCAACCTCAAGGATGGCAACCCCAAGGGTATCAACCCCAAGGGTATCAACCTCAAGGATACCAACCCCAAGGTCAAGGTCAACCCCAGTACTCGTATTTACCTCAAGGTTATCAACCTACGGGTCAATACCCTGGTCAAAGTTATCAACCACCTCAAGGACAGTCATATGGGACTGCACCTTACAGTTATCAACCCTATCCTCAATACGGCTATGGATCTCAGTATCCTCAACCTGTTACGAGTCAATACCCTGGAATGTTAACATGGGACCCGTCACAAGGTCAACAGATGTTGCAGCCAAGTATACAGTCGGTACCTCAAGCAGGACAACCTGTGGTTCCTGGTCCATCCCAGCAACCGCAACCTGTCCAGTCAAGTGTTCAGACCCCTGTAACTTCGGTAGTTACTCAGCCGCCAATTGCACCTGGTACTCCACCTCACACGGCTGCAGCAACTACCGCTTCATCTACCATGGTTACTTCTGGAGTATCGGCAGCTCCGGTTTCTACAGTCCCTGTAACCACACCTCAGACATCTATACCGTTGTCTGGACCTACGGTCCAAACCACAGTCCAGATGCCTGTAGGCCCACCTGGTACAAGTACGGTTGTTACTACTCAACCTCAATTTGTTCAACCTCCGTACCAGGGACCGTATCAACCTGCGCAAGCTGCCCAACAACCGGCTTACCAGTATCAACCGTATCCTGGGTACACTTATCAACAACCTCAGCAACCCCAGTACGGTCCGGTTAATCCTGGTTTTCCAGGAGGATATAATATCCCCAATGCAACTCCTGTTCCTAGTTATCTTGGATATCCTCCTCCTGGGGCTGGTCTTGTGACTCAGAATTTTAGAGATCCTAACCGTCAGTTACCGTTTATTGCAACTTTAGATTTACCTGACTTGACGCGCCTAACGAACGATCCAATTCAATATCAACAATTCTGGCCGCCAATGCCAAACAAGTTACCCAGTGATATACCTAAGTTCGAAGGTAAGTCTGGAGAGGATCCATCCAATCACGTGATGACTTACCACCTTTGGTGTGCATCAAATTCCATCTCAGATGATTCCATCCGCTTACGTCTTTTCCAGCGTACACTCATTGGTCTCGCAGCCAAGTGGTACATTGAGTTGCCACGGGCTTCTTTTTACAACTTTAGCCAGTTAGCTACTTCGTTCTTAACTCATTTTCAGTTACCAGTCAGATACGATAATGGTACAGAATTATTAACTTCGCTAAAACAATCGACATCCACGTACATTTCTGATCACATCCATGAGTGGAGACGTCGAAGAAGATTAGTGAAAGTTTTTATCCCGGACCAAATCTTAGCTAAATGGTTTGTAAAATCATTATTACCACGAATTACTGAAGATGTAGCTAAGGCCGGAGTAGTTACTGAGGAGCAAGTCATTGCTCAAGCACAGTACCTTGACTTAGTTTATACTCAGTCGGGTACGTTACACGAGAAAATACCGGATCTTCCCAAGTCAAACCAAATCGCTGCTGCTCCTTCGGGATCTCATGCCGCTGATGGTATGATTGGTATCGTGACTACGAAGAGCAAGAAGAAGTCTTCCAAGGCTTCAACTACTCCAATTATCACTTTGCCTGATTCTCCGACAGGAGAGTCTTCTCCTGAACTCACCGCCGACATTCACGCCATAGAGTCATCTACGGCCAAACCAAAAAACGGTGGAAAGAAGAAAGGAAAGAAGAAGACCAAAGCAGACAAGGCTCCAAAGGAGAAAGTAGAAAAATCGGAAACCAATGACGAAAAACGCAAACCTCGTTATCCTTGTCTCATTTGTGAAGAAGATCATTTTACGAGAGACTGCCCTCATCGGGCCGAGGTAGTGAAAATAGTTAAAGGTTCTTCCACTCCTGCTGTGTTAAAGAATCCATTTCCCGAGCAGGAAAATAAGATGATAGGTTCTTCTTCGAATGCCAGTGAAGAACCCATTTTGATGATGTCTCATGTCAGGATTGCGACTCGATCGCAAGATTATGGTAGTAAGGCTCCTGTTGATGGTAAAGAAGCAGAATCTTCTCACTCTAACCCATCAACCTCAACTCCTGGTTCCGATCCACTACAGATCGAGAAACCTAACCCAGACTTAGTGATTAAGCCGCCCGCCAAGGGTGTACTTCGAAGGTCTGCTTTCAATCCACATGCGAGAGCAGCCCAGAATTACAACATTGTTGAAGACTTAGCTGTTTCACCTTCAGCAATGTCGGCACTCGAAGTGCTGCAATCATGTCCAGCGCAACGAAAATTGCTTTTGTCGGCTATCGGAGCTGTCGATGTTCAGGACCCGAACCTAATGATCTTTGATCTAGAAAATAGTACACCACGTCTCCCCCATCAAATGGCTTTCCAAATTCCAGTGATAGTCAAAAACAGGCCTATTCATCGGACTGTGATTGATGAGGGAGCTTCTACGTGTATTATGTCGATTCAATGTTGGAGATCGCTTGGTTCTCCTTCGTTGAACCAATCCCCCACCATCCTTAAGGCCTTTGATGGCCGTGGGTTCCGTCCGTTTGGTATTCTACAAGAATTGCCTATAGGGGTCGAAGGTAAAACCGTTAGTCTGGATGTGGAAGTGGTTGATGCCCCTCTAGACTACAACCTTCTTTTGGGTCGAAGTTGGTCATATGCTATGACAGCGGTCGTTTCATCGGTCTTCAGAGTCATTAAATTTCCACATAACGGTAAGATCGTGACTATTGATCAGCTGACATACTTTTCATCCGACCCATCCTCTTCAGAAACTATCCAACATGTTGGTAAAACGACAATCCCTTATAAGGACATTGGTGTAGGTTTAGTTAAGGATTCCGGTTTACTGGGAACTTTTCCTCTCCCTCCACTCAATGTAGATCCTTCATTTGCAACGATTCATATGATCACGTCAGAAAACATTATTTATGATGATCCTTGGTATGTTTCCTCTGACTCTGAGCTAGACTCACTCGGTGATGTTATGCCGTTGAGTCCGTATGAAATTGCTTATGAAGCTCTTATGTCTTTTACCGATTTTCATTCAACCGAACCCGACCAAATGAATGTGGTCAGTGAAGAGTCACTTTTCACCTCACCTTTAGAACGGATAACGTTTCCCGAAGAAGTGTCATCTGACGAACAACTTCGCGAAATCCTAAGTGTAGATGATCTACCATGGGAAGATCTCCATCACAGATCTTCGTTTTTACCTAAGGGCGATGCATTTGAAAATGATTTTTCATCTATCTTTACCGCTGAATATGTCAAAGACGCTCAGGATCCAACGAAACATTCTGATTCAGAGCTGAATTTAGGGAATATTTCTCGTACTATTCCCATTGATATTTCAGTGAAGCCCGGAATTGAGGAGAACATTCATATAGGTGCCGCTTGTACTGAAGAAGAAATCCAAACTTACAAGGCCCTATTCCAAGAATTCCGCGACGTGTTTGCCTGGTCCTACGAGGAAATGCCAGGAATCGATCCTGCCATTGTTGTTCATGAAATCAAAACCTATCCCGATGCTAAACCCATTCGGCAACGGTTGCGTCAGATTCACCCTCGAAAAGCAGCTGCAATCAAAGCCGAAGTCGAAAAGCTGTTGAAAGCAGGTTTCATTTATCCGATCCCGTTAACGGATTGGGTATCGAATATTGTTCCCGTCAATAAAAAACAAGGAACAATAAGAATCTGTATCGATTATAGGGATATCAATCGAGCTTGTCCAAAAGACAACTATCCTACGCCTTATATCGATCAAATAATTGATGATTGTGCCGGAAGTGAGATGTTTTCCTTCATGGATGGTTTCTCAGGTTATAATCAAATCAATATTCTACCTGCCGATCAACCAAAAACGGCATTCATTTGTCCATGGGGGACATTTGCTTATTGCAAATTACCTTTTGGGCTTAAGAATGCCGGCGCTACTTTTCAACGGGCCATGTCTTATGCATTTCATGACATCAAGCACATTGTGCAACCCTATCTCGATGATTTGCCTGCTCATTCTTTACGTCGAGCTGATCACCTTGTCCATTTACGAGCAATCTTTATGAGGTGTAGGCATTATCGAATTCGGTTGAATCCCCACAAGTGTGTTTTCTGTATAGAAACAGGTCGATTGCTGGGATTTGTTGTTTCCAAAGCCGGCATTCGCGTCGATCCCTCGAAAGTCGAGGCTATCATCCAATTGCCTCCTCCTTCGAGTTTGCGCCAACTCCAAAGTTTGCAAGGGAAAGCAAACTTTTTACGCCGATTCATCCCTAACTACGCCGAGGTCACTAAAGGTTTTACACGGTTGTTGAAACAGAACGTACAATTCTTTTGGGACGAGATTGCCCAACAATCTTTTGATGCACTCAAACACGCGTTGACCCATGCACCGTTATTGCATCCTCCCAACTACAACCAGGACTACTTCTTATACCTCGCAGCTTCGCATTCCACCATTGGAATGGTGTTAGTTCAAGAAGATGAATTCAAGGCAGAGCATGTGATATATTATCTTAGCAGAACCTTAAATCCAACTGAGTTAAAATATTCACATGTGGAGAAATTGGCCCTGGCAGCCGTTCAAGCTGTCCAGCGTTTTCGTCACTACATTCTTCTCCGCAAAACTACTGTTATTTCGGATTGCAACCCTATGATTTATATCTTGACAAAACAACTGCTAGGGGGCAAGTACTCTAAATGGATCGTCATCCTGCAAGAGTTCGACTTGGAGTTTGAGAAGTCCAAGTCTAAGAAATCTTTAGTCTTCGCGGAATTGATGTGTGATTTCCCGAGTGCTGACACAGAGACTGTGGCAGAGGAGTCCATTGCGGACGAATCTTTGTTTCTTATTAGCACTGTAGATCCGTGGTATGGGGATATAATCATCTATCTCCAAACCCAAACCTTTCGGCCTGAAGCTTCCAAGGAAGACCGTCGAAAAATTCGGTTTCAATCCCAGCAATACAGAATTATTGGAGATACACTTTATCGCCTGGGGGCAGACTTAGTTTTTCGACGTTGTTTAACTCACGATGAGGCTGAGAGAGTTTTGAATGATTGTCACTCTGGAGCATGTGGCGGTCATATGTCTGGGTATGCCACAGCTCAGAAGGTGTTGCGCGCTGGCTATTTCTGGCCGTCTATGTTTAAAGATTGTATCCTTGCCGTCAGAAAATGCCACAACTGTCAAGTGTTTGATCGCAAGATGCGCGCTCCACCTGCTCCTCTCCACCCTATAATTGCCGCTGGTCCATTCGCCAAATGGGGCATTGACTTTATTACTTGTAACCCTCACTCGGCCGGGGGGCATGCGTATATCATCCTTGCGGTTGATTATTTTACTAAGTGGGCCGAGGCGATGCCTACATTCGACGCAAGCGGCAAGACAGCTGCACTTTTCGTATTCA
This sequence comes from Pinus tabuliformis, assembly GCA_031772625.1. Taxonomy (NCBI): domain Eukaryota; kingdom Viridiplantae; phylum Streptophyta; class Pinopsida; order Pinales; family Pinaceae; genus Pinus; species Pinus tabuliformis. The sequence goes on along the minus strand of CM062809.1, from coordinate 604,089,331 downwards.
ATCATATCATAACTAGGTTTGGTGTCCCACAAGCAATCATTACGGACCATGGAAGCCATTTTCGAAATGTCATGATGACTGAGCTTACAAGCCAGCTTGGTTTGCGCCACGATAGCTCTACACCTTATTATCCGCAAGCCAACGGTTTGGTTGAGTCAATCAACAAAGTTCTAGTCGTCATGATTCGACGGATCATTGGTATCCATCGAACGAATTGGCATAACATGTTATTTTCGGCGCTATGGGCATATCGAACTTCAGTGAAAAATTCAACAGGTTTCACCCCTTTTCAGCTAGTTTATGGCTTAGAAGCTGTGTTACCTATTGAGTGCGAAATCCCATCACTTCAAATGGCTGTCGAATTACTTCCAGCTACTTCCGAAGAGGAGAAACGGTTGTTATACTTGGCTAAATTAGATGAGACTCGACGTGACGCTACTTTAGCCATCGAGACTCACGCAAAACGAATGAAAGCCCAGTACGATAAAAATGTAACTCCTCGAAGTTTTTCAGAAGGAGACCTAGTACTATTATATGATCAAGCGAACGATAAGCTAGGTGCTGGAAAATTCGTTCCCATGTGGCATGGGCCCTACATTGTAAAGCGAAAGCTAGCAAAAGGGGCTTATGAGTTAGTTGATTTTGATGGGGACTCTTTGGGCAAACCCAGAAATGGACTTTACCTAAAGAGGTATTATGCTTAAAATGATGGATGGAGAAATTTTTAGATAGGTTAGATTTCTTTTCTAGCTAGCAAGTGTGTTAGTTTAGTCAGTGTGCTTAGTTTAGCGAGTGTGGTTTTTCGTCATTATCCTGGCTTATCTTGGTTTTACTCTTGATATTGTAGATGTCGACGCCTCTCCAAACATACATTGGATTCGCTGATGGTGCTTGTCGTAGTACACGGAATATCTCTTCCGCAGCTTGGGTTATCTATTCACCCTCTGACGAGTTAGTTTCTATGCATGGGGTAAGCCTCGGTCAAACAACGAATAACATTGCAGAATACAGTGCAGTGGTTGAATTATTATCCGAATCTATTTCATTTGGAATTCGACGTTTGATTGTGAGGTTAGATTCTGAACTTGTTGTATTACAGCTTAATAGAGTTTATGCCATTAGAAATCCTGTGTTGTTAAGGTTGTTTTTGAGAGTGCGTCTCTTGGAACGTGAATTTGATTACATTGAATATCAACATATTCCAAGGTCCTGAATACATTAGCAGATGCAATTGCTTCTCGAGTGTTGGACAGACATTTATAATAATCATGCAAGTAAATTTAAAGACATTTCATCATACATGTTAAACAAGATAAGCCGATAATAGTGATATATAGATATAGATAGAAGTGTGTCCAAAAATATATACATCGTCTTCGATCATAGGTTTAACACACCTTATGATCGGCAAAATGATAGTACAAAAAGTCAAAAATGTCACATGTGACTACAAAAGTGACTAGTCAATCACTGGTGGTGCTCTCTGTACGACACCACTGCGCGGGCTACCTTGCGCAGAAATCTCCTAAACGGTCCAGGGACCGCGACTACAAAACGCTGAAGCCTGATAGGAATATCGTCCATAGTAGTCTCAGGTATGTCTGCCGTGAGACGATCTAGGTCATGCTCCAACTCAGCTAGTACGTCCGCAGCCGCGTCCTGTGGGGCCGGTGCCGGTGCAGCTGGATGTCGTCTGTCGTAAGGCCGGAGATTGGCTGGACGCTGTGGTCCAACATCTGCATTTTTAAAATTTTACTGTTAGTTTGAGACGATATATATGAAAAATAAAAAAAATACATAATTAGAAAACTTGTGAAAATGAAAGTACCTCTGTCGTCCCATTGTTCTCCCTGTGGAAGAACCATGTCCGGATCACCTCTGAAATCCATTCCGGCATATGGAAAGTCTTGTATCACAAAAAGCTGGCCCTCTAGCCAGTCGAAGTAACTGTCCGAGAATCGAACCACTGCAGCACCCTCGTCAGGATGCCGGGCCATCACCGCAACCCATCGAACAAGCTTTGGCTCCCGAGGACCCAAGTCATCAACAGTGAGTTGCTGAGGGATCAGCATAGGAACTCTCTCCAAGGCAAAGCTCACGACTATAGGCCCATATCCAAAAGTCTTTAGTCGTCCGTTCTTTGCCTTGGTCAGTTGGCTCTTCATATGAGCCGACACAGCTTCGCACCAGTTGAAGATGGTGCCTTGGTAACAGTCAACTGCCATCCGCATTTGGGATCCGGAGGCAATGTGCAAGGCGGCCGCGCCACAAATCCTGGTGACCGTAAATGCAATAACTCTAAGTTCCGCCAGAGCGATGTGTTTTATCTCCACGCCTTTTTTATGGCGAGTCCCTGGTCTGCACCACTCCTCGCGGAGATCATCAAGGGATTGGCCACCCGGCCTGGTCCCCGCAAGGTTGAGTTGCTCACCTCTGTTTGGCAAGCCAGTGAGAAAGTATACATCCGAGGGCTCTATCTCGAGCTGGTGCCCTCCAATGTAAAAACATTGATCCTGAACGTTCCATCGCTCAACCAGCCATTCCAAAAATCTTACCTGGCCCCTCATGCCCGGTATGGTCCAATATTTGTACAATCCACATGTTCTTAAGGCATCCAGAGAGGATTGGTGGTTAATCGCAGCTTCATCGTCCTCTACGTGCTCTCTCTCTCCAGTCTAACATGTTTAAGGTCCTGCACATCAAAAGAGTCAATTAGAAATTAATTTGAGCAAATTTGGTGGTTTTTTGAGAGAGTTGGGGTTTTGAAATGCGCCCTTTGCAGAGGACGCACCCCGGCTTTGTAGCACAGGGCGTCCGGACGCAGCTTGCCTGAAGGCGGGCTGCGTCCCCCGACCTTTTTCCCGTATGAGAAAAAGTCGGGGGATGCAGGTCACCCGAAGGGCACCTGCGTCCGCCGAGGGGCGCATTTTGAACCCAAAACCCCCCCAAAAAATGAAACAGAGACCAAAAACAAAAAACTAAACGGATAGAAATGAAGAGTGGGATGTGTAAAATACCTCGGTGAAGCGGCGTTCGATTCCGACGGTCAGATTTTCCGCAACGACCACGGGAAGTTTCTTGTCAAAAGCTCCTTTTTCAACCTCCAAAGTCAAACGGTAAAAATGACATGGTAAAAGGTCTTTTTATAGGTTTTTTGGGTGAATGAGTTCATTTTTTACCATGAAAAGATGTTTTTCGATGTATTTTTGCCTATTTTAAACAGGTATGAGTAATGTGTCGCTTTTGTGCAGGACAAAGGGATTTTGAGGGAAATTGTAATTTTCACAAATAAAAATATCAGAGTCATCTTTTAAGCCCTTTTCTGACTCCTAAAACATGAAAAGATCGCCGAGTGTTTCTTTTTCACTCGTTAAAACGGAATTAAAAGACGGTCCCCTTTTAGCTCTTTTCTGACCGTAAAATCAGGAAAAGATTGCCGGGTTTTTGTCGTTTCAAACTCGATAAGGAACTAAAACGACGTGTCTTTGATCGCTTTTTACTTTTCAGGTCGACGACACTATTATGAAAGTACTCCTTGGTCGCAAGATCAAGCGGTTCCCCCAGGTATTATTTTATACTTTTTCGGGCTTGAGGGACACAAACTTACGAAAAAGTTCAACGTGGAGTTTCCTTAAGTTTTTCAGACTCTCTAAAATTGAAAAACGCCGAGTTTCTCCTATACTGGGCTCGTTAAACTTTTACAGTAAAGGACCTGTTCAATTACAAACAGGAACGAACCACTCCTTCCTAGGGTTCGAATTTAAACTAGGTTGGACTCGTCCGAAGGATGAGCTTATAACCAAGCATATGTTATCCTCCTCAAGCTTGTTAAAAATAAAGAGGTACTTGCCAGAAATGGTGGGGGAAAAGAGAGAAGAATGAACCTATTTGTCACCTTTTGTCTCAAATGAAACTTTATTACCACTCTTGGACACGACACTTTTGCATTTCACCTGGATTGGGAAATCTTTTACCTCACAGTTGACCAAATCACTTTGAAAATCTTTAACCGGGTTCAGGGGTTAACTTTGAGTTATTCGTCACCAAACCATTTGTCGTGTCGTTATGTGTTCAAGAGGTCTGTAAGAAAAACTTTCATCTGCAAAATACTTGTCATCCATTCGACCATCCCTGAGTCAGTCCTTACAGCAACATTTCTTCAACTTGAACAATGATTTCGTGTTGCGGGCTTCCCTGCAACGAGTCGCTTTCTATCGACATCGACACATTATCTAGAAAGATGACTTAGGAATCGACAGTACCTTGAAGTCTGCATGCATCAATGGCAGGTTTCTCGCCTTTGACGACAGTTTACATCATTGACTTTCGATCAAAGGATTCCGTGAAGTGTTCGACATCAAAACATCTATTCACATTTCACGGATTGTGCTTGGTACTTTGAGAACCATTGACATTACTGGTGGTCTCTCTCACGCTTGTTAACAGTTCACATCATCGACTGGTAATCAAGTGGTTTCTAACATGTTCGACATCAAATCATTTAATCACATGGTTAGAATCGTACCAATTCGGGAAGTAGAAGTGAAGACCCTGGATCTAGTTTCTACCATCCAGGCTGCGAGGAGTTTTGTATTCATTGTCTATGTAGACTAATCATAAACAGATGGCTGCGTCCATACTATGTCTACAAAAGTCTATAAAAATGATGTACTGCAAGATCATTCCTGTATCAGAATAGTTAGTCCATTAGTTAAAGTTTTGAATCTGAGTATGGGAATGCCTACCTCAGTGATGATATAATCTTATACATGTATTTTGTGTTGAAAATTGCAGGTTCTAACCAGGTCATCCACAAGTCAATCCTTGAAATGATAAAGCGCTTCACCCTTCCTAGAATTATAAAACACCAATCTATTCCAGGCTTCGCACTTTAGGGGGCAATCTGTTACACTAAAAAATGTCACCTTGACTACTTACAGTTAGTATGGCTCAAATCAACAGTCATGCTACCCTCTTAGGCAAGTCTATGCCTCTGTTATCCATCTCAAACTCAAAGAAGAGAGAAAGTCTTGTAAAAACTTTGTTTATCTCTGGGGTCGCAGGTTCTCTCTAGCCTTACCTGCGGGGACGCAGGCCATGTTCACAAAAACTGCGTCCAGGGACGCTCTGTATGTTAAAGGACAGGTGCGTCCTCCTGTAAAAGGCAAAATGCGCAAGTTTTATCTTGAGAAAGTTACTTGTGGTTACTTCTAGAACATTCTAGAGGTCGGTTTGATGAAATGGATGCGCCTCCAGTTGGTTCATGTATCTCTATAAAGAGGGAACTTATCCCATCAATAAGGGAGTTATCCCACCCATAGAGGGGGATGATCCCATTGATAGTGGACCTGAATAACCTCTTTACAGCACTATAAATAAAGGCATTGAGCCAGAAGGAGGGGAGGTTGGAGCTATACATTTTCTTTGGGTAAATGCTGCAGGATTTAGGTCTTCCATTAGAACCTTTGTGAGGAGAGATTGTCTTTACATGATTCTACTTGGAAGTGGGTGAGCTTTGTCAAAGTAGAGGAAAACACTTGATGGACCCTGGGAGGAACTTGCACAACACCAAGGCCAGGTTGTAAGAGTTTCTTTGTTTCGTTATTAATACAAACTGGTTTATTTTTCTCAATAGCTTGTGTTAATGAGTTATTTCATGTGTTCCTTGGTCTGCATGTTGAATGTATGTTTTATTATATGAAATACAAGTGCTCGGTAATTGTTTGATTGTTTGTGGTTGCAGGAATTGACTTGAAGGGGGAGCTCATCCGGATCGTCAAGAACGGACTTCAACAATAGCGTTTTGGAATAAGGTAAGCCTAAACACTTGTACTTTTCATGTTGTAAAAGGTAGATTTAGAGAAAGATCACTCCATTTTGTCTTGTTTGTCGCTAGTGAGTTTATACTCCTAGGGAGGTCAGTTGTGTCAGCCCAAATGACTTTTTCCGCCACGACACCTTGGAAATGACACACTTGTATAAGATAATAATTTAGAGGTTATAGATCAATTGGATTGGGCTTAAATTCATCCCTCCTTTTCTATTGGGACTATATGAAAGAAGAGAGCGGGAAAAAGAGCAACAAGAATGGGTAGAAATAGAGAAGAATGCAGGTTTCCACCCTCAAGAGGTAATTCCATCTAAGGTACCTTGGGATGTCAGGGAGGCCACCAGGGCCATGAAGGAGATGTGACTAAGTAGTTGACTTTCTCAAAGGGTGAGTAACATATTCAGTAGGGGGATGATGATGGGCCTCTGAAATAGGTATAAATCAAGGCCTAGTTGGCCATCCTTCAACATACATTTACCTCTCTCTTTGCATTTGATGACATATTTTTGGAATATAATGTGTTTATTAGGATATTAAGGAATATTTTTCATATCCTATAGCCTAAAATTTTGAATGTGTAGGAAAAATAGTATTTATTGTGCAGAATTACGTTGGAGACCAGTTGGAGGGAATGTAACATACTTGTTCCCTACATTAACACACCAACAACTTGGCTGTCTATTGGATAGTTACTTCACTCAATGGCTGCAGGATATTAGGGTGCTAGATCCATTTTTATAGGGGTTTTGGAGGGAATTAGCCCTCCTTTTAAGGAGCCTGCCCCCTCACTAATTTTGTATAAATAAAGGATCTAGACAGCTCAATGGGATTTGACTTTTTCAAGGAGCATAGTGATGGCTAGAGCTAGGAGTTTGTTACTTGTCATTTCAATTCCCATATCATGTACTTGAATACTTTTTGAGATAAATGAAAATAATTTTGTTTCCTTCAGTCTGAGTGTGTTTTAGAGGGTTGAGTTCCCTTGGGTTAGGGCCCAACCCAAGCACTCTAGTCTCTCTACCTTTTATCTTTTTGTCATGCAATTTCTTTCCTGCATTTAGTTTAGAAATATTCCCTTTTTGTAATATCTATTTATGTAAAAAATTTTCCTCTGTATATTTGTCAATCATTACTCTTGGAAAGTGTGGTTGTAGGTTTTGTAATGGAAAGCACAAAAATATAGTTCTTCTCTTGATGCAATAGTTAGATCTTGATTAAAATTCAACTCATCCTTTCCTTTATAATTTAATTTTCTGCAATTAATATTTTTGACATTCCTTATGGTTTGATACTTTGCTAGTTGAATAACCTTCTTGTATGCAGGTGCTACTACTCACTTGCAGGGAAGAGCACTGTCATTTTCATTTTTAACCCTACTATTAGCCCCCTCCTTCCATTCTTATCCATTTCTTCAAGAGGTATGGACAAAAAAAATCATCATAGATTTATTAGAGGCCATTATCTACATTTTCTCCTTGTGCAAGATGGGCTCTTGATGATTACTAACCTTGGAAAGGTCTTCCATACCCTTCTTCAACCTTCTACCATCATTCCTAACCTTTAGATAATTTTCTAGTCCCTTGGAATGTTATCGGATGTAACCCTATAACATTACAGGGCATCATGTAACATCCTAAATCACTATGCATAATCCATCAAAACTTGACCAAAATTGATCCTTAAGCCTAGTTTTTGCTTATTAACCCTTCCCAATGTCTTCTAGCATTTGGAACCAAGCTTGAGGAAGATCACAAACCACTTAGAACCCTTCTTTTCATCACTGCAATTTATTTCTACAATTAGGGTTAGTTGTTGAGATCATGAATTCAATAGCACAAGAATAATTTACATTGTTATTTCTTGAAGCATTTATTGAAGTTTGAAACTATAATAGGATTTATCTTGGATGTAGTGGTTTAGGTTTGATTTCATGTTATTTACTTTATGTAGCTAGACTAGGTTTATTTTCTTGTCATTTATTTTTGCAATAGATTAGATTTTCATTTCTAAGCATTTATTTCCTTGCAATTAGATGAGAAGTTTTCTCTCATGCAATAGGACAAGCAATATTATTCCTTTGTTGAAAAATTAGATTCAGTTTGGAAAATGGTCTATGTACACCTTGGTTTAATTCATTGCCTTATAGTAGCTTAAGTATAACCTATCTCACTTTGCATACAACATTTCCACCTCTTAAGTTTGAACAAATCCCATATTGATAAATTAAAGTTGGTGGCCCTAGGAGTTGCAACATTCTTGTTGCAATACCAGAGCTCATCAAGGTGTTGAATGGATTAAAGGCTTAAGGGGCTAAGGAATTTGGGTTCTCCGATGGAAGATCATTGATTGATTAGGGAATTCTTCAGTTGGGGCATCAAGGATTACTACAACAAAGAATTTTATCAGTAATATGCACCCATTTGTTGGGTGGGTTACTCGCACAAGTTGGAGGGCTTCTCCATTACTTGAAACTGAACCAAACCCTTTATGAGATTTTGTGGGTTTTTGGAGAGGGATTGGTGGGTGAAATATCAAGCTAATCCATACTATATTTAGGTAGGAAGCCATCATTGTATTTGACAACCAACAACAAATTATTCACTAGGGTAGTGCACATTCTCATCTAGAGCCATCACTCAAGTCAGAGGCATCTTTATGGGTTTTTCTTATCTTTCTTATAAATCCAAAGTTCCATTCATTCATCCCATTTTATGTACTCATATCCACAATTTTAATGTAATGGATTAGATTAATTGGCTGGTGTTAATTGCGTGTTAAATTGTGGATGTGCTTCTTAATTGTTTTTTGTTATAAGTTCATATCTTTTGGTATTTGTTGTTAATTTTTACATCAGGAATATTACAATGGTATCAAAGCATGATCTTGGCCAACTTTTGGGAAGCCAACAAGATCATGGTAGATTTGGGCATGCATGCACAGTGACCAGTGGAACTATAGGCATTCTAGTGACTCAAGGAAGGGGGAGTTACCACAAGGGAAGATGGACGAGATCCTCAGGAATAATTAGGATATGATAGAAATGTAAGTCCATATGAGTAGCAGTAAGGTGAACGACTAGAACTGTCCTCATTTTTATGACATATACCTTAGAGGTGTAGATTTCATGGGGGTGGAGCCATTTAAACCATATAGGAGAGGTCAGCCGAATCAGGACATGTAGAAGACATTAGGAAAAATAACCCTTCCCAGCTTCGATGGTTCAGCTAGGAGTTCTGCTAGAGAGTGGGTGCGAAAGTTGTACACATACCTCGATCTAAACCCCATGGGAGAGGTGGATGTTATTAAGTATGCCACCTTATATTTAGATGGAGATGCACATGAGTGTTGGTATCATGGGTTGATCACTTTGGTTCATGCAAGCATCATTGCATACACAAAGTTCACACAACAAATCATAGAGTGATTCAACTAGAAGTACACCAGACCTCCTCAAAAGGAGTGGATAGGATGAGGATAGTTAGATGATGAGACTAGGAGGGACCTCCAAAGGGGTGAAATTTGCTTCACCGGTCAGGGGTTGTGGACCCTAGGATGCATGTACACTGAGGGTGAGGCCCACTACATAGAGGTGTTTCCTAATGGCGAACCTTAGGAGGATGTTGAGCACGAGGTAGATAACACTAGTGGTTGTGAGGAGGACTTGGATCGACCTAGTGTGACATGGAAGTCCTCACTATTGGAGAACCCATTGATGTCTTAGGTGGATACATTTGCAAAGAGAGTAGGGCATGTAGTCGTAGGGCCATCCATTAATGAGGTGTTAGTAGGCACAAAGGTATTCAAAGCGGTGACAAAATTTTTAGACAATAATTGCCAATAACAGATTTAGCAGCTTAAGGCTAGCCTTATAGTGATGAAGAAGAACAATGAGACATTCTAGGAAACCTTATCACAACATAAATATGAACTAGAGGACATGAGAGAATTTTTTGCCAAGTCAGTGGCCGAGCCAACTCACGTTGGGGAATAGTTGAAATCTCTAATGATGTAACGAGAGGAGTATATATGAGAGTGCCACAACAACCCTATTCAGGCATACATAGATGGGCCTTGCAACACTGTTAGGTTACCTATGCACATTGGACATAGAGAGATAGAGTTACCTAGATATAACATATGTATTGACCAGAACAGTGAGACGAGGTGATATGAGTTGCGCAACATTTGCATGGTAGAATTTTACGTGTACTGGTGTTCTTGCATTCAATCCCTCTCATGGGGTTGGGTGGAGAGATGTATTGAGTAAGTATCCAGTAGAGTAGGCTAGGTGTCTAGATATATCCATAGCCAAGGACATCATTCAGTAGGGTCCATGGGTTATGAGAGGAGCTTGTGGGTCAGATTATGGTTGGGATTTGGTCAGTGATGGTATTAATGGAGTGGTGGATCCAGTGACTGATCACAAACACACTTTCATATCTCCATCAAATCCCTGGACAACACTAGTGATAGGCTGGATTAACAAGGGAGTAGGTAGACTTTGTGAATTGTATTAGCATGTTGGTCATGCTTGTGGTCATACAATGATCAATGTACTCTAGCTAGAGCTTTTCAGAGGAGGTGGCATTGACAAGCCACTTGACAGTGCCTTGTATGGAGATGAGGATTTCTCATGGATGTATGGGGAATAGGGGTCACTAAGGAGCAACACCGTTGTGACACCACCACTAGCACATAGGAAGATTTTCCTATCAAATATTTTAGGGAGGATTAAGAGGGGAGGTCCACTCACCAGAGGTTATGGAGATGAGATAGTGGAGATGGTGATACTAATAGGATGTGGGTTGAGGCATATTGACTCAGTCTTAGACCGTGGCATCCAATGGTGTATAGGGATATGTAGTGAGGGGAAGTGGTATGCAAAGGAGCATGGAGGTGCATGGTGGTTTGTAGTGGTGTGTGTGGTTGCATCGTGGAGTAGGAGGAGTGATTCTCATCGTATTGAATTTCCTCATGGAGTGACAATTACATTGACACAACATGGATACCAGCTAATTCAGAGTGATATGGTAGCATGTAGTGGTGTCAACCAGTGCATAAAGGTGTGAAATTGGGGGCAATTGTATGTCAAGGTGCATATTTTTATGTAGTAGTGTATGAGGCTACACAACAAACTGGGGAATGCTGCTAGTAAAGATATTTATTGATGAGAATGCCAGGCATGCCATTGGGGTGGGCATACCCGAGTTTGAAAAGCAGGTCAGTCATAGGGCTAGTCATGAGCATCCATATGGGTTCTTGATCATACCCATCAGAGCCCACACATATTTCACTCTTTAGCATCACATTTAGTTGAGGGGAGCATTGTTGTGTCTAATTGATGCCCTCAATGTGGGTAGCAGGACTATGAAGATTGTCCAGAGATAGTTCTATGAGATTCAGTGCATCAAAGACACGATAAAGATTCTCTAGAGGAGGAGCAGGGTCAGTGCATGATTTTGTAGCCATAGGTTGGGGGATGAGGTTATCTTCAACAAAGGTGGAATATGTTTCATCCGTGAGTCTACACTTGAGGAGATGGTCATGTGGGAGACGTGTGCCACTCCTTCCATAGGACATGTTGGGATCCTACATGAGTAGAGGATACCATGTATGATTGTGGTAGTTTCAAGTGGGCATTTAGAATTTATACATTGTATTAGTACATTGCGAAGAGTGGGGATAATAGATTGAGTTGTGATGGTTGTCAGGAGCATGATAGATCCGCATGCACTAAGAGATTACAAGTATCATATATCCATCTATGTGCAATATTTAGGGGGTAGCTATATGACACATGTGGTTTCCAGTGGCCATTGATATTATGCAGTGGAAAACTACAAAATTTTGAATTGGTGAGCTTCCAATCTAGCTGTGGGATCTCAGGATCCATTGGGTAAGCGGACCACTTATTTTCTGGAGGGTCATGGAGACTACAACAATAGGACTGCACCTTCTTTGTGATGATAATTTAGGGATTGTCAGGATCATCACTATGGGCTGAGGAAGTCCTTCCCTACCATTATTCTGGTCAGAGTTTGGACATGGATTGGTAGATTATGGCCTTTTCGGGATGCCTTGGAAGGATAAACTTCAACTCTATAGATTTTTCCCTTATTGGTGTTGTGATGTAGGTTTACGAGAATGGATGACTTGGCAGGAGCATGAGAGCATCACAATTATGACTAGATCGATGCAACACTCACATGGTGACCTCACTTCAAGATTATTATGGGACCCTTGAGCTACATGGTTAAGAAGTTAGGTCATAGATTGGGAAGAGTAGGTTCCCACAAGGGAAGTTCACTTGGATCTTCCATTGGGCCTCCATTTGGTAGCAAGCATTTCACTTCTTAGGGACATGTTGAGATGGGATAGCACTTCACTTGGGTAGTTATATGACAGTTAGGAGATGACCGTGATTAACTCATAGGGACGAGGGATCTATTCTATAATACTTGATTTGTACCTTTAGGAGTTCACTCTTGAGGTACCTAGGATCAATTTCTCAATGGGACAACTTCTTAAGGAGTTGAAAAGGGCTTGGATGTATTGAGGTACCCCAATTGTCAATAGTATTTGGGAGGTCTCTTTCACCCATACATTTTAAGATTATGCATGGAATAAGGGGTGATTCACATTGAGCAGGATGAATTGGGATCCTGGTATCAAGGCATTCATTTATGAAAGGATAGTGCATAGATCTGAGATGAACCGGTGGCACATTTGGGAGCCTGGTATTGCTTTTAGTGATAGTTTGGGTCAGCAAATAGAAAGAGCGCTTGTTTAAGCATTGCTTGAGGACAAGCAATTTTAGGGAGAGAGGACTATCATGTACCCAATTATTTATTTACTATATGAGGAGTTTAGTAGAGACTCTCGGGGTTGTGTCAATAGTCATTGGAGCCAGGATATACCATTGATGGGTCAGAGGGGCCAATACAAGGATACAATGTGTGGCGCTAGAGAGAGAGAGTGCAATTTTGAGAGGAAAGTGGGGGCCACCAAAGAGGAAATGGGCACCCCTAGAAAGGGAACACAATTTTTGAGGCAAGGTGGGGGCCCCGCAAGGAGAGCATATGATACCAAGCTTATTTAAAGGCAGGGATGGGGCATTCTAAAGCATTTTTTGGACTACTACACTTATGAATTTCAACCTCTTGTGATTTGTTGAGGGCAAGAGCTTGGAGTGTTGCTTAGCATAAGGATTTCAAGCAGAATCCATAACATTTTCAAAGAACTTCAAGTGTCTCCCTAGGTGGGAATTTGGGGATTCTATTGTCAGGATTCCACTAGGCATCAACTTCATCATATGGAGTCTGTAGTGCAGACTTCCTTAACGCAGAGGCAATTCATATTAGCCTATCATTTGGTCTAGGTTAAGTAATTTGGGAGTGAGATTTGAGGGGTTTATTCCTACCCTTTGGAGCTAAAGTTTGTGAAGATTTTGTAGGTAGAAGATGAGGGAGTTTGTGGGGGATGAATTTCACAACTTCTGGCACTATGTGGGCCTCTTTAGGAAAACCATGTGCATCCATAAGAGTTGAATCGATTAAAGGCTTATGGGGCTAAGGAATTTATGTGTTCCAAATGGAAAACCTTTGATTGATTGGGGAATTATTTAGTTGGCGCATTGAGAATTACTGTAGAAAATACTTTTATCAGCAATACACACTAGTTGGTTGGTTGTGTCACTCACACTAGTTGGAGGGCTTATCCATTACTTGGAATAGACCAAACCCTTTCTAGGTTTTTGTGGGTTTTTGGAGAGGGATTGGTGGGTGAAATCTCAAGCTAATACATGTCGTATTCAAGCAAAGAACCATCATTCTAGTTGGCAACCAACATCATATTATTCACTCAGGTGATGCACATTCTCATCTAGGGCCACACTTCACTTGGACCAGAAGCATTTTTCTACGTTCTGCTCATCTTGCTCAGCAAGTCCTAGTTCCACTCATCTCCTTTTATGTACTTAGATCCACTTTTTTAATGTAATGGATCAAATTAATTGGTTGGTGTTACTTGCATGTTAAATTATTGTTGTGCTTCATAATTGTTTGTTTTTCTAAGTTCATTGTTTTTGGCATATGCTATTAATTTTTCCACTATGAATATTACACACATGTTAGCATAGTATCAAACCACATGTTATCATGCATCAACATGACATAGTGGTGTGTTTGCATAACATTCGACCACATGTTGCTACAGTTTATCCATATTATATATCACCATGTTTTGATATAGTATAAGGTCATGTGTTTATGTAGCATTAATCCACATGTTGCCACATCATTGGAAAAAAATTGAGGTCTAAAATGGGTCCCTTAAGAAATATTATGAAATAATAGTGGAAATAATAAAATAAGATTAGATTACCTCATCAAGTTTTGGAGGGGAAAAAATGCTTTTCCAACTCGTATTTTCAACTTATCTCCTTATGGTTTTACTCAAATTTTGAGTGGGAGTACTTGTTGGATGTCAAACTTAATTTTGCATCCAAGGAATATCCATGTTGCATACTTTTGATGGACTCTACTACACGAAAAATGTGAAATACATGAAAATACATGATTGCAATGATGTTTATTTATGTATTCACATTTTTCGTGTAATAGGGCCCATTGAAAGTATGCAACATGGGTACTCCTTAGATGAAAAGTTAAATTCTGCATCTAATGAGTGCTCTCGCTCAAAATTTTGAGTAAAATCGTAGAGAGATAAGTTGAAAATATAATTGAAAAAATAGTTTTTTTAATTTTTAATTTTTTATCTTTTTACTTTTTTACTCCGAAAAAGGTGAATTATCCTCCATGGTTGAAAAAATTTGTGAATCATCCCCCATGGTTGACCTTAACATATTGAATCCTATTGGCTCATATAAAGTTAATTTTAGTTGTACAATTTTGTTTTGAGGCTCAGTTTTTACCTAAAAATTTCACTAACGGTTGGTCTAGCATAAGGCCACATGTCACCATGTACCAATGTATTAGAGGGCCACATGTTGACATATCATATTATGTACACTTGTTGCCACATGCCGCTCTAAGATAAGGCCCTATGTTAATGTCTATAAAGCCACTTGTTTCCATGTGTCACTCAACTACAAGGCCATGTGTCAACATAACATAAGGCCAATTATCACATTGTTAGTGTATTGTAGGGCATCATGTAATGTGGCACAGAGCCACTTGTTTCCATTTACGTGCATGCCATATGGCCATGTGCTAGTGTAGCACATGGCAACAATGGCCTATAACACCACTTGTAACCATGTCTTAGTATAGAATAAAACCACTATGTTAACATAGCATTAAGCCATGTGTTGTCATATGTCTATGTAACATAAGAACATATGTCAATATAGCATTGGGCCATATATCAGTCTATGTTAGCATAGTGTTAAATCTTGTGTGGTTGTAATCTAAATTTACATATCAACATAACATTCAACGAAATGCAAGTACATTTTGACCAAACCATATGTTACTATGTTTTGATAGAGAATAAGACCACTTATTCCACATATCAATTTAAGATAGAGCAATATGTTGGCATATCATAGTTCCTCTCGTTATTGCATATTAATGCAATAGACATCCATATGTTGATGTAGCATAAAGTGCGTTACCATGTATGAGTATAACTTAGTATGATGATTAGTGATAAAATATGCTACCACATGTCACTATAGGTTGATTAATCACTAACGTGAATTGCCACATGTCATGTCAATATAACATAATCCCACGGATTAACCACAAATCCACATAGTATAGAGCAATCGACATAACATATGGACATTTCTTTACGTAACATAAGGCCACAAGTCTCCTCGTTCGGAGTCCCGCTGATGGCTAGAGGTTGCAAGGATGTGGCTCATTCTAACGCGATATACATCCTTGGGGAAAAAGGAAACCGAAAAAAATTGGTGGAAATATACCATAAAATCAGATATCGCAGATGAAGATTGTGACATTGAAAATCGATTACTCACGGAAATACAATATATGGCCAATAACGTAGAGATTACAATTGTATTCACTGTTGAGCGCGTGAGTCTGGCCTGCTTTTAGACTTTGTATTATTTCTGTTGCCGCTCACCCACTTCTTTTCCGGCGGCCTTATCGGCACTTCCGTGTTCTTACTCAAATTCTAGTTTCCACGCTTATAATCCAGTGGGATCAAAGTGGCAGCCCACGTTTGTGGTTTCATTTTCTGTCCCTACATAATATTTAGCTGATCTGGTTTGATGAATCGTATTCTCATTAGCCTTTATGCTAGAGTTGGTGGAGAACAAGAACAGTTCTTTATCAATCCCTGTCAATCACGTGACAGTAAACAAACTAGACAACTCGAACAACGGCAGTTGTTTTAATCAATCCCTGTCATTCACGTGACAGTAAAGAAACGAGAATCTAAATGGAAATAAACAAGCCACCAGAAACTGATATGTTTTCACATTCAGTTGTGCAGTGTGTTTTAATGGATGATTTTAGAACTTTCCGTTTGTCTAGTGGAACTTCAACTAGTCAGCTGAGGATGATCTCACAAACATGTAAAACAAAATTGGATATTGGTGGGTTGTTCAGTAAATTTAAGGTCTTTGTTTTTGCTTTTACTGGGGTTGATTTTTTTGATCAAAGCAGATGGTTTCAAGGGCATGTAAGGATGGCATAAATGTCACGACACTTCTCGGAAATAGTCGTTCCGTCGAAAACTAAGGAAATTCAAGAAGATTGATTCATGGATATATGGTTCGTCCAATTTTTTAATTTTGGAAAAATATTGGAAAAAATGATTATTTAGGTAGTGTAGTGTTAATTGGGTTGGTTATAAGGTTTTTTTCTGGAATTAGGTTGAGTTTAGGCCATGGTTAATCTTAATGTTGGATGGAAGAACAATATATTTATTAAGCTTGGATATCTCTTGAGATAGTGTAATTCTCTCAAGTGTGGTTTCCATCATCAACCTCTTTCCATGAAATTTGAAACTTTGATCTAGTGGGGACTAAACCTCATACAAACCAATTGGTCTACACCTCATCAGTGGTTTGATAAGGTTGTCTATTACAATCATATTACACTTGAACTATCTATAATTTCACCTTAAATTACTATCTGTCAAATGCAACTAATTTCTATTCAATTAATTTTTTTAATAGTAGACACACATCCAACAACAACCTTCAAAACCTCTTAGCAATTCTTAGCTAATACAAGGAATAATAACATTTAACAAATAAAGAGTCCAGAGCAATGTATAAGTGACACCAAAGGTAGGTGCTTTAACTTTATTTAGATGAAGAATGTTACAAATGTACATCAAGGGAGTTTTAGCCTCTTGCCTGCAACTCTATTATAGATGTACAATGAGTCTAAAGCAATACATCCTTCTCTATACTACCCAATAGACTTGTGCAATCCAACCCCTAAAGCAACCACATGCTTGCCTCTTACAAGCCCCATTTTCATCTTTCTCAGTTAGCTATTGCAATTTTCCCCACTATGCCTACCTAAACTTAGAGAAAACCAAAGTTCCTTTTCACTCTTTGTGAATGATCATTCAATGATTGATTCCTTAGAAACTTTGAGGTGTCCACTATTTATGCAAGGCTTGTCTTGCACTTGCAAGCCCGTCTAAGCCTAAGTAGACCCAAGTTCCAATATTGCCAACTTCAATTGTATGTTGGGCCCTCCACCCCTTCATGATTTGTTCATGGACCACCCAATAGCCAATGATGTTATGGTCAAAGTTCCATGCACCTCACTAGTGTGCCCAATGCACCCAAGTACATCTAGTTCATGTGTGCCTAGTGGATGTATACTCAATGAGTGCATCCCAATATTATGCTCCATGGACGAATGTGCTCAAAGGAACTTCTACCATCCACCGTAACTCCAAGTGCCAATTTCCTAACTCCTTGGGTCTACATATAGTCTAAGTACCCAAGTCTATAAAATCTAGTCAAGTTCTCTATACCAATTTTATTTATCAGACATCATACTTGTGGATTGGACAAATTCCTTGATCACCCCCCCTTCCTCCCCTCACCACCCTCCCCCCCCCCACTTGTCATTCCCTCTCCAAGTTCCCTTCTAAGATTTTTATGTTCTCTCAAACTAGTGTGAATTACCAAGGTCAATGATGTGCCTAGTCTAAGTAAGGGCACCTCGCATATCCATGGTGCTCATTTCCATTATGCAAGGGCACCCAAAACTAAATATTCATGCGATTGAACTTCAGGCCCGTCCATCCACGTCCGTGAATGACCACCAAGGTGATCATGTGGTAGAGGTGTTTGAATTCATTCAAGGCTATCCCCTCACATCCTCTTCCATTAGAATTCATTTTTATCCCTGAAAAGATCCCCAGGAACTTGTTGTCCAAGAGATCTATTTCCTAGACCCATGCATCCACTTGCAATTGGATCCTTCAATATCCTCTAAACTATCAATGCCATAATTTCTATACAATTTCCCAATGTTGATTCTTCCTTTGAATGGAGTACCTTTTCCCATTGTCCACTAGAAATGCCTCTTGGATATCTTTTGTTGCTGCTATTGTCTTCTAATGTGGATGTAGTCTAAATCCTACATTGCTAGGCCTACCTACTATTTTTGTAATCCAACCTTCATCAAGAAAATTAAAAAATGTCGAATTATTGTACCCTCCGAGCCTACTACTAGATTATTACTTCAAGTGAATTTTCCATGCTTTTGTGTGTTGAACTCTCCATGCCTTGAACTAGTTAATTGGCCAATCCAACTACCATTCCCAAGCCATAAGAATGCACTTCTTTATGATGAGGATGGTAACTTCCTTCTATACTCAATATGCTTGTAAAATTATACTAGACCAAGGCAAGGTCATCATTTCCACCTCCAAACTATCATGTCACCCTCTACAATCCAACACTCTAACTTCTTAATTGAGCCTATCACCTTCTCTTAGTGCAATTAAGCTCCATTTCCATATTTTTGGCAATAAATTATGCTAAGATCTACAATAGAGAAGAGGGTTGTATAACTCCTATAAACTCTACTACACCTAAGGAAGGCCATCATTTCTACCTCCAAATTATCAACTCCCCTCCTACAACCCAACACTTTAACTTCTCCATTAAACATAACACCTTCTCTTAGTGCACATAGGTTCCATTTCCATATTCTAGGAAATAGATTATGCTAAGATCTACAATCAAGAAGAGAGTGGTAGAATGCCTATAAAACACTACTAGACCAAGGCAAGGTCATCATTTCCACAACCAAATTATCAAGTCATCTCCTACAACCTAAAACTCTAGCTTCTTCATCAAACATAACACCTTTTCTTAGTGCACGTAGGATCCATTTTCGGCTTCTAGGAAACATATCATGTTAAGATACATAATCAAGAACAGGGTGGTAGATGGCCATCACTACCACTCCACTCAAATACTCTAATTGATCTGATTTAGAATATTAGTTTGCAGTGCTAAGATCTTCCTCATATTATAAAAAAATGCTTTCATTGTGCTTAAGGATTCAACAATTTTTGCAAATAAAATGAAGAATTTTTATGTTAATTTTGTGAAAAATTTAACATAAGCGAGAAACTTAACAACATCATAAACATGTACAGAACATCATCAAAAACACATTACAACAAACAGATAATAAAGGAGTCTACCCCTCTTGGGATACGTCTCCCTGGTCCAGCTTCCATTGGCTTCCACCTCTGTATTATGCTCAAAAGTGTAAAAATATGTGTTTACAATGCCCAAATGCTTTTGAAACATGCTCCAATCAGTCCAGAATACTCAAAAATGGACATCTAGCCTTTTTTTGCATCAAATTTGGTGGAAAACTGAAGAAGTTATGACTTCTCCTTGTTTTCCCACTATTTGTTCCACAAATTGCTCCAAACCCAACATGATCCTACAAATTAGCTCTGGAAATCCACTAACTGCGCAAAATTTTTGCTGCGCATCATGTCATAATCTACCGCCACTAATTGTCTTATTACAAATCATAATCAGCGGATTCCTGTAGGCTTATGGTCTATGCACAAGGCATGCAATGTGAAACTGCGATGTACGGGAGTATTAACTGGAACCGATAAACATTTCACATCCGGGGACATCACATTTCGCATTTCGGCAGATAACTTGGTTTTATTTATGCCAAAAAAAATTGACCATTGCGATTTGTGATTGCGATATCTCATCAAAACACGGTACGTTCCGGGGGCTACTTCTGTAACATCGACCCTTGTCCAATCTGCAATTGTGATCCATCACATCGCACCTTTGGTCATTTCTTAAAGACATTCCCACCTGCCTTATCGCATCACACCGTTCCCTACTCAAGGGCTGATTTCTAATGCCAACCTACCTACTATTGCGATTTGCGACATGTGGGGGCCAATATCAGCTTGCCACTTGGTGCCTCGTCATTTGTTGAAGGGCCTTGCCACATCATCCAATCTTGCCATGTGAGTAAGTCAAACCTAAACTTTGAATTTCTCTAACTTCTGCATACGAGGTCGGATTTGAGTGACATTTTCAATGTTGGAATCAAAATGGCGAGCTCTTCGATCTGAAGCTAAGTTTAACAACATTCTAACACTTTTATTTTTTAGCCTAATTTAAAACACCTAATCACTCCTCCCCACTGAAAGCCTTTTGGACCCAAAAAGGATCACTTTCAATTGTTCAGCAGGTGAGGGTATAGTTCCCTCACCCTTCCAACCTCTATCCATTTGGATTTTGAAAGAATTTTACCCTTGAGCCCTAATCGAAGATAATCAATACTTCCCCTTTTTGTCATCCTGGTTCTTCTGTCAATTATAATGTCTTGTTGAAGCACATCAAGAAATTCTAGAGAAAATTCCTCAATAGATGGAATTTGGATATTCTCTCCTTGATCTTCAATAAAACGAGGCTCATACAAACCTTAAATTCTCAACATTAACAACAACATAAATTTGCATATATGAAGGCAAATCCAACCTGAAGGCATTATTACCAATCCTTTCCAAAATTTTGAATGGACCATTGTCTAGTCAATTTAGTGTCCTAAATTTATTTACATAAATTATCAATCCGGATATCATAAATTGATGAAGTGTGGTGCACCATATGTTCTTAGTTAACCCTTTTTCTTACTTCATTGTTTTATAGTTTATTGTTGTTTTTAGGGGTTTTGTTTCTTATGCCTAATCTAAGAAAGAAAAGCTATGCTTCTAGGTGAAATCTCTAAATGTTAATGGACAATTAAATCTAATGACTTCTAATGTTAGAACCTAATTTTTAAAGAAAGGAGAAAATGAAACAAATCAAAACTTTAATCTAAGCCGGCAAAATGTCTATGAAATGAAAGCAAAAATGATAACAGCTAAATGAAATCCAAGAAAGAAAAAATAAAACTACTGCAATTAAAAAGTAAAAACTTGAAACTGCTTTTAATGGTTAGCCAATAATCTCATCTATAATCACAACATTTCGCCAATTAAATTCTAAATCGGTGTTAAGCTAAAGACTCCAGAAATATCATCATATGGCATAAGAGAAATGATATCTAAACTATCTGATTTCACACTAATGAAAAGCAAAGCCAATTATCTCACCTATAATCACAATATTTTTCCAATTAACTTCTAAAATAGTGTTAAGCTAAACGCTCTAGAAATATCATCATATAGCATGAAAGAAATGATATCTAAACTATCTAACTGCACACTAATGAAAAGCAAAGCCAATCATCTCACCTATAATCACAATATTTCGCCAATTAACTTCTAAAACGATGTTAAGCTAAAGGCTCCAGAAATATCATCATATAGCAAGAAAGAAATGACATTTAAATTATCTAATTGCATACTAATGAAAATCAAAGCCAATAATCTCACCTATAATCACAATACTTTTTCAATTAACTTCTAAAATGGTTTTAAGGTAAAGGCTCCGGAAATATCGTCATATAGCATGAGAGACTAATCTAATAAGAAAATACAAGAAACGTGTAAAGAAAACTAATCTACAATCAACTGGTTGAACACACTTGCATGAATTAAAATTGCATGAATGAAAACTCTAATCTATCAAACTTGAAAGCAATCAAATGACATACTTGAATGAAATCAAAGCAAAACTACAAAACGAAATCTACTCTACCTTACGTTCTAATATTCTCCATGACATTTACTTCACATCTCCTTCCATGTTGAGAACATCAAAGCTTTATTCAAATTCTTCAAAATCACAAAGCTCAACAAAACTTTCCAAAGCTATCAAGACTAAAAAGATACAAGCTTAAGAACTAAAAAGCTAATCTAACAAATGAAGGAAAGAGATATCCTATTTATACAAAAAGATGAGAAGCCATCTCATTAATGAGAGTCCATGAATCTCTCCCTCTACCTCTAGAGTCCTAATCAAAATAGGAATTGATAAGACACATGTCTTCTTAGAGTTTCAATACAATTAGGATATGTGACACATATCCTCATGATCCCATGATTCTCTTCACTCAAATTCGAATTTGGCCTTAGAGTGCCACATAAAGGTCTTCTAGAAGCCTCCTTTTGACCTACACATATCAACGATCTCAACCCACTTGTTAGGTATAAGCATGTGCGCATTATTTTCTAATTTTAACCACAAATTCACTTAAAAAGGCTAAGAATTAATAAAGTTTGGAAAAACATAAATGTGGCCCAATGATAATGAAAGTGGGATGAATATAGTGACATAGTAGTAAAACGGAGGTGATATAATGGACATAATAATGAAAGTGTAATGGAAATGAATGACATTTTTAGGACCCATCATACCCCCCAACTGAAGCTATTGTATGTCCTCATGCAATATATATTACATTAATTCTTTTGACTCTTGAGCTTTGGCTTAACTTTGCATGATATCATTTGATAACTTCATACTTTCGCAAAGTGTTTTTCTTGAATTGCAATATGGTTGGTTCTTGTGTAACAACCATATTTTGTTGTTGCATTCTATTTTGATCTTTGAACTTTGAATAATTATATTTTGATTATTGTTGCAAAGTATATCTTTATTGGATTGCATGATGGTTGGTCCTTGTGTGACAACCATGATTGTGTTTCTATCAAATTTATCTTTTAAGCAATTTTTGAAAAGCCATCATATGCTCATAATAACAATATAATAGTTAATATATTTTGGAAGTATGTGGGCTTCTGAATATGATATGGACATGGCAAGATATGAATATGAATGTATTCCCCCCCCCAACTGATGGTATTGGCAATTTTATGAAATGAGGAAGAGAAATGTTTTTCCAACAATTATCATTCTAGCTTTTTATGGAATTCTATGGTCAAAAGTTAGAAAATGACGTACCTTAACTTACCCTTTGGAATGGATGAGTTGTATGTGTGGTGGCTGGAAAATTCTGATCATATTCTTCTTCAAGTGGCTAAACAAGAAGAGTCATGGATAAAGAGTTAAGATGACTTTTTATTGCTTCTACTAAAACTTGTTGAATCTGCTTCAAAATGTTGAAAATAATAGTCTTCATGTCTTCAAAACTCATTGGCAGAATTCATACTATGTAAAAAGATGTTCTGATGTTGAACATAGCAGGAAATTGTTGACTTAGTGGTCATTAATGGATGCCACTAGTCAACATGAGAACTCCCACCATTGATGACAATGAGAGTCAAGATGCCCAAACACATCTTGCTAGGTATGAATAGTTTTTCCGATGTCGAGTCACCTAGAAGATCTGATGACCAAGGGATATTAATGTATTCCCATTGTTTGTCAGCATGAGAACTTGCCATTAAGGCATGCAAGACTCAAGGTGTCTTTAGAAGGAACTTAGACTCAAAGGACTATGGACTCAATAATTTACATTGAAGTAGGGCTTATTTGTGAAATGAAAATGACAAGAAAGGGAAGATGAAAATGGAAGATGGCAATGGAGAGTAGAAATGGTAATGGGCAATAAGCATGTGAATGAGCCTCTTGCTTTTATTTGTGGGTTATGAATGGACAAAAAGAAATGGAAAGTGTATGTGAATTTAAATGGAAAATATGAAAAGAAATGAGGTGAATGGTTTATTATGAAGTATGGATGTGATGGAGACAATAGTATCTGAAAGTTTTTTCAAATACTTGGATCTGATTTGGCATTAGCATATTTCCTCTTTGTTGTTGATAATCCTTTTATGAAACAAATTGGTCTCTTAGAGAGACACCACTCGCTTATAGTCATTTGTCCTTCCTCCTGGAACCTGCAAAAAAACTAATACTTCTTCTGCAATGGAGTGTAAGATTATCAACAGAGAGAGGTGATCAATCTCTCTAGTTATGATATTTACACACAAAACGAAGAATTTGTATTAATGAAACAAGTTCTCAAAGGAAAAATCAAAATAATTAATACCTGCTTTGGAATTGGTGCCTCAAATTGAATTTTTCTTCTTTTTAGCAATTTATTTCATTATTTACTGTTTCAAGCTCTGATGATGGATTTCTCATTGTGTAGATCTTGTTGAGATCTTTCCAATGACACTTGATGTTGGAAATAATACTGGGGGGGGGGGGGGTGAATTAGTATTATCAAGCCAAATATTCCCTTTTAAAAATCAGAGGATATACGCTACTTCAGTTAGTAAAACCCGCGTATATACGCAACTATCTAGAAGGAAACCCGCGTATACAATGAAAACTTATGATTTACTTTATCTTTCAGATGTTGATTATTAATCTATGTATCTGAGTGAAATAAATAGTAACCAGACTAGTAAAACAAAACAAAAGATAGTCACACACAAGAACACAAGATATAAGGTGGAAACCCAATGTGGGTGAAAACCACCTGCTGCAATTCATCTCTATCTTTCTTTAATTAGAAACTTCCTTTTACAATGTACTAGTGCAGTCCTTTACCAGTACGCAGGCTACAACCTATAGAGAGCTAAAACCCTCTCTCATTTTCCAGCTTCTCCTGGAAGGGAGCTACAACCCCCTTAGCTCTTGTACTAGCCAAGATACTAGTACGTAGGTGCTGGCCTACTGAAGGCTACAACCTTCTCTTTCTTCCAGGGACCACGTTTCATAAATTTTCAGACTGGATCCATGAAGATCAATCAATCATCAAGTATATCTGCATCAAACAATCTCCTTTTCCCCAATTAGCACTGAATCAAGTAAACACTTCTCTGACAGCTGTATCCAGAACACAGTAACAGTAACCACACACCAAATTCTGAACCAAGAATACTGCAGCAATAAACACAGGCAGCTAGATCATAATTTAAAAGATATACGCTACTTCAACAACCTAAAACTTGTGTGCATACGCTCCTGTGTTTGGACCAACCTGCGTATACATCGTTTTCATTCACTGAACCAAAGTGTATACACTATTTCACTTCACTGAACCTGCGTACAGATCTATAAAGGATAATTCATTCTTTCAAATATTCAGACACTAATTAATCAAGATTGTCAGATTTATAGATCAAGCATGCGCCTCATATAACAGATCAAAATCATACAAAGATACTATTATTCAAGCTTAAAGATTATGACCCATCAATAGAACTTATCCTTCTTTATGCGCTAAGGTTCCTCCTTCATTCAGATCCAGATCTGCACCATAACCCCAATCACAAATATTTCAGATCTAGCACTTATTAGATATTCAATTCATTCAAATTAATTGCCTTGCCAAATGATCTCCTTCCTCTTTTATAGTCTTAGGCCTTTCACAATACCACGGTCCAAAACCATAATAGCACAATACCATGAACCCAATACTTGGGGTCAACACATTTGGATGCAATACCACGGACCAAAACCATAGGATCAAAAACTGTCAGAATAATACCATGAGCCAACCATGAAAGTGCGTGAAATTTTCTCTTCATGAAAGGAACTTTTCTCCACATGAAAGTGCGTGAACTTTTCTCTATATGAAAAAAACTTTTCTTTGCATGAAAGTGCACGAAATTTCCTCTACATGAAAGAAACTTTTCTCTGCATGAAAGTGTGTGAACTTTTCTTTACATGAAATAACCTTTGATCTTCATGAAAGTGCATGAACTTTTCTCCACATGAAAGAAACTTTTATCTTCATGAAAGTGCGTGAACTTTTCTCTACATGAAAGAAACTTTTATCTTCATGAAAGTGCGTGAACTTTGCTGCACTATAATTTATCATCTGAGATGAGTGGGTTGCCATCAAGTACAACATATGTATCATAATGCCAACAATCTCCCCCTTTGGACTTGATCGCAACAATAACCAATCACTCTCCCCCTTTGTCATCAAGGGCAAAGGGCAAACCAAGATAATCTCTTTCCTAGATAAACTTTCCGTTGCCCATACTCCCCTTGAGTACCTGCTGAAATATCTGAATGAGCTCCCCCTTTGTATATGCCAAGGTGTACCACTTTGTCCATGCTTCCTCTGAGTACATGTTGAAGTATCTGCTCTGCTGAAGTGTGTTGTTCATGCTCCCCCTGACTATAAGCAAGGTCTGCAAAAAGATGTTTTACAAGAAGAATGATGACTTATACATCATAAAAGACCTTCGTATCACCAAAAGACTCAATACGTACATCCATCACCCAACCAAGCGGGGATACATCAGAGAATTACAGGTGACAACCAAATACATTACATTTTCATCCCAGGCATAGTGGGGAACCAAAAATAGGTCATTACATGACCTTGACACCATAAAAGAGATACATGACATAGAGACGAAATATCTAGAGAAAGGCTTATGAAAGTCACAATAACTGATAGCAGTAGCATCTGTCAATCACCATTCAGATCAGCAACCATGATTTCCTTCTATTCTCCCTCTGCATTTGTTCCTCCTGAATCCAACAACAGTTGTGAACTAGAACCAACAACTTCTGAGATAATGTCAACAATGCATCATTAGAAGTTTATCTGCTCCCCTTGAACGTGTGCCAGATGGTCTCTATCAGACCCATACCAGATTATCTTCAACCAGAGCCTGTCCCTACTGATATCCATCAAACCTCCATATACGCGACTGTCTCTACACAAACCTGCGTATGTACGCGGATCCTCCTTAGGCAACTCGCGTACCCCCATTCTTCTCTGAAACAGACAAGATTTAACAGCAAGATGATGCATCAACTACACCCAACTTCTGTCTGAGGTATTCAAATGTCTCCCTGGGTAATGGTTTGGTGAGAATATCAGCAAATTGTTCCTTAGAAGGAACATACTCCAACTTGACCTTTTGTTCCAACACTTGTTCCCAGAGAAAGTGATACTTGATTGGTATGTGCTTGGTTTTTGAATGCATGACTGGGTTCTTTGAAATGTTGATTGCACTTGTATTATCACATAAGATGGAGATAGGTGGTGTACAACTGATTTGAAAGTCTTGCAAGGTTTTCATCATCCAAAGAAGTTGAGTGCAACAAGATGCAACAGCCACATATTCCGCTTCAACTGTAGATAAAGCAATCGAACTCTGTTTCTTGCTGAACCAAGATACTAATCTGGAACCCATAAAGAATGCTCCACCACTTGTGCTCTTTCTATCATCCATGCTTCCAGCCCAATCTGCATTTGTATGAGCATGTAGAGTGAGATCTGTATCTCTAGGATGCCATAAGCCATAGTTTTGAGCTCTTTGAAGATACTTGAAAATTCTCTTTACTGCCTGAAGATGGGTTTCTTTAAGATTTGCCTAAAATCTTCCAACTATTCCCACTGCATGCATGATGTTTGGTCGAGTACCTGTCAAATAAAGAAGACTTCCAATCATGGACATATTCTTGGATATTTCTAGTAAGTATTCCTTGCATGGAGAAGGATCTATTATAGGAGACTTGAGGACTTGTGGCCTATATATTGAGGCCTAGGTATTCCATGATTTTCATCTTCTGATTGAAGATCATCAGAGTACAGAGAGAGTAGGATAGTTATTGAGCTAATTCTTTTTGTATGTTGAAGAGGATTTCCACTTGATTGATAATATAGTGTTGGGGTATTATGTTGGTGCTTTCCCCAGTGATATATTTTGTGTTATGTGTGATTGATTTCTCTTGATCAGTTATGCATGTTTCTACTTGATGTTGCTCATGAATTCGATTATGATTCCACTTAATGTTTTGTAGAAGTAGAACAAGTATTATTCTTTAGGACATTGCATATATCGGTTTGTTCTACAGGTGAAAATTCTACATTGTATTGGAGAACAGGTGATCAAGCAAGAATAGTATACTAGAAAGAGAAATTCGAAGTTTATTATTCGGGATATTGATCTCAACTTCTTATCACATTTATTTCATCGATGTTGTTCTATGGTTTGAGGCTTTAGTATGCCCTTGATGACAACTCAAACTATATAGCTTGGAAGGATCGCATGGAGGCAGTTTTAGAAGATAATGGCCTTAAGGATTTCATTGATCAAGAAATCCCTAAGCCTACTGACAAGATTGAGCAGGTGGAATGGAGGAAGTTTGTGGCTAGAGCTAGGAGAATTCTCTTGGAGGGAGTGCGGGATCACATTGTCTCAAGCCTCAATGGGAAGGAGACTCAGCATGCAATGTCGAAAACATTGAAAGATTTATATCAGAATAGCAGTGATCAGAGGAAGCTGACATTGAAGGACAAACTTCGAAAGATCAAGTGTGAAAGGGATGAGATGATCTCTATGTATCTGACCAAGCTCATCACATGCAGGGATGAGCTTGCAAGTGTAGGGGTCGTGACATCGGATGAGGATATGGTGCGTCTAGCACTCCTTGGCCTTCTTAAGAGCTGGCATAGCTACCAGGAATCGGTGAATGGAAGGGAGAAAATACCAGATTAGGAATGACTATGGTCATATTTGATGCAGGAGGAGATTAGACGGAGCACCAGAGACAGTTCTTCATCCATCCATGATGAGGAGAATTGTGCCTTAGCGAGTAAGGTGAAGAAGGGGAAGGAGAAGGTTTCTCTTTCCGAATCTAGTTCTTCCAATGATGGGAAGAAGGTTGACAAATCGAAAGTGCGATGCATTCCTTGTCATGAGGTGGGACATTATGCTGCAAATTGTCCACGGAGCAAATCCAAGAAGGGATCCGGGGAAGGATCTGAAGGTGAGGCGCTTGCTTCACAGTTTGAGTTAGATTTCACACTCTTCGCATGCATGGTTTCATCCATGGTGGGAAGTGGTTGGTTTCTTGACAGTGGAGCTTCTTTCCACATGACCGACAACAAGAGTTTGTTCAGTACTTTGGAGGAGAAAGATCTCCAGATACTCATAGTGATGGGTGATGATGAGAAGTATAGTGTCTCAAGTGTAGACACGGTTATTTTTTAGAGGGAGCATGGATCTCGCCTTACCTTGACCGATGTCAAGTATGTACCAGGACTGAAGAGAAACTTGGTGTCGATCATGATGATCAAAGACAGAGGCTATGATATAGTCTTCAGTAAGGGAAAGGTTTTCCTTAGACGCATCATCACTAGACAGGTGAAGCATATTGGTTCACGGGTCAAGAACCTATATGTTCTTAAGGTTCAAGATGCATGCGAAGCCTTGAGGAGAAAAGCAAAGGTTAGAGACTTGGTGGTTGAGAGGGAGGGTATATTACCTCTCAACATGCAGAGCCAGAAGAAGTATCAGACAATTGTGGAGGAGCCACGATTGGTGCAGCAGCTTCAGGAGGTTGTGCAATAGCCACAGTAGGGGAAGCTGAGAGGAGATCGAGTAGAGACATCTAGTAGGGGGAAACTTCGAGCCAGGTGGGCAGAGGGATCACATGTAGCCATACCTCCAGGTAGGAGGTGGGGTAATATAGAGTGATTGTCCCAAGGAGGAGGGGCAGGATCCTTGAGGTACCCAACCTCTTGGATGAGACCTTGCTATGGTAGCCCCAATGTGGAGTAGTCAGAACTAACTAATTGGGTAGAGACAGATCCGGATGGAGTGGTAGAGAGAGCGACGATGCAGGTAATCCCAGGATAGCGCATAGCTAGCAGGTTGCAGTAATGTGATAGGCACAAGTGTTTTTCACAGTGTTAGGTGTCACAGAGAGGTGTGCAATGGTGCAAGATGCATGGAGATGTTGCAATAGCACAAATGTCAGAGAGGGAGCACTTGTCAGTAGCAAGTAGAGCTTCAGCATCAAAGTATGTTCCTAGCCCAACAGAGTGGTCAGTTGGGAGTGTTTTTGTTCCAAGCGTTGTTGGAACAAGTGGACTGGGTAGATGTGTTGCATGCAGAACATTTGAGAGTTACAAGATCAGGTTCGAGAGAAAGCCTTTCTTGTTGAGAGGGAGCGTTGAAAAATGTGCAACAAGAAATGTTAAATTTATAATGTGCTAAAAATAGACCTGCTAAAAATAGCATGTCTAAAAAGAGCATGCCTAAAAATAGCAGTTTGGCCAGTGAGGTGATTGGCCACATTGGGTGAAAGGTGAAACTGCTAAAAATAGAAAGTTCTAAAAATAACATTTCTGGGTCCCTTCCTATTTATAGCAGTCCCTAGTCTATCTATAGGAAGTAAAATTAATTTTGGTCTTAAAAGTAGTTGGAAATATTAATTAATTAATTCAGTTGAGTTAATTAGTTAAGGAAATTCGAATTTGAAGTCTTTGTGAGCATGCACATGAGTTGTCCCACTGATTGGGGAATTTATCCTTAATTTCCTCCACTAATTGAGGGAATAAGTATGAGTTCTATAACGAGAGAATTAGTTGACTTAGTTCTAACTATTCAGGTCTAGTTTGATTATTTTAACAAGTTGTTAAAATAATAAAATATAGTTTGTTAATGCTTGGATGCATGTGACAACTATTATTTTAGATAACTGAGAATTCACTCATAGATAACTGTTGCATGTCAGTTTTGTCACAAACCCAGTTGAGATCAGATGTGGGACAATGTACTATCAGATGCTTGGATATTTCTAGTAAGTATTCCTTGCATGGAGAAGGGTCTATTATAGGAGATTGGAGGACTTGTGGGCTATATATTGAGACCTAGTTAGTCCATGATTTTCATCCTCTGATTGAAGATCATCAGAGAACAGAGAGAGCGAGATAGCTATTGAGTTGATTCTTTTTGTATGTTGAAGAGGATTCCCTTTGATTGATAATACAGTGTTGGGGTTTTATGTTGGTGCTTTCCCCAATGATATATTATGTGTTGTGTGATTGATTTCTCTTGATCAGTTATGCATGTTTCTACTTGATGTTTCTCATGAATTCAATTATGCTTCCACTTAATGTTTTGTAGAAGTAGAACAAGTATTATGCTTTAGGACATTGCATATATTGGTTTTTTCTATAGGTGAAATTTCTACAGTCACATGCACCAAGAAATAAGGCAGTGCCTTCTAGTGAAATTTTAGAACAAAGTATTACCAAGTAAGAAAATCAACCAAAAGAGCACACCCAATGAACATCAACTATAAGAGGACGGTTTGTCATAACTTAGGAGAGGAGAAAAGCTATAAATTCAAAGCGGATCCAAACATTATAATAGTGGCTATGGTAGTGGAGAGGAAGAGGAAGCAGCGAGGAAGAGTGAATGTAGAAGGAAGAGAAAAAATGAAAGAATAGGAGGAAGTGCAGGAATGGGAAGAATTGAAAGATAAATGAAGAAGAAGAAGTAAGACTAAAACAACTAGAAGAGGAAGATAACAAAAAAATTCAAGATTAGGAGTTTGTACAAGAAATTGAGGATAAAATACTGGCCCAGGACACGGATTTTGAACAGGTGGAGTAGAACCAAGACGCCAACCTCATGCTCATTATAGAATAGATTACCAATCAACCTTCACCTCCCCTCACAGATGGGCACATCCCATGTGGTGAAATGGGAGTCTCTCCTCAAGATGATCATAATATCATGGATGTTTTCATGCATACCTTTAACCAGCTCCAAAACAAAATAGTACAGTAAAGGATGAAATACTTTCCT
Organism: Pinus tabuliformis; assembly: GCA_031772625.1. Lineage (NCBI taxonomy): Eukaryota > Viridiplantae > Streptophyta > Pinopsida > Pinales > Pinaceae > Pinus > Pinus tabuliformis. The sequence goes on along the minus strand of CM062809.1, from coordinate 604,057,560 downwards.
AATGATATGGTCCATCGTACTTTCATCCACACTAAAAGGGTGATTTTTTCCGAGACTAGGAGAAACCCACAAACAATTGTAGCAGTAAAATTGGCCTTTGTAGGAGCTACATAAGAAAATATAGATTTCTTAATGGTAGAGAATGGAAAATGGCTAAAGATCTAGATTCTACAAGAAAACAAGTAGAACATCTCCAAGTTGAGAATCAATGTTTGTCTTCCATGTACTTGAAATAAATTCAAGAAGCAATATATGGTGAAATCCAGGAATTGAGAGACACAATGAGGTATATTTACAAGAATGTGATCACCTTGCATAAGGTAGTAGTGCCCCTGCATCATATGTAAAAGAGGTCACAATAAAATGTGAAATCTTTGAAAGTAATTTAAGCGGCCATCAAGATGATCCAAGAATGGGACAATATGTATAGGGATGCATCTGTGGTGTTGGATAGAAAGACAAGGAAAGAAGCATAATTGGATAAGGCCAAGGTCAGAATGCTCATTTAGAGTAAAAAATAGATCAACACTTTTGTGGCCAATATAATAGCTACCTATGCATAGTTATACAATAGTTTAGATTATTTGGTTAGAACACATAATATCCCTTCAATTGGACCATTTTACGAGGCAAATGTTAGAAACATCATCAAAAAATAAATCAAAGAGTTTTTGGACATTCTAAAGTAGGTCACAACCAAGGAGGACTTGGAGATCAATAGACAAAATATGCATAAGTATATAGTTGGACCTACTAAGGTTAATATTAAGTTTTTCTTACTATGGAATAAGGTACATGCAGGCTCCAAAACCATTTATACAGATTCTATGGAGGTGTTAGAGATCCATTTGGGAACATCACTCCCATCATCCAGATCAGTGTTTTAGGGCTCATCAAACCCTAATTTTAGTTGCTACATTCCCTAAACAAGTCAACCTTTTGAATGCCTCCTTCCCAGACCGTTTCATGGCCTGAAGACATCCTGAAATGACCTCTATAGGGACCATCATAGTTAGGCCCATGCAAGGGTGCGTTGCAGAGCAATTGAGTCCATGCCAGGGTTCTGTGCAGAGAACTTAAGCCTTCTTTGACCTACGTTGGGTGAGATTAAGTGAAATTCACATAGGGTTTGGGGAATATTCTTATCTTTTGGAGCCTTCTAGATGATTCCCACACTTATCATCTCCTATGAGCTCGAAAATGGATGAGGCGTGAGTTAAGATACATCCTATGCTCTCATCGCTTACTCCATGAAACTAATTCTAAGTTTGGAAGGCCATTCAATACCCTCATTAATGACAAAACCTCCTCCATCTTCCTACAAATTGAGCACTCATATAAGTGATCAGGGGCTGGACTTTGATTATTGTAAGGAGATAATGTTATTTTGAGAATTGAGACTATTGTAAGCGTCATTATGCTGTCGAATTGTCATTCTTATGATGTGATGTGGATGGAACCAACGTTGGAGGAGTGACTTTGAATTAGGCTTCATGGTTGTAATTCTTCCTTCTATTCAATAAAGTATTTGCACCTTTTTCCATATGCTTATCTTGATATGTAATGCTTATATGTGTGAATGTATCTTATTCCATTTACTTGTAATCAATAGATCTTTTGCTTTGATCAGTTCTTTGTCTTCTGTTGACGTTTACAGGTACTTCTCAAGCGTGTTAAGTATAGAAAAGAGCAACAGGATCGATACAAAGGAGACAAGAGGAAAGTGAAAGTACAAGTAGGTCCTCTCATTCTCTTTGTCTTATCTATTGTTTATAGAGAAAGGTTAAAGTGATTTAAATTGTTGTTCTAGATATAGCTATTGTCTAGGCAATTAGTATCTATCCGTAGATAACAAATTCTTCATAACAAATTGGCAACCACACTGGGGAACGATCCTCATTTCGAGTAGCTTACGACATCCTAGGGCATTCCAGCAGACCTTACCTCCTTTCATTGATTGCCTTTCAGTCTTGTTGAAGTAAATTTTGGTCAAAAACTGTGTTTAGTTGCCTCTTGAAATGGCTTACTATCATCAATGCAGGCTTGTGAGGGACAGAGTGCACTGCGGAGCACCCTTGGTGTTGTGGGGAAAAATGCCTATGCAAGACGATCCTATCCACCTAAGGTGTGACAGTGCCTTAGCAACAAACAGAGACAGCTATTCTGGTTTCTTCCTTTATGAAATGTGAAAGAAGAGAGATCAATAGACTTACCGGTGTCTTCCGTTTGTCCCTCGATCTGGTCTCTCTTATCTTTGGGAGTTCACAGCTACTTGCCTTCTTGCTTGTCCAGCTTCAACGGGTTCCTGCAAGATCACAAGAGAACAGCTACTTGCGACAAGAGAAGAACACTACACAAAGATAGATATTCACATTCATAACTAGTTTAGGATTAGAAATAAACTAAACATACTAATGCATTCATACATAAAAAATACATCAACATATAGGAGAAACCAAGATAGCTTTATTGATGAATAACAAGGTTCAGGAAGAGATACAACCCAAAGGGCTCCAATCCAGCATCTCCTTCCCAGCAAATGGAATTCCTATCTTCACCCCTTTCAAAGCATTAAGCACCCAATGATTCCAATCTCAAACCAACATCAATTCTTTGCAATAACAAAATTCCAGCCTCTCGATCTCATGGAGGAGAGATCTATATATAGATGTTTGGAGAGAGGATGAGTCAGCTTGAGATATGACTAGTGTCCTCTCCCTCTGTCAGTTCTTGAGTCCACTTGGAGGTTCTTTCTTCCACTTGGAGATTTGGAACCTCTTACTCATCACTAGTCGAATTCCCTGAGGCAAGTGTCATTTTGGAAGCTCCCTGGGTTTTGACACCTTGAGAAATGAGCCTGCCACATGTCCACTCTCGTTCAGCGCAGGTAGCCAGTGTTCCAATTGACATTAAACGCAGGTAGCCAGTGTTGGCTTTGACATTCAGTGCAAACAACTAGTGTAGCCACTGAAATGATCCTGAATTGACTTGCTTTTGAGCAGTTTCTGGTGGAGAACTTCTGTGAATTGCTGTGGTTTGTTAGCCTTGTTCCTCTAGGGGTAGGAACAACATGTTTAGGGACTTTGGATCCCTTAGATTATGGACATTTCATGCTCAATGCTGTAAGGCACAAAAATGTCTATAACAGTTGCCCCCTAAAGTATGAGGCTGTTTATCGGGTGAAATGCTTTATCAGGGGGATCCGAAGTTCATCCAATGCTGGGAGGAGACCTGTAATAAGATACAATACAATACATTATTTTTCATACTGCTTTCATGATCTAGATGAGGCGGGCATTCCCATGCTCAACTTTATAAATTCATTTTTCTGTACATAGAACAGACAATCGTCTGATGGCAGACTGATAATTTTGATGAAATTATCATCCTTTGAGTAGGATGATTATCTGCTGCAATGATGTACATGTCAATGTCTTTATCTTTCCTGAATATATATCACAGCTCGGATGGATGAAACTAGATCCAGGGTCTTCAAACTCGTTCGATCTTCACTCTAAGTACAAGTCGATCCATGTGAGATATGTTCTGAAGTCGAACATGGAAAGACATCGCTTGATTACCGGTCAATGATGTAAACTGTTAACAAGCGTGAGAGGAATCACCGATAATGATAATGACCCTCAAGGTACTGCAGTACAATTCACGTGGTGTGAATAAAGGACTTGGCATCGAACACCACGCAAAATCTTTCGGTCGAAGGTCATTGATGTATACCTGTCGCCGGAAGTGAGAAACATGCCATTGAGGCACGCAAGCTTCAAAGTACTGAAGGGAGTTGTTCCTAGATCAGCTTCTTGGATAATGAGCTGATGTCGACAAGAAGCGATCCATCAAAGGAGGGCCTTAATGAATCCCACATCAGTGACACGGAACGGAGCTAATGATTTTAATGGAGGTGAAAACGATATGTGACATATGATTCAGGGTGGCGGTCATGAAAGGATGAAGGATAATGTATGGCAGTGGATGGGACACAGCTGACTTTTCTGAATGACTTCTCTTGAACATATGGCGACACTGATGTGATGGATCGGTAGCATTACCCCCAAATACGGATGGTATGGCGAGACCATGGATGTGACTGGTGAATGAAACAACCCAACCCGATTTGTGGTACGGAGGAAAAGTGTCATGTTCAAGAGTGACTTGCTACCATCAAAGTTTTCTTTAGTTTCTCCCAATTTTCCTCCAGTCATTGCTGACCAGTACCTCTTTATTTTTGTCAAGCTTGAGGAGGATAACATATGCTTGTTCTATAACCTGCCCTTCGGGCAAGCCCATCTCTATGTTTTAACGAGCCTAGCGATAGTGAAACTCGTTCTCGTCTAAAGACAAGTTTGTCGCTATTTAATGATTTTAACGAGTCTAACGACAAGGATAACTCGGTCCTTTTCATTTTTAGAGAGTCTGAAAAGGTACATAAAGTTAACTCCAAAAGTCCTTTTTCGTCATCTAATCCCTTAAGTCCGAAAAAAGTATAAAGCAATACAAAAGGGATGAGTTTTCGATAGTTTTAACGAGCCGAACAAAACAAGCGCTCGATCTTTTTGTGCAATAATCCCTCAGGTCCAAAAAGATTAAAATCTAGAGGAGGGATAGCTCTTCTTGTCCCTTTAACGAGCTGGAAGGCCAAGGACTCAGCAATCTTTTCATATTTTGCGAGTCAGTTGAAAAGAGCTTAAAGAAGACTCGTCTTTTGAGGAACGATTGATAAACAGGGTTAGCAGCTGATTCCAGGTACAGGTTGGAATTTTCCAATCATGGCAGTGTCACAAGGATGGCTAGGTGAAATCACTCTTCGCAGCTGTTCCTCAAAATGGGTAAACAAACATATGGAGGTGAATGATCGGCCAATGGAAAAGTAGAGGTGACGGTGCAAACACGACCAAGGCTTTAATGGCTGATGATATTACATTCACAGTGGTTATTTACCGGGATAGTTCATTTTTTAATGAGATTAAGCGCGGGTGGAAACATTTGCTCGATCTTATGTTTATTTTTTAACGAGCATGAACTATGTGCTAAAACTGCTCGGATCTTGCGTTTATTTTTTAACGAGCATGAACTTTGTGCTAAAGCTGCTCGATTACCCAGTCATATGATAAGAGTGTCTCATTAAGATTCTATTTTTATGGAGCTTCATCTCACAAAGCTATGCCCCGCATCCTTTCTTTATGCAAGTTAGGAAACGGCTAACCCAAAAAACAGATAAATAACCACTCTTTGCTTGCACTCCAAAAGGTTTGCATGCCCCCAGGTATAAAGTATGATTTCAAGGTTACCTCTACTTCTCTTCCGTCAAAACATTTGTTTTAACGAGAGAGGCTTACCTCTTTCAGGTTACCCAAAGATTGTCTTGTTAATCTTTCAAACAAAACACTTCCTCGGCAATGACTACCGAAATAGACAAAGGTGAGAGACTTAGATCGTCAACTCACATAACTTTGACAAAATAATCTTATTCTAGAACAACCCCTCTTCCTAGACGGACGGGGTACGGACTAGTCATATTCTCCCGCGGAAACCTACCCTATACCCAAACTTTTCCTGCCGAAGCAGGCCAGGACGCATGCCCCCTGGGTTCCAGTCATATCCTCCCGGATTACTCGCGCTCATCAAGAGGACGGACCGTGGGTTGAGACACTTCTTGCGTGAATAGACCATTTAGGGATGGTACATGACTATTTGCGATGCGTGATCCAGGAAATGAAAGTTGGTCCACGAGCTTGACCACTCTTCCTTCATGCGGAAAACACATTACTCTAAAGAGTGAGGAGACGATGGCTCCCATGCAATATATATAGTCTCGTCCAAGAAGTAGGTTATAATCCAAGGGTCCTTGAACGACCATCACGTTCATTTGAACGGTCTTCCCTTTCAATGTAATAGGCACATTGGGGAGGATCCCTATAGGTCGACTGGTTCCTTTATCAAAGCCTGATAGATTTCTCATTTCAGGCAAAAGCGTCGGTGAACCAAGTGCTTTCCAAGCAATAGAGGAAAGGATACTCACAGATGCCCCCTCATCAATGATAGTGTCAGCCATTACCATTCTGTATATTTGAACGATAATTCTGAATGGTATACTGGCTGGCAACCGGGGTCTACCTAGTTGGTTCCAGTCAAAGGACACAACCAGGTTGCTTGGTGGTGGTACCGAATAGACGGCCGGGTATGACTTTGACGAAGTTCCTTCCTGCGATAAAGGAATGGGCGAATTGCCCCCTTGTTCGTCGGAGTATGTGTTGATGAAGAGAATTTGGACGGTGTCGTCTTTATTCTCCTCTGTGATAGTATCATTCGAAGATAGAGCCTCTGAAGGCAAAATCGGGTCAACTGCTGTCTCAACCTTTTGACTTTCGTCAGGCATGGATCCAGACAGTTCATCTTCAATGATAGGTGCTTCGGCTGACCACCTGGGCGGGCCAGCCGGGTTCTCAACTAGTGAAGGACTTGGCAGGAGTTTTTGATATCCAGGAGGAAGTTGCGCTTGTAAAATTGGGCGATCTTCCAAAACTCTTTTGGCCTCGTCTAAGAAGGGACAACGGTGGATGGCGTGATCGCCTTCACACAGTTTGCAGGGAAATCTAGCTTTCCCTCTCTGTCCTGGGACTTCACTTTCACTAGTCGACAGTGAGCAGTCAACATGGCTATCAGAGGTTGATGCTACCGAATTGTGCAAACGGGGAGACCAGTCCCTTAGTATCTGAGGGATGCAGGGACAATCTTTTTGGAAGTGGTCTCCCTTGCATATGACACATGGCGATTTAGGCCTGGTCAGTGCTATGTGTGGATTTTTGTTAGACGACACTTGTTTGCCCCTAGTCGCCTTTGGCTCCTTCTTCTTCTTCTCTTTCTTCTTCTTTTCCTTCTCCTTAGGAACTTGGTTTTTTGTTTTACCAGTTCCGTCAAGTGAAGAGGAAGGAGGAGAGGAAGAGTTAGATGAAGTAGAAGGCTGGTTGGCAACTCTGGTCTGGTCTAACTGTTGACTCGACTGTTCAGGAATGGTGGTGTTCTAAACGACATTGGTTGAAAAGAGCCAGACTGGCAGGCCAATTTTCAGTCCTGGAAGCGACAATGTGGCCATGTGGGGCGCACCAACATTTCCCCAAGAGGAGAAGGGACTAGGATTTCCACCAAGGGGAATTCCTTGGTTGGTGTGCTCCATTTTTTCAACCTAAAGATCAACGCAGGAATAAAGGGTGATTGTTCCGTTTAAAATAAATTTTAACGACGCTTTAGAAACAACTTACTTTTTCAGTTTTAAAGAGTCGAGAAAAAGCTAAATATGACTCTAGTCTCCTTCGATGTTTTAATGAGCCCGAAGTGACAAATGCTCGAATGGACTTTTTCCGTTATAGAGTCTGAAAAAGGCCAAAAGGAACTGCTATGGAGTTCTAGGCAGAGGGTGTGCCAAACTTTTCGGAAAACCGCAGAATACTTTTTAGGGTACGGGCGATCGATCTTCCTGAATGCTGTGTTCAGTGCATTGCGATCAGTAGGGCAGCCGACACGGCTTCCTAAGGATAAAGGTTTTATGCCTATAGGGGTCTCCCAATATATACGCGACGATACGTGGGAGAAAAATCCGTACTGGCGCTATCGTCCCTCAGGAGGAATCACCCACCATCCACGAGATCGACAGTCACCAGGCTTAACGACGCCGGAACACGTCTCTAGCCTAGACCTCTATGTTGTGCGTTATGTTGCAAAGCGTTGTTAAGTTCATTCAATTTATTTTAGGTTGATCTTTTTAGAAGTTTCCTTTTCAAGTTTCACCACGAGATGTATGATACAATTCCTAAATGCAGTCTAAAGATGATAAGCAAGCTTTATATCTTTTCAACTTTGAAAATCCTAGCTACTAAGGGAAAAGAAAGACACCTTCTTTTCTCAAAGAGCAATTAGCACACTCTAATGCACTTTTCCTAAATCAAGCATGCAAACTATCAAAATGCAAATGCACAATGCAGGGGTTTATTTTCCGCTTTCTTAGTATTGATGCCTACAAAGAAAGCTTTTTGTACAACTTTGAATTTGTTTTTAAATGACAAATACAAACAAGTTTACTTTATCGAAATCAGAGAAGATAGAAGAGATTACAACACTTAACGATTTTCGAAATGAATACTTGTTTCGACACTTAAAAGAGACAAACTCAAACCAATAAGCAAGAGTAAATGTATAATCAATCTGCAAATAGCCAATGAACTCTCTTCTAAGATCACAATCAACAGATCTGAATCAAGGGCTACATGATGATTATTTCACTCATGCAAAGGAAAACTGTAAATGACGCCACAAACACATAAAAACACTCACAATATTTTTGTACAAAAGGAGGCGGAATTTAAGTAGAGAAAATGAGTTATCAGACTGGTACCTATGCTGGTTACAGGCTGCAAAAATCAGAGATCAAAACAAGGCAAAACAGAGCAGAGAACCCCAGCTGCACAAGGGAAAACTGGTTCAGCGCAACCTCAACACAGGGGTTTTGACATTCAGCGCAAGTAGCCTTCATGGGAACTGCATTGAAATGCAGAATCCCTTCACTGGGTCTGCGCTGAAGGAAAAACTCTCGTTTCCCACAGGTTTTGGGTCACAGATTGCTATTTAATTCACTGTTTTAGGCCAAATAAAAGCAACAAGCAAGGTGTAATCAAAGGGATGCTTTGAGGGGCTACTAAGATCTATCATAAGGATCATCAAATCATTTCTGAATCCATTGTTCAGATCATAGACAAGTCTAGTGATTGGAACAAAGTAGCAACTGTCTACTTTGCATCCCAGAAAGATGCAGTTCGATTGTTGCTGTCAAGTCTATGAAGCAAACAATGATAGAAACAAAAATAAAATGACTAAACAAATGTCCCCAGCGGAGTCGCCAATTTGCTATGGGGAAAAATGCCTATGCAGGACGATCTTATCCACCTAAGGTGTGACAGTGCCTTAGCAACAAACATAGACAACTATTCTGGTTTCTTCCTTTATGAAATGTGAAAGAAGAGAGATCAATAGACTTACCGGTGTCTTCCATTTGTCCCTCGATCCGATCTCTCTTCTCTTTGGGAGTTCACAGCTACTTTCCTTCTTGCTTGTCCAGCTTCAACGGGTTCCTGCAAGATCACAAGAGAACAGCTACTTGCGACAAGAGAACAGCTACTTGCGACAAGAGAAGAACACTACACAAAGACAGATATTCACATTCATAACTAGTTTAGGATTAGAAATAAACTAAACATACTAATGCATTCATACATCAAAAATACATCAGCATATAGGAGAAACCAAGATAACTTTATTGATGAATAACAAGGTTCAGAAAGAGATACAACCCAAAGGGCTCCAATCCAGCATCTCCTTCCCAGCAAATGGAATTCCTATCTTCACCCCTTTCAAAGCATTAAGCACCCAATGATTCCAATCTCAAACCAACAACAATTCTTTGCAATAACAAAATTCCAGCCTCTAGATCTCATGGAGGAGAGATCTATATCTAGATGTTTGGAGAGAGGATGAGTCAGCTTGAGATCTGACTAGTGTTCTCTCCCTCTGTCAGTTCCTGAGTCCACTTGGAGGTTCTTGCTTCCACTTGGAGATTTGGAACCTCTTACTCATCACTAGTCGAATTCCCTGAGGCAAGTGTCATTTTGGAAGCTTCCTGGGTTTTGACACCTTGAGAAATGAGCCTGCCACATGTCCACTCACGTTAAGCGCAGGTAGCCAGTGTTCCAGTTGACATTCAACCTAGGTAGCCAGTGTTGGCTTTGACATTCATCGCAAATAGCTAGTGTAGCCACTGAAATGATCCTGAATTGACTTGTTTTTGAGCAGTTTCTGGTGGAGAAATTCTGTGAATTACTGTGGTTTGTTAGCCTTGTTCCTCTAGGGGTAGGAACAACATGTTTAGGGACTTTGGATCCCTTAGATTATGGACATTTCATGCTCAATGTTGTAAGGCACAAAAATGTCTATAACACTTGGCTTAGGGATAGTGCTCTAAAGAGCACTGTCTCCCATTCAGTGTTGTTTTGATCCTCCTTGGGTAAGTTTTCCACCTTTGGATAGGGTTTTTCACCAAATTTCTTCTGTTTGATTGCTTGCTGAATGATCAATGAATGTCATGTATCTGAAATCAACATTGTATCTCCTTTGCTAGCCCTACTTTCACTTAATTGATTAATGTTTCTTAAATGATTTCTTTGTCATTATCAATTGATTGTCAAAGATAGATTATAGTCGATTAATCTTTGTTCGAAAGGAAGTGTTGTAAAAGTCTTCTTTTCCTTCGAAATTGAACTGTCATAAAGTCTTCATTGTTATAAAAATATTGATTGATTGTATGTGCATTAGTTTCCTTTTTGTTCATCATAACATTAAGGGAATGAAAAAGGAAAACTTGCATCGTGCATAGAAAAAGTTTGTGTGTGCTCATAGGAATAGTTTAGGTAAATTGACTTAGATTGTGCTCTTTGCTCTTTGATCGAAAGAAGTCTAATTGCTCTATCCCTACTAGCTAAGATTATCATTGCTAAATTGAATGGAAATAATGCTTATCATGTTAGTTGCATTTTAGGAATTGAAAATACATCACGTTCTGAATGCTAAAAGGAAAATTCTTAAGCAAGATCAACTTAAAATTAACATCAATTCACCTAATGGAGCATTTTCACCTATCGAATAACATTTATAGGTTTTAGATAGAGGAGGAATGACTTGTTGTAGAGTTTTGTAAACCCAACGTTTTGGACTACCAAGTGAGTCCATCATCAAGGGAGGATGCGTCAATAGATATTCTCCAGATCTTAATGATGTATCCAAGAGCTATAATTAGGGTATATATATAGGTTATTAAAGAAAATAAATAAGAAAATAGGTTGGATCTTATCCTACTAGAGCCGACCTATTTTCTTATTTCTTTTCTTTAATAACCTATATATATACCATAATTATAGCTCTTGGATAAATCATTAAGATCTGGAGAATATCTATTGACGCATCCTCCCCTGATGATGGACTCACTTGGTAGTCCGAAACGTTGGGTTCAAAAAACTCTACAACAGGTCATTCCTCCTCTATCTAAAACTATCCTCACTTGTATGGATTCATTATTTAACAAAATTTAGAGGTTCTAGGCTAGAGATGTGTTCCGGTGTCATAAAACATAGCAGCTATCACTAACTTGTCTGCAATACATCCTGAGTGTGGTATCTCATTCCACATATGTGAGTATATTGTAGCTCGTCCATGTAACTTTGGGTATATAGGGTGGGGTTGCATTACGTAAAGTGTATGGGAATGCTCTCACTGTGTAGTTTTGCATTAGGCAGTTCTAATACGGATTGGGCCTCCACTTACTTTCAGGTATATATGGGAGGACAACACTAGGTTTCTATCCATCCTTAGGTAAACGAGTCAGCTGCCTTGTACACTGTGATACATTGAACACAAAATTTAGGGAGATTGTCTGCCCATACTTCTTGGTTCATCAAGAGGTATTCTACAATTCACAGTTTCTTGGTAAACCTTTTGCCTAGCTTACCCCTTTTTTTTATTTCTTTTTGTAATAAAATCAATTAGAAATTGTGGAGGAAAATCAACCCTTACCTCGTTGTTCACGAAGAGTATCAAGTAAACTACCTTTACCACCCGAAGCTACACCTATTCAGTCAAAGCGGTCTCATTTGAATAGATCCAGTACTTCACAAGCATCTAGTTCTTCATCTGAATTACCAGAAACACCTATATCGGTAAGTACTGTGACCCCAGTTACTCCTATGGTTATCGGTACATCTGTTACTGAAGTGGAATCTCCACAATTACCTGAGGAAACTAGAACTGAATATAGTGAAACGGTAACCCAAGTTGTTCAAAAACAAGTTGATTCTCAGTCTGAAGTTGTTCAACAAGAAATTACTTCTGAACCTGAATCTGTTCAACTAGAACTAGATCCTGAACCTATCATTGTTCAATCAAAAGCTACTTCTGAGCTAGAAGTTGTTCATGAAGCCTAACCTAAACTTGTTCTTTTACCAGAACATATGGATCTTGAGGTGGAACAATTAGGAGTTGTTACCCTATTGGAAGAAGATCAATCGGTATATCTTCAGACATCCGTAACTGTCGGGACCTCCTCTTTACCTCAACAACAACCAGAAATCTATCACAGACCAAACGGTGAAATTCTTCCACCTGGTTTGATTTCAATAGAAGAGGAACTTGAGGTAGAATCACCCAGAACTCCATTCCATTTTGGAACTGGATTGAATTTGTATCCTTACACTCCTCATTTTGCTACTCCTTTTAATCTTGATTACTTTCAAAAACCTATTGATTTGCTAGGAAACTTATTTGGACATTTGACTATGGCAGAGTCAACAACCCAAACTATACCATATGTTATGGCTATGGCAGAATCTTCTGTCGCAACCTCTTCGATATTTACTATGACACCCGAGTCACATTCTTATGGTGTTCCATCCATTCCATCAGGTTACCAATCTTTATCGAGAACCCACTCAGGTGTTGCTTCTAGCCCTTGGTCTTCACCAATGTCCTCTACTGGAATTTTATCTGGTTCCTCATTTACATGTACCAAATAACTAGACCCATCAAGTTCATATCAAGTTGGTTCATCTAGTTATCTTCCTCTGCATCCTCTTAACACTGGACTACCCCCATATGGAGAACAATATGCATATTCTCCTTATCCTCCATATTTTGGGGGGAAACCATATGTCGGTATGCCATCATCTTTAGGTCAACCTGGAATGACTTTCTGTCAGTGGCAGCCAACCATGCCCATTCAACCTAGGCTTGTGTATCCATCACAACCTATGCAATCTGTCTCATCCATACCTACAACACCTGTTGTTACAACTGTGCCGCAATCGCAAGCCCAGATTGTTGTATTGCAACCTATGCAAGCTATCCCTTCAACCTGAGACCCCCAAGTTCAGGCATAAAGATCAAGCCTTCTCAGGCAGTTTTACACCAACCACTTGTGTCTGGAGCCCAAAAACTTCAGGCTAGTTTACCTTTTACTAGAATGACACAAACTTACACTGGTTTCGTGTCTTCACAACCTAGTCAACCTTACATTGGTGGGCAAAAAAACTGTTAAACCAACAACCATTGTACCAACAACAACAAAAATTGATTCAACAGGCTTGGCAGCCCCAATATTAGTAGCAACAATTCCAGAAATATCAACCTCAACATGGACTTGGACAACAAGCACAATCTGGGTTTGGTCAACAACAAGTTTATCCAGGTCCTGGTCAACAAGCCTATGCTAGCTTTGGACAAAAGCAAGTTTACTCTGGTGCACAACAACAACAACCCTACACTGGATTTGCTCAACAAACTTACCCATATCAAGGTTACCAGTAATAGACATCTTATGTTGGTATGTAAAGGCCCATTGCCCAGGCAATTCCATCTTACCCTGGATATGCTAAACCTGACCTTAATAGACAGTTGCCTTTTATTCCAACAATTGAGTTACCAGATCTAAATCGGCTCACCAATGACCCAATTCTTTGTGCACCTTGGTAGTCAGTGATTCCTCATAAGTTACCTTCTGATATTCCGAAATTCAATGGAAATCTTGGAGAAGACTCGTCCAACCATGTCATGACTTTTCATTTATGGTGTTCATCAAACTCCTTGAATGATGATTCTGTTAGACTTCATCTTTTCCAAAAAATGCTTACTCGTCCGACTACCAAATGGTACATCGAGTTACCACGAGCTTCTTTTGATAACTTCATTGCCTTAGCTACCACATTTTTAACCCACTTCCAGTTACCCATATGATATGAGACTGGAACAGAACTATTAACCAACTTTAAACAGACTACTTCTACTCATATCTCTGATCATATTCATGATTGGTGTCACCGTCATTGCATGGTTAAAATTTTTTTTCCTGATCAGCTTTTGGCTGAGTGGTTTATAAAATCCTTGCTCCCGTCTATCAATGAGGATGTGGCGAAAGGTGGAGTTGTCACAAAAGAGCAAGTAATTGCTCATGCCCAATATTTGGATTTGATTTATACACAATCCAGCACGCTCTATGACAAGATCTTGAATGCATCTCAATCAAATTTTACTATTCCTCCTCCACCATCGAGTAAGGAATCTCATGCCAGTGATGGTGTGATTGGTTCTTCAAGCACACAAACGGAAGGTAGACCATCTGGTCAAACACTTGCCATTACTAATCAAACTACAAATGCACCTGATAACACTCTTACTTCTGAAATAAATTTCGTGTCATCTAACAAGGGCAAGAATGAAAAGCAACAAGGAGGTAAGAAAAAGGGGAAAAACAAGAAGAAACAAAACAACTCCCCTCAAGAGAAATCATCTTATTCCTCTTCTTTAGCAAGGAAACCTTGTTACCCGTGTTTGATCTATAATGATAAGCATTTATGCGAGATTTTCCGCACTGCTATGAAGTCTCAAAGCTTTTGAAGACTTCTAATAAATCTACGATATTGACTGATCCTTTTCCAAAACCAAAGACAAATATGGTTGCTACAGACCAAGATTCCACTTCCCAAGTGCTTATGTTATCTGTCTCTAAGCCGAAACATGATGTTTTGGTGTCAACATGAAGTAAAGATTATAGAAATCAGCTATCATCGTCGAATAACTAGGCTGATCAACCTAACCCTTCGACTACAACTTAGAATGATCCTATTTCACCACCTATTGCACCAGAGTTAACAATAAAATTGTCTAAGGGAGTTGTACACAAATCAACATTTAACCCTCGAGCTCGAGCTTCACAGAACTATAACATAGTAAAATATTTGGCTCAGTCACCTTCTGCTATGTCTATGCTTGAGGTGTTACAGAACTGTCCCTCCCAAAAGCAGGCTTTGTTGTCAGCAATTGTTGGATTCGATCCAACTAGTTCCAATCTTGTGGTTTTCAACCATGTGGATTATACACCACAGTTACCAGCACAATTATCATTTCTGATTCAAGTAAACGCTCTCAATAAATTTTTTCATTGAACTACTATTAATGAGTGGGCATCTACTTTTATGTTGTCTATGAGTTGTTGGAAAACACTCGGTTCACCGTCGTTGTCACATTCACCAACAACATTAAAATCTTTTGACAATCATACATATACGCCCTGTGGAATATTGAGTAATCTTCAGATTCAACTAGGAGACAAAACTGTAACTTTTGAAGTTGAGGTAGTTGATGGACCCCTTGGATACAACATTTTGCTAGGAAGACCGTGAGTTTATGCCATGGCTGCTGTGGTTTCAACATACTTTCGTATGATTGCATTTCTTCATAAAGGTGGAATCACAGTTATCAACCAACTTGCCTTCTTCACCTCTAGCTCACAGGTTTTTGGAATCATTCCATTGGTACACGGACCCCCGCTATCTCTCCAAAACGTTGGTGTAGGTCTCTTTAAAGACTCTTCCCTAATGGGTACTTTTTCACTGCCACCACCATCAAATTTGGCGAAAGTGGAAAAAGTAGAGACTTGCAACATGATATCTTCCACTTCATCTGACTTAAGGAATATTACCGATAGTTTTGAAGCTGATAGTAATTCTGAAATCATGCCGTTAAGCACTATTGAGCTAGCTTAACAATCAATCTTTCTAGCTTGCACAACAAACCCAAATCCATTTACGTCATTTGTATGGGTATATCGTTCATTAGAATTTGGTACTTCTTCTGATCCTTTTTCACGTATATGTTCTATTGATGAAGGAATCATCCAATAAATGATGATGGAAGGAGAACCATGGTAGGATTATCATCATCATTCCCATCTTCTAGATCACATCAAATATTATTCAAATGAACTTAATCACCCTTCAGTTGTTAATTTTCCTTTCTAATTTTCATAGATAGAGTAGATTCTAAGCGAAACCTATCAAATATTGAAGAGACCATTTCTATCAATATTTCGACCAAACCTAGGATTGTAGAAAACATTCATGTTGGCAAATAGTGTTCTCCATCAGAACTTGATATTTACAGTGCTCTCTTTCATGAATTTCGAGATATATTTTCATGGTCATATGAGGAGATGCCAGGTATAGAGTCTAGTATAGTTGAACATGAAATAAAAAATGTATCCTAATGTCAAACCAATATGATTGTGCCTTCGACCCATTCATCCAAAGAAGGCTGCTACCATTAAGGGGGAAGTTGAAAAAAATTTGCATCCTGGTTTCATTTACCCTGTTACTATTACTGAATGGGTTTCCAATATTGTTCCTGTCATGAAGAAACAAGGGACAATATGAGTGTATGTCGATTATAGGGATGTAAATCAGGCTTTTCCAAAAGACAACTATCCCACTCCCTCTATCGACCAAATTATTGATGAATGTGCTGGATGTGAAATATTCTCGTTCATGGATGGATTTTCCAGCTACAATCAAATCAATATTCACCCAGAGGACCAGTCAAAAACTACTTTTATTTGTCCATGGGGCACATTCTCCTATCAGAAACTCCCATTTGGTTTGAAGAACGTAAGTACCACATTTCAGAGGGAAATAAATTATGCTTTCCATGACATCAAACATATTATTCAACCT
The DNA here is from genome assembly GCA_031772625.1 of Pinus tabuliformis. Taxonomy (NCBI): domain Eukaryota; kingdom Viridiplantae; phylum Streptophyta; class Pinopsida; order Pinales; family Pinaceae; genus Pinus; species Pinus tabuliformis. Next base: position 604,040,950 of record CM062809.1, on the reverse strand, counting down.
TACCTTGATGATTTACCTGCCCATTCACGAAAGCAGTTTGATCACCCGCTAAATTTGAGAGCTATATTTTTACGGTGCCAACACTGCAAAATATGACTCAATCCACTCAAATGTGTGTTTTGTGTTGGTTCTGGTCATTTTCTTGGTTTCATGGTGTCTAAAGAGGGAATTCAACTTGATCCATTTAAGGTTCAGACAATCCTTGATTTGCTTCCACCTTCAAATCTACTACAATTACAGAGACTCCAAGGGAAGGCTAACTTTCTGAGGAGGTGCATTCCCAATTATGCTGAAATGGCTAAAGGATTTACTTGTTTATTGGAAAAGGGGATATCCTTCCATTGGGATTAGGTTGCGCAAGCTTCCTTTGATGATCTTAAAGATACCTTGATTAGAGCCTATTTAATGTATTCCCCAAATTATCAAAACGACAACTTCATGTATCTCCCCGCTACAAATACAACCATTGGAATGGTTTTAGTCCAAGAGGAAGATGGGATTGAACATCCTATATATTATTTGATTCGCAATATCAATGATACTAAAAGTAAGTACTCTTATGTCGAGAAACTAGCTTTGGCAGTGGTTCAAGTTGTACGAAGATTTCGTCACTATATCCTGCTCCGAAAGACCATTTCCATTTCGGATTGCAACCCTATGACATATATTTTGTCACGTCAATTTCTAGGGAGAAATACTGAAAATGGATAGTCATTTTGTAGGAGTTTGATCTAGAATTCATCAAGTCCAAATCAAAGAAATCTCTAGTTTTTGCCGAGCTACTTTGTGACCCTCCCTCGACTTCTATCGATTCAAGATTAGAACCATCAATTCTGGATGAGTCTCTATTGAACCTCCATTTTGTCCAAATTTTCAGGATTTACGTAAATAATTTTATGTCTATACTAAGTGTCTATAATCATTATTATTCGTTTTACGCATTATTAAGTTATCATTTAGAGGCATTTAGAGTTGACTATTGTCAATCTACGAACTCTTCTTGTTTTGTTAATTTAATGTGAAAATATCATTAATGTCAAGCTCTTTTGTGGCATGTGTTAACATTCCTATAGTAGCAGTTCCTATACTTTCTATGCCTGCACCAACATTCTTGTACCAGCGCTGCCTACAACAACATGCCTGCACTAATTTGGGGCTTTAATACATTGACACATCTATAGGGAAATATGAAAGAGTTTTTTGTTCAAAATGGTGTTTGAACACTTCCACATAAGCTAAGATACACCCAAGTCATACGGATTTATGTTTAGGCAATAATTAATGCCTCATCCCCAAATTTACAGTAATTTCCAAAATGCCAACTTCCGCCTCGTTTTCCATGCACTTGAAAGCGAATGAAGGAATTCTAGAACATGGGTTTTGGTCTCAGTATAGAAGATTGACAAAGCCTCAATTTTATTTCTAAAATTCGTAATGGTATAAAAGTTACATAACGGTATTTGAGGCAGTTTTCTAAAAAGAAATCGTTTTTCCATAATTTTATCATCTCAGATTTCAAACATTCATTTTCAGGAACGATTTATGAGGCAATGGATCTGAACCAGAAAATTCAGAGAGAAATTATTGTTGAAAATATAACAAGCTATATTTCCTCCAAATAGTTTTCCGGAACTCGTAATGGTTAAGGAGATACACAGAATTCTTTGGAGGCATTTTGTTAAAAAAACCAATTTTTCCAAAAGTGTAGAAAACAACCAGACTTGGGAAATTCGTGCCAGATCTTCATTCCTTCAATGGGTAAATGGTTGTATAGATATTATATTGATGAATATCAGTTGGGATTCAAACCGCATGTTATTTGCTAAAGAAACTATCATGTAAAAACCAATATAAAAGAGAGGAGCTACGTAGGTGTGCGGAGGATGGTAGTTTGTAGTTTGTAAATTTTATTTCATTTGTAGAATAGGGAATTAGATCATGTTGTGTAGGGAAAGAGGAGCTATGCACCAGTGGGATGATCCCTGGAGAGGACCAATGGAGCCAGCACTGCATTGTTTAATTAATATGTAACAAGACTTCTGAAATGAATTTCTTTGGCATTAAATTCTGAATTCTGCTTTCTACTCTGAAATGAGTTTATTTGGCAATCACTTATGAGTAATTTTTATTCTCTATAATGTTCTAAGATTGTGATTTAAATTTCTGCAAGGGCAATGAGCTGGATGGTTGGGCCCACCAGCGAGTCCGTTGCCCCAAACCTCTAAACTTTCATTTGCTACATTTTAGTTTGCTTGGTGTGAGTGTGATCTTAGATAATTTTGCAATTACTTTTCATCGCTCTTCTTTCAGTCATTTCATTTTCAATTTCATTCCAAAAGCTTTATTTTACTGTTGTGGTTATTTAAGTTTAATATCAATTCTTTTGGATGTATTTTCATCAAGGCTGAACTAAAGTAAACGATGAATGTTTTAACTGTGTCTCTTATTTATTCTTACAAAGATCTACCCTGATCTCATTACTGCGTAACAAATTTTATTTCCAAAACGCAATGGTGAAATAATTGCTGAGCAAGAATTATGGTTAACTTAACTGAACATATACTCATAATTTCCTTTGAATATTCTATGAGACAGATTCCTGCACTTTTGTTGAAAAACATTTATTCTTGCACTTTTGCAGAAAAACATTTATTCCTGCACTATTGCAAGAAAACATTTATTCCTGCATTTTTGCAAGCAGATGCTCGAATCAACAAGAGCAAAGATTGTGAATCTTGTTGACAAAACGCTCACATAATTCTTCATTATAATTAAATGTTGCATATATTATAAGGAAGTATTTAATAAGATCAAGGTAAACAACATGAATTATATATTGGTTCTTATTTCATATTTCTCTTACAACTAAGGTACCAAATTTTCTTTAAAAGAAGCAGTGCATTATTATTTTGATTCTTCTTAAAGCATTCAATTATTCCCTTAGATTAGTTGGAATGAAGTTGTTGTGTGATTTCTAGTTTAAATTCATGTTTGCAACATAGCAATAATGTTTTAGGAGGTTTCGCATTATTTATTTCTTGAATCACTTTCTTTTGAATGGGGCCTACATTCCCTTGTCCCCTGGACAATTGAGGAAGACTTACTACAGGAGTCAACTCAATCCAGAAGGGGAGCCAAAAGTAGATTCCCGGAGTGTGTTTACTTTTCTTGAAAGAGTCTTGTTTATTTTTCCTGAATGATGCTCCTTTTGAATTTCTTGCAAGAGTTTGGTTTTTATTTAACAGATCCCTAAGGTTGTATTCTGGCATATATTGTGCTATGCCTCTAAGTTTACTTACCTGGATTGACAAATTAAATGTTGGTGTAAATATTTCATTTATACCGCCCAACATTTTGGTGTCGTTGCTGGGGAGGTGTTGTAGGATAAGGCCTCAATGATTTGTCATGCTTTTCCCTTTCCTTTGCAATTGAATTTCTAGATTAACAAGTGTCAGGCGGAAAGAGTCGATTGTGCGGACACAACCGACCTTCCTAGAAGTCTAAGACATTCTAATGACAAACAAAACAAACTAGAGCTATCCTTCTCTAAACATGCATTATGATATGAGAAATCAAGTGTTTCATTCTTACCTTTGTCCAAACGCTGTTGTAGAAGTCCAAGCTTTGTTGATCTGGATGAGCTCCTCCTTTTCTCCAAAACCTGCAATCACCAACAGTCAAACAATTAAATAGCACCTGATTATAACATAAAACAAAGCATGTTCAACATATAGACCAAGGAGTACATGAAATAACTCATAAACAACAAGTTATTGAGAAGAATGGACCAATTTGCATTAAAGGTAATCAAAAGGAACCATTACAACCTGAGCCTTGGTGTTGTGCAAGCTCCTTCCAGGGTCCACAAGAGTCTTCCTCTACTTTGACAAAGCTCACCCACTTCCAAATAGAACAAGCAAAGATGGCAATCTCTCCTCACAAGCTTCTAAATGGGAGTCCTAATTCCTGCAGCATTTACCCTTAGAAATGTATAGCTTTCAACCTCCCTCCTTCTGGCTCAATGCCTGTATTTATAGTGCTCAAGAGGAAGTTAATCAGGTCCACCATCAATGGGATAGTCCCCTCTTTGGATGGGATAGCTCCCCTATTGATGGGATAAGTTCCTCTTTGGTAGGAGTGCATGAACCATCTGGAGGCGCTCAATACACGTCGAACAACCTTCTAGAATGCTCTAGAAATAACCACAAGTGACTTTTTAAAGATGAAACTTGTGCATTTTAACCTTTTCAGGGGGACGCACCTGCACCTTTACATACAGAGCGTCCAAAGACACAGCTTTTGTGAACATTGGGTGCGTCCCCACAGGTAAGGTTGAGAGAACCTGCATCCCCAGAGATAAATACATTTAGAAAGACTTTCTCTCTTTTTGGAGTTTGACATGGAGAACAGAGGCATAAGACTTGCCTAAGAGGGTAGTATGACTGTTGATAGAGTCATCCTAACTGTAAATAGTCATGGTGACATTTTTTAGTGTAACAGATTGCCCCCTAAAGTGCGAAGCCTGGAATAGATTAGGGTTTTGTATTATCTAGGAAGGGTGAAGCGCTTTATCATTTCAAGGATTATCTCATGGAGAGCCTAGTCAGAACCTGCAATTTTCAACACAAAATACATGTATAAGATTATATCATCACTGAGGTAGGCATTCCCATACTCAGATTAAAACTTTAACTAACAGACTAACTACTCTGATACAGGAATGATCTTGTAGTACATCATAATCATAGACTTTTGTAGACACAGTATGGACGCAGCCATCTATTTATGATTAGTCTACTTAGATAATGAATACAAAACTCCTAGCAGCCTGGATGGTAAAGACTCGATCCAGGGTCTTCATTTCTACTTCTCGAATTGGTACGATCCTAGCCATGCGAATAAATGAGTTGATGTCGAACATGGTAGAAACCACTTGATTACCAGTCGATGATGTGAACTGTTAACAAGTGTGAGAGAGACCACCAGTAATGTCAATGGTTCTCAAAGTACCCAGTACAATCCATGAGATGTGAACGAATGAGTCGATGTCGAACATTTCACGGAATCCTTCGATCGAAAGTCAATGATGTAAACTGACGTCAAAGGCGAGAAACCTGCCATTGATGCATGCAGACTTCAAGGTACTGACGATTTCTAAGTCATCTCTCTAGATAATGTGTTGATGTCGATAGAAAGTGACCCGTTGCAGGCAAGCCTACAACACGAAATCATTGTTCAAGTTGAAGAAATGTTGCTGTAAGGACTGACTCAGGGATGGTCAAATGGATGACAAGTATTTTGCAGATGAAAGTTTTACTTGCAGGCCTCTTGAACACATAACGACACAACAGATAGTTTGGTGCTGAATAACTCAAAGTTAATCCTCGGAACCCGGCTGAAGACTTTCAAAGTGGTTTGATCAACTGTGAGGTAAAGGATTTCCCAACCCAGGTGAATGAAAAGTGTCGTGTCCAAGAGTGGTAATAAAGTTTCTTCTGAGACAAAAGGTAACAAATAGGCTCATTCTTCTCTCTTTTCCCCCACCATTTCTGGCAAGTACCTCTTTATTTTTTAACAAGCTTGAGGAGGATAACATATGCTTGATTATAAGCTCATCCTTCGGATGATTCCAACCTAGTTTTGATTCGAACCCTAGGAAGGAGTGGTTCGTTCCTGTTTGTAATTGAACAGATCCTTTACTGTGAAATGTTTAACGAGTCCAGTATAGGAGAAACTCGGCGTTTTTCAATTTTAGAGAGTCTGAAAAACTTAAGAAGACTCCAAGTTGAACTTTTTCGTAGATTTGTGTCCCTCAAGCCCGAAAAAGTATAAAATAATACCTGGGGGAACCGCTTGATCTTGCGACCAAGGAGTACTTTCATAATTAGTGCCACTGACCTGAAAAGTAAAAAGCGATCAAGGACACGTCGTTTTATTTCCGTATCGAGTTTGAAATGACAAAAACCCGACAATCTTTTCTTGATTTTACGGTCAGAAAAGAGCTATAAGGGGACCGTCTTTTAATTCCATTTTAACGAGTGTAAAAGAAACGCTCGGCAATCTTTTCATATTTTAGGAGTCAGAAAAGGGCTTAAAAGATGACTCTGAGGTTTCACTTTTTCGTAAGTTTTAACAAGTTCGAAAAAGGGATAAAAATGTACTCATGGTTTTCATTTTTTCGCAAGTTTTAACGAGTTCGAAAAAATGATAAAAATGTACTCATATGGTCGACTTTCAATTTAATTTACAAGCAGGAAAAGACGGGAAGAACTCGGCATTTTCATTTGTTTTACGAGAATGAAAGATAGCAAAATAATCTCGAGATTTTCATGAGTTTAACGAGTCTTGAAAATAACCGAAATTGACTCGAGATAGGTTTCATTTTTACAAAAGCTTGAAACAGAGAAAAACTATGCTTTAAAGTAGTTTCATTTTTACACAAGCTTGAAACAGAGAGAAAACTGTGCTTGATGACCCCTAAGCATGATTGCTAGAGCGCATGCCCCCCAGCTTCATTTCATTCAACCAAGTACAAGCTGGATGGAATGAAGGTTCATGAATGAGATCTTTTGAAAGACTTGACCTAAAACTGTAAGAAAATTATGCAAAACACTGAAATAACTAACCTAAATATACAACTTTAACTTTTACGAGATCTAGTCAAACTCTCGATTCAAGTAGAGGAGGATTTGTTTCATTTTTTAACGAGCTTGACACAGGAAAAGAACCATGCTCGAGTTCGGTTTCATTTTTACGCAAGCTTGAAACGAAAAACTATGCTTTTTATAAGTTCACATGTCCCCAGCATAATGACGCAAAACGAGGTACATGCCCCCAAGCTTCATTTCATTCAATGAGGTGGATGGAATGAAGCTTTACTTTCAAGATCTTAGAAAGACTTGTGGGAGTTGTTTCATTTTTTAGTGAGGTTGACACAAGAAAAGAACTATCCTCAAAACCCTTGTTTCATTTTTTAAACGAGCTTGACACAAGATAAGGAACTATGCTCATAACTACTCTACAATCTACTTAACAAGGAACTCTACTCTAAAAACCTTGATTCATTTTTTAACGAGCTTGACACAAGACAAGGAACTTTACTCGAAAATACTTGATTCATTTTTTAATGAGCTTGACACAAGACAAGGAACTATGCTCATAACTACTCTACAATCTACCTACTTAACCTACCCTTGTTTCATCTTTTAACGAGCTTGACACAAGACAAGGAACTATGCTCAAGACTCCTTGTTTCATTTTTTAACGAGCTTGACACAAGACAAGGAACTATGCTCAAAAAGTTTGCATGCCCCCAGGATAATGATGCAAAGCGAGGTACATGCCCCCCAGGCTCCATTGTATTCAATGAGTTGGATGGAATGAAGGTTTACCTTCAATATTTAACTTGAAAAGGGAGTTGTTTCATTTTTAAGGAGGTTGACACAAGAAAAGAACTATCCTCATACCTGATTCATTTATAACGAGGTTGACTTAGTAACAGGAACTATCCTCAAACCCTACTTTCTACAATCTATCTACATATCTTAAAATCTACCTGATTCATTTTTTAATGAGGTTGACTCAGTAAAAGAACTATCCTCATGCTAGCCTGTTTCATTTTTAACGAGGTTGATACAGGAAAAACTATCCTCGTAAACTGATTCATTTTTTAACGAGGTTGACACAGTAAAAGGAACTTTCCTCGAAACCCTTGATCATGGCTTCCAACTGGAAGAAAGACATGTCAATGGACACACCTTGATCATGGCTTCCAAGAGGTCTTCATCAGAAGGAAGAATACTCCTCTGGAAGGTACACATGTCAAGGGACTCAAAAGGGATAAAAACATCGTGTTCAAGTAATCCCATAGAGTTTTCCATGTCAATTACCGGATCTAAATCAACAGTGAGAGGCTCACTTACATCGGTAACTGAAAACATGGGACCAGTCGCCACATAATTAACCCGTGGTAGGGTAGATACCACTTTAGAATCAGGAACATTTAGGGCTGCCATATTATTGGTAGTTGAAAAAAGACTAGCGAACGAAAGCTGGTCTACAGTCACAATACTGCCATTGTGAGGGAAAGACATCACACGAAAGAGTTTCGATACGACAGCTTTCATTGCATAAACATAGTCTCGCCCAAGGAGTAAATTGAAATCCAAGGGACCTCGAACTACCATAAGATCAATACAGACAGTTTTACCTTCCAAGGTAATAGAAAACTTAGGAAGGATCCCTAAAGGTTCACTAATGGTTTTGTTAAAAGCTTTCAGATTCTGCGTAATAGGCGCAAGCTGAGGGGAACCCAAAGCTTTCCAAACAGTTGAGGATAAAATACTAACAGAAGCACCTTCATCTACCTGAGTACGATGGATATCCCTACTACCAGCCTTGACAATGATTTGAAAAGGGATGGAGGAAGGAAGACGAGGTTCTGTCAGTCTATTCCAATCAAAGGAAAAGACCTTAGTGCTTGGAGGGGGTTCTGTAGAAACATGTGAAATGCCCCTCGGCATAGAAGAATCTGATGTAACAAGAAGAACCTGAGCGGTATGAAGTTCACTCTCTAAAGGGAAAGTGGGATCGACCGAATGTGAAATTGAATCGACCACTTGATCAACTAATGGATCATCAACCTGAGTAACATGAGTTTCACTCTCCAATGGAAGAGTGTGATCGATTGAATGTGAAATTGAATCAATCACTCCGTCAGTTGACGGTAGGTTGGGAGAAAGTTTACGGTAACCAGTTGGAAATTCTTGCTGTGGAACAGTAAGGTTTTCCAACAATGTTGAGGCTTCATCCATGTGAGGGCAAATGTGAGTTTGATGACTCCCTTTGCATAACTTACAAGGAAACCTAACGTTACCCTTTTTCCCAGGAACCTGACTATCACTGGTTGATGGATCAATAGAAAGTTGATGAGATTTTTCTGACCAAACTTCCAGGACCTTTGGAATACCAGGACAATTGACAAGGAAGTGGTCACGCTTACAAAGCCTGCAAGGGTATTTGGGTTTACGATGCATGTCGGAATTTTCCTCAACACAACTAACACTTACAGCCATGGTTGGTTGGTTGACTTCTTTCTTATCTTGCTTCTTCTTCTTCTTCTTCTTCTTCCCTTTCTTCTTCTTCTTAACCTCCTGGTTACTAGAATCAAGGCTTTTACCAGGCGAAGAGGAAGAAATGGAGGAAGAAAAATTAGGCGAAGAAGGTAAAGGGTCAACAGAAGGTTGGTGATGTTGAGATGGTGAACTCTGTTGAGGTGAAGCATCCGGTTGAGATGGAACAATTGGAGTATTTTGGGCCAACAAAGTTGAAAATAACCATATCGGTAAACCTATTGTAAATCCAGGTAATGACAAGGTAGCCATATAAGGAGGACCAACATTTCCAAAGTAAGGAAAAGTACTAGGATTCTCATTAGGAGGGGTTCCTAGGTTGATAAATTCCGGAACATTTGCCATTATAGTCAACTTCAGTGAATTTTATTAACAATTTAAAACTAAAAATAACAATTCACAATTCACACCTAACAATTAAAATTCACAATTCACACCTATGTTCTCTAAAACTAAAAACAAACAAATTAACACGCGCTATCAAATCTAGGAGTCAAACCATACACAAACAATAGCCTTCCGGACCGAAAACACTAGTTGGTGATGAAGCCCAACATCGCCAAATTCAGTACAGAAGTGGTGGGTGGAACAGTTACGCCGTAAACCTGCTTAATGAATAGACTGGACCAAGTTCCTCCACTTTTAACCGTCTCGAGTGAAGTGAACCCCCCAAAAAATCCAAGTGAGTCTAGCCGACGTCTGCTCCAGGTACAGTGGGATCTTCCCTCCACCGTCACCTTGGGTAGAACCCTAAAGATAATGGTCACTAAGGTTACCAACAACAACAAATGCACCTGGGGGAACAGTCTACACTCCGACAGCACGCAAGGGCAGAGTATCAAGCTCAATCCCCTTGCCGGCTCCTTGACAATAATCCAAGGTTTACCGACAAGTGACCCCTGGCTCCTCGACAATGGTTAATCCGAGGTTTACCGTTTGTAATACGTGCGTGTCTGGCGTCGTTCCCAACGAGGGAGGATTGATCCCCTCACTGGTTCGGACACGAGCTTGTGCTTCTCCTTTAAGAGGAGCTTTCCCAGAGTACAAATGAAACAGTCGGATTTATCCTACCACAAGATGAGCTACTTGTTTGGTTTTGCTGTCTTGGAGAGTTAATTAATCTCCTACTCCAAGACACTAGCCTAAGCTATGTTGGTGTTTCAGAGCCCTAGAAATGTAAAAATTACTAGATGAATTTTAATTAAGCGCTGTGTTATTAAGGCTGTTATTACTCAAATGGGTAAATGGAGATGAAACCAATGGTGTTATGACCCGACTCAACTGAATGAAATCGAATATGATAATGTAATCGTTTCAATTTGATGAATCCTAACTAAAGTAAGGAGAGAGTTTCCATTCACTTCCAACAATGCAAAAATTGATCACTAAGAGAAAATATAACAAATTCTCTAATGCACTAATTTCGTCAAGAAAAACTAATGCAAATCAATTCCAAATCATTTTTTTTATTTTTATTTTGTAAATTCAAATCAAAGAAAACTGATCTAAATCTACCATTGATTTTTCAGAATGTAAACTATGCAATTGTAATCTATGCACAATTCACTTGAAAAGTATGCAAATGTAATCTATGCACATTTTTCATTCATGTTATAAAAATGAGAATTCTCAAACACAAGACGATTCTAATGTAATCTAAGAACCAATCAAGTGCAAGTTGAGGAAATTGGGTGAGAGTTCCAAAGATCAAAACATAAAAACACTCAAAGGCGATTAACACTCATACACAATTTAGCCCCCCCCCGGCGAATGAGGGGGAATTTTTTTTGCAAAAACAAAAGCAAAAAGATGCAAATTTGTGAAAAGACTGAGAGAAACCTCCAAGTAATGACCAAAGGAAATCAAATTAAGAATTTCTCAAAAAAGAGACTCAAAACACCCAATTGATGAAAGCTTAGAGCAGGAATGCTAATGAAACAAGCTTAGGTGAAGATTTTTGACAAGAGACTAATGGATCTGGGCAGTAAAAAATAAGAAAAAGAAAAATCTTAGAGAAAAAATGCAAAAAATGGAATTTTCTTAAATTTTAGCAGGGGACGCAGGCAACTGGTTAAGCCAGGTGCGGGCCCGCTCTGTGCACACAGCGACAGTGCGTCCAGGGACGCACTGTGCAATACTCAGAGGGTGCGTCCTACTGGAAAATTCAAGAAAAACTAAAATGAATCTAACCCTAAGCTAACCCACCCAAAAACAAAGTCAGAGAGCCAAAAACCAGAAAATAAACCAATTTGCTCAGAACAAAGTTGCATACAAAGGAAAAGACTTTCACATCAATGGATTCCCCAGTATGGTCGCCAATTTGTCAGGCGGAAAGAGTCGATTGTGCGGACACAACCGACCTTCCTAGAAGTCTAAGACATTCTAATGACAAACAAAACAAACTAGAGCTATCCTTCTCTAAACATGCATTATGATATGAGAAATCAAGTGTTTCGTTCTTACCTTTGTCCAAACGCTGTTGTAGAAGTCCAAGCTTTGTTGATCTGGATGAGCTCCTCCTTTCCTCCAAAACCTGCAATCACCAATAGTCAAACAATTAAATAGCACCTGATTATAACATAAAACAAAGCATATTCAACATATAGACCAAGGAGTACATGAAATAACTCATAAACAACAAGTTATTGAGAAGAATGGACCAATTTGCATTAAAGGTAATCAAAAGGAACCATTACAACCTGAGCCTTGGTGTTGTGCAAGCTCCTTCCAGGGTCCACAAGCGTCTTCCTCTACTTTGACAAAGCTCACCCACTTCCAAATAGAACAAGCAAAGATGGCAATCTCTCCTCACAAGCTTCTAAATGGGAGTCCTAATTCCTGCAGCATTTACCCTTAGAAATGTATAGCTTTCAACCTCCCTCCTTCTGGCTCAATGCCTATATTTATAGTGCTCAAGAGGAAGTTAACCAGGTCCACCATCAATGGGATAGTCCCCTCTTTGGATGGGATAGCTCCCCTATTGATGGGATAAGTTCCTCTTTGGTAGGAGTGCATGAACCATCTGGAGGCGCTCAATACACGTCGAACAACCTTCTAGAATGCTCTAGAAATAACCACAAGTGACTTTTTAAAGATGAAACTTGCGCATTTTAACCTTTTCAGGGGAACGCACCTGCACCTTTATATACAGAGCGTCCAAAGACGCAGCTTTTGTGAACATTGGGTGCGTCCCCGCAGGTAAGGTTGAGAGAACCTGCGTCCCTAGAGATAAATACATTTAGAAAGACTTTCTCTCTTTTTGGAGTTTGACATGGAGAACAGAGGCATAAGACTTGCCTAAGAGGGTAGTATGACTGTTGATAGAGTCATCCTAACTGTAAATAGTCATGGTGACATTTTTTAGTGTAACAACAAGATTCCCCTTGTTATTGAAGAATACTTGATGACATTCCCAGAGAGCTCACAAGCAAGGTTTTCCTTTCTGCAAATGAATGATTTCCTTTACTGCAAATTGTGATGCCTGATTTGTTTCTTTTACTGCAATTTGGTTTTTATGAGTATTTTTCTTTCTACAAAGTGTGATGCTTGATTTACTGCAATTGATTTTTTATGAGCAATTTCTTTTACTACAAAGTGTGTTACTTTTTTTTGCAATAGAGTTTATTTAATTTTCGCAAGTGTGCTTTCCTTCGTTTATAATCTTGGTTTGTTCTTTTTACTGCAATTGATATTTTGAGTTTTTCAGGTGTTGAAAGAACCCCCCACCATACATATACACCATTCATATTCTAACAAATGTACCAGTTGGCTTGCTAAAAATAGGAAAATGGTATTTGGAGGAATCATCTAATGAGGAATCTTTATGCTGCTACAGAGACATACAATTCATCCAATGAAGAATTAACAATTGAAATTTTAATATTTTGTTTGAACATAAAAATGATATCATTAAATCTTTAATTTTGAAATTGGATGATTTGCAAGAAGAGTGGGAGCAGGATGAAAACCCACCACTTATCATTTGCGCCCATTGTAGAAAGAAACACCTACTTGGAAAGTGTCCACTTAGTAAGCTGAAAATTTGCAAAATTTGTGAAGAGGATCATCTAACAGAACGTTGCCCATTACTACCAGGATTACTAAAAGTACTCAGGAAATCAAGTAAGGATTCAAATAGACTACCAGGTATAACTCAAAACCCCTTACTATTTGATACTTGAAATAATGCTTATTTTCCTAAGTAGGTTTCTCAACATGTTTATAATCTTGCAATTTCATGGAAAACTTTTAATCCTCCTCCAATTGAATATCCTATTGCATGGTCACAATGGCCCTCATCCTCGAGCCAGATATCTCCATGGCCTCAAGAATCGTTTGGATCCTTATCTATATCTCCCATGCAAATTCAACCATATGAGCACCAACAACAGCCACAATTTCTTTCCAATGCACCATTAAGTTATCCTTCCCCATGGTCTCAGTTGTATGTGCAACCATACCCTAGCCTCAATCCATACCCTACCACTTATCCTAATCCTTACCCTACTCCTTATCCTTACCCATACCCTAGCTCTCATTCAAACCCTAATCCATACCCTTATCCATACCCAAGACCTAACCCTAGTCGAAACCCTAATCCCAATCCAAACCCAAGCCTTAGTCCAAGCATTAACCAAAACCCTAGCCCAAACGATATCATAAACTCTAACCTAAACCATGAGGTTGCACAACAGTTGGAACCACCTATTCTTCTGGTTGATTTCCATGTTGAACAAAATACTAAATCTTCCATGTTTGAAAAGGGAATGAATTTGGAAACCTCCCCCATTACTGTTGAACATTCACCCCAGGAAGTTATCATTCAAATACCACTAGAGGAGTAATATTTCATTGGAACTTGTTCTCAAAACGTTGTTGAAGCTCAAAACCCTAGAATCTCTCTCAACCATTCTTGTCAATTTGGAAATCAAATATTTGAGCCTAAATTTGAGAGATTTATCTTTTGTCTTTCACCAGATTCTTTGTGCCTCCAGGAGAGTGACTATCAAATTGTGGAAGACTTGCATCAGTTGGAGAATCATACATATGTGGATTTCATTGAATCCCGGTTTCAAGTAATCATCAAGCCACCTTATTTCCTCATTATTTGGAAACTCTTGGTACCATATCAATTGAAGCAATTGATTTCTCACGCTTTGGTATGTCTTGAAGTTTATTCTTTAAAACTAAGTGTGAGTATAATCAACATTTTGTCGCGCACTTGGTTCGAATGGAAGTCATCCTTTACTTAAAAGGGAGTCTTCTGCTTCTTAGGATAGAGTAGGGTAGAAGAATAAAGAACTGCCATGAATAAAGTTTTTACAGCAATGTAATTGGGATTTTGACTTTCAAAGAATAGCCACTGAAACCGCTTTTAATCCACATCAGTTTTTAACACACACATCTATGACAAATCTTGTTGAGTATGATTCACTCTAATACCTCATGATTTTTCAAAAGTAACCATGATTAACCACTCTAAAGAAGTTTTCATATGAGATATATACTTTCAGTTTCCCTGAGAAGGTACTATTGGAGAGCCCCCTATGGTGGACCACTCATGTAAAGATCATAATAAGCTATTCATAAGAATGCTAGCATTATTAACTTAAAGAATCTTTCATTCATTATCTGGGATATTTTTAATAAGTCTTTAAGATAGAGGAACTAGCCAGTAATGATTAGTCATTAGAAAAATTTCACGCCATCCCACACTCTTGAGTAGATCTGTCTCCCCACTTATTAAGTAACCTTTAAGGTTAATTACAATCAGAATTTATAAAATATTTAGGGGAGGATAGGAGGTCTAGTGATGAGCTGACCTACCATGATCATGAGACTTAACATGCATGACATTACTGTTGTTGGTCACCAAGCTAGAGTAATGGATTTCAGCTGAAAATTTGGAAGACATGAGGTCTCAGCATGAGCCGACTTGTTCATCTGTATTATTTCTTGTGAGTGGCACTTCCATCAGCTGGTTACCAAGCCAGGACAGTGACCTACATCTAATATTTAATTTTAAATAAGATAACTCTGAATCTATATCTAGTAAATGGGACACAGGCATTTCACTAGGTTAAAATACATCCCTACTGAGGTTATAAACAACTGTGGGCAGCAGGGCCATGTTTGTGGTATTAAAGTTAATTGCATACTATGATTTACTTGGTTATCTCTATCTTTCCCTAAAACCCATCATTTTATTTCTTGGATAATGGTTTTAAGATTCTTTGAGCATGATGCTTTGAGTTCTATCTTTCAAAAATTAGGAATCTTTAATGATGTGGTACCCTTAGTGAAGGTAATTCTTTGTACTGGATTAAGGAGAAATTTATTTTAGCATCTAAGTGACAATAAATTTAGAGTGTTAAATTTGTTTATTAGTCTAGGAAGGTGTCGTTTTGTTATAATTTTATCTTCCTTTTTCTGGTATCATAACTCACTCAATTTTTATGGTATTTAGAGTGATGAATTACTTAGTGATGATTACTCACCCGGTGATTGATTGACAATAATGTGTATTGATTTTGGCTGCCTCTAAATAAGCAGTATGTGACCTAGGTACAGGATTGTTGTATTAGGTGGAGGAATCTTACGGTAATTTTCTTCAAATTGCGCCTTTTGAACAAATATTTGATTTTTATCCTGATTGTGAATAAGACTCTGGACAGAAATAAGAGCTCTGAAATCTATGACAAGCATGGAATTCAATTGAAACAGGATAACAGGTATGTGATGTCTATCATAAAGGTGCAGTATTCATTTTCCATAATTTATGGTACAAAGCATTGCTTTCCTATACTTGATCTTGTTGTAATTATATCATTCCTACACTCGATACTTTCATAAGTGTTGTAACATGGTTTTAGTTGTCACAGTAATAAAAATGTTGCAGACTTGATGAATACTTTAAATGATGACATACCATGATATCTTCATATTTCCTTGCCAAGATTTTTTTGTTGATACTTTTGTTGGAAATCATAATTTGATCTTTAAAACATTTCCCCTACCTTCTTCCATGTTTTTATGGTCCTATGGTTTGGCTTGCATGAAAGAAGGTGGACGTGGGGGAGTGTTGAGCCTCCATTTTGTCCAAATTTTCATGATTTACCTAAATAATTTTATGTCTGTACTAAGTGTCTATAATCATTATTATTCATTTTACGCATTATTAAGTTATCATTTAGAGGCATTTAGAGCTGACAGTTGTTGATCTATGAACTCTTCTTGTTTTGTTAATTTAATGTGAAAATATCATTAATTTCAGGCTCTTTTGTGGCAGGTGTTAACATTCCTATAGTAGCAGTTCCTATACCATTTGTGCCTGCACCAACATTCCTACACTAGCTCTACCTGCACCAACATTCCTGCACCAGCTCTGCCTGCACCAACATGCCTGCACTAATTTGGGGCTTTCATACATTGACACATCTATAGGGAAATATGAAAGAGTTTTTTGTTCAAAATGGTGTTTGAACACTTCCACATAAGCTAAGATACACCCAGGTCGTATGGATTTATGTTTACGAAAAAATTAATGCCTCAGCTCCAAATTCGCAGTAGTTTCCAAACTACCAACTTCTGCCTCATTTCCATCCACGTGAAGGAAAATGAAGAAATTCTAGAACATGGGTTTTGGTCCCAGTATAGCAAATTGGAAAAGCCTCAAATTGATTTCTAAAATTCGTAATGCTCTAAAAGTTACATAACGGTCTTTGAGGCAGTTTTCTAAAAATAAACTCTTTTTCTATAATTTTAGCATCTCAGATTTGAAACAGTCATTTTGAGGCATGATTTTTGAGGCAATGGATCTAAACCAGAAAATTATGAGAGAGGTTATTGTTGAAAATATAACAAGCTAGATTACCTCCAAACAGTTTTCCGAAATTCGTAATGGTTAAGGAGATACATAGAATTCTTTGGAGGCATTTTTTTTAAAAATCGATTTTTCCAGAAGTGTAGAAAACAACCAGGCTTAGGAGATTCGTGCCATATCTTCATTCCTTCAATGGGTAAATGGTTGTAATGATATTATATTGATGAATATCAGTTGGGATTCAATACCCATGTTATTTTCTAAAGAAACTATCATTTAAAAACCAATATAAAAGAGAGGAGCTACGTAGGTGTGGGGAGGATGGCAGTTTGTAGTTTGTAAATTGTATTTCATTTGTAGAACAGGGAATTAGATCTTTTTGTGTAAGGAAGGAGGAGATGTGCACTAGTGGGATGATCCCTGGAGTGGACCATTGGAGCCAGTGTTGCATTGTTTAATGAATATGTAACAAGACTTCTGAAATGAATTTCTTTGGCATTAAATTTTGAATTTTGGTTTCTACTCTGAAATGAGTTTATTTGGAAATCACTTCTGAGTAATTTTGTTTCTCTATAATGTTCTAATATTGTGATTTAAATTGCTGCAAGGGCAACGAGCTAGATGGTTGGGCCCACCAGCCAGTCTGTTGCCCCAAACCTCTTAACTTTCATTTGTTGCATTTTAGTTTTCTTGGTGTGAGTGTGATATTAGATAATTTTTCAATTTGATTTCATAGCTCTTCTTTCAATCATTTCATTTTCAATTTCATTCCAAAAGCTTTATTTTACTGTTGTGGTTATTCAATTTTAATATCAATTCTTTTGGATGTATTTTCATAAAGGTTGAACTAAAGTAAACGGTGAATGTTTTAACTGCGTCTCTTATTTATTCTTACAAAGATCTACCCTGATCTCATTGCTACGTAAAAAAATTTATTTCCTGAATGCAATGGTGAAATAATTGCTGAGCAAGAATTCTAGTTAGCTTAACTGAACATATTCTCATAATTTCTTTTGAATATTCTATGAGACAGATTCCTGCACTTTTGCTGAAAAACATTTATTCCTGCACTGTTGCATTATTCCTGCACTTTTGCAAGTAGATGCTCGGATCAACATAAGGAAAGATTATGAATCTTGTTGACAAAACGCTCACACAATTCTTCATTATAATTAAATGTTGCATATATTATAAGGAAGTATTTAATAAGATCAGGGTAAACAACATAAATTATATATTTGTTCTTATTGCATATTTCTCTTACAACTAAGGTACTAAATTCTCTTTAAGAGAAGTAGTGCATTATTATTTTGATTCCTCTGAAAGCATTCAATTATTCCCTTAGATTAGTTGGAATGAAGTTTTTGTGTGATTTCTAGTTTAAATTCATGTTTGCAACATAGAGATAATGTTTTAGGAGGTTTCGCATTTTTTATTTCTTGAATCAATTTCTTTTTAATGGGGCCTACATTCCCTTGTCCCCTAGAAAATTGAGGAAGACTTACTGCAGGAGTCAACTCAACCTAGAAGAGGAGCCAAAAGTAGATTCCTGGAGTGTGTTTACTTTGCTTTAAAGAGTCTTGTTTATTTTTCCTGAATGATGCTCCTTTTGAATTTCTTGCAAGAGTTTGGTTTTTATTTAACAGATCCCTGAGGTCGTATTCTAGCATATATTGTGCTATGCCTCTAAGTTTACTTACCCGGATTGACAAATTAAATGTTGGTGTAAATATTTCATTTATACCGCCCGACAGTCTCTGTTCCTGATTTCGTCATCTGATGTGTGGTATGAAGATATATTGATTTATCTTCAGACCCAAACTTTCCGGCTAGATACCTCTCACCCACAACAACAACGTATTTGATACCAAGCAAAGATTATCTTATCGTTGGTGACACTCTTTATCATCGTGGTATCGATATGATTTTACGAAGGTGCCTCACTCATGAGGAAGACGAGAAAGCTTTGAATGATTACCATTCAGGTGCTTGTGGTGTACACTTATCTGGTTATGCAATCAAGTAGAGAATTCTCTGTGTTGGTTACTTATGGCCTATTATATTTAAAGATTGCATAATTGTCATCAGAAGTTGTCACATATGCCAGATCTATGACCGTAAAGCTAGATTACCACTTGCACCATTGCATCCCGCCATTGTTGTTGGACCAATCGCCCGGGGCATTGACTTCATGACATGTAACCCCACCTTGGTCGGTGGGCATGCGTACATTATAGTCACCGTTGACTATTTTACCAAATGGGACGAGGCGATGACAACATTAAACAATAATGGCGAAACGGATACTCTTTTCTTTTTCAACAACATGGTTGCCCAGTTTGGTGTACCACATGCTATAGTTATAGATCATGGGTCACATTTTCACAATCACATGATGGTTGAGTTGACTGCTAAGTTAGGACTGTGACATGGTAGTTCTACCCCTTATTATCTCCAAGCGAATGGACAAGTTGGGGCCATCAACGAAGTCCCGAATTGAATGCTTCGAAGAATGATATGGGTTCATAAGTGAAACTAGAATTTAATCATATATTCTGCCTTGTGGGCACATCGAACCTCAATGAGAAATGTAACTAGATTCACACCCTTTCAATTGATGTATGGTCTGGAGCCAATCTTGCCGATACAATGCCAAATTTCATCTCTCAAACTTGTGATTGAAATGTTACTCGACACTTCTGAAGGAGAAATGTGTTTCTTGGAACTTATCCATCTGGATGAAACCCGTCGTGAAGCCGCATTGGCTAACAAAGCACACAAGAAATTAATCAAGGCACAATATGATAGAAATGTCAAGCCTCGCCTTTTCTCAAAAGGAGACCTGGTCTTGCTTCACAATCAGGAAGCTAATAAACTTGGAGCAGGAAAATTTAAACCACTTTGGATGGGTCCTTATATTATTAAGCGTGTTTTGGCAAAATGAGCCTACGAGTTGGTGGATTATGATGGAATCCCATTGTCACAACCTCGAAATGGGTTATATATCAAACATTACTATGCTTCATTAAGTGTAGTAAAAATCACTGTATATACGCTTTAATTGCATGTGTGTGTGTCAGTGTGTCTCTTAGAGTTTTTATTTCATCAAGTAATCTGCTTTTCATTTGTTGTAGATGTCGAAACCTTTGGAACCATTTGTTGGGTATGCCAATGGTGCTAGTCATAGTACGTAGAACCTATCTTTTGCAACATGGGCCATTTTCGCTCCAAGTGGCAAGTTAGTGAGTTTTCGCGGGATTTGTATCAGTCGATCGATGAACAATATTGCTAAGTATAGCACGTTGATCGAACTTCTCTCGAATTCCATTTCACTTGGCATCTGCCAAATCATCATTAGGTTGGATTCACAACTCATTGTACTACAATTAACAAACATTTATATTGTCCGAAATCCAACAATTCTTCATATGTTCCTTAGAGTTTGTCTTTGGAGAGACATTTTGAGTACATTCAATATCAACATATTTCCATAAGATTTAACACATTAACCAACTCATTAGCAAATTATGTGTTAAATCGACATTTGTCACACATGTAAAAGTAAAATTTTCAAATCACATCATTAGTTGAATAGGATTGCATATAGC
This sequence comes from Pinus tabuliformis, assembly GCA_031772625.1. NCBI lineage: Eukaryota > Viridiplantae > Streptophyta > Pinopsida > Pinales > Pinaceae > Pinus > Pinus tabuliformis. The sequence goes on along the minus strand of CM062809.1, from coordinate 604,020,389 downwards.
CATACATATAAAAACTTTGAAAATAAAATAGATAGATGTTTTAAAAGTTTTTACAAAATTTGTGTCCAAGACAAGTTTGGTCATCTGACCTAAAAACTAAAAATGCATGCAAAAACATCCTAAGTAGACCTAGTGATGCTCATGATCATAGGTCATAGGTTGTGCTATCATGCGCAAGAGTTGCATCCAATGGCCTAGAACACGAATAGTATGGTGATTCAACCTCATAGGTAAATCCTCGATTCGTACATCCGGAATACCAAGGGCCCTCCACATGATCCTACAACTCTGCCAAGGTTTCTGCCAAATCCAAATCCTGGAGAACCGCTCTCTCGATGTTCATCCTCATTGGCCCACCTACCTCCTGTTGGTGCCTCATAGGTCGAACAATACCCATGTATGCATGCATGAGAATGATTTTAGTTTAGTCTTGGAAACATTAAAAACACAAAAAATGTAGAAACTTGAAAATTAAAAACATTTTGGTAAAAAATTTACCTATAACACCCCATTGAGCACCAATTGGTAAAATCAAATCTGGATCTCCACGAAAATCCATCCCCACCCTTGAGTATCGATGCTCCTTGATGACAATGTGTGGTCGATTGAGCCAACTGAAGAATTCAATGGAAAAAATGATTGTTGGTTGACCCACATGTCTAGCCATCAATTCGACCCACCTCTACATCCATGGATCTCTAGGACCATCCACACCCAGTGTTACATGTTGTGGTTGCATTAATGGAATTCTTTTTATGGTAAAAGCGATTACGATCGAACCATAGCTAAAATTATTCGTCTTACCACTTTCTTCCTTTGTTAGTTGTTATTTTAGCGAAGAACGTATGACCTCACACCAGTTGAATAATTTTGGCTCAAGACACTTTAGTGCATATTGCATATATGATCTATTCGCTAGATGAAGTGTCACAGTTCCAACCAATTTTGTGATAGTGAAAAGGATAGTTCTCAAAGGAAAATCACTTAAATCACTGATGTTTATTTTCCCATCCTTGCTAGGCTGTGTACCTAGCCGACAAAACTATCGAATATAATCTGTCACTAATTCACCTCCATAGGAAAATCCTGAAAGTGAGATGGGGGCACCTCTCCTCAATAGTCTGGTAAGAAAGTAAACATCATCGATCATAATAGGGACCACTTTGTCCCCTATGTGAAAAGCCTGATCTATTGAATCCCATGCATGAATGAGGAACTACATTAGTTTTATTTGTTGCCTCATTCTGGACAACCTGAAGTGTTTGAGCAACCCACAATTTTTGAGGGCCTCAACTGTACCTGGATTATTTAGGGAAATCATGTCTTGTTCTTCATGCTCTCTTTCTCACCAAGTAATGGTCATTCTAATCCGATGAAAGTTTGCAGTCAAACCATAAGCTTAATTAGGATCCTTTCCATGCAAAAAACAAGACAAATTTTGGAGCAAACAGGTGAAACAAATTTTGGAAACTCGCCCACCGCAGCCCAGGCAAGGAGGCAATGCATTGTAGAGCAAGAAAACTTCTATCTGGGTGCTCTTTAGTGTAGTTTTTGACATGAAAGCCTATGTTGATCGCAGGGTGAAAAAATCAAACCCCAGAGGCTCCAAAAAACCATAAAACTTGCATGAAACAATGAAAGAATGACATAAAAATAAAGAGGAGAGGAAGATCTCCTACTTGGTCCAGATGGCTCGAGAAATTGTCCATAGAATATCTCGCAATCAGTTGCTGAAGTTCGAGGTAAAAAACTAGACCAGAGCACAAAACTGAATGGTAAATATCAAATGGTAAAAATGACATGGTAAATACTTGTTTTATGTTTACTTCATGTTAATTAATCGAATAAACCCTAGTATTCATCTATTTTTATTCATAAAACATGTATTTTTAATCCATTTGGTGTTGTTTTGAGTAGGTTTTACAACTGAATTGTATAATTTGACGTGCTCAATTGTAAATTGCATCTTTGACCACAGAGAATAATTTTATCTCTTTTTGAGCCCTATTAAACATCGAAAAGGGAACCCCCTTGGAGTCCTCTTTAAGCTCTTTTTAGAGTCTCTAAATATGAAAAGATTGTTGAGCGCTTGTCCTTGTCAGTTCATTAACGAATTGGAAACAACATCTACTTAGTATAAGTTTAACCCTTTTTTGGGCTGAGATAGATTATTTACGAAAAAGGAATACATTGACCGAAAATGGTCAATAGGTTCTCTCTCATATTGTTTTATGATTTTTTGGGCTTGAGAGACAAATCTAGGAAAAATAACTTGTGGAGTTTTCTTTTCCTCCCTTTTCAAACTCTCTAAACATGAAAAGGACCGAGTTATCTTTGTCGTTAAACTAGTTAAAACATCAAATATCGACAAAATTGTCGATTATGACAAGACTGAGTTTCACCTTCGCTAGACTCATTAAAACATCACATAGCGATGGATTCACCCGAAGGGTGGAATCATACAACAAGCATATGTTACCCTCCTCAAGCTTGATACAAATAAAGAGATACTGTTCAACAATGACTGGGGAAAATGGGAAAAGTGGTAAACCACTTTTGGTAGCAGGTTGCTCTTGAACATGACACTTTCACTTCATCACCATGACTATTTGGGTTGGGTTATCAGCTTGATGGTTATCATATTGTTGGTCTATCATACCATTCATAACTTTTTTTTGGGTCAATACTACCAATTCATTCCAGTGTCATTGACATGTTCAAGAGAAGTCATTCAGTTGAAATTCATCATTTGCAATACCATAAACCTTCATTTTCATGACCGTCATTCCTGAACATTTTGTCGTTAGTCAAATTCCATCTCCAAAATCATTACCCTCATTTCATGTCATTGATGTGGGATACATCAAGGCTCTCCTACAACGAGTCGCTTCTTTTTGAAATCAACTCACTATCCAAGAAGTTGACTTAGAAACACCCTTCCAGTACCTTGAGGCTTGGATACATCAGTGGCAGGTTTCTCGCTTCCAGCGATAGGTTGACATCAATGGCCTTCGACCGAAAGACTTTGTATGGTGTTCAACATCAAATCATCCATTCAGACCATGCAGAATGTACTGCAGTACCCTGAGGATCATTATCATTATCAATGATTTCTCTCGCATTCGTTAACAGCTCACATCATTGGCTGGTAACCAGATGGTGTCTTCCCATGTTCAACTTTAGATCACGTATTCACGTGGTTAGAATCATACTTGAGCGAACGATTTAACGAGATAGAAGACCATGGATCTAGTTTAACCCATCTAGGCTGCAACTTTAGGAAATGTACCAAATCATCTGTACAATGGCTTTACATGATGGTCATTCCGATCATGGGGCTATATCTGTAGAAGACTGTCTATGTACTTGTAATGAAATTTTATATGCTGAGAATGGGTATGCCTTCCCTCAGTGATTCATGAGAAGAAATCAAAATATCATGATATTGTATTATAATTGATGCAGGTTTCCAACCACTTCAGAACCTCCTCATCACATCGTAAAGCATTTCACTCGACATTACATTTTTCAACTTCATGCTTTATGGGGAAATTATTACAAATCCATTTGGGCACATCACTCCCATCATCCAAATCAGTGTTTTAGTGCTCATCAAACCATAATTTCAGTTGCTACATGCCCTAAACAAGTCAACCTTTTGAATGCCTCCCCAGAGAGTTTCATGGCCTGAAGACATCCTAAAATGACCTCTAGAGGGACCAGTGCAGTTAGGCCCATGCAAGGATGCACTGCAGAACAATTGAGTCCATGTCAAGGTGCTTTGCAGAGCACTTAGCCCTCTCTAACCTGCGTTGGGTGAGATTGAGAGAAATTCACATAAGTTTTGGGGAATATTCTTATCTTTTGGAGCCTTCTAGATGATTCCCACACTTATCATCTCCTATGAGATCAAAAATGGATGAAGAATGAGTTAAGATACATCCTATCCTCTCAACCCTTCCTCCATGGAACTAATTCTAAGTTTGGAAGGCCATTCAATACCCTCATTGATGATAAAACCTCCTCCATCTTCCTATAAATTGAGCACTCATCTAAGTTATCAGGGGCTGGAATTTGATGATTATAAGGAGATAATGTTAGTTTGAGAATTGAGACTATTGTAAGTGTCATTATGTTGTCGAATTGTCATGCTTATGATGTAATGTGGATGGAACCAAAGTTGGAGGAGTGACTTCAAATCAGGCTTCATCGTTGTAATTCTTCCTTCTATTCAATAAATGATTTGCACCTTTTCCATATGATTATCTTGATATGTGATCCTTATATGTGTGAATGTATCTGATTCCATTTACTTGTAATCAATAGATCTTTTTCTTTGATCGGTTCTTTGTCTTTTGTTTATGTTTATAGGTACTTCTCAAGCGTGTTAAGTACGGGAAGGAGTGAAAGGATCGAGACAAAGGAGACAAGAGGAAAGCGAAAGTACAAGTAGGTCCTCTCATTCTCTTTTTCTTATCTATTGTTTATAGAGAGAGGTTAAAGTGCTTTAAACTGTTTTTCTAGATATAGCTACTGTCTAGGGAATTAGTATTTATTCATAGATACCAAATTCTTCATAACAGGAGGCTAGAGTTAAATATTAGCCTAACCTTTTGACACAGTTTGAGGAGATATTTGAACAATAAAAAGCTTGGAATCAATATGTCACTATCGAGTTACAAGTTGAAGTTGTTGAGCTAGATTTTCCTCAATCTCAAGCTCAACATTTTTAGTTTGACTTATTAGGCTTTCCATTTTAGGCTCTATCCATTTTTGTCCTACATGGGGTATTGTCTTGTTGTATTTGAAAATAATAAGGTCTAAATCTAAGTGGAAGTCCAAGAGTTAAATGAGGAATGTGAAGAGTCATTAGTTAGAATAAAGAGAAAGGAAATCTAAGAGTCATGAGGGAAGCTCAAAGGTCACCAAGGAAGATGAAGAGTCATTTCATTTGTTATAAATAAACCATTATAGCTCAAGCAAAGGACTTGGAACCTAATATTTGGAGCATTGGATTCTATACTATAACATAGGAAGATTATCATTCTTTGGAGAAGAAAGTGTTGGCTTCGTGTTCCACTATTGGGGCTAGTGTCATATCAATGTAATTGTATGCTTGAAACTTTCACTTAATAATAAGAAGATCTAAGAATTGACACACATTCATGCATATGTCATGAATGTTGTAAGACTATTCTTTATATGTTTGCGATGTATGTTGTTTCATTTACACTAATGTTAATCAACTAATGCATTTTCCTTATTATGTATCTTGTTGAATGCATGTTGTTTATACTATAATGATCATTTTTATCTTGTGAACTATTTTTCAGGTTAACTAAAGATTCTTTTTGTTGCTCGTGTGTGTCTCTTCTAATATAGTACTATTACTTTCTTCCAAGGGTCTCACCTATTTCCCTTTGATGTGAATGAACATTTCATACATTGCATTTGATATCTCATAAAGTGCATATACTTGCTATCACAAAATATATGCATATGTCATCTTATGTGTTCATTGTAGCCAGGGAATATCTTTGACAACATTGATTTCGAAAATGTTTGTATTCTGGTTGGTGATCCTACTCCAAATGGTGTGGGGTATTATTGGTACTTCACATCACGGACACCTCCTTCCCTATTATCGGCTTCCAGCATCGTCAATACATTGCAACACATGTCATGGAAGTTCATTAGAGAAATTTTGGTCTAAAATGGGCGTCCTATGGAACATTATAAAATAATAGTGGAAATATTAAAATAAGATTAGATTACCTCATCAAGTTTTTTAGGGAAGAAAGAAAAAACTATATTTTCAACTCGTATTTTCAACTTCCCTCCCTACGATTTTACTAAAATTTTGAGTGGGAGCACTCATTGGATGCAAAACTTAATTTTACATCCAAGGAGTACCCATGTTGCATTCTTTTCATTGACCATAAGTCACAAAAAATGTGAAATGCATGAAAAATCATGATTGCAATCCCATTTCTCATGTATTTCACATTTTTCATGTAGTAGGATCCATCAAAAGAATGAAACATGGGTACTCGTTGTATTTAAAATTAAATTGCACATTCAATGAGTGCTCCTGCTCGAAATTTGAGTAAAATCATAGGGAGATAAGTTGAAAATGGAGTTTTTTTATTATTTATTATTTTTAATTTTTTATCCTTTTACTCCAAAAATGGTGAATCACCCCCCTCGGTTGACATAATCATATTGAATCCTATTGGTTCTTATAAAGTTAATTTTTGTTTTACTTTTTTATTTTGAGACTCATTTTTTTACCTCAAAATATCTCTAATGAAGGTCTCACATCCCTAATGCAGTAGATTGCCTTCAATATTATTTGTTTGTTAGTCTCAAAATTAAGATGTGATGTTTCTTCAAGAATTTAAAGCTATTACATTTACTCTCACCATAACCTTTCACTATATTCAGCATGACACTACTATATTTCAAAATAAGCATAGAGATGGGTGAGGGAGAGAAACTTCCCTAATTTATATAAGTTTGTTTCATCCATTATTAACCAAGGATGTTATTCATCTTGTAGAGTTGTTTGGCTAGGTATTAATGAATATTGGGTAGTGGGGGGTGTGGGAGGAGGAGTATTGTTCCTTTCTAACTTGCATTCACCCAATGATGTTGATGTTAGGTACAAGCTATGGGACTAGTTCATTGAATTTCTCATAGAGGTTCATTAGCTAGGCATGGAGATTTTAATAATCTCAACTCTTGGGATGAAAAATCGGTAGTTAACACCACCAACATGAATCAATGGTAACACATAGCTTGGAATCATGCCAACACCAAGCTTTATTTCTATGACCTCAAAAAATTTCAAAGAGATAACTCCTTAGATGTATAGGCCATATGGTTGAATTTTAGGGTTGGAACTAAGAAAACCATGAGATGGATTAATATGGCTATGATGTTCAAACATAATACTTTTCCTTAAACTCTAAAAGGGGTAAAATAATTGAAGTGATGAGAAATCCCACTCTCTCTCTCTATTGTCCCATTACAATCAACGTTTATTGAGATCTCACCAAAATTAGATTACCTAGATCTAGATACCTATTCAATATCTCTCATCTTTAGGACCCAAATTATATCTAGGGAATCTTACAAATATTGAACATTTTGATTGAGCCTAAGGGAGTTGATGGATGCATATAATGGTGGGAAAATAGATTATATTAAGACCTTCTTATGCAGGTTTGATTGATCTATAGTAGTTTTTCAACTTGTCCACCACAAAGGTGCCAAGTAAGAGTTCAAAGAAGCCTCATTCAACCTTCAAATCACTCCTTATGATATTTATCTCCAATATTGCATTAAGAAAAATCTCCACTTTCTGAGCTAGATGAAATTTGAAAGGCTAAATGGACTAAAAATCATTATAGGCTTCATTATCTAAAAATTAATATTGGTCTACAAGGGAATTTTTTAAAACTCCAACTGTTAAATAATATTCTTAAAATATTTGTAATTTCAAAATGATTTTATGTAGGGTCAATGGGCTAAGAGAAAATCAAATAGTAGCTTTTCACTCATTATTTTGTAGTTTTCCAATACCAATTAATGTCAAATGTACTAAATCTAGCCATGTAGATGTGGATTGACCTTCACTCTCATAAGGTTTCTTCCAAACAAAAATTAATATATGAATTATATTTGACCCTCATAGCCCTAAAAAATGTCTTGTCAGTGATGATAAACAAGAAATATCAAGGTCTCAATGGTTTCCTTTCTAAATTTTAGATAGCCACATGGGACTATACTATGTTTATCTTGGGACTCTATTGGGTCTGACTAGCTCAAAGTTAGGATTAATTATCAAGAAAATCTTATCATGTTATGTGAACCTCCACTAGTTACTAGTTAGTAGCTAATTTAATTTAATCGATTCTCAATGTGTTATATAATATTTTGGGTAAGGTCTTAGTTTTGAGAATTAGGTATATTATCGACCTTTTGATTATTCACCTTGCACAAACAATATTCATTTAAGGGTGTTGCATTCTAGAGAACGTTGCTCTAGTTTGAAAAAATATGGAATCGATTCATTGTATAGTGTTGAAAGCTTTGATCATCAAGATGGATTTTGAAATTAATTACAACTAAGTGGAATGGCCATTCTTTCTTTCTATGTTGGAAGTTATTAAATTTGGCCCATTTCTTGTGTAGGAAATTGAGACACTTTTTCCAAATTATCAACATGCATGTCTATCAACCAAGCCAAAACTAAGGGAACTAAGTCCTTTTGGTCAATAAGGTCAGGATTTTCCTTAATATTGGATATGATGGAAGCTTTGGGTTACTTGCTTCACTATATGAACTCGCATGGATAAAGGGTATTTCTTTCCCTAAGCCAAATGCTAGCATAATAGTTTATCATTTTGAAAAGGACCCCTTTATGGCCACCTTAAAGGAAAATTAGTAATTATATGAAACTCTTGGTAGTGTTTATATATCCAATGAAGCATCAAGATTCAAACTCCAATGGTTAAAACAATGCTTCAATCCATTGTACTAGGAAGGCCTTCCAAACTACATTATCAAGGGCTAGTTTTTCATATATCATGGGTAATTATTTAAAATTTTGGAGATCATGTTCAACTTTTAGGCCTCATCAAGGGTTGTGTGGGATGTTGTGATTTAATGAATAACCAAGAAATTGAAGAAATAGAAATCTCAACCTCTAGTATCCCTAGTAGCAAGATTCAATATTTTCTCCAAGGTACTAGCTTTTACCCGTGTGTATTACTTTCCATGCTTAGTACCCTCCAATGCAACCTATCATTGTCTAGAAAGGTTCTTTCTTGATTTTCTTCAAGGTATCCTCTTAGAGAAGAAGTTATTTCATCAGGTGATCCAGGTGGATGTTGGTGGCCACCCACCAACCCATTTGGACCCCCACAACTGTCTCTTTCAGTCTTTTCAGTTTCCTAAATTACACCACAGTTTACTATTTTTAGCAGTTTTTCGGGTCCTGAACTTCCGGAGCCGTTTTGAGGCCCTAAACGACGTTTTTTTGGGATTCTGGGGCAACATGGGTCATAGACCGATGTTGCCTCCCAAAGTGGTAGTACTCGGATAGATCTTTCTAACGAGCTATCATACACGTCAAACGGAGATCGTATGCCAAAGTTACGACCCCGGGAAATTGATGTACCAATTTACCCAAACGGGGCCCACAATTTGGTGTTTCATCTTCTAGGGTTAGGTTTCGGGATGTGAAGGGTTTTCCATTGTTTCTCAACAATAAATAGGCCTTCGAGCCTCATTGTAATACGGTTGGGAACAGTTCAGAGGCATGTAGCCGCACATCTCTTCTCAGAGATAGCTACCATCGCCCTAGCTGGGTTATTTCCATTTCGGGTTGTAAGCATATTTCAGTATTTTCCATTAATGAAATGAAGCATTATTTCCGCTGCATCTCTGTGTTTATGGTTATTGCATCTCTGTATTTATGGTTATCTCTGTAATCTATTGCGTTCCTACTTAAATCCGGATCAGTGGTATCAGAGCGGTCTGCTTTTTCTCTGTTTTTCTTTGCATGTCCCCAACGAGGTCGGGATATAAGGAGTTAGGGCTTGAACTGGTCGAACCTTTGCAAGACCAGCCTCGCAAATCCCGACGGCCTCCCATGGCGGATGAGAAGAAAGACGAGGGGGCAGGAGATCCTATCAAAATCTTGCTCGAAGAAGCGCTCGAGCGGCAAAGGAACGCGATGATGGATAGCTTTGCGCAGATCCTTCAGCGGCTACCCAGAGGCGACGCATCGGCTTCCAACAGCGACTCTGGAAACGCCACACAGTTTAAGGTACAAGTTAATTTTGAAATCCCCATCTTCGAGGGACAAATAGATGCAGATGCCGTAGATAAATGGTTAAATCTGCTAGATGGGTATTTTTCTGTTCATGAATTTTCAAGTCGGGAAAAGATTGTTTTCGCTCTTCTCAAAGCAGCCCCCCACGTCAAGGACTGGTGGGAAACCTACTGCGAGCAGAAGGATGAAAGTACTGGCTCACTATTTTCAGCCGCACCCACTTGGAATGACTTCCGAGATGCCATCAAGGAGCAGTATTACCCTGTCGGAAGCTATGAGGACAAATACATCAAATGGACCACACTGCGGCAGGGACGAGACCAAGATGTGTCGGAGTTCACAAACATTTTTCATACCCTTCGCACACAGTTGGGTATCAAAGATTCTGAACTGCATCTGGTACTCAAATATCGCGGCTGCCTGCACAGATACATCCAGGAAGAGATGGTGTTCTTGAACATCTCCTCACTCGGCACAGCATACCGATACGCTGTCAAAATCGAGCAAAAGTTCAAACAGAAGAAGCGAGACTTTGGATCTGCAAATCCGAAGCCCAAAGGACAGAACCAAGGCGGGGTGACCCAAGACAACCCGTCGAAGCCGCAAGAAAAGAACAACACCACGAAGCCAAAGAAGGACACAGGAAAGTGGTGTGAGTTCCACAAGAGTCCCACTCATAACACAAGTGAGTGTCGGACCAAGCAGTCACTGGTGGCCGAGTTGAAGGCTTCTGAATCAGATGCATGTTCCGACCCTGAGCCAGAACCCGACAAGGGGAATGGCAAAGGGAAGCAGATCATTGATGCGGATCCCAGCGCCACTGTTGCCACCGCCAAGATCAAGAAAAATGAGCCCGAAGATCCAGAGGAGGGGGAGCGCCTTTTCCACTCACAGATGTGGGTGAAGGGTTCGCCGCTACAATTCATTGTTGACAGTGGCAGCCAAAAGAACCTGGTTTCAGCAGAGGTCGTGAAGCGGTTGGGCCTACCGACTACACCACACCCGCAGCCATACAGTATCGGGTGGCTTCATGAAGGACGAGATCTGAAAGTTCGCCAGCAGTGCCGACTTCCCTACAGCATCAAACCCTTCACAGACGAGGTATTGTGTGATGTTACACCTCTGGATGTTTGTGATGTATTATTAGGCCAGCCATACTTGTGGAGGCGACATGCTGTGTATGAGTCCAGGCCTCGTGCTGTCATTATTTCTTTGAATAATTCATTATACAGGATACCAGAGGTAGCCCCACCTACTGCCACATCCTTGATCACTACCAACAAAGGCAGCAAACTCATATCACAGACCAGGAAATTCATCTGTCTGGTTCACTCTCAAAATAAGGGGAAGATCGTTGCTACATCCATGACCCCTGCAAAGGGTTCCTCTACACAGCAGCAGCAGCAAAGGAATACGGTCATGACAGAACACAGGAACAACTTCTCCTCATTCACAGGGGTACCACATAAGCTTCAAGTGGGCAACAAATTCTGGTTGCATCTGCAAAGAGAACGCCTTACCAGAACCCATCAGAAGCTCAGACCACTCCGACATGGTCCTTACAGCAGTACCAAGGCTATGGGGAACAATGCTTTGGAGCACATCATTCCTCCATTCCTTCACCTGCACCAAATGTTCAATGTGGACCATCGTCGACTATGCTTCCCACCATCACTGGACACATCAGAGATTGCAGGACAAGTTCAGCAGATGGAGGAACTCAACGCAATGGGGACCATTGCTTCCTAAGGGGGGAGGAATGATCCAGGTGGATGTTGGTGGCCACCCACCAACCCATTTGGACCCCCACAACTGTCTCTTTCAGTCTTTTCAGTTTCCTAAATTACACCACAGTTTACTATTTTTAGCAGTTTTTCGGGTCCTGAACTTCCGGAGCCGTTTTGAGGCCCTAAACGACGTTTTTTTGGGATTCTGGGGCAACATGGGTCATAGACCAATGTTGCCTCCCAAAGTGGTAGTACTCGGATAGATCTTTCTAACGAGCTATCATACACGTCAAACGGAGATCGTATGCCAAAGTTACGGCCCCGGGAAATTGATGTACCAATTTACCCAAACGGGGCCCACAATTTGGTGTTTCATCTTCTAGGGTTAGGTTTCGGGATGTGAAGGGTTTTCCATTGTTTCTCAACAATAAATAGGCCTTCGAGCCTCATTGTAATACAGTTGGGAACAGTTCAGAGGCATGTAGCCGCACATCTCTTCTCAGAGATAGCTACCATCGCCCTAGCTGGGTTATTTCCATTTCGGGTTGTAAGCATATTTCAGTATTTTCCATTAATGAAATGAAGCATTATTTCCGCTGCATCTCTGTGTTTATGGTTATTGCATCTCTGTATTTATGGTTATCTCTGTAATCTATTGCGTTCCTACTTAAATCCGGATCAATTGGAATCTCTGCCACATTTGGAAGGAGTAGGGAGGTTTGGGGGTGATTCAATCCATTTGAGAATCCTAGGTGTTATCAGTCAAGTGATTTCAAAGTCTTAGAATGGAAGGAAAAATAAAATACCCCTTGTGTAAATCCATTTCACCCAAAGAACCCATTATGGAAGAAAACTTTGTGAAACCTTAACTTTCAAATTTTATTTTTGAAACAATTAGGAATCCTAGGAACCCATCAATTTACATTTGAGCTTCACATGGTTTCCCTTTAAACCAACCTATCTTTAAATGATAATTTCATTTGGTGGTTTTCTTTAGTTCTATTTGAAGGAAAGTGTAAGGCCCTTGCATTGAGTGGCCTCATGCACCTTTTTCGCATGCTTAGTGGTCATTGACATACACAAATGGACAAGATGGAAGGTTGATGGATACAAGATTTAGCTATGGGTTCCCTTCCATGATGGAAATATGCACCATGCATATGTTAGGTTCCCTTGCTTAGATTAGACACACTGTAGACTTTCACAATTTGTGCTAGTTGGACACACCAAGAGAAGTTCAGAAAGGAAATTGATGATGAAAGGAAACTTGGGGGTTATAAAAAATGACCTCATTCGATCCAAAAGTATGATGCATGACCAACAAGATCGACAAATAGAATTGAAATAGATTTTATAGACTTGGATGCTTGGGCTACATGAAAAACCCAAAATTTGAGTGGTCCACACTTTGGGAGTTGTGTAGTCTACATCCACTAGCCAAAAAATTTGTTGGATGCAACTAGGTGCACTATGAACATTTGGGTGCCCTTGTTAGGTGCATGGGGACTTTTAGTGCAACATCATTGGACATTAGGAAGTTTGAAAGCAAGTCATGAAGGAGGAAGATGCACCATTGAGCATAGTCAAAGTCGATAATGTGGTCACTTGTGTCCACTTAGTCTTAGATGCACTTACAAGTGAAAAAAAGAAGTATTTTATAAATATTGGATACCTCAAACGTGTTAAGGGATAAATCATTCGCAAATAATCTAAATGAATTTTGTAGTTTGTGCTAATTTTAGGGTTGGCATAGTGACACAATTATATTCACTTGCGAGAAGAAGAAAAGCATAGGACTTGTAGGAGGCAAGCTTGTAATTGCTTCAAGGGTTGGATTGTGCAAGTATGTTGAACAATAAGTAGAATAAACTATTGCCTTGGACTCAATATACATATATCTCATATTTGTAGGCAAGAAGTTGCAACTCCTTTTTGTATATCTATAACATTCTTCATCTAGATAAAGTTAAAGAATTGCATTGGGTGCCACCTATACATTTTCATTGTGGAATCTTTATCTATTGGATGTTATTGTTCTTTGCTTTTCTTTTTGTTTTATAAGTGTTAAATAATTGTTGAGATGTTTTAAAGGCTTCAGTTGGAAAAATTCCTATTTTTTAATGAACTTGGTTTGTTAGGGCTTAGTTGCATTTGATAGATTATAGCTTAAGGTGATTTTATGGGCAAACCCTAAGTGAAGAGTTATGTTTTAGTTGTAGGAAGAACTAGGAAAACTACTATATGTGAGTCAAGGAAATGTTGGATGGCCTCAACTTTCCGAAAATATTTGGGAGAAACTCAATTTTCAATAGAAAAAATGGGAAAAATATAGGTCTCTGATAAGAGGTATCAGAGCATGCTTCTTACCCATTTCTAAAGGAAAGGTCATATGAGAGTTGATTTTGAAATAGTTTTGGTTCTCTTCACCACTATTAATACCATTGAAAGTGATCTCAAAGTAGTTTAAGCAATCTTCATCATTTCTACAAAATTTTTAGGAAAAGTGGAAAACTTTGGGATGAGTTTCTTAGTTGCTGCGAGGGTGACTTAAATGCTAGAAACAATAGACTCAATGCTTTTGTGCAACATATAACCAAGATAATATATATGCATATACCTTGAATATTTTATGAGCACATAATGATAATCATTTTTCCATTGATTTTCCTTTGAGAAAAAATACATAGCACAATTAATTTGGAAGGTGAATCCAACAACCTTTAGATGAGCTCAGATGCAACAAACTTCAAAGGTTATAGTGGAGGTTCTTAGTTCCTTCACCACTAGTTTAGGAAAGTACGAGGAAGGAAGTTAAGAACAATAGTTTGTTAAGGTGAATCCCATATTGTAGTCTAGGTACAACGTTGTTGCAGTTGTTGGAGGTGACTTTAGCAACCACCTAACATCTTCCTTTCATTGATCAAAGGCACACGTGGCTCACTACTTGGGAGAATGCAGTGGAGCCTAAGGTTCCATGTTTAGTTAAAGGATAGATAAAGGAGGATTTTTTTTCTCATGATGGTAGTAGGACATCCTATTCTCCACATTGATGTTGATTTAATCAATTTGTTGTCAAAGTAGGACAATGAGAAATGAGGTGTTGTGCATGAGTGCCTCGAAGAATGTTTTTTGTTGTGGGAGGAAACTTGCTAGCTTTTAGGAACGGATGGAGACCTTTACTTGGTGTAGCAACAATTACAATGCTAAAGAAATGGATACCTGCTTCATGGATTAGGGTAGTATATCTCTATGTGATTGGATGGAGACAATGAATGAGTTTATTAAGAAATGTGTGTACCTGAACTAAATGGACCAAGTTGACAAGGAATATGCTTTCCAACCTTCGTATATAGGGACCTTCGATGAGGCAAAGCACTCCTTGGGTGGTTTGAGGATGATTTCCAAAATGAATTGCAAATCATAAGATCATTGGTTGAAGGTGATGAAAAAATTAGAGGAAGCGTGCATCTCTTAGGCAAGATGTATGGAAGTCTTTTGGTTGAATTATTGAAATATGGGACTTTAGATTCACTATTTGAGTGTTGAGTGGACTGGTAGTGATGGCCATCTACCACCCTCTTCTTGATTGTAGGTCTTAACATGATTTGTTACCTAGAAGTTGCAAATAGAGCCTAAGTGCACTAAAAGAAGGTGTTATGATCAATGAAGAAGTTAGAGTGTTGGGTTGCAGGAGGTGATTTGATGATTTGGAGGTGGAAATGATGGCCTTGCCTTGGTCTAGTAGAGTTTTACAGGAACTTTATTTCCCTCTTATTGATTTTAGATCTTAGCTTAATCTATTACCTATAAGATGGCAATGGAGTCTAAGTTCACTAAGAGAAATTGTTATGTTCAATGAAGAAGTTAGAGTGTTGGGTTGTAGGAGGTGATTTGATAGCTTGGAGGTGAAAATGATGACCTTACCTTGGTCTATTAGAGTTTAAAAGCATATTGAAGTATAGAAGGAAATTATTATGCTTGTCATAAAGAAGTGAATTGAAGTGAATTCTTATGGCTTGGGAATGATAGTTGGATTAGTGAATTAACTAGTTCAAGGCATGGAGAGTTCAACACATCGAATCAATGCAAAGCCAATTGAAGTAATAATGTGGTAGTGGTGCAATACTTGATTTTTTTTTTTCTTGATGAATGTTAGATTAAAAAGGTAGTAGGTATACCTAGAAATGTTGGATTTAGACTATATCCACATTATAAGACAATAATAACAAAATAATATATCCAAGAGGCATTGCCAGTAAACAGTGGGAAAAGTTATTCCATTCAAAGGAAGAGCTGACAATGAGAAATTGTATAGAAATTATGGCATTGATAGTGTAGAGGAAATTGAAGGAGTCAATTGCAAGTGGATGCATGGGTCTGGGAAACATATCTTGGGGGGAACCAATGCTTGGGGATGTTGTCATGGCTAGAAATTACTTTTAGTGGAGGAGGATGTAAGGGGCTAGCCTTGAATGGATTCAACCACCTCCACCACATGATCACCTTGGCATTCATTCACTGACATATATGGACATGACTGGAGTTCAATGGCATGAAGACTCAGTTTTGGGTGCCCTTGCATAATGGAAATGAGCACTATGAACATGTCAGTTTCCCTTACTTTGACTAGGAACATAATAAACCCTGGTAACTCACATTAGTTGGAGACAACTTAAGAAGCTTGGAAGGAAACTTGGAGAGCGAATGAAAAGTGGGGGGAGGGGAGTTGATTAATGACCCTATTCAATCCACAAGTATGATGCATGATAGACTAAATTGGTATAGATAAATTGAGTAGCTTTATAGAATTGGGTACTTGGACTATATGTGGACCCAAGGAGTTAGGAAGGCGACACTTGGGGTTACAATGGATGGTAGAAGTACCTTTGAGCACAAGCATACATGGAGCATAATAGTGTTATGCACTCATTAGGCATGCATCCACTAGGAATACATCCACTAGATGCATTGGGCACAATTGGGCACACTTCTGGGGTGCATGACACTTTGAGCATAACACCATTGGATATTGGGTGGTCCATGAGCAAATTATGAAGGGGTGGAGGGCCCAACATTAGACACAATTGAAGTTGGAAATATTGGAACTTGGGTCCACTTAGGCTTGGAGGGGCTTGCAAGTGAAAAACAAGTCTTGGATAAATAGTGGACACCTCAAAGTTTCTAAGGAATCAACCATTGAATGATCATTCACAAAGAGTGTAAAGGAACTCTAGTTTTTTCTAAGTTCAGGGTTGGCAGAATAGGGAAAATTGCAATAGCTAAGTGAGAAAGATGAAAATGGGACTTGTAGGAGGCAAGCATGTGGCTTATTTAGGGGTTGGATTGCACAAATCTATTGGCTAGTAGAGAGAAGGATGTATTGCTTTAGATTCATGGTACATCTATAATAGAGTTGCAGGCACGAGACTAAAACTCCCTTCTTGTATATTTGTAACATTATTCATCTAAATAAATTCAAAGCACCTACCTTTGGTTTCACTTATACATTATTGTGGACTCTTTATTTGTTAAATGTTATTATTCGTTATTTTGACTTGTATTAGCTTAGTGTTGAAATATTGACTAAATGTTAAAGTAATGCTAAGATGTTTTGAAGATTGTTGTTAGATGTGTGTATACTATTAAAAAAATTTACTTCAACAGAATTTAGGCATTTGACATATTGTAATGTAAGGTGAAATTATAGACAATTCAAGTATAATCTAATTTTGACAGGAAAAACCTTACTAGAACACCCATGATGTGTAGGCCAGTTGGTTTGTATGGATTTAGTCTCCACCAAGTCAGAGTTTCAAATCTCATGGGAGGGGTTGAGAATGAGAGCCAACTTTGGAGTAATTAAACTATCCCAAAAAAAGTCCAAACTCTACCGAGCTTCACAAGAAGAAACAAAAAAACCACTATAACCAAAACAAATAACACTACACAACCTAAATACCACTTCGCACAAGGAAGAAAACCGCTATAACCAAAAACAAGTAACACTACAAGACATAAATAACACTATAACCAAGACAAGTAACATACACAACCTAAATACCACTATAACCGAGACAAGTAACATGCACAACGTAGATACCAAAATCGAGTAGACGAAATTCACTTTTACAAAATTAAAAAATTGGACAAACCATACATCCATGACAAAATCTTGTTGAATTCCTTCAGTTTTCGACATTACCTTTATCTCCGCCGTCATGACATGCCCTTGAATCTATCTGGTTTGACCAAAAATCTCGACCCCAGTAAGAGTAAAAAATAATGAAGGGTTAAATGCACTGAACAACCCACCAATATTGAATTTTGTTTCACAGGTTTGTGATGTCATCCTCCAGTGACTATTTGAAGTTCCACCTGAGAAACGAAAAGTTCTGAAATCAGCCAGTAAAACACAGTGAATGTGTAAACATGTCGGTTTCTGCTCGCTTGTTTCTTTCCATTTCGTCACATACAGGCGTGAATCGTCATCCATGTAAGGAGATTCTCGTTTGTTTACTGTCACGTGAATAACAGGGATTGATTAAAATAAATGTCCTTGTTCGAGCTGTCTAGTTTGTTTACTGTCACGTCATCGACAGGGATTTATAAAGAATTGCTGTTGTTCTGCACCAACTCTAGAATAAAGGCCAACAAGGATATGATTTATCAAACCAGATCAACTAAATATGATGCAGGAACAGAAAACGAAAGCAGAGACGTTGGCCGCCACTTTGATCCCATTGGTTTATAAGCGTGGGAGCCAGAATTTGCATCAGAACACGGAAGAGCTCGCCGGTAAGCCCGCGGGTAAAGAAGTGGGTCAGTGGCAAAAGAAATAATACAAAATCTAAAGGGAGGCCAGACTCACGCGCTCAACAGTGAAATTGCAATTTCTACGTTATTCATCATATTATATTTCCGTGAGTGATCGATCTTCAAAGTCACAGTCATGTGCGATATTTGATTCTATGAGATATTTCCACCAGTTTTTTTCTGGTTCCTTGTTCTCCAAGGCTGTATAACGCGTTAGAATGCCATGTCCTTGCAACTTCTAGTCATCAGTGGGGACTCCGAACGAGGAGACCTGTGGCGTTATGTTACGTAATGAGATGCCCATATGTTACCTCGATTGCACTATGCTATGTGGATCTGTGGTTAATCGTGGTATTATGCTATATTGACCCGACATGTGGCAACTCACTTTAGTGATTAATCAAATTGTATTGATATGTGGTAACACATTTTATCACCTATCATGATACAAAGTTAGACAACACACTTTATGTTACATCAAAATATGGTTTTATATGGTTTCAATATGCAATGACAAGTACAACTATGATATGCCAACATATTCGTGTCATAAATTGATATGTGACAATAAGTGGTCGTATTCTCTATATAGTAACAGGTGGTTTAATCAAAATGTGAGAGTATTTCGGCGAATGTTAGGGTAATATGCAAATCTAGGTTACAACAACACATGATCCAATATTATGCTTATACAATGATACATGGCCCAATGTCACGTTCACATATGACTTTATGCTACATAAACGCACGATACACTTACTTTAATATTACATTAATACATTGGCCTAATTCTACATACAAGTTGTGCTATAGTGCACTAACACATGGCCATCGTTGCCTTGTCTCATTAACACACAACCCACAGTGGGTAGGTTAATGGAAACAAGTGGTTATGTGCCACATCACATGATACCCTACAATATGCTAACACATGTGACTATTGGCCTTATGTTATGTTGACACATGGTCTTGTAGTTAATTGACACATGGAAATAAGTGGCTTTACGGAAATCAACACATGGTCTTATCTTAAAGTGACATGTGGCAACAAGTGTATGTAATATCATATGTCAACATGTGTTCCTCTATTACATTGACAATGGTGACAAGTGGCCCTATGTTAGACCAGCATGTGGTAACACATTGATTAATGTTACATAAACACATGACCCTATACTATATCAAAACATAGTGATATGTAATTGGGATAAAATGTGACAACATGTGGCTGAATGTTATGCCAACATGCAATCCTATGCTATGTTGATGCATGAAAATATGTGGTTTGATGTTATGCTAATATGTGACCATATGCTACATAGACATATGGTGACATATTGCTTGATGCTACATTAAGACATGGCCCTATCCTACACATGGTAACACATTGCTTGATGCTACATTGAGACATAGCCCTATCCTACACTAAGTGGCCTTATTCTACATTGAAACATAGTGGCACATGACCCTATGATACACTAGCATGTGGCCTAATGAGACAATGACACATGCCCCTATGCTATGATGACTTATGGAACTACACTCTACGAACATGTGACCACTATAGTCCTAAGCTATATGAACACACAACCCTATTATGCATTAACATACAATGAGGAGTGGCTTTATGATATGTCAACACTGAGCCCTAGAGTGTGTTGGCATGTGGTGATAAGTGGCTTTATGCTATGTCATATGTTTTGTTGCAACATGTTGACGACAATCATTAGCCTTATTATTCATTGACATATGGCCCTACAATTTATCGAATTACACTAAGAATTGAGCCAATATTATATATGTTGACTCATGACCCTACAACCTACTAACACATGGCAAGAAGAAACTTATGACATATGGACAGATGGTGAGAAGAACCCTAAATTCTTTTATAAAAAATATGAATTGTTTATTCGCATCGTCTTTCCATATTAAACTATCATAGCATCATCTTCATTTCAATTTCATATATAATCCTTCATAAATATGTGTAAAATTTTTGTCCTAAATAAATTTTAAAAACATAGAACCTATTAAAAAAAATTATAAAACACTGTTTTTATCACGTAATCATTTTAATATTTTATATCTTATACTATTTTTTACATAAAATATTTTTATTTTTAAATTATTATTTCACTAAGATAAGATAAATCATTATGAATACCTCAATTTTATTATATTCTATCATTAAATTTTATTAAAAAAGTAGTTGGTACTTAATGCTAGGAAGAGAATACGACTTTGGAATATACAAATTGATATATCACAAATATATTAATGAATCTCTATTGTATTGAAAATAAATTTTGTAGGATTTCTAGTTTGATCAAACATTATATTTATGACTTCGGAATATACAAATTGATATATCAGAAATATATTAATGAATCTCTATTGTATTGAAAATAAATTTTGTAGGATTTCTAGTTTTATCAAACATTATATTTATAAATATGGATATGTAAAATAAGGTTAAATAACATTTTTAATTTCAAAATTCATTAAAAACTTAATAAATCACAATTTATATAAATTTTGGTTAAAAACATATACCTACAATATTAGTAGAGTACATGCAATTTAATAGTTCAATAGCTATATAAGAATGTATCCCTTCATTCTAAAAATAAGAAAGTCAATCATTAAGTGTGGAATTTGAAAAAAGGAATGCCATTTCATAATCTAAATATTCAAATTTTTATTTTTAATATTTATTATTAATTTGAATAATTTTGCACGAAAAATTTTGTTGGAAATAGTAATTACTCCCATGTACATGTAATGTATGAAAAGATGAGTTATGTAAAATCCAACATTAGAAGTCAAATGTGACTTTGTCAAATGTGAGTTAGCTAGGGAAAAAAAGAATTAGAGTTTGCATGATCTCATATTTAATGGGTGTGTCATTGGATCATTGTAATGTAGGAAAGTCAAGAGCTAAGAAAAAAGTCAAAACCGCAACTCTGTGAATAGTTGTATATGAAAAAAATTAATAAATATATATCTATTTATGTATATTTTGTGTGTTTTATTTTGTTGTGTTTTTTTTATTGTGTTTTTTCTCTTTTCTTTATTTCCATCCAATTAATATCAAACCTGGGTTAAGTTGCAACATCCAAAAAGAACCTACAAAACTATCGAGAAGAGAGCCAAAAGAAAAAGAGACTTCGGAATTTTTTTTAAATCACAAAAAAGTGATCATCACAGCCCTAAAGGACTAACGACTAACACTGTGATGATTTGACATAGTCATAGCGCTATATTTTTATTTTCGCCTCGGGTGTTACCTGTCGAAAGATGCGTCAGCGAAAATTCATAAAAAAGGTGGCCAAGATTAAATGGTTGAAATTCTTTTAAATGTTTAAATGGTTTCGTTTGAAAAAGGTGGGCAAGATTTAATGGTTTAAACTTTTTAAAATGTTTAAATGGTTTGGTTTGAAAAGAGTTATTTTTAGTGTGATTTTTTTAATTATTTTGTGTTGGAATTTGACGGAAAAATTTGAGGTGAAATTTTGATTTTTTTATTTATACTGTTTTTTTTTATTGTATATATGGATTAGGCACTTTGAAAAACCTTTAAGGCACTTTGATTGTATAGAGGTTACCTATCAAGCTTGTGATTTCAATAAATTACTGCTAGAATTTAGAGAAATTAAACCATAAAAATTTCCAAAAAATAACACTGAAAACAACTGGATTTGAAAGAGTTCAAGCCAAAAAAACGTGGACTTTTATTGGAATGATATTAAAATTTCTTTCATTCTTGACAAGTCTATTTTTTGAAGTGATTTTTTTTTTAATTGTATAAAAAAATACAAAATATAATGGGGCTTATTAAAAGAGTTGGGTTATAAAGTTTTTTTTTTTTTTCTTTTTCTGAGTAGTTAGCTTATACTTAGTTGGGAGAGCTATAAAGAGTGTTTTTGAAAAAAAAAAAAAAAAAATTAATCTAAAAAGGGAAATGGTTTATTGTTAAAGAGTTTAAAGAGAGTTTTATAAAGTGATTTTTGATTAAAAGATAATAAAAAAAGAAAGGAGAAGGGGTTTTATTGGAAAGAGAGTTTACGGCTTTGAAAATGTTTGTCCATTTACAAAAAGAATAAAAAATTGTTTTTTCAAGGATGATAGTGTTTTAGGTTTAGAAAAATCTAGTGAAGATAAGGATACATGAATCCACTGAAGATTGTGCCTTACCAGGGTATATATTGAAAATTATATTTTTTTTTTCAGGGGCGATATGGAGAGAAGCCTCATGCAATAAGGAAAGAAGCCATAAAACAAAAGGTGAATGATAAGTGATAGATGGAAGCCATGGGTCACAAAGTGAGATTGAGGCAACATAAAATAGATTGAAAGGAGTAGCCATAGTATTTTAAAGAGCTCATAGAAGTTTTGGCTACAGCTGAGGAAACGAGAAGTCTAGCAAAATACAGAGAAGAGATCGAGGTTGATAGGTGTAGCATGGATTTGCTACCAACTCCTAAGTTTTTTGGTAAAAACTTTGAAATTTGGTCTATTAAGATGAGAACTTATCTATGTTGCAAAGATTTGTGGTATGATATTATGAGGAATGTTAACCCCCATGATGAGGCAAAAGATGCCCTAGCTTTGAATTTCATTCAACAAGCGATGGATGAAACAATTATGTGCAAGGTAGAAAAAGCTACATTTTCCAAGGAAGAGTGGAAGATATTGGAAGAAGAATTCGGTGCAAGGGGGAGTGACATACAACATCAAGTTATGTCACATGAAATGAAGTCTGCAATAGTAGCAGAATATAGAGAAGATGATGGTTAATCCCACTGTGACAAGACACATGTGGATGATGACTGCAAAGTGAGATGTGAATTGGAGAATTCAACAAAAACTGTTGAAATTGTTAATGAGCACATGTATACTTGGATATCCCACAAAATGGTTGATGAACATTATGTTAATGTCATTTGTGGTATATTTTTTGAAATAGGGTTTGATCGTGGAAATATGGAAAGTGTCGTGTTTGATGAAAAATTGAAGGTTGAAGTTGTCACTATCACAACAAATTCTTGGAACTACTCATAAAGAAGTGCGTAGAAACAACTGAGTTTGGCATAGATAAAGCTACCAATGGAGAAGCAAGTGGTTTGGTGAATCCAATAATTAAAATTGTTGATACTATCTTTGATGAAGAACAATTAACTCTCATTAGTGATTACACATGATGCAACAAAAAGAACATGCATTGATAGGTTGTTATTTGGTGAGAGAAACCCACTTGTGTCTAGAAGCCAAGTGGAAGAAAATTTGTTTGCATCAACAAAGCTTTGTAAATAAGTAGATGAGAAGCCAGAGAAGGAAGAGGAAGAGGAGAATGATCTCATTGCAAAGCATAATGAAGATGTTTTTAACGGTTGTTTTTTAATATGAAAGTGTTCAAAATAGCATGGAAGTTGAAGTTGAAAACAAATTTATTGACAAGTTTGATGTAGTTTTGAAGCTCATTAAAGAATGTATTAAGAAGCCAATTGAACAAAATGATTATAGTCTTAAAGCAACAACTGAAATACAACAATTAAATGAAATGGTGAATGAAAAAAAGGAGAGTGATTATGACCTTTCATGAAAGCCTAATGATGATTTTGAATGTGCAAATTACGGAAAAAAATCTGATGATGAAAGTGAAGAGAAAGACATGGAAATTTGTGGAGAAAAAGAAGAAAATGTTGAAAGAAATAAATAAATTTTGGAGTTTTGAAGAAATTAAATTTTACTAATGTTATGGCAACAATCAAGTGATGAAGTGTACGATAGTGATAAATTGAACTTTGGTTATAAGGCTTGATGATAGTGAGCATAAATGGCAGCAGACCACAAGTAAGTAGGTTATTGAAGAAGAAAGTGATCAGAACAGGGACAAGGATCCTAAGGTAATTTTCAAAATGTTAACGAGAGAATTCAAGAAGACATTGCAACAACAAAAGGTGAACAAGCATGGAGCTTTTAGCAAGAAAGCAAATCTAAAAATAACTCGGTGAAGTTGAATCAATTTTGAGGATATATAATTTGAAAGAAATGAAAAAGAAAATCCAACATTGTAAAAGTTTTTAGTCATTTTAAACCTAGTTGAGAGTTAGACGAGCATGCATGTTCAAGTTATGATTGAGTCAATTTTTATTGTAAGCCTAGGAGACATAGTTGAGTCATTATTAAGTTAAGGTCGAGTCATGTTTGAGTTATGTTGAGTCATACGGTCATAATTAAGGGGAGTGTTAGAAAAATAATTACTCTCGTGTGCATACAATGCGTGAAGAGATGAGTTGAGTCAAGTCGAGTCCAATATTAGAAGTTGACTGTGAGTTTTTCAAGTGTGAGTTAGTCAGAGAAAAGGCAAGTCTAGTTAGATTTTGTATAAGTGTGGCCCTGACTCCTTAATGGGAGTGCTGGAAATAGTAATTATTGGCGTGTGCATACAATGCATGAAAAGATGAGTTGAGTTGAGTTAAGTCGAGTCCAATATGGCAAGTCTAGTTAGAATTTGCATAAGTGTGGCCCTAGCTCCTTAATGGGAGTGTTGGAAATAATAATTATTGTCATGTGCATACAATGCATGAAGAGATGAGTTGAGTTAACTCGAGCCCAATTTTAAAAGTCGAGTGTGATTCTGTCAAGTGTGAGTTAGTTGGAAAAGAAGAAAATCTAGTTAGAATTTGCATGTGTGGGGTGACTTCATATATACCTATGATTGAGTCATTAATATATGAAAACCAAAAAACAAGAAAAAAAACAAAATCGCAATTTTGTAGATACTTGTATGTGCGAAAGATTAATGAATAAAAATTTATTTGTGTGTATTTTGTATTTTTTTCCTCTCTACTTTTCCATCAAACTGACCATATAATCTCATCCCGCAACGCAAAAAACAATGAATGTGTAACAATGAATGACAGTTATAATCTCTAAGAATTGAAACCGTTAATAACAGGGGCGTTATCCCGTGTATATGCAAACATTTTCTAATGAGGTGCGTACGGGTAGAGTGACACTAGTGTTTCTTGTGGACGTAGCTAAATTCATATGATTGACATGATGTGGTAGTGTTAAGTTGTTGATGGCCTGGTCTCACTTCATTAATTTAATGGTTGAATTTGATTGAATTTGATTTCAGAGAATTATGTATGCTCTATCTTGGGCGAGGTTAGTGAGCCGTTAATGTAAAGAGAGATCACAGTGTCAGTGGTGAGTGAGTTGATGAATTATTACGTACTAAACTTAAATTAAGTATTTAAAAATTGTGATATATATATAGATTTTATACTTAAGAATTAAATATAGTGTATATTTTATTTGTGGTTGTGGTTTTTTAATTATAATTTTTATTTTATTTTAACTTTATTTTAGAAGATCAAAAGTATCTCTTTATTTTAATTATCTCAAAGAAAAAAATTAATATCGGGAAGATTAAACGAATTCTCATGAGTTCTATATTGAAACAGGTAGTTGGTCAATTCTTAAAACACCATGGATGGAAAGGATCCACCATCTCTGTGAGAATAGGAACATATGAAAATCACTTCCTTTTAGAGTGCCACGTGTACAACCACATTAGATCTCAGTTTCATAATCTTTGTCGCAATATTGACCTTCCTAGCCTTTTAAGATGTCAAAATTATAGTGATCTCAAGAGGCTTCTCCAAACTCTTTGAGCATAGGAATAAAATCTTAAATCAAACTAAATAATTTGTCTCTTTAGGTTTGATAGACCAAAGTTTGGTCTCAGTGGACATTAACCATCATCATCATTAATTTCTTTCTAATTTAAAAATAATTATTTTTATTATTTTTTAACCTATTTTAAATCTTAATGTAATATTTAATTTAATTATATTTATAAGTTTTTATCTATATATATATTAATTAAAATTTTGATTTTATAACTGAAAATTAAATATGTTTCGCTTTCTGTCACTCACAAGCAGTGACTTAACCCCATAGGTTGATTTGTATGATATTTTAAATTTTAAAAAATAAAATCTAAAATAATAATTAATTACAAATCATTAAAATAAACATACAAATTAATTTATAATAAAAATTTAACTTTTAGAAATTTTCACATGGGACAAAATAAACAGAGGAATAGAAGGAAGAAACTCAAGGAATAGTAGATTTTTTAAAATAAATAATTAATAGGATTTTTTTTAAATAAATTATTATTATTATTATATAATTAATTAGTAGTTTTATTTATTCCAAAAATTAATTATAATAAAAAATATGTAATTTTATATGAAAGAGATTATCCACTCAAAAAAATTTGATAAGTAAATAATTTTTTTAAATATAACAATTAAAAATATAATTTTAAAATAGTTTATTTTTATAAATAATTATAAATTTAAATAAAAAAGTAATATATAGATGATGATGATTAATGTGTACTAAAACCAATGTGGCTTATTGGATCTCAAGAAAAGAAAGTCTAATTATCATTTTTCAAAATCATGTTTCTATGATCAAAGAGTTCCAAGAATAGACCACCACTGGGTCTCACTCCGAAGCTCATGAGAGTTAGTTCTAATCCTAGCAATGTTCATTTTCTTCTTAGTGCTAATCAACATAGAGAGATAATTTTGTTCTAATTTGTAGATGAAATTGCCGGTCTCACTCCGAAGTTCATGAGAGTTAGTTTTAACCCTAGCGATGTTCATTTTCTTCTTAGTTCTAGTCAACATAGAGAGATAATGCTATACTAATTTATAGATGAAATTGTCTTTTTCAGAGCATCTTTTTAAGTAAAATCTCATAGAGATTTTTAAAAAGTTGAGTTTAAGTTTTCTAATTTATATATTTCAAGTGCCCTGGAGGTTTTTCAAAGTATTGAATCTATTTATGCACTCAAAAATGTATTTTAAACAACAAAAAATCACAATCCTTTTAAAAATTGTATTGGTGAAAAATTGAGAGAGAGGGAGAGAGAGAGAGAGTGAGGGAGAGAGGAGAGGATGAAAGAGAGAGAAGAGGAGAGGAGAGAGATAGGGAGATAAGGGGAAGAAAGAGAGAGAGAGTGTAGAATTTTGTATATTTTTTCTACAAATCAACTAGCTCTGATACCATGTAGAACTTTTTCTACAAATCAGCTAGCTCCAATACCATGTATAAATTTCCCACCTGTAGATCACCTGGTAATGCAATGTACTAGAGCAAAACATTTGATATACTTCTACAAACAATTTAGCGGAAGCTTAATCAACCATGAGCAACATCAATAAGAACACATATAACTGATATGGGGAAATCAACACACATAACACATGATATATCCAGGGGAAAGCACCGGCATAAAACCCCAACCATGTATTCTCAATCAGGTGGAAATCCTCTTCAACATACAAAAAGAATCAGCTCAATAGCTATCCTATTGTCCGTGTACTCTGATGATCTTCAATCAAAAGATGAAAATCATGGACTACCTAGGCCTCAATATATAGGCCACAAGTCCTCCAATCTCCTATAATAGATCCTTCTCCATGCAAGGAATACTTACTATAAATATCCAAGCATCTGATAGTACATTGTTCCACATTTGATCTCAACTGGGTCTCTGACAGAACTGACATGCAACAATTATCCATGAGTGAATCTTCAGTTATCTAAAATAATAGTTGTCACATGCATGCAAGCATTAACAAACTATATTTTATTATTTTAACAACTTGTTAAGATAATCTAACTGGACTTGACTAGTTAGAACTAAGTCAACTGATTCTCTCATTATAGAATTGAACCTTATCTCCTTTAATCAAGGGATAAATTCCTAAATCAAGGGAGAAAATAATTGCATGATCTCACAAAGACTTCAAGTTTAATTTTCCAAAATTAATTAACTCAACTGAATTAATTAATTAATATTTCCAACTACTGTTAAGACCAAAATTAATTTTACTTCCTATAGATAGACTAAGGACTGCTATAAATAGAAAGGGACCTAGAAATTCTATTTCTAGAACTTTCTATTTTTAGTAGTTTCACCTCTCACCCAAGGTGGCTAATGACCTCACTGGCCAAACTGCTATTTTCAGACATGCTATTTTTAGACATGTTATTTTTAGCAGGTATATTTTTAGCACATTCTAAATTTAGCATTTCTTGTTGCACATTTTTCAACACTCCCTCTCAACAAGAAAGGCTTCCTCTCAAACCCGATCCTGTAACTCTAGAATTTTCTGCATGCAACACATCTACTCCGTCCACTTGCTCCAACAACACTTGCAACAAAAACACTCCCAACTGACCACTCTACTGGGCTAGGAACATAATTTTATGCTAAAGCTCTACCTACTACTGACAAGTGCTCCCTCTCTGATATCTGTGCTACTACAACATCTCCAGGCATCTCACACCATTGCACACCTCTATGTGCCACCTAGCACTGTGCAAAACACTTGTGCCTCTCGCACTTCTGCAGCCTAATAGCTATGCGCTGTCCTGGGATTCCTTGCACTGTCGCTCTCTCTGTCACTCCATCTGCATCTGTCTCTACCTAATCAGTCAATTCCTGCTACTCCACATCGGGGCTCCTGTAGCAAGGTCTCATCCAAGAGGTTGGGTACCTCAAGGATCCTACCCCTCCTCCTTGGGACAATCACTCTACATCACCCCACCTCCTACCTGGAGGTATGGTTGCATGTGATCCCTTTGTCCGCCTGGCTCGAATTTTACCCCTACTAGAGGTCTCTGCATGAGTAAATGTCTCTACTCGATCTCCTCTCAGCTTCCCCTGTTGTGGCTGCTCCATGACCTCCTGAAGCTGCTGCACCAGTCATGGCTTCTCCACAATTGTCTGAGACTTCTTTTAGCTCTGCATGTTGAAAGGTAATATACTCTCCCTCTCAACCACCAAGTATCTAACATTTACCTTGCTCCTCAAGGCTTTTCATGCGTCTTGTACCTCAAGTGCATACAGGTTCTTGGCTAGCACACCAATCTATTTCCACTTTCCCATCGTCACGAAATTTTCTAGAAAAGGAATTGATTTTAAATTAGTGATATCTCCCTCATCCGAACATTGATTCAACGGAATTTTTTTTTTTTTGGTATTTTTCTGCAAGGAATCCAAATGTGCTATTTATTTCTGAAAATTTTGTACATAAATTTTTAGATCTGCTCTACAAATTCTCAGCCCAAAACTCAAAACTTTGAAATCTCCTCTCAGTATATTGTTCTTGCTTGATCACATGTGCTTTGATACCATGTAGAATTTTGTAGATTTTTTCTAAAAATCAACTAGCTCTAATACCATATAGAACTTTTTCTACAAATCATCTAGCTCCAATACCATGTAGAAATTTCTCACCTGTAGATCACCTAGTAATGCAATGTACTAAAGCAAAACACTTGATCTACTTCTACAAACAATTTAGCGGAAGCTTAATCAACCATGAGCAACATCAATAAGAACACATATAACTGATATGGAGAAATCAAACACACATAACACATGATATATCCAGGGGAAAGCACCAGCATAAAACCCCAACCATGTATTATCAATCAAGTGGAAATCCTCTTCAACATACAAAAAGAATTAGCTCAATAGCTATCTTGCTCTCTCTATACTCTGATGATCTTCAATCAGAAAATGAAAATCATGGACTACCTAGGCCTCAATATATAGGCCACTATTCCTCCAATCTCCTATAATAGATCCTTCTCCATGAAGGAATACTTACTAGAAATATCCAAGCATCTGATAGTACATTGTCCCACATCTGATCTCAACTGGGTCTCTGACAAAACTGACATGCAACAGTTATCCATGAGTGAATTCTCAGTTATATAAAATAATAGTTGTCACATGCATGCAAGCATTAACAAACTATATTTTATTATTTTAACAGCTTGTTAAAATAATCTAACTAGACTTGACTAGTTAGAACTAAGTCAACTGATTCTCTCATTATAGTACTGAACCTTATCTCCTTTAATCAAGGGATAAATTCCTAAATCAAGGGAGAAAATAATTGCATGATCTCACAAAGACTTCAAGTTTAATTTTCCATAATTAACTCAACTGAATTAATTAATTAATATCTCCAACTACTGTTAAGACCAAAATTAATTTTACTTCGTATAGATAGACTAGAAACTGCTATAAATAGGAAGGGACTCGGAAATGATATTTTTAGAACTTTCTATTTTTAGTAGTTTCACCTCTCTCCCAAGGTGGCCAATGAACTCACTGGCCAAACTGTTATTTTTATACATGCTATTTTTAGCAGGTCTATTTTTAGCACATTCTAAATTTAGCATTTCCTGTTGCACATTTTTCAACATGAGACATAAAGATGGAGAGAGAGGAAGGAAGAGATAGAGTACTTAAGAGAGAAGAGAGAGAGAGATGGAGTTGGAGGTGGAGAGAGATGGAGGGAAGAAGAAATACATAGAGGAAGAAAGGTGGAGACATAGGAGTGACAAGGGAGAGAAGGAGAGAGAGTGAGGGAGAGAGGAGAGAGAAGGGGAAGAGAGAGAGAGAGGGAGAGAGGAAGAGGGACAAGGAGAGAGATTATGTATGTTTGGGGGGTGAAATAGAGAGAGGGAATAAGAAAGAGTCACAGATAAAAATATAGATATTATATAGTATTATATAACCATCCTAGATGCATCTTAACCCTAGATCTATCAAGCACCGAGAGGAATCAAATCTCTCGAGGTGCAAACATTTCCTCAAGTTTTGCACTCAAAAAAGAGGTTTTCACCACAAGAGGTTTGATCCCTCTTGGCACTTGATAGATCCGGGGTTAAGATAGATCTAGGTTGATTGCTTAATAAATATGTCTTTATATATGTAACATATTTTCTTTGCATTCATAAAGTGATGTTTCTACATATCTTTTTATCTTAGTTTTTATGTTCTTATCCTAATTGAATCATTAATAGTATTAGGATTTTAACACTTTGATATATATAATATAATAATGATATGTATTTTATGTAATTATGAATTATTGTTTTGGTCATTTAAATAAGAAAAACGGAAATTAGTATTTTTTATTTAAAATTTAGTAAGAACAATTTGGAACTCACAAAAGAGTATATTACATGTTAATATTGTACAAACCACTTGTAATACATGTATTTGAGACTCGTGAATATATATATGCATTAAAAATCGTGATTTCATAAAATCTTAAAGATTGAAAACATATAATGCTTAGCCATCTTCATAATACACATTGTATTTTAAGATTCATTTAGCTATTTATTATTTGTATTTATATCCGATTGTCTTTATTTATCTCTACCGTCTTATTTATCTATTTTTATATAGTTAATATATGGTTTCCTCTTTTTTTTTTAAAGTTATCTATGATATTTTCGCTAATATTTATGTCCTAATCACATTTATTGGCTATCTAATCAACACTTACACCACTCCATATTGTATTTACTACAATTTTTTGATCAATGGGCCATGCTTAATTATCATAAGGCCAAAGGGAGCCATATAACCTCCTCTTTGACAAATTATTCACTACAAGGTCACTCCATTAATGTTCCCAGCAACAACAACCTTGGTGCCATCAAAGGTTCCAAGGAAATTTGTTTCAAAGATCTTCCATAAGGTAATTAGGTTCTTCCTAATGAAATTTCCATTGACATTCTTGATGATCAATATTCTTTTGTTTTTTATGGATCAAGGTGCCACATCTTACTAGATTATTTTTTTTGATAGAGTTGTGCACCCTCCCCCCCCCGCTCCACACCACCACCAAAATTATAATTACATCTTTAGTTAAAGAACCAATGTATCCATATGGGTAGGTCTACATGGCTACTCTAATCCTCACCAAAGGTTCCTTTAATTCACTTTTAAGGGAAAAAAATGTTACCAAGGTGGCTATGTTGGATCCAAAGATGTATTACCAAACCCTTGTTTTACATGAATGATATAAGGACTTCTCTGCTAAAGATTCTTCCTAAATTCACTAATTTATCTAGGTTTAATTATTGAGCCTTTTGTTGCAATTATAACATTTCTTAGATCAATCTCATTTACCCATATATAATTCATATATGAGCCTCATAATTTATTTAGCCCTTGGAAGTGTATCTTCATTCAAATTAATCTATCTAAGGTTATAAATGAATAAGAATTCATAAAGGTTAAATCCAAGCTCATTAGGAAACTTTTTAGGTGTAATCACTTGATGTACGCTTAAATCTATAATCAAAACCTAAACCATAGGACTAGGGATTGTCCTTAATTGTCCAAGGTTGATTCCCTAAATACCCCTTTGGCGAAAACATTGTATTCTTGAATAAAAAAGGAACCAACATCCACTACCTGTAAATGGATTCAAGGGACAAAGATGGGAAACTAAGAGTGTGTTTCTTCCAAGGGTCTCCTTAATGACACAACAAGTTTTGGGTTGGTGCCCACCAAAGCCAATCAACTTAATTATGGATTTAAATTTCCCTTAAATATCTTCTCAAGTCATTTGCTTCCATAAGATGTTTCTTTGTAGGATCATCTCCTTTCTTGATGTTGGATAGATAAGACATTCACAATCTTGATGATGCACAAAGGCACCCCACGAAGAACATCATTGATAGTTGGGTGACACATGAATTATAAAAAAAGGAAATTTGATTCTCTAGAATATTTTTGTGTTCCAAAAGAAAAAAAAAAGTGAGAATATGGATGTCTATGTTGAAACATTCGAATGTAACACATGTCGTTGAAGTGAAGGGCCTGACATACCCAACCATGTAAATTGTCATTCACATAATTTGTTTGTTAATATCAAAATTAAATGTGATGTTTCTCAGAGAATTTAAATTTATTAGATTTACTCTCACCATAGCCTTTCAATATATTAAGAACAACACTAATGTCTTTCAAAATAAGCATAAAGATGGAAGAGGGGGAGAAACTTCCATAATTTCTTTAAGTTTGTTTCCTTCGTTATTAACCAAGGATGTGATTTTCCTAGTAGAGTTATGTGGGTGGGTATCACTCAATATTGGGGGATGGGGGGGCATGGGTGTGGGGTGAGGGGTATTTTTACTTAGTTGTATGCACCCAATGATGTTGATGCTAGGTCCAAGTTATGGGACTAGTTCATTAAATTTCTCTCAAAGGTTCAATAGCTAGACATGAAGATTTTAATATCCATGACCCTTAAGATGAAAAATTGGAATTTAACAACATAAACATGCAACAAAGGTAACACATAGCTTGGAATCACCCCAACACCAAGCTTGATGTTGATGACCTCAAAAAATTTCAAAGAGATAATTCCTTAGATGTATAGTTCACATGGTTGAATTCTAGGGTTGGAACTAGAAGAAAATCATGAGATGGATTAATATGCCTATGATGTTCAAACACAATACTTATTCTTGAACTCTAAATAATGTGGGAAACTAATTGAAGTTATGAGAAATCCCACTCTTTCTAGCTACTATCCCATTATGTTCAACATTTATTTGGTTCTAGCAAAAATTAGATGGTCTAGATTTAGATACATATTCAATATATCTCATCTTTAGGACCCAACTTGTATCTACAGAATATTACAAATATTGAACTTGTTGATTTAAACTAAGGGAGTTGATGGATGGATAAAAAGGTGGGAAACTATATTATATTAGATTAATATCTTCATACCCTAGTTTGGTTGATATATAGTAGTTTTTCGAAAAGTAGACCACAAAGGTGCCAAGTAAGACTTCAAAGAAGCCTCATTCCACCTTCAAATCACTCAACTTTTGTCTCCAAGTTCGTATTAAGAAAATTGTCCACTTTCTAAGATAGATGAAATTTGAAAGGCTAAATGGACTAAAACTCATTATAAACTTCATTATCTCAAACTATGACTGACCTACAAAGGAATATTTTTAACTCTAACTATTAAATAATCTTCGTAGAATATTTGTAATATCAAAATGATTGTATGTAGGGTCAATTAGATAAGAGGAAATCCAATAGCATTTTTCACTCATTATTATGTAGTTTTCAAATCCCAAGTAATGTCAAATACGCTAAAACTATCCATGTAGATGTGGATTGACCTTCACCCTCATAAGGTTTCTTCCAAACAAAAATTAATATATGAATTATAATTGACCCTCATAGTGCTGAAAAATGTCTTGATGGTGATGATTAGCAAGAAATCTCGAGGGCTCAATGGTTTCCTTTCTAAATTTTACAAAGCCATGTGGGACTATGCTAGGTCTATCTCGGCACTCTGTTGGGTCCAACTTGCTCAAATTTAGGATTAATTATCAAGAAAAAATTATCATGTTAGGTGAACCTCCACTAGTTACTAGTTAGTAGGTAATTTAATTTAACCCTTCTCAATGTGTTGTACAACATTTTGGGTAAGGTCCTATCTTTCAGAATTAGGTATTTCATCTATCTTTTGATTATTCACCTTGCACAAACAATCTTCATTTAAGGGTGTTTAATTCTAAAGAACATTATTCTAGTTTGAAAAAATATGGAATGGATTTGTTGTATAGTGTTGAAAGCTTTGATCATCATGGTTATATTTCGAAAATAATTATAATTTTGTGGAATTTCCATTCATTCTTGTTATGTTGGAAGTTATTGAATTTGGCCCATTTCTTATGTAGGAAATTGATACACGTTTTCCAAATTATCAACATGCATGTATATTAACCAGACCAAAACTAAAGGAATTAAGTCCTTTTGGTCAATAAGGTAATTATTCTCCCTAACATTGGATATGATGTAAGCTTTGAGTTACTTGATTCACTATATGACCTCCCATTGATGAAGGGTATTCCTCTCCCTAAGCCAAATGATAGAATAATAGTTTATCATTTTGAAAAGGACCCTTTTATGGCCATCTTAAAGGGAAAATGATCACTATATGAAATTGTCGATGGTGTTTTTATATTGAGTGAAGCATCAAGATTCAAACTCCAATGGTTACAAAAAATGGTTTAGTCCATTGTCCTAGGAAGACCTTCCAAACTAGATTATCATGAAGGGCTAGCTATGCATTTATAATAGGTAATTATTTAATTAGGAGATTGTGTTCACCTTTTAGGCCTTATCAAAGGTTGTGTGGGATATTGTGCTTTAATGAATAACCATGAAATTGGAGAAATGGATATCTCATCCTCTAGTGTCCCTAGTAGCAAGATTCAATATATTCTCGAAGGTCCTAGATTCTATCCATGTGTATTACTTATCATGCTTGATACCTTGTAATGAAACCTATAATTTCTAGAGATGTTCTTGCTTGATTTCCTTCATGCTATCCTATAGGAGAAATAGTGATTTCATCATGCTAGTTGGAATCTTTACTACATTTGAAAGGAATGG
This sequence comes from Pinus tabuliformis, assembly GCA_031772625.1. Classification (NCBI taxonomy): domain Eukaryota; kingdom Viridiplantae; phylum Streptophyta; class Pinopsida; order Pinales; family Pinaceae; genus Pinus; species Pinus tabuliformis. The sequence goes on along the minus strand of CM062809.1, from coordinate 603,984,670 downwards.
GGAGGTTTGGGGGTGATTCAATCTATCTAAGAATTATAGGCATCATCATTCAAGTGATTTTAAAGCCTTATAATGGAAGGAAAAACAAAATTTTCCCTTTTGTAAATGAAATTTACCTAGAGCCCCATTACAAAAGAATTTTTTATGAAACCTCAAGTTTCAAACTTTATTTTTAATCCATACAAATGGCTTGAATCATTCGGGAATCCTAGGAACCCATCAATTAGCAATTGAGCTTCATGGGGTTCCCTGTAAACCAACCTATCTTTCAATGAGAATTTAATTTGGTGGTTTCCTTTAGCTCTATTTGAAGGAAATTGTAAGGCCCTCACATTGAATGGCTTCAGCCACCTTTATCGCATGCCTTAGTGGTCATTGACCTACATAGATGGGAATGAAGGAAGGTTGACATCAAAAGAGTTATCTTTGGGTTCTCTTGCATGATGGGAATATGCACGATGTAAATATTAGGTTCTCTTGCTTAGATTATACACATTGTAGGCTTGCGCAACTCATGCTAGTTGGACACGCCAAGAGAAGTTTGGAACGGAAGCTGATGACAAAAGGAAAATTGGGGGTTATAAAAAATGTCCATGTTAGATCCACAAGTATGATGCATGACAAACAAGATTGGCATAGGGAATTGAACTAGATTTTATAGACTTAAATTGTTAGGCTACATGAAAACCCCAAAAATTGGGTGGTCCAAACTTGGGGAGTTAGGTAGTCCACATCCACTAGGCACAAAATCCATTGGATGCAACTAGATCCAATATGAACGTTAGGTGGACGGGGACTTTTGGTCCAACATCATTGGGCATTGGGTAGTTTTTAAGCAAGTTGTGAAGGGGGAAAGATACCATCGAGCATATTCAAAGTTGATAATGTGGGCGCTTATGTCCACTTAGGCTTAGATGCACTTACAAGTGCAAGAAAAGTCTTGTATAAATATTGGATCCCTCAAAGGTGTTAAGGAATCAACCATTTGCAAATTATTTACAAATAATTTAAATGAGTTCTATAGTTTGTACTAAGTTTAGGATTGGCATAGTAATGCAATTACATTCGCTATGTGAAAGGAAGAAAATATAGGAGTTGTAGTGTTCCGAATTGGATCCTAGAACACTCTCTAAGTTTTCATGAACTCTGTAAAATTCATGCCAAAGTTTCAAAGTCTTATAAAGATCAAGCTTATAAGAGATATCCTTGTAACAGTTGCAATTTGTGATCAGCGCGGAGCAACGAGGACCCTCAGTCAAGTGCGCAGACCATCAACCCATGGTAACGTGCATTGTCACGAATTAGCAGAATGGGAGGTCATTTCAAGAAACAGGGGCAGTTTCTAATCGCATATCATTGGACAAACCCCTCAAAGAAGGAAAATCCCCGAGCGCCTAGACCTGAAAAATCATGAAATGCAATGGATATCACGCCAACTCCATTAGAAGAGGGGCCCAAAAAAACCAACAGAGTATCGGAAGTGTTTCGAGCAATAAGTGGTTTCAACCAAGTCCCTCCTGCTGCCACAGAATGGGTGCCATGTGTCTGGTGGAGGAGGGAGAAACCCACTCACATCGGATGTGTAAACATCATGTTACTTGCCCACTCGATATGGATGGAGACCGTAGGATCTGAAGGCTCAAGATCAATAGTGGAAATGTGTTCCGATGGATGACTGGACCTGACGAGGTAAACATATAGAGTTGTAGAGGATTTGAAGTCTGACGTGGATGATGCGTTGGCAGAAGGACGTGTTTCGCGGGCATTCTTGGAGTTAACAGAATAAACAGTCGTTTTGAAAATGTCCAAGAGAACTGACACTCAGTTTGTTATGAAACAAGTGGCCACCTCCTTGTGAGGTGTTATACAGTGATGATGATGCAAGACAGAGAAATGCAAATAGACAGAGGCAGGGGAACTAGAAAGCCGGGAAGTGGAAAGGAACAATCAGAAAGTATATTGGCTTTAAAGCCACGAAGTGACAGAGAGATAGACAAGTAAGTTAAAAGTGGAAAGTTGAGAGTAGAGAATAGAGAGAAGAAGCCAAGCTGACCTGCAGGAGCAAAGGTAGCCTCGAGCCAGAGATAGAGTCAGAGAGAGTGAGAGAGTCTGTGTACTCTAGAGAAGGCTTGAGTGGTTCATGCGAACTCCTCTATAAATGCCTGTCATGTATTGAGTCTCAGATTGGACTCATACCATTGTGACCCATAAGAGGTCGAGAATTAGTAAAGAGAGTCAGTGTACTCCAGAGACTTGGGGTAGCCAAGTACAGTCTTGTTGATTTATATCTATTGAGTGAGACTCAAATTGAGCTCACTATAGTAAAAACTCTGCTTTGAAAACATAATAGAGAGGCCACCACTGAAGTCTAGACCAGGAAATGTAGCCCAGGAGTATTAGGTGAACTCCTTATTAAACTTGTTGTGTTTATATATTTTTCCTGTTGTGTTTTCTCTAACTGCTTTAGTGTCTGTGTATTTCTCAATCTTATCGATTCGTTGCATAAAGTAACATAGACACATCCATGCACATGAGTCTGTAATACCTAATTGTTTGTCTTTGATCAATTTCGAATCATGTAGGAGGTAAGTTTGCAATTTCTTTAGGGGTTGGATTGTGCATGTTTGTTGACCAATAAGTAGAAAAAAATATTGTCTTGGACTCATTGTACATACATAATAGATTTTTGGGCAAGTGGTTGGAACTCATTGTTTTATATCTATAAAATTCTTAATATAAATAAAGTTAAGGCATTTCCTTGGGTGCCACATGTTGGAAAAGTGCCTACTATTGGATGAACTTGGTTAAGAAGGACTTAGTTTCATCTGATAGATTGTAGCTTAAAGTGAATTTATAGGAAAACCTTAAGTGAAGAATTATTTATTGGTTGTACGAAGAATTAGGCCAAGCTAATATATCTGATTCAAAGAAATGATTCATCACCTCAAGTGTCCAAATAGATTCGGGAGAAACTCAATTTTGCATATAAAAACTAGAAAACTTCTAGGTCTTTGATAAGAGGTATTGAAGCATGCTTATTACCCATTTATAAGGAAAGGTCATATCAGCGGATATTTTGAAATTGTTTTGGTGCTCTTCACCACTATTAATACCATGGTAAGTGATCTCAAAGTAGTTTAAACATTCTTCATCATTTCTAGGAAAACTTGAGGCAAAGTGGAAAGATTTGGGATGAGTTTCTTGGTTGCTACGAGAGTGAATTGGACATTAGAAATCATAGAATGAATTCCTTTATGCAACAGATAACCAAGATATTATAGATGCATGGACCTTGAATACTTTACGAATTCATAATCATAATAATTTTTCCACTAATTTTCCTAAATTTAAAAAAAGGTTTGGTGTAATCAATTTTGAAGGTAAATCGAATAGCCTTTATATGAGCCCAGGTGCAACAAACTTGAAAGGTATAGTGGAGGTTCATTGCGCCCTCACAACTAGTTTAGGAAAGTATGAGGTATGACGTTAAGAACAATAGTTTGATAAGTTGAATCCCATAGTGTAGTATAGGTACAACATTCGTGTAGTTGTTGGAGGTGATTTTAGCAACCACCTACCATCTTCCATTTGTTGATAAAAGCCACATGTGGCTCACTACTTAGGAGAATGCAGTGGAGCCTAAGGTTCCATGTTTACTTAAAGGATAGATAGAGGAGGATTTGTTTTATAGAATGTTTGAAACTCATGATGGTAGTATGACATCTTATTCTCCACACTGATTTTGATTTAATCAATTTGTTGTCCAAGAAGTATGACGGTGAGCAAGCAAATTCTTGTGCATGAGTTCCTTGAATAAATTGTTGAGTTGTAGGAGAAAACTTGATAACTTTTGGGAAGGGGTGGAGACCTTTCCTTTATGTAGCAAAAATTACAATGCCAAATAAATTGACACTTTCTTCATGGAGTATGGTAGTCTATTTCTATGTGATTGGATGGAGACAATGAAGGAGTTTATTAAAAAATGTGTGCACTTGACCTAAATGGTTAAAATAAGAAAGAAAACCAAGTTCACAAGAATTATGCTTGCCAACCTTTGTATATAGGGACCTCGAATGAAGCAAAGCACTCTTTGGGTGGTTTGAGGATGATTTCCAATACGAATTGTATATCATAAGATCATTGGTTGAAGGTGATGAAAAAATAAGGGGAGACGTGCATCTCTTAGGAAAGAGGTATGGAAGTATTTTGGTTGAATTATTTGAAATATGGGACTTTGGATATACTATTAGAGTGATCAGGTGTTCAAAATTAGGCTCAAAAACAAAAGTGTCAGAATCTTGTTAAAATTAGCTTCAGATCGAAGAGATCATCATTTTGATTCCAACGATGTGAATGACACTCAAATCTGAGCTCGTATGTAGAAGTTAGAGCAAGTCAAAGTTTAGGTTTGACTTGCTCACATGGCAGGATTAGATGATGTGGAAAGGTCCTTCAAGGAATGAGGAGGCGCCAAGTGGGAAGCTACCATTGTCCCCCAAATGTTGCAAATCACAATTGCAGGTAGGTCGGCATTAGAAATCGACCTCCCAGCAGGGAAGGGTGCAATGCGATAAGGTAGGCAGGAAGGTTTTCAAGAAACGACAGGAGGCGCAATGCGATGGATCGCAATTACAGATCAACAAAGGGTCGGTGTTACATAATTGACCCCTAGCAGGTACTGGGTTGTGATGCAATATCGCAATAAAAAATCACAATGGTGCAAAATTTATGCATATATAAAACCTCGTTTATCCGTCGAATTGTGAAATGTGATAAGTCCGCAGATGCAAAAATTTTATCAGTTCTGGTTAATACTCTCGTCGGGTCCACCACATCACAATTGCGCATTGCCCACCTTGTTCACAAACCATATGCTCGAAGGACTCCACAGCTTGTGATTTGTGATAAGGCAGGCAGTTCCGGTAGATTATGACATGCCGCAAAATGAAATTTCCGCCCAATTAGCGGATTTTTGAAGCTAATTTGTAGGATCATGTTGAGTTTGGAGCAATTTTTGGAACAAGTAGTGGGAAAACAAGGAGAAGTCATAACTTCTTCAGTTTTCCACCAAATTTCATGCAAAAAGAGGCTAGATGGACATTTTTTAGTATTATGGATTGATTGGAAAAGGTTTCAGAAGCATTTGAGCATTGTAAACATAGATTTTTACACTTTTGATCATAATAGAGAGGCCCAAGCCATTGGAAACTAGACCAAGGAGACGTAGCCTAAGAGGGGTGAACTCCTTTATCATGTGCTTATTGTCATGTGTTTTTGATGATGTTCTATACATGTTTATTTTGTTGTTCAATTTCTCATTTATGTTAAAATTTCTCATAAAATTAACATAAAAACTCTTCATTTTACTTGGAAAATTTGATGGATTCTTAAGCACAATGAAAGAATTTTCTTTATATTATGTGGAAGATATTAGCATTGCAAACTAATATTCTAAATTAGATCAATTTGGTATGAGAGCACCAGGTTTCCTTTGTGAAATAAGGATTTAATTGTTTTCAATTTTATGTCATGCTTACAAGGTTAAAACTGAAAAGATGTGAAGGAAAGCTGGTTAGAAGCCTTGAAGTTGGGTCAAGGGGAAGAAGAGAAAGGTTGCCACAATCCTTAATACTAGTTCAACCTCAAGTTGTAGTTGAGACTCTAGAGATCATGTCTCATGAAGGAGAACCTACAAACATGACAGAATATGAGAAGACCTTCAAAAAGGCTTTCTTTGATATGATAGAGATGGTGAAGGTCCTCTATGAAGAGAGGAATAGAAGGTTGCAAGGAGAAATTTCCAAACCTCCCAACGGAGACGGATCTTCAGGAGGAAGTAATGGAAAATGAGGTAATGGGAATGGAGACAAACCTCCACCCTCTCCACCATCTTCTTCATCTTCTTCTTCACAAGCATCTTCACACTCTTCCACTAATACAACCCTTACTCATACTCATCATCATTCTTCAAAAGGAACTGGTAAATCACCTTTTTTAAAACTTGATGCTAAATTTGAGTTTCCCATGTATAATGGTGAAGTGAATGAAGAGAAGCTTGATAATTGATTCATCAATTGGAGGTATATTGCAAGATTCAAAACCTTCAAGAGGATGACATAAAGATTCAATTGTATTCCTTCAAAATGGAGGGTGCAGCACTAGTATAGTCGAAATCAAAGACCCAAGAGGAGATTAAAAAACATGGTAAGACCTCAATTTCTTTGAATGATTTCATTGATGGAATTAAAATACAATTCTACCCTCTACCTTATATGCAGAAAGCCATCATGAATTGTTATAACTTTAGACATTTAAAAGGTCAAAATGTGCAAGATGACACCTAAGAATTTAGAAAAAGGTCTTTGATGTTAGGTGTAGTTTTGCAGTCACATGACACTTTGTTGAAGTAGATAGGGGGTTTACACAATTACCTTAGGAACATTATCTTAATATTTAATCCCAGTAATCTAGATGATGCGTGTGTGCAAGCCACTCATCTTGAGGAAAGAGGGAAAAACACCCCACAAGTAGGTAGTAAAAAGACATTTAAGAGTAAGGGAAAAGAAAAGGCTTTCAAAGGGAAGGAAAAGGAAATTGAATTCATTAAAAAAGAAGGAGAGAAAATTACATGAAAACACTATTCCAGAGAGGGTCACGATGAAGCTCAATGTTGGAAGTTTGATCCCGAAATGAAACCAAAAAGAAACAACAACAGGGGAAAACAGAAGACAACTACAACCACTCAACAGGATTTGGGATCTAATTCAGGTGATGAAACTAAAATCACAACCACGGGATTAAAAGGGAAAGAGTCCATTTTCAACACTAGTTCTTCAGACTTGCAAAATGAAACTCCAAATGAAAATAGGGGAATAGAATTTTTTAACATAAGGGTGATCAAAAAACATAAAAATATTTATATGTTGTTTGATAGCGGCTCTCAAGCCAATCTTATCTCTGAAAACATTGTTAAAAGTTTAAATATGGAAACCTTTCCGCATCATAAACCGTATCCACTTGGAAGGGTATGTGACAATGCACAATTGCAGGTTATGAGAAAGTGTAAACTAAGATTCACTATTACTGCAAATTTCATAGATGAAGTGGAGCTTGACGTTGTGTCGTCATATATTTGTGGCGTGGTTTTGGGCAGCCCATATGTTTATGACAGAAACCTATCTCCCATTGACATGAAAATAAATATAATTTATTCAAAAATGGAGTAGAATATATTATGAGAGCTCACATCAAGAAAACAAATATTTCGCTTGCTAATGCAAGGCAGATGAAACTACTGGTGAATTCGAGCAATAATTTTGTGCTTCTCATGATCAAACCCAAAAATGATGTTGATAATGAAGCTTCTAAAGGTTGTGATTCGAATTTGAAATATGAATTGGTTGACGTAGTTAACCAATATGATGAAATGTTTCAGGAATCAAAGGGCTTGCCTCCCAAGAGAGGAATCCAACATAAGATACAGTTGCAGCGAGATTGTCCTCTTCCTAACATTGGCATGTATAGGATGTCAGTGATGGAAAGAGTAGAAATTAAGACACAAATCTAAGAGTTGTTGAATAAAGGAATCATCAGACCATCTTCCTCACCTTGTGCTTCACCTATTGTCTTGGAGCCACAGAAGGATGGAACATGGCACATGTGTGTGCACTTTCATGCATTAAACAAAATTACGATAAAGAACCGTTACCCAGTTCCTCGAATATATGATTGACTAGATGAATTGAAAGATGCAAAGTATTTTACTAAGCTAGAATTAAGAAGTGGCTACCATCAAATTAGAATAGTTGAAGCAGACATTTGGAAAACAATGTTCAAAACAAAACAACGTTTGTTTGAATGGCTAGTTATGTTGTTTGGTTTATGTAATGCTCCTGCTACATTCATGCATGTGATTAATGATGTGTTGAGGCCATTTCTTGATGAATTTTTCATAGTATACTTAGATGACATCTTAATTTTCAGTGAATCATGTGTTGAACATGTTATGCATTTAAGAAAAGTACTTGATGTCTTGAAAAAATAACAGTTGTATCTAAAGATGTCAAAATGCAAGTTTGGAAAGACTTCTTTATTTTACTTGGGTCATATTGTTGGAGGAGGTGAGTTGAAAATAGATCCCTACAAGGTTGATGTTATTGTGAATTGGCCAAGGCCCAAGACAGTTACAGAGGTAAGAAGTTTTTTGGGAGTAGCCCAATATTGGAGGAAATTCATTGTTAATTTCTCTCTTATAGAAACTCCTTTGCATGCGCTGACCAACGTGAAAAATGTTTTTGAGTGGGGAGGAAAATAGCAAAAGGCCTTTGATGAAGATCAGTACAGCTCCTGTACTTGCACTTCCAGACTTGAAATAATCATTTGAGATTCCAACAGATGCTAGTGACTATGCTATGGGTGCAGTCCTCATTCAACATGGTAAGCCTATTTGTTTTCATTCAGAAACTTTTAGTTGTGCAGTGATTAAATATCCTATGTATAACAAGGAATTGTATGCATTGCTGCAAAGTGTGAAAAAATGGAAACAATACTTGATGGGTAAGGAAACAGTCATTCATACTGATCATCATCCATTGCAATACTTACAATCTCAATCAAAGTTGAAGCAATCAAGGCACTTTCGATGGATGGGTTTCCTTTAACAATTCCACTTGGTAGTGATGTATAAGAAAGGTATCTACAATAAAGTTTTTGATATGCTTTCTAGGCCGATTTTTAGTGCAACTACTTTACTCAAGCATAATTATGTTTTACATGAAACTCATATTGAGCAATATTAATTAGATAATGACTTTCAAGATGTTTATGAAAGCTTGCGTTAAGGTAACCAAGTAGAGGAATTGGATTATCACTTGCATAATAACCTGTACCATCTTGGCAAGATTTGTAGTCCACAGGGAGAAAGAGTTAACATAATAAGAGAGGCACATACTTTTCTTATTGCTGGTGATTTTGGTGTAAGTAAGACGGTGGCATACATATAGAGGTATTTTTATTGGCCTTGTATGCTTGAAAGTGTGTCTCGTTTTGTTAAAGGATGTTCATTATTTGCAATTAGTAATCCTAGCAATAGGAAGTTAGGATTGTACACACCACTTCTGGTTCCTTCACGACTATGGGAGAGTGTTTCTATGGATTGTGTAAGAGGTCTTCCATTGTCAAAGATAGGTCATGATTATTTGTATGTAGTTGTGGATAGGTTCAGCGAAATGTTTATTTTGATGCCATGTAAAAAGCAAGTTACAACTGAACAAACTACTCAGATATTGTTTCAGAATGTTTGGGTGCATTTTGGATTGCCCACATCCATTGTTAGTGATCAAGATTCTCGCTTTGTGGGGAATTTTTGGTCAAACTTTTGGGGATTCATGGAAACCAAATTTAAAAAGAGTACAACCTTTCATCCCCAAACACATGGTCAAACAGAGGTAGTGAATAGAACAGTGATACATCTTCTGCATCGGTATTGCAACAAGCATCCTAAGTTGTGGGATGAATAATTGCACTATATTCAGGATGCCTACAAGTGATCCAAGCACTCTTCCACTCAAACTTATCCATTTGAGGCATGCATGGGATACTTGTCTAAATCTCCTTTGGATTTTATTTTTGGAAAATATGTTGCTATTGAAGGTCATAGCGACATAGACAAACCAAGAAAGTTCATTGAACAAATACAAGTAGTACACCAAAAGGTTCAAGAACATCTTGAGGAAAGCCAAGGAAAGTACAAAGAAAGCACGACAAGCATCTTCAAGATCACAAGTTACAAGTTGGTGATGAAGTTTGGCTTCACATCAACAAAGAGAGGCTCCAAGGAAAAGGTAAAAAGCTCAAACCAATTAGATATGGTTGTTGGGTCTTGAAAATGTCATTCATTTCAATTACACTTTCACTATTTAGTCCATTATATCACCTCCATTTAACCTCCATTTCACTACTATGTCACTACATTCATCCCATTTTCATTATCATTGGGCCACATTTATGTTTTTCCAAACTTTATTAATTCTTAGCCTTTTTAAGTGAATTTGTGGTTAAAATTACAAAATAATGTGCAAATGCTTATACCTAACAAGTGGGTTCAGATTGTTGACATGTGTAGGTCAAAATGAGGCTTCTAGAAGACCTTTATGTGGCACTCTAAGACCAAATTCGAATTTGAGTGGAGAGAATGATGGGATCGTGACGATATGTGTCACATCTCCTAATTGTATTGAAACTCTAACAAGACATGTGTCTTATCAGTTCCTATTTTGATTAGGACTCTAGAGGTAGAGGGAGAGATTCATGGACTCTCATTAATGAGATGGCCTCCCATCTTTCTGTATAAATAGGAGATCTCTCTCCTTTGTTTGTTAGCTTAGCTTTTTAGTTCTTAAGCTTGTATCTTTTTAGTATTGATAGCTTTGGAAAGCTTTGGAGAGCTTTGTTGTACTTTGTATTTTTGAAGAATTTGAATAAAGCTCTGATGTTCTCAACATGGAAGGAGATGTGAAGTAGATGTCATGGAGCATATTAGAATGTAAGGTAGAGTAGATTTCGTTTTGTAGTTTTGCTTTGATTTCATTCAGGTATGTCTTTTGATTGCTTTCAAGTTTGATAGATTAGAGTTTCCATTCATGCAAGTGTGTTCAACTGGTTGATTGTAGATTAGTTTTCTTTACATGTTTCTTGTATTTGCTTATTAGATTAGTCTCTCATGCTATATGATGAGCCTTTAGCTTAACACCGTTTTAGAAGTTAATTGGCGAAATATTGTGATTATAGGTGAGATGATTGGCTTTTCTTTTCATTAGTGTGCAATTAGATTGTTTAGATGTAAATTATTTCATGCTATATGATGATATTTCCGGAGCCTTTAGCTTAACACCATTTTAGAAGTTAATTGGCGAAATATTGTGATTATAGGTGAGATGATTGGCTTCGATTTTCATTAGTGTGCAGTTAGATGGTTTAGATGTCATTTCTTTCATGCTATATGATGATATTTCCGTAGCCTTTAGCTTAACACCATTTAAGAAGTTAATTGGCAAAAGATTGTGATTATAGGTGAGATAATTGGCTTTTCTTTTCATTAGCGTGAAATTAGATAATTTAGATGTCATTTCTTTCATGCCATATGATGATATTTCTGGAGCCTTTAGCTTAACACTGATTTAGAATTTAATTGGCGAAATGTTGTGATTATGGATGAGATTATTGGCTAACCATTAAAAGAAATTTCAAGTTTTTACTTTTTAACTGCAGCAGTTTTATTTTTGCTTTCTTGGATTTCATTTAATTGTTATCATTTTTGCTTTCATTTCATAGACATTTTGCCAGCTTAGATTAAAGTTTTGATTTGTTTCATTTTCTCCTTTCTTTAGAAATTAAGTTCTAACATTAGAAGTCATTAGATTTAATTGTCCATTAACATTTAGAGATTTCACCTAGAAGCATAGCTTTTCTTTCTTAGATTAAGCATAAGAAACAAAACCCCCAAAAACAATAATAAACTATAAAACAATGAAGTAAGAAGAAGGAATAACTAACCACATGTTGTGCACCACATTTCATCAGTTTACGATACCCGGATTGATAATTTATGTAAAGCAATTTAGGACACTAAATCAAATAAACATTTTGGCGAAGTTTCCATGGAAGTTTAATTAGGCGACCTTATTTCTTACATCTAAAAAAAATTAATAATTTCTAGAGTATGCTCTCCTCCTGCACTTTGTGTGATCTAGAGGATCAGAAAAAGAAATTTTATGTTAAAAAGAAAAAAGAGAGAGAGAGAGAGAGAGAAAGGGGACAATAAACTTCATCATTTCATTTGATTCAATAATAAAAAAAAAAAAATCCAAATACTCTGATAGGTTCAGCTATCCAAGATTGATTGGTTATGATTTATAGTGACTCTCAAAACACTGTGTCCTGTTTTAATAAGATTTTGAAAATTAGTTGTGGAATGCAACCTAATTTTGCAGCTAACTGTGAATTCCGCAGCTAATTCCAAGGTTTAGCAGGTTAAAGGTATCCAATGAAGAAACCAACCACATGGGCATCTCTGGAAATGTCCCGACATGGATCCTATCCTAGTCACCCAGCCCAGATCGATAAAAAATCAGCTTAAGACCTCAGTCAAAGTCCTGTTTTTAGCATATTTACCTTGAAGTCTTTGCTTCCTGAAATTGAAAATCATTAATCATTCTTATGAAATTTTACAATTTCAGAGAAAAAAAACAATCAATGGCTATCCCCAATTCCAGTTTCCATTATGGTCTCAATAGAAAATCTGCATTCTTGTTTGAGCTTTGGCCTTAACAAATCTGCAAAAGTATTTTAAAAAACAATAAAAATGAAAACCTGCAATTCATTTTTAAATCACACTTGTTCAAGGAACAAGATCTATGGCGTTAACTAAGATCAACTCAAATAATTATGCCATAGCTTGTAATAGAGTGCGTTATCTATTTGGAAGAATTCATGACAGGAGATGTCACAATGTTGCTGAATTGCAACGATGGCTTCCACACAGATTGTGTAGACAAATGGATTCATTCTAACTCTTCTTGCCCTACTTGTAGACATTATCTTCATTTTGGCTCTAAAATAAGGGGAAAGCACATTCAAATCAACAAATTATATCTTTAACAAGCTCAAATTCATCAACCAAGAACTTCTCAGGAGTTTGACGTAATCATCGACTTAGAGTTTGGGGTTAATCGATGTATAATTTCTTGATCAAATTATTCTGAGAGTGCACCTTTGTTTGAAGTAATGTTGCATTGGAGGAAGGGAAGTAAATCCATTCAAGCCAAAAGCTAAGCCATCTTATGCTACAACAGTTGTTTCTGTTCTTGATCCAGTCATCGAAGAAGCAATAGAGGCTATTCTTTGTGCTAAAAATTGCAAAACTACTCATAGCCCAAACATGTGAAAAGCCTAGTTTGTTTCTACGAGAACATGGGATAGTTACTGTAGAATAACTTTACTTGCTACTACTGGTTAGTGTAGATATCGCAAACTTTGAGAGGCTGGTGTTATAGACAATTTTGTGCCTTACAGCAACAAGCATGAATTGTCAATAATCCAAGGGATCCAAAGTTCCCTAAACATGATGTTCCTACCCCTAGAGGAACAAGGTCAGCAAACCAACGGCTCTCAGATCAGTTCTCCACCTGAAAACACTAAAAAACAAGCAATCCTGAAATCAAAGCAGGTGCTCCACTAGGTTTCTGCGCTGAAACTCAGTTGCTCCATGGTGTACCTGCGTTGCAAAGCAAGTGGAACAAAGGCCACCTGCGCTGAGCGAGATGGGACAAGTGGCAAAATGAGTCATTGCTTTGGAATCTTCCAAAAATGACACTTGGATCAGGTATTTCGACTTGTGATGAGTCAGAGGCTCTGTTTCTCCAAGTGGAAGCAAGGTTCTCCAAGTGGACTCAAGAACTGAAGATCAACTAAAGATTAACTGAAGAGAGAGAGGACACAAGGCAGCTACACATCAGTTGCAAGCTAACTCATCCTTTCTCAATTCATCTATATATTGAGCTCTCTCCTATGAGCTCAGGAGGCTGGAATTTTGTGCAAAGTAATGATATGTTGTTGGTTTCATTATCGAGTTATTGGGTGATTGTTTGAGAGAGGTGAAGAAGAGCAATTCTTTCTGCTGGGAGGTGTTGCTGGGTTGGAGCCTTCAACGGTTGTAATACTCTCAGAACCTTTATTTCTTCATTAATAAAAGCTATTGAGGTTCTTCTATGTGCTCTTGTTTCAATTATATATTGTGATGATTGCATGTTTGGTTTACACTAATCCATGAACCAGTTATGATTGCATGCCTCTTGTAGTTTCCTTCTTTGTTATTTTGCAGGATCTCATTGTAGCTGGGCGAGCAGAAGGACAAAGAGCTAGGAGCAAGCGGCCAAAGAGAAGAGTTTGGATTCGACATTAAGCGCAAGGCAACGGTTAGTGCTTTCTACATTCTCTTTTGCTTTCATAAAGAAGTAAACCTTAAGTAGTTTGTTTTACAGTTGTTGCTAAGGAACTGTCACCCTTAGAGTGGGATAGGGTCATCCGAGTCGGATACTTTTCCCTACAACAAACTGGTGACTCCGCTGGGGATCGTATCCGTTTGATTTTGTTCGTAGTATTTTTCTATTCATTTCCTGAACAAAAGAGTACCAAATCGAAAAGCTTTTGACTATATCAAAAGCGAAGTAGAGGGCAGCTACTCTAGCTCATTTCTGAGCAAGTTCATGATTTGAAGAGCTGATCTACAAGGATCCTTGTAAGCTCTTAGTGATAGCTTTGCACCTTCTTAATCATCCCTTTGAGTGTGCTTGACTGAATGTTTCTGATTTGAGCAAAAACCGTGCATTTTTGAGAAAATTATGACCCGGAAACTGTGAAAATGCAATTCTCGTTTTCCAAAGCAGGTAGTACACAGGCTACCTGCTTTGCAACGCAGGTCCCGAAGGGGCTACATGCGCTGAGAGCCAGTTTGGCTGTGCAGAGCCTGCGTTGGCCCAAATTTGCCTAGTGCATTTGGCGTTTCCTCCTTTCTCTTGCCTGTTTTCACTTAGTTTTGCTGCTAAGTGTCAGTCTTGTACCTGTTCTGAAACCAATATTACTTGCCATCATTCTGCCTCTGTTATATAACGAAATTGTACTTGTTCTTTGTATTTCTTACTCATTTACAATTTCCCATAGCGAAGAGTAAACTAGTCTTGCTTTTGGCCTCTTAGATCTGAACCTGTGTTAGGCATTTTGCTGGTCTAAAGAGTTAGCTTGTTTGTTGTCCATAGTTGATTAGCCATTTTACTTTCGTTAGTATGGTTTGATTTCATGTATTTCCAGTGATTAAGCAAGTGAATCTTAAGGTGTCTTTTGATTTTTGGACAAACTTGTTTGTTTTCGCTCTAAACCGAAATCAAAGTTATATAACCACTTTCTTTTTGTATCCATCCACATTAAGAAAAGGGAAAAGAAAATACATGCATTGTGCATTTTGCATTTGAAAAAGTTTGCATGATGATTTAGGAGAAAGTGCATTAGTTTGTGCCCTATTATCTGTGTGAAAAGATTTGCCTTTCTTTTCCCTTAGTAGTTAAGATTTTCATCAGTCAAAAAGATTTGAAAAAGCTTGCTTCTCATCTTAGGCTGCATTTAGGAATTTGTCATATACATCTCGTGGTGAACCTTGAAAGGCAAACTTTAAAAAGATCAACTTAAAATATACTGAATGAACCTAACAACGCATTTGAAACATAACGCAAACATCTAGAGGTCTAGGTAGAGACGTGTTCCGGCGTCGTTAAACATAGTGACTGTCGATCTCTACGAAGGTGGGTAATTCCTCCTGAGAGTCGGTGGCACTAATACGGACTTGTGATCCCACGTACCGTCGCGTATATATTGGGAGACCCCTATAGGCAATTATCCTTTATCCATAGGAAGCCGTGTCGACCGCCCTACTGATCGCGATGCAGTGAACACAGCATTCACGAAGATCGACCACCCGTACCGTAAAACGTATTCTGTGGTTTCGCAAAAGGTTTGGCACACCCTCTGCCTAGATCTCCAGAGCAGTTTCTTTTGGCCCTTTTTCAAACTCTATAACTGAAAAGGTCCAACCGAGCATTTGTCACTTCGGGCTCGTTAATACATCGAAGGAGACTAGAGTCATCTTTAGCTTTTTCTCGACTCTTAAAACATGAAAAAGCAAAGTTATGTTTAAAAGCGTCTAATAAAATTCATTCAAATCGGAAACACAAATTTTCCCCTTTATATTTTAGTTGATCGAGTAATCCGCAATCTTGGAAGAAAGTCAATTGGATATCCGTCGTTCTCGGAGGCTTGCGAGTCAACCGTCTTTGTCAACGGAATCGAAAACAATCCGGACAAAGCGAGCTCGTCGAACCAGTTCAAAATCTCCTTTAAAAGTTAGAACAAGTGTTCCAACAACATCTGAGATTCTGGTCACTCCAAACATTTCCGGAAACCCTGCCTCCATAGAAGAAGTTCAATCGCCACAGAGGGACAGTATTACTGATCCTAGTCTGGGGGCAAATACTTGTATGACTGAACCAGTTCCATCTGTAACCGGTCCAGAGAGTTTTGTTCCTCAAACATCTGTCGCGGTCGATACAACCCCTTCTTTGGCACCGGAAATCTTTTACGGACCTGACGGTCTTCCTCTTCCACCTGGTCTGATTGCGATAAAGGAAATTATAGAGGAACCGCAAGTATCCTCTCCAATTCAATTTGGAGTAGGGGTCACTCTATTTCCTGCTACAACAGAAGTTTTTCCATCACCAGTGGAAGTTCCTGTAGAATCACTAGGTGATCAATTGGATAGACTAAAAATGACTGAACAACCGTCGACATCTAGGACTGTGTCAAATGACACGGCGACGGCAGAATTACCTGCTGCAAATCCAACAATGTTCGCCGGCATACCATCTGTCCCAACTAGCGCTCAGCCGCTAGAAGGAGTCCACCAAGAGACTATCTCGACAGTATGGTCTGTTCCTCTTTGTTCCGGAGTACTGTCTGGTAACTCTCATGGTGAGACTCATCAAATTGACCCTTTTGGGAATCTAATTAGGCCATCCAATCCTCCAGGACAATCAATTGCCTTGAGTTCTAGATTGCTACCGTATGGGGGGCAGTATGCTTTTTCATTACCCCCTCCGGGAGGGTACCCATACGGAAGTTCTCAACCTTATTCAAGTTATGGCGGAATTGCAACGAGTAGTTGGGTACCTATGCTATCCCAGCCACCGAGAGTTGTATATTCTATGCAACAGTGTGTACCTGTAACAAACATCCCAACTACACCGGCTATTGTGACCGTGTTGCAAGTTCAAACAATGCCTGTTGTATGTCAACCTCAGATTTCTCAGGTTCTCATGCAACAGCCCCTTGACCTTGCAACCCAACCACAATCGCCTACTGGTGGGGCAACACAAGTACAGTCGGGTACAACTACCCCACATCTTGGTCCAATGGTTAGTGTAGCGTGACAACCCATGGTATCACAACCATGGATAGTGCAATACCAACAGCCACAATTCCAACAAGTATATCAGGGTTCTGAACAGCAAATCTTTGCGAATACGGGACAACCATATATCCAAAATGGTCAAAATCAACCACTTTATAGTGGTCAAGTCCATCAACCGTATTCATCATACCAACATCAACTCCATTATGCCGGTATGCAAAGACCGACTGTTCAGGCGATTCCATCATATCCTGGTTACGCTTCGCCTAACTTGAACTAGCAGTTACCATTCGTGGCGACTTTAGAGTTTCCTGATTTACATCGGTTAACCAATGATCCGATTGCTTACGCCCCTTGGTGGCCAGTGATTCCACACAAACTTCCATCTGACATTCCTAAATTCAATGGAAATCCAGGTGAAGACCCATCGAATCATGTGATGACGTTTCATCTATGGTGTTCGTCGAACACTTTGAATGACGATTCGATAAGGCTTCGCCTCTTTCAGAGGACATTGACAGGTCCAGCGGCAAAATGGTATATAGAATTGCCAAGAGCTTCGTTCGACAATTTTAGCTCCCTTGCCACGACATTCTTAACCCACTTTCAATTACCAATAAGGTACGAAACGGGAACAAAGATATTGACCAATTTCAAACAGACAACCGCAACTCATATATCAGATCATATACATGAGTGGCGACGTCGATGAAGAATGGTTAAAACATACGTTCCTGATCAGCTTTTAGCTGAGTGGTTTATAAAGTCGTTACTTTCGGCCATAACGGAAGATGTGGCGAAGGGAGGAGTCGTAACAGAAGAACAGGTTATTGCTCGTGCACAATATTTGGACTTAGTATATACTCAGTCCGGCACGCTCTATGACAAAATACCAGACGCCCCTAGACCAGAATTTTCAATCCCTCCTCCTCCTAAATCAAATAGTGACTCTCATGCCGGCGATGGCGTGATTGGCACGGCAAACACGAATCCGAAAAGGACCCATCAAAAGAAGGCCCGTAAGGATTCGAATCAAAATGCGCATGAAGAAATTCTTGCTTCGGAAGTAAATGCCGTATCGACGGATAAGGGCAAAGAAACCAATCAACCAGGAAGCAAGAAAAATCAAAACAAAGGGAAGAAGAAGAAACAAGGAGAGTCATCTCCTCGAAAAACTTCTTCAAGCCCTCCTCGAGATAGGAAACCACCTTATGGGTGTCAGATATGTGATGAGGATCACTGGACGAGAGAATGTCCATACAAAGCTGATCTAAAAAGATTCTTAAAGAGTTCGCAAACTCCAGCTGTGTTAACTGATCCGTTTCCCGATCGAGGAAAAAATCTGGTTGGTAGTGGAAATGCTTCACCGTCGCAAGTGCTTATGTTATCGATATCGAAGCAACAGAATGATGCTTTGATTTCGACAAGGAACAAAGATTACGGGAATCCACAGGTGTCGAACGATAAAGGTAAAGATCAACCTAGTAGTTCGACAACAACTTCGGTAGAAGTTGTAACCCCCATCACACATGAATTAACGATAAAACCGCCAAAGGGAGTAGTACACAAGTCGACATTTAATCCTCGTGCTAGAGCGGCACAGCATTATAATATAGTGGAAGATTTGGCGCAATCGCCGTCTGCTATGTCGACTCTTGAAGTACTACAAAATTGCCCATCCCAAAGGCAGGCATTGTTATCAGCAATTGGTGGGGTGGATCCTAAAGATTCCAATCTTGTATCCTTTGATCACAAAGGATATGATCCTCAGTTACCAGCTCAACTAGCTTTCCTCGTCCAAGTGAAAGCCCTCAACAAAACTGTTCATCGAACAATTATTGATGAGGGGGCATCGACATGTATTATGTCGATGAGTTGCTGGAAAACTTTAGGATCTCCAACCTTGTCGTGATCATCGACAACATTAAAAGCATTCGACGGAAGGACATATACCCCTTACGGTATCCTTAGTAACTTGAAAGTTGAACTAGGGGGCAAAACAGTAGAAATAGATGTTGAAGTCATCGATGGCAATCTTGACTATAACATCCTACTGGGAAGACCATGGATTTATGCCATGGAAGCTGTTGTGTCGACCTATTTTAGGAAAATCGCATTCCCCTTTCAAGGAGGGATTACGATCATTGACCAACAAAATTTCCTCCCTAATGGTTCCCAAGTTACAGGAAGCATTCCTCTGATCCATGGAAGCGACCATTCGTTTCAAAATATTGGAGTAGGACTACTAAAAGATCCTACATTAATGGGAACTTTCACCCTTCCGCCAACGTTCATTGTGGGAGAAGTGGCGACAGTAGGAACCTGCAATATGATATCTTCCGCACAAAAGATGTCAGAAAATGATATCAGCATGGATCATGCAAAGGTTTTGTCCCCAAGCCCAATAGAAGTATTGTAGCAATCAATTTTCTTGGCCTGGGGGGGAACCCCAAATCAATGCTCATCAAGCGTTTGGATAGATAGGTCTAGAGAATATGGCACCCCTTTAAGTCCTTGGTCGCGAGTGCATGGAACCGACGAAGGAATAGTCCAATCAATGGTAATTGACGGGGCACCATGGAATGATTCCCACCATCGTTCCCTTCTCCCGGGTTGTGGGTAAGATACTCAAAATAACCTTTATCATCCTTCAGTTTTCGATTTTCTATCGAGTACTGTAAATACAGTGGGCAATGAGGATAGTTCTTTTACTATGTCAACCTCATTAAAAAATGAAATGATCCCCTTTCCAGATCTCAATGGTAAACCTTCATTCCAACCAACAAAGTTGAATGCAATGAAGCTTGGGGGGCATGCACCTCGATTTGCGTTATTATGCTGGGGGCATGCAAACATATCATCGAGCAGTTTTAGCAATGTTCATGCTCGTTAAAAAATAAATGCAAGAATCGAGCAGTTTTGTACAGAGTTCATGCTCGTTAAAAAATAAACACAAGTTGTGAGCAATCTTTCCCTAGCAGTTCAAGCTCATCCAGAAAAAATGAACCGGTAAATAACCTGGAGAAATGTAACCTTTGAAAGCCATATTAAAAGCCCTTGGTCGTGTTTATATGCCATCACCTCCATCCGTTCATTTAGCCAATCGTTCACCTCCATATGTGTGTTTACCCATTTTGAGGAACAGTTGCGAAGAGTGATTTCACTTAGCCATCCTTGTGACACTGCCGTGATTGGAGAATTCCAACCTGTACCTGGAATCTGCTGCTATCCCTGTTCATCACTCGTTCCTCAAAAGACGAGTCTTCTTTGAGCTCTTTTCACTGACTCGTAAAATATGAAAAGTTTGCCGAGTTTTGGAGTTCCAGCTCGTTAAAAGGACAAGAAGAGCTATCCCTCCTCTAGATTTTAATCTTTTTGGACCTGAGGGATTATTGCACAAAACGATCGAGCGCTTGTCTTGTTCGGCTCGTTAAAGAAATCGAAAATTCATCCCTTCTGTATGGTTTTATAAATTTTCGGACTTAAGGGATTAGAAGACGAAAAAGGAATTGTGGAGTTAACTTTTCGTACCTTTTCAGACTCTCTAAAAATGAAAAGGACCGAGTTTTCTTTGTCGTTAGACTCGTTAAAATGATTAAATAGCGACAAACTTGTCTTTAGACGAGAACGAGTTTCCCTATCGCTAGGCTCGTTAAAACATAGCGATGGGCTTGCCCGAAGCGCAGGTTATAGAACAAGCATATGTTATCCTCCTCAAGCTTGACAAAAATAAAGAGGTACTGGTCAGCAATGACTGGGGAAAATTTGGGAGAACCTCATAGCATTAATGGTAGCAAGTCACTCTTGAACATGACACTTTGTCCTCCGTATCACATCGGGTTGGGTTGTTTCATTCACCGGTCTCATAACCATGGTCCTCGCCACACCATCCACAATTGGGGTAATGCTACCAATCCATCACATCAGTGTCGTTATATGTTCAAGAGATGTGGTTCTGTAAAAGAGTCAACCGTGTTCCACCCACTGCCATACATTATCCTTCATCCACTTCATGACCGCCACCCTGAATCATACATCACAGTTTGTTTTCACCTCATCACAATCACTAGCTCCGTTCCGTGTCACTGATGTGGATTCATTAAGGCCCTCCTTTGACGGATCGCTCCTTGTCGACATTAGCCCATTATCCAAGGAGTTGATCTAGGAACACCCCCCTCAGTACTTTGAAGCTTGCATGCCTCAATGGCAAGTTTCTCACTTCCGGCGACAGGTATACATCAATGACCTTCGACCAGAAGATTTTGCATGGTGGTCGACGCCAAGTCCTTTATTCCCACCATGTAGATTGTACTGCCGTACCTTGAGGGTCATCATCCTTATCGGTGATTCCTCTTGCGCTTGTTAACGGTTTACATCAATGACCGGTAATCAAGCGATGTCTTTCCATGTTCGACTTCAAGAAATTCTCACATGGATCGACTTGTACATCGAGTGAAGATCGGAAGAGATTGAAGACCCCGGATCTAGTTTCATCCATCCGGGCTGCGATATATATTCAGGACATAAAAACATTTGATATGTACATCATTACAGCAGATGATCATCCTTCTCAAAGGATGATAATGTCAGAAGAGAATTATCAGTCTACAATCAGACGATCGTCTGTTCTATGTACCGAAATGTATTTATAAAGCTGAGCATGGGAATGCCCGCCTCAGCTAGATCATGAAAATGTATGAAAAAATAATGTATTGTATTGTATCTTATTACAGGACACTTCTCAGCAGATTGAATGAACTTCGGATCCTCTCAATAAAGCATTTCACCCGATAAACGACCTCGTACTTTAGGGGGCATCTGTTATAGACAATTTTGTGCCTTACAGCAACAAGCATGAATTGTCAATAATCCAAGGGATCCAAAGTTCCCTAAACATGATGTTCCTACCCCTAGAGGAACAAGGTCAGCAAACCAACGGCTCTCAGATCAGTTCTCCACCTGAAAACACTCAAAAACAAGCAATCCTGAAATCAAAGCAGGTGCTCCACTAGGTTTCTGCGCTGAAACTCAGTTGCTCCATGGTGTACTTGCGTTGCAAAGCAAGTGGAACAAAGGCCACCTGCGCTGAGCGAGATGGGACAAGTGGCACAATGAGTCATTGCTTTGGAATCTTCCAAAAATGACACTTGGATCAGGTATTTCGACTTGTGATGAGTCAGAGGCTCTGTTTCTCCAAGTGGAAGCAAGGTTCTCCAAGTGGACTCAAGAACTGAAGATCAACTAAAGATTAACTGAAGAGAGAGAGGACACAAGGCAGCTACACATCAGTTGCAAGCTGACTCATCCTTTCTCAATTCATCTATATATTGAGCTCTCTCCTATGAGCTCAGGAGGCTGGAATTTTGTGCAAAGTAATGATATGTTGTTGGTTTCATTATCGAGTTATTGGGTGATTGTTTGAGAGAGGTGAAGAAGAGCAATTCTTTCTGCTGGGAGGTGTTGCTGGGTTGGAGCCTTCAATGGTTGTAATACTCTCAGAACCTTTATTTCTTCATTAATAAAAGCTATTGAGGTTCTTCTATGTGCTCTTGTTTCAATTATATATTGTGATAATTGCATGTTTGGTTTACACTAATCCATGAACCAGTTATGATTGCATGCCTCTTGTAGTTTCCTTCTTTGTTATTTTGCAGGATATCATTGTAGCTGGGTGAGCAGAAGGACAAAGAGCTAGGAGCAAGCGGCCAAAGAGAAGAGTTTGGATTCGACATTAAGCGCAAGGCAACGGTTAGTGCTTTCTACATTCTCTTTTGCTTTCATAAAGAAGTAAACCTTAAGTAGTTTGTTTTACAGTTGTTGCTAAGGAACTGTCACCCTTAGAGTGGGATAGGGTCATCCGAGTCGGATACTTTTCCCTACAACAGCTGGCTACGTTGATGTTGCCTTTCGTAGAGCTGACTTCACATCTCCTCCTAGACATTCATATCCTTCACTAGTAAGGTCATCTTCACTGTATCGATACTGATTGAGATTTTATAATTTCCAAATGTTTTGGTAGCGTACATTTTTGAATTATCTCTTGAGACTGGAATCATAACCTCTGATTCGAAATTTTATAGCCGAATGCAGTAATTTAGGAAAACACAAAACACTGAAAAACATCAAACTTTAACTGCACCATTCGGCCAAATAGAGACGAATTTGGGAAAAATAAAACATGGGTGTTTTTGGCAATAGGGTCAATTAGATAACCCAAAAATTATTTTAAGGAATTTGAAGCAGTTTGGGAGATTTTCATAGTTATTTGAAGCCCATTTTTATAGGTAACGAGAGGAAAAAACAATATTTGAATTAATATATTGGCAGTTTTATTTAATTCGGCTACTTGGGGAGGGGAATTTCGATTTGGAATCAACAACGAGCTGAAAATTAACCATGATTACATGTCTCCTGCCTTTTGCCACCCATCTGTAACTCATTAACACCTGCTATGTCACTCCCCGTTTAACAGCAAGATGATCGAATATGACACTTCTCCAAGCACCTATATAATAGCTATTCCTATGCTCGATGTTTTACTTGCTAAAATATCGACATAGGAGTTGGTACTCATGGATCTTGTCTTCATTGACAAGTTATGTGTACGTGTTTGACTTTATTATGACATGCTTGGCAGTCTGACCATACTTTAAGCCAAAAACTCTGCAATAAAATGACCTTTGTCAACCTGTAATCCCACAAAAAGCGTCGATCAAGCTCATGACTATTTTCCACTTCATCTTTATCAAACTACACTTACAGCTAGGTTGGATTATATGCTTTGGTCTCACCTCTTTGACATTGATCCAACCATTAAAGCTCTTAGGAAGTAAATATTTGACATCATAATAAATGACAAAAAAATATACATCGAATAGATATCCTTAAGGAAGTAGAGAGCTATGTTGTGCTTCGGTGGTAGTATACTGTAACAAATTTGAATAAATCAATAATTAGTATACAACTGAATCTAGTTTCTAGAATTCCCTTAATTAGTGGCCTTGAGATTGTTTTCTAGCTATGGATTGTAGCTCTATTCCATAGCTAACTGGCAATTCCACAACCATTTTCATACTTTTGTAAATTATAGGTGTCGAGAGACAAAATGAGCCACATGGGTAGCTGGGAAAATGTCAATACATGGATGGTGTCCTATCCATTTGATCCAAGTTGATGAAAAAGACTCCGGTAAAAGGGAATTCAAGGTGTGTGATATCATTAAGTCGCCGCATGTCAAGAAAAAAAACAATTTTGAATCGATGAAATGAATAAGTTATTTGCTCAATTTTCTGAAGGTATTGATTAATTTTGGGCTGATGATGAAAAATGAATGGCTAACGTTTTCTTCAAGATTTTTAGCTACAAAAACTATGCACATTCTGCAGCTAAAGTCCAATTCCGCAGCTGTTCTCCAATTCCGCAGCTGATCTAATTCCACAACTAAATATCAATTTGCAGCTGGAAAACCTCATTGTTCAAATCAGCCTAACTTTCTCATGCAAAATTAGATTTTGATGATTCAAGTGTTGGCATTATGATACATATGTTGTACTTGATGGCAACCCACTCATCTCAGATGATAAATTATAGTGCAGCAAAGTTCACGCACTTTCATGAAGATAAAAGTTTCTTTCATGTAGAGAAAAGTTCACACACTTTCATGAAGATAAAAGTTTCTTTCATGTAGAGAAAAGTTCACGCACTTTCATGAAGATAAAAGGTTCTTTAAAGTAAAGAAAAGTTCATGCACTTTCATGCAGAGAAAATTCTCTTTCATGTAGAGAAAAGTTCACGCACTTTCATGCAGAGAAAAGTTTCTTTCATATAGAGAAAATTTCACGCACTTTCATGCAGAGAAAAGTTCCTTTCATGAAGAGAAAAGTTCGTGCACTTTCATGGCTGGCTCATGGTATTAGTCCTGATCCTATGGTTTTGGTCTGTGGTATTGCATCCAAAAGTGTTGACCCCAAGTATTGGGTTCATGGTATTGTGTTATTATGGTTTTGGACAATGGTATTGTGAAAGGCCTAAGACTATAAAAGAGGAAGGAGATCATTTGGCAAGGCAATTAATCTAAATGAATTGAATATCTAATAAGTGCTAGATCTGAAATATTTGTGATTGGGGTTATGGTGCAGATCTAGATCTGAATGAAGGAGGAACCTTAGCGCATAAAGAAGGATAAGTTTTATTGATGGGTCATAATCTTTAAGCTTGAATAATAGTATCTTTGTATGATTTTGATCTGTTATATGAGGCGCATGCTTGATCTATAAATCTAAAAATCTAGGTTAATTAGTGTCTGAATATTTGAAAGAATGAATTATCCTTTATAGATCTGTACATAGGTTCAGTGAAGTGAAAGAGCATATACACGTTGGTTCAGTGAATGAAAACGGCGTATACACGTGTTGGTCCAAACACAGGAGCGTATGCACGTAGGTTTCAGGTTGTTGAAGTAGCGTATATCTTTTAAATTATGATCTAGCTGCCTCTGTTTATTGCTGCAGTATTCTGGGTTCAAAATTTGGTGTGTGGTTACTGTTACTATGTTCTGGGTACAGCTGTCAGAGAAGTTTTTACTTGATTCAGTGCCAGTTGGGGAAAATGAGATTGTTTGATGCAGATATACTTGATGATTGATTGATGTTCATGGATCCAATCTGAAAATTTATGAAATGTGGTCCCTGGAAGAAGAGAAGGTTGTAGCCTTCAGTAGGCCAGCACCTACGTACTAGTATCTTGGCTAGTACAAGAGCTAAGGGGTTGTAGCTCCCTTCGAGGAGAAGCTGGAAAATGAGAGAGGGTTGTAGCTCTCTGTAGGTTGTAGCCTGCATACTGGTAAAGGACTGCACCAGTACATTGTAAAAGGAAGTTTCTAATTAAAGAAAGATAGAGACGAATTGTAGCAGGTGGTTTTCACCCACATTGGGTTTCCACCTTATATCTTGTGTTCTTGTGTGTGATTGTATTTTGTTCTGTTTTACTGGTCTGGTTACTGTTTATTTCACTCAGATACATAGATTAATAATCAACATATGAAAGATAAAGTAAATCATAAGTTTGCATTGTATACGCGGGTTTCCTTCTACATAGTTGCGTATATACGCGGGTTTTACTAACTGAAGTAGCGTATATCCTCTGATTTTTAAAAGGGAATATTTGGCTTGATAATACTGATTCACCCCCCCCCCCCCCCCCCCTCTCAGTATTATTTCCCAAAATTGGTATCAGAGCAGGTCCTTCTGAAGAAGCTTGATCGCTTGGAGGAAGATCCATCATCAGGAGCAACTACGAGAGAGAAGCATCTATCAGGCCACCGATTTTTGATGGGACAAACTTTGTATATTGGAAGGTAAGAGTTACTGCCTATCTTCAATCTCTTGGTACAAAAGTTTGGGATATCATCGATACAGGGTACACTTTTCCATCGGCAACTCCTATAGATCCGGCTGAGAAGAAGAAATATGAAACAAATGCAAAGGCAATCAATACCTTATTAGGATGTCTATCTCAATCAGAATTCATCAAGGTTATGCAGTATAAATCTGCAAAGTAAATATGGGACAAGATTGTTCTGAGCTATGAAGGATATGAACAGGTAAAACGAGAAAAACTTCAAACCCTCAGAATTTAGTATGAAAATCTCAGAATGCACAATGATGAAAATCTCAGATTGTTAATTGTATGAAAAACTTGGGTGAAGAAATAAAAGAGGTTGTTGTGGTTGAAAACGTTCTAAGATCTTTGTCCCCTAGGTTTGAATCTAAAGTTTCTGCAATAGAAGAAAAAGAGAATCTATGAAACCTTACCATGTCACAGCTGCACGGGATTCTAACTGCTTATGAAATGAGGAAAGGAGGACCATCAGACATGAGAGAAGTTGCATTCAAGGCTTCAGGCAAAGGAGACTACTATGAGTCAGGACACGTGTCAAAAGAAGAAGAAGAATCAAATTTTGTCAAGAATCTTCAACGGGGTGCTGGAAGATTCCGAGGTAAGTTACCTTTCAAATGCTTTGCTTGTGGTAGAGTTGGTCATTATGCTGCCAAGTGTCCTCATAAGGATAAGATTGACAAAGGGAAGGAACCTGTTAGATGGAACAAGAAACAGAATGCAACTAAGAAAAGTTACTACACTCATGAAGACAGTGATGGCCTATCAAATAGTGACGAAGATGAACGAGGTAATGATTATAAACTTTTAATGGCTTTTGAAGATGATGATTACATGGATGCTATAGATGTAGATGGTTTTTATGAAGAGATTTCTAGACTTAAAACATGTTTAGAAGAAAAAGATATGATCATTGATACTCTGCAATTCCAACTTGATGAAAAAGAAAAATTTCTTGAGAAGTTAGAATGTGAAATTATTGGCCTTAGAAAAGAAATTGAGAAAACAAAGGCCCTTAATCTTAAATTTGTTAACGGATCTGAAACTCTGGATGAGATTATCAATGTACAGTGTTCTCCACTAATCAAGACAGGTCTGGGGTATAATGGAGAAGCATCTCAAGCATCCACCTCAAAGAGTTTTCTTGATGCAGCAAGGAGGAATGAGAAAAAGCCTAATGGAGATCACCAGGTAAAACAGGGACGAATTACATCAATAATAAACAAAGACTACCAGGTAAATCAGGGGCAATCCATCTTAAGGGTGAACAAAAGCTACAACCAGCCATATGTAAAAACTTCTCAATTTGCTTCAAGAATGGATGACAATAGAAACTACAATCATTTTGCTGGTAGATTTGATAATGCATAAGTTTATTTAATGGCCAATGTTTCTCTTGCCATAACTTTGGTCACAAAGCAGCTCAATGTGTTGCCTATAAAACAATCATGACTAGAGAAGCTCAAAAACAAAGAAGTATGACTGGGATTACGAAAATGACCTATAACAACTTTTCGGCCCTTGAAAATGAAATTGCATGTTCTATCTGTAATAACTTCAGTCATGAATATTCTGAATGTAGGAGCAAGTTTCGGCAGACAAAGGAACAAGCCTCAAGCACCAGAACATGGAGAATAAAGGAACCACAACCAGAAAGATGTGGGATAGCTTTTTATGCAGAAGGACAGGAAAATCTATGGTAAATCGACAGTGGATGTTCGAAGCATATGATAGGTGATAAGGAAAAACTTGAATCATATAGTGTTTTAGAAAAGGGAAAGAAAGTTTCTTTTGGAAATGATACCCCTGCAGTCATAAAAGGAAGAGGCACTGCTTAGTTTAAAGAAAAGGTCAAAGCTGGAAATGTTTTGTATGTTGATGGCTTGAAGCATAATCTACTGAGTGTCAGTCAAATGTGCGATCAAGGAACCGAGGTAATATTTCGATCAAATGGATGTAGTGTTCGTGATCTTGATACAGGAAAAACAGTGATCAAAGGTAGAAGAACTCCAAATAATTTATACATATTTGAAGAAGGACAACAACAATGCTATTTGAGCAAGGATGATGAACACTGCTTATGGCACCAGAGGTTGGGGCATCTAAGCTTTTCACAAATAAGGAAAGCATGAAAATACCAGGCAGTTCGTGGTCTTCTAGATATCAAAATTCGAGACAACACAATATGCAAATCATGTCAGTTTGGTAAGCAAACTAGAACTAACTTCCCTGAGAAGGAAGGATCAGCTAGCATGCCTCTTGAGCTAGTATATAGAGATGTATGTGGTCCATTTAGGACAAGGTCACCTCAAGGAGAAGAATATTTTATATTATTCATTGACGACTTCTCCAGGATGGTTTGGTTAGGACTTATGAAGCACAAAGACGAAGCATTCGAAAAATTCAAATCCTTCAAAGCCTTGGCTGAAAACGAATCATATCACAAAATTAAGTGCCTCAGGGCTGACAGAGGTGGGGAGTTTACCTCAAATGAATTTTTCGATTTCTGTGAAGAACATGGAATAAGAAGGGAATTATCTACAGCTAGGACTCCTCAGCAAAATGGAGTGGTGGAAAGGATGAACATAACAGTCCAACAAATGGCTTGTGCTATGCTTGATGAGTCTCGAACTCCTGCAACCTTTTGGGGTGAAGCTGCATTTTTTTTGGTTGTTATTCTCAACAAAACAAATTTCTTAGTGAACAGCACTCAAACTCCTCATGAGCTCTGGTATGGTGAGACTCATTCGGTAAAGCATTTCAAAATTTTTGGAAGCAAATGCTATATTAAGAATAATGATGAACATATTGGCAAACTTGAACCTAGAGAAGATGAAGGCATTCTCATTGGTTATTCTCCCCACAACAAAGCATATAAGTGTTACAATAAAAGACTTGGAAGAACTGTTGACAACATTGATGTAGTGGTTGATGAAAAAGGATACATTCCTAGGCAAGTAAATTATGAATATATCGAAGAGGATGAAGACTACTCTCCAAATCAGACTGATGATGAAGAAGAACCTCCAGAGGCACCAAAGGAACAGATAAGGATAGAAGAGAAGACTCCATCTAGGTATGTTCAGAAGAATCATCCAGAATCTCAAATTTTGGGGTAGAAAGAGGCAGGTATACAAACAAGAAGAATAATTGCAGAAGCCTTAAGCTATTTGGCTTTGCTCTCCTCCACTGAGCCACAAAATGTACAAGAGGGATGCAAAGATGAATGGTGGGTCAAGGCAATGGATGAAGAACTTGAGCAGATCGAAAAGAACAACACTTGGGAGTTGGTTCCTAGACCAAAAGAGAAGAATGTCATAGGGACAAAATGGATCTTTAAAAATAAGTTGAATGAAAATGGAGAAGTGATTAGAAACAAGGCCAGACTTGTTTATAAAGGGTATGTTCAACAAGAAGGAATAGACTTTGAAGAAACCTTTGCGCCCGTTGCTAGACTAGAGGCCATCTGAATGTTCCTTGTTTTCTCAAGCTTTCAGAAGTTCAAAGTATTTCAAATGGACGTGAAATCAACCTTTCTGAATGGAGACTTAGAAGAAGTGTACATTGAGCAACCAGATGGTTTCATTCTTGGGAATGATCCAAATATTGTATGCAGACTAAAAAAGGCTCTCTATGGTCTTAAACAGGCTCCAAGGGCTTGGTACTACCGTTTGGACAAATATCTTCATCAATAAGGATTCTCAAAAGGATCAGCAGATAGCAATCTTTATATAAAAATTGAAAATGAAAAATTGCTAATACTTGTTGTGTATGTAGATGATATTATCTTCGGCAGCAATGAAGAAGCTATGAGTCAAAGCTTTGCCTTGGTGATGCAGAAATAATTCGAAATGTCTTTGCTTGGAGAACTGACATACTTTCTTGGATTTCAAATTCAACAAAATGAAGGCGGTATCTTTTTGTCTCAAACCAAGTATCTGAAGCAGATCTTGAAGAAATATGGCATGGAAGATTCAAAACCAGTGTGTACCCCTATGGTTACAGGATGCAGTCTCAGTGAAAATGATGAATCTACTGACATGCAACAGTTATCCATGAGTGAATTCTCAGCTATCTAAAATAATAGTCGTCACATGCATGCAAGCATTAACAAACTATATTTTATTATTTTAACAACTTGTTAAAATAATCTAATTGGACTTGACTAGTTACAACTAAGTCAACTGATTCTCTCATTATAGAACTCATACTTATTTGCTCAATGAGTGGAGGAAATTAAGGATAAATTCCTCAATCAGTGGGACAACTCATGTGCATGCTCACAAAGACTTCGAATTTGAATTTCCTTAACTAATTAACTCAACTGAATTAATTAATTAATATTTCCAACTGCTGTGAAGACCAAAATTAATTTTACTTCCTATAGATAGACTAGGGACTACTATAAATAGGAAGGGACCCAGAAATGCTATTTTTAGAACTTTCTATTTTTAGCAGTTTCACCTCTCACCCAATGTGGCCAATGACATCACTGGCCAAACTGCTATATTTTGACATGCTATTTTTAGCAGGTCTATTTTTAGCACATTCTAAATTTAACATTTCTTGTTGCACATTTTTTAATAGTGACCAAGAGGAATTATAAAAATTCTTGATATTTTCTTCCTCCAACCTATCATAGGTTACATACGGCCAAAATACATGCAACTCGGCACAATGTGTCTTGTAGAATCCTCTGGGATCATACCCATGAAAATTTGTTGTACCAAACCTAAGGCTTCCCAATTCTTTAGCTTCAACTTCTATGACCTTAAAGTTATTAATCTCATAATATCCCACCTAGAAAGGAAAGGAAGGCCAAGATTCTTTCTTATTATTCTGTAGTACTATAGATAGACCCGTGATAAGATGATAGACAAGCTCTTGCATGATTACTTTATCCATGGCATACCTTGGAAAAGGGTGAGGTGGTTTCTGATAGCTAAACACTTTGAGGTATGTACCATCTCATGAGGCAAGCCAATCTGCTACTTCCCCCACTCACTTCATTGCCTCACGAGACATGCAAGTGGCCTATTCTTCAAAGATCAATTATTATAATACACTGAATAAATTCTTAGTAAGTCTATCATAAACTCCTTGGTAGTTGCATTTTGCAAGTAGTTTGCAATAAATGTTGATAGAAGACTATTTAGGTGTCCATTTCCAATCCAAACCAGGCAATTCATTATGAGCACATATTATGTCTAGTAGTGTTGTATCTTTATAGACAATCATCAAGTAAAGAACTATGCCAAAGAATTCACTGTGACGGGTATGTATGGAATGGGAGATCCAAAGCTACAAATACCTATTTATGCTTATAATCCTTATTCCTTAAGATCGAGCAAAGTGATTATGTTCCATAATAACAACATACAATCCTTACGAGTACTTTTAAAGAAGAATTAAGAAAAACCTAGAAGATCAAACATCCTCCCTGTATAGCTAATCATTTAAGATGAGAAGAAACATATAGATGAATATCTATACTAAACAAAAATACATCTAAATATATAATAGAAGTATTAATTTAATGAGTTATGGGTGATCAATTGAATGAATTGTTCAATATTTTACTTAGTATATAAAATAGCATTTCATTAGGGATGTTAGGGAGGCTGATACTCAACCTAGCCCTTCCCAATGTACTACACTACTTCAAATATATGTAGAAACAAATTATAAAATCACTATCAAACACTCACAAGTACGTAAAATTTGTCACATGTAGAAGCCAAAACCCTTTGATTATCCTCAATTCGAAAGTGTCACAACAGTTTTACAAAAAAATGCTCATGTATCAACCTCTTTTCGTTAAAAAATAAAGGTATATATAGACTGCTTTACACAATATCATATCCTCTAGAGGATTTACATCAAAATTGATTATTTATTCAAAACTTTGGACAATGTTTAAACAACTTTGACTAAGAATAGAAAAATTTCTCCAAAAATTTCTCCAACTGTGCTTGATTGTTGCATCTGGGTTTGATGTATTTGAAAATATTCTATTTTTGTTGCTTGAAACCATCATTGGCTTTGATCATTTGTTGATATGCTGCATTGATATGTTAAAATTATCCAATGATTTTAACTAAATGTTGGAAATAATACTAAGAGGGGGGGGGGGGGGGGGGGGGGGGGTGAATCAATATTAGCAAATCAATAACATTTTCATTTCCATAATCAGATTCATATACGCTACTTCAGTTAAGGTAACTTGAGTGTACACACAACTTTATTTAATGAAACTAGCATATATCCAACAAACTTATGATTCAGTTAATTCATCATATGTTGATCTTTAATCAGTGCATCAGAACTTCATTAACCATGTAAATAGTAACCAGGTGCAGTAAAAATAGAATATATCATCACACATAAGAAACACACATGAACACCATGATATAAGGTGGAAAACCAATGCAGGACAAAAACAACCTGCTGTTGTCTTCCTTTTAATATAAGAAAAACTTGTTTACAATATTGTACTAGCATAGACTCATACCAGTATGTAGGCACCCACATGAAAAAGGCTACAACCTTCTCTCGTTCTCCAGCTTCTACTGGAAGGGAGCTACAACCCCTTGGTTCTTGTACTAGCCGATATATTTACTAGTACATAGGTGCCAACCTATAGAAGGCTACAACCCTCTCTCATTTTCTAGCTACTACTGGAAGGGAGCTCCCACCCCCTGGCTCTTGTATTGGCTGATATGTTTACCAGTATGTAGGCACTCGCCTACTGAAGGCTCCAACCTTCTCTCTTCCTCCAGGGACCACGTTTCATAAATTTTCGGACTGGATACTCCTAGATCACAACACCATAATTTGAAGACCACGTTTCATCCAATTTTCATACTAGACCCATCAACAACATTGAAGGTCAAAATAAAGCACCACTGCAACACAACCATCACACTAATCATCAATCTCTGAATCACCCAACAACTGAATCACGAAGCCTTGTCATCAAAATACAATCACCAAAACATAGAGCAAAACCCAAAACTCTGCAACACCCACTATAACCAACAGTAAATTCAGATATCACATTTCATAATGTATACTCTACTCTGATGAACCAAACCAGCGTGTATACATGCTTCTACCAGAGGGAACCTATGTACAGATCTGCAAACACTAACTTAGCATTTCACAACTATTTCAGAATTCAGTGATACCAAGATCATAACATTTGCAGAAGAAAACATGCGTCAGTATTCAAATCTAGTCTATCAATGATCAAACCACATAATGATAATACATTCCAAGCCTTATGATCTCGATCCATCATCCATCATCATCCACAGAGGTGCTTCCTTGGTTCAGATCAAAAAAAGCATCACAAACCCATTACTTGCATACTGGATCTCACACTTCATCAGATATTCAATCCTTGCAGACATTGACCTAATGATTTTCTCCTCCTTTGATAGTTTTAGGCCTTTATTAATACCATGGACCAAAACCACTTAGTATCAATACCTTGGACCAAATACCCAGGGTCAATACTTCGAACCAGATACCTTGGACCAATACCATGGATCAAAATACCATGGACCAAATACCTTGGACCAAAACTTAGTTTTCCAAGATATACGCACCTTTCCTTCTATAAAAGTGCATGTGTACGTTATACACCTCTTTTGGTTTGTTAACCCACGTGTATATGCTTCTTTGTTAAGGTGAACCTGCGTATACCTCTCTCTGATCATTAATTCTTTGCTATTGATCTGTTGCATTGTGATCTGTCATGTGAGTGAGTTTCCATCAAGGACAACACCTGTATCATAATGCCAACAATCTCCCCCTTTCGACTTGATGGCAACAACAACACCAAGTCACTCTCTCCCTTTGACATCAAGGGCAAAGGGTGCACCAAGATATTCTCTCCCTTGATATACAATATGTTGTCCATACTCCCCCTGAGTACATGTTGACTTATCTAATTGAGCTCCCCCTAAGCATATGCAGAGTCTGCAAAAACATTTTCTATAAGAATAACATGAATCTATAGCTCAACTAGGTGAGTATGACCTTCCTATCACCAATGACTCTTACAAACATCAATCTCCCAACCAAGTGGGGATACACCACTTTTGACTCATCCACCAATCCAATTGGGGATATACCAAGTGTTTATACATGACTAAAATTAGAAATTATTACATCGTCCTTCCCATGCAAAGTGGGGGTACAAATTACATCATATGAATCATGGGTCCTTAAAGGATATACATGACATTTAGACCAAAGACCTAAACAACAACATGATAGTCATCAACAACTATCATACACCATATATGATCTGCACCATAAGCATCTGTCAACAACATCCAGACCTATAACTTGCAATACCATTCTCTTGACCAACCAACAATAAGTATCAATATGTAGCATTTATCCACATAAGGATCATAACCAAAGACTTCTAACCATAATGCCAACAATGCATTATTCGAAGCATATGCTCCCCCTGAACTTGTTCCATCTATTCACTATCAGATCTGATCATGCATATATCAGCAAGAAGTATCAAGGCATCATCATTAATCAGATATAAAACAGGTTAACTTCTGAGGATAAAAAATCACTTCTAAATAACATCTTATGAGTACCAACACATTTCCACACATTAACAGTAGATTGTAAGCATCATCAAACCGAGCAAATAATTGACTGAACCATATCAGACCCATTTTCCTAAGTCTGTCCCACTACTTTTCCTCAAACTAACATATATGCGACTTTGCAGCTTCGAACTCACGTATACATGCGACTTGTCTTCATGAAACTCGTGTATGGTATTTAGAACACTGAAGTTTCACTCTTTCAGCTCCCTTTGAGTCTGTCATGTCTGTATACTCTGCTATGCCACATCTTTCTGACTATACTTCCTTCTTCTTCCATATCTTCGACTGTGATGATGTTTTATATTTTGGTATGGTGCCGAAATTATTCTCCTACATTCCTTTGTTGTATGTCCAAGCTTGTTACATGCATAACATCTTACATGTTTCATATTCCTTCTATAGCAGTCAATGGCTTTGTGACCAAACATATTGCAAGAAAAACAATATCCCTTAAAGTACTTGGAACGTGATGATCTTTCCGTGTGATGGTCTTGAACCATTCTACTTCTGCATCTGGCTGCAACATTTCCAAAATTATCACATATGAAACTTTCAACATTATTCATTGGAGGAAATAACTATCTATCACTTCCACAGTTAGAAGTAAAAGATTTTCTTTGGAAAATTTCTTTCCTTGGTTGTTGATGGGATTGACCTCTTATCTCCTTCTTGTGAATTTTAGGTTTTGCATTAGAGTTCCTTACCTCACCTTGTGAGCTAGATTTACCTTCAACAGATTCATGAAAACCAAGACTAGTTTTGATGGTGGGAGACCTTTGAATACTAAGAATATTATCTAAAATATTAGTACTATCTTGAAATCATAACAGTTTATCTTTTTCTTGTAGTTTACCTTTTAAGATATTTACCTCAACTTGATGTTGTTCTTCCTTTTCCAGATATTTCTTCTTCAAGATTTCTTCAACCTTTCATCTTTCTTCTACTTGTTGCCTTAATTTGAGAATCTCATTTTCTTGTTCTTTATCTGCTTGAGGTAGCTCTTCATTTTGCTAATTTTTTAATGATATCACTTCATCCTGCAACATTTGACGTACTTTGAAGGCACACTCCAGTTGAGATTTTAATCTGGAAACTTCTTCTTGGAGGGAACACTCCCTTTTGTTAAATTGATCTTGTTGATATATGATTTTATCTGATGGTTCATTTGTTTTTTCATCTTCAATCTGAGGTGATTTAGAATCTAAATAATTGCTTCCACCTAGCAACAAGTTGTCGCTGTTCCTTAGAGTTTTCTTCTTCTTCTGAGGAACTTTCTTCTTTAGCTTCTTTCCCATTGTTCTACAAATCTCCTTCAAGCAATCAAGCTTCTACCAAAGGACCTGCTCTAATACCAGTTGTTGGAAATAATAATGAGAGGGGGGGGGGTGAATTAGTGTTAGCAAATCAATAACTTTTTCATTTCCATAATCAGATTCGTATATGCTACTTCAGTTAAGGGAACTCGTGTGTACACGCAACTGTGTTTAATGAAACTAGCGTATATCTAGCAAACTTATGATTCGGTTAATTCATCATATGTTGATCTTTAATCAGTGCATCAGAACTTCATTAACCATGTAAACAGAAACCAGGTGCAGTAAAAACAGAACAGATCATCACACATAAGAAACACACATGAACACCATGATATAAAGTGGAAACCTAATGCGAGACAAAAAACACCTATTGTTGTCTTCCTTTTAATATAAGAAAAACCTATTTACAATCTTGTACTGGTGCAAACTCATATCAATATGTAGGTACCCACCTGCAGAAGGCTACAACCTTCTCTTGTTCTCCAACTTCTACTAGAAGGGAGCTACAACCCCCTGGCTCTTGTACTAGCCAATATATTTACTAGTACGTAGGCATCGGCCTACAGAAGGCTACAACCCTCTCTCATTTTCTAGCTACTATTAGAAGGGAGCTCCAACCCCCTAGCTCTTGTACTGGCTGATATGTTTTCCAGTACGTAGGCATCGGACTACTGAAGGCTCCAACCTTCTCTCTTCCTCTAGGGACCACGTTTCATAATTGTTCAGACTAGATACTCTTGGATCACAACACCATAATCTGAAGGCCACGTTTCATCCAACTTTCATATTGGACCCATCAACAACATTGAAGCTCAAAATCAATCACCACTGCAACACAACCATCACAATCAATCATCAATATCTGAATCACACAACAACTGAATCAATGAAGCCTTGTCATCAAAACACAGTCACCAGAACATAGAGCAGAACCCAGAACTATGCAACACCCACT
Organism: Pinus tabuliformis; assembly: GCA_031772625.1. Lineage (NCBI taxonomy): Eukaryota > Viridiplantae > Streptophyta > Pinopsida > Pinales > Pinaceae > Pinus > Pinus tabuliformis. The sequence goes on along the minus strand of CM062809.1, from coordinate 603,947,350 downwards.
AGAACCAACTAAAAAGCTAGATATCACATTTCATAATGTATACGCTACTTTGACGAACCGAACCAACGTGTATACACTCTTTTACCAAAGAAAACCCATTTATAGATCTGCAAATACTAACTTAACACTTCACAACTATTTCAGAATTCAGTCATACCCAGATCATAACATTTGCAGAATAAAACATACGTCAGTATTCAGATCTAGTCTACCAATGATCAAATGACATAATTATAATACATTCCAAGCCTTATGATCCAGATCCATCATCCATCATCATCCACATAGGTGCATCCTTGGTTCAAATCAAGAAAAGCATCACAAACCCATTACCTGCATATTAGATCTAACACTTCATCAGATATTCAATCCTTGCACACATTGGCCTAATAGTCTTCTCCTCCTTTTATAGTTTTAGGCCTTTCTCAATATCATGGACCAAAACCACTTAGTACCAATACCTTGGACAAAATACCTAAGGTCAATACCTTGGACCAGATGCCTTGGACCAATACCATGGATCAAAATACCATGGACCAAATACCTCGGAACAAGACTTAGTTTTCCAAGATATACGCGCCTTTCCTTCTGTGAAAGTGCGTGTGTACATTATATGCCTCTTTTGGTCTGTTAACCCACATGTATATGCTTCTTTGTCAAGGTGAACCTGCATATACCTCTCTATGATAATTAATTCTTTGCTATTGACCTGTTGCACTGTGATCTGTCATCTGAGTGAGTCTCCATCAAGGACAACACCCATATCATAATGCGAACACTAAATTATCCCACTCTTTTTCTATTGGGTAACCAAGATCAATCATCTATTTATATGATTCATCTACCTCAATGTTCTTCTCAAATGAAGGTTTTACTATGAATAAATGTTTGACTTCGTAGCAAATGAAAAGATCATTAGCTAAAATCTGAAGTATATTTGGACCACTAATTTCTCCATTGATCCAAACAAGTTATGACCTATTCAACACTTCCCTATTCAATAGTATTTGATATTGCTCCTTTGTGGCCATTTTACTTTGTACATTCTTGAAGGATGGAAGACCCCTTTGCTATAGAATAGAAAATTTCCTATAGAATTTATTAATTTGTACTTGTAAATTTTCAGATTTCTCCTTTGTCTTTAGCATCAGGGTTTTCTGCATTAGAAATTTTCTGGTCTGAAATACTAATTTTATTCTATCTTCAATTCCCAATTCTTTAAGTTCTTCTTTGGAATTTTTGTATAGAGATTTAATGATTTGAATTCCCTATCCAGTTTTGTTTCCATGTTCTATTTTGATTTTCTCCCTCTATAAAAATTCCTCTTGCTCTACAATAATGTCAATAGACCAAATGTCAGACACAGAGAACATGATCTCAATCCAAAATTTTTTCTTTGGTTTGTGAAAAATGTTGAACACTATTAGAAATACTCAAATAATGTTCTAATTACTTTTGTAAACATGAATCTTTTTGTATCTCGACCACTAAAGAATTATCTAACTTGATTTTAGTTTTTTATTCTCTATCCAACATTTATTTTATTTTTTCAAGTACAACATTCATTAGGGAAAGAGAAGATAATGTTTTAGATAATCTTTCTATAGTATCATACTCCGTTGAAACTGTCTACACTACTGGAATCAATTTATTACCCGTTTGTTCCTTTTCTCTTAATAATTCTTCCATATTTCCTTCCATCTTTTATTTTTGTAGGTTCTGTTCAATTATAAAGGGTAACAAAGTTGCCTTCTCTTTTTCTAATTCACCTGTTTCCTATGTTTGTGGATGTTATATTGTATGTAGTTTCAACCTTTTCCTAAGTGCATGAATGTCTTCATTACTCATCTTGATAATCTCTCAATCTGAATCAATATCTTTAGGATTCAATCCTAATTTAATCACAATATCTTTAAGAGAATTAATCCTAGTATCGTTTGCAAGAAAGGATTCTCTTTCCATATTAAGCTTTGTCTAAATATTCGCTAAAGTATTATGTAATTTGGACATATTGATAGTAGAGTTAGTGAGAATGGATTAAATCATCTCACCTGTGTATATTTTCAAATCTAGTTGATCAATTGGGTGAATATTTTTGTCATCAAAATAAAGCACAAAGGTTTTAAAATATTCATATGCTCTATATACGTCGAATTTACCTTCCAGAAATGCTAATTTAATTTGACCTTTCTTAATATTTAAAGCTAAAAGAAACCTATTTTTCTAGAAGAAGTTTGCTTCCAAAATTGACTATAAGTTATTTCTTTTGGAGATTCATTCTTTTTCTTCATTTCAAAGAATTTAGAGAATACGTTTTGGTTAGAGAAAGAAGAAGAATGTTCCTTTCTCATTTCTTTGTTTTGCAGTTGGAATACAGGCTCACCTAAAAGGACCATAGTAGTAGTGAAGAAATATTAGAGGATAATTTTTGACATTGTTCCCTCCACATTATTTATTTTCATCCTCTTATATACTTTGAACTAATCCATTTTTTACTCTGATAGATTTTGGATTGTTCTCTTGAGATCCTTTTCATTCATATGAGGTGTATATAATACCTTTGGTCCCACTGACTATTCCATTGTTCGCTTTTCTACCAATTCTTGCAAATTTTTTTCTTCCCAAGTGTCCTTATTGGCGAACTTATCTATCTCTGGTTTAGGAACATGAATATAAGGGGCATAATTTTTCTCAATCCTTAGTGTTGAAATTCTCCTTATTGGATCATAGGGCCAACTAAAACTCATCTTGAAATTCCTTTGTGTTAGTAAACTATTCACCTCTTTATCAACAACTCTAGTATTAAGAACAAATGGACCAACTTGAGCCTTAAGTTTGAATTGAGATTTTTTTTTCCTTGATAAAAAATGAATTTCATCAAAATTTAAGTTTTGCCTTATGAATTCAAGGGAAAAAATCTCATTGGGATAAATATTGGTAATTTATACAGTGGGAGCTCACAACCATAAACTATGATCTAAGTGAAATTTGCTACAAATACGAGTCTCCAACCCCGGTTTGTTCACTCAACTGTAGAATTATTTTGATTTCAGTTGAAATCCTTGGGACTACATCAATATTGAGGAGAAAAAATGAAGCATACAAGAATTGATCAACAAAATAACTTAAAGAAAATTCCTCTGAATTCTTCCTCGCCAGTGAAGTCCACTAAATGACATACTTCTGCTTGCCTTACATATCCTGGTTTTGTAATGGCATTTTGGATATTTCTAATTGATGATATAGAAATAAGTAAACCAAAATAGATTGATGCTTGAAGGCTATTTCATTCCCAAATCTTAAAAACTACTCATGAATGTTATTGGAAATAAACTAGTTGAAATCGAACAAAAGAGCATGTTTCTTTCTAGATGAAAAAATTGACAAAACCCCTAAAATAGATTCATCAACCAATTCATCATTTTGATATCTTAATAGTCAAAAAAACATGGAAATAATCTGCCTAGAAACCTTAGGAAACATATCTGAAGGTTAGGGTGGATTTTGATGAGGAATTTTAGATCCTTCTGGAACGAAAGACTCAAAAATAAAAATCCCTTTGGTGGAATATGAGCTTTTGATAAACTTCTAATAGGGCTTCAACTGAAAACATATGTAGAGAACTTGGGACACTTATATGCAAATCTTGGATAATATATTCAGGGGTTATGTATAACAAAGGTTTTCCATTTCCAACTATAATTCCTCTTTCACTAGGTACATATCTATTTACACACCAGGGTACAAACTCAAGGAAATGATAAGTCCGAGGAAAAAAAACCATGGTAACATAGATTCCCATAGGCTAAACTCATCATTGTTATCTTCAAATTTATGAAAGGCCCAATTGTGTAGCTCATACGAATAAAATTCACACTTAATTTCTACAATATTGGCATCTAAATGTATCAAAGTTAATTCATTGATTTCAGGATTTGCAGTTGACATGTTTTTTAGATGATTCCCCTTTCCTTTCTACATGCTCATTTTGAAAGAAAATGGAAGATACATAATAAATTTCATTACTCATGGAAAAAACGTTGAAGCCTTTGCAAGTGATCTCTTCGATTAGGCACAATCCACTGCTCAGGTTCATTGAAAATGATATCAAAGGTGGTGAGAGGAAAATTTATAATAGATACGTGAATCAAGATGAATTAAATGGCACATATGTTGACAAACAACAAAATTATTTCAAATAGTTATTGAGAAATAGATGGTGACAAATATAGTTGGTGAAAGTTTAAACTAGTGGAAAAACTAAATTTTGCAGGAAGGATAACATATACTAGAGGCCTTTTCTGGGTGGGGGTATGTAGTTCACCAACACATGATACGTCATTTTCCCGGTTTCGGGAAAACCATCCATTGCGGACCCCCCCTCTCTTAACCATCAAGAAATTGAATATTGTGTGTTGATCTTCGTGGATAGGATCATGATCGTTGAAAAGTGCATCATGCTTACCAAGCTCTTTTTATTTGGAAGAAAATAATAAACTCAACTTTTTTCAAGAAAATCAAAATTTATTATATATGGAATTTATAAAGTCATGCCATATATTTAAAAAATGCATATAAAACAAATATTTTTGGCATTTATCAATAAAAAAATTGATTTTTTATTGTAACAAGAAATTGTTACAACATTAGCTCGATCCGAGGATGGCTTCCCCCCGTGGGATGCACAAAACCTGCAGATCCATTTGCCTTGACATTGGGCTATGGAGTTAATATTATAAGAAAATTTCATACCTACTATGGAAAGGTAAATCACACCGATTATATACAATGAAAAAGAAAGAAACTTGCTTAGTATTGAATGTAGTGCTTCAAATACTACCCATTGACTGGAAATGAGAAGTATTTTCCCTCTAGGTTTTAAAGAACGAAAGTATTATTTCCTTTGATCTCTGCAATATTTAGAGGACCCAACTAAATATTGTCAAACTTTCCATATTTTCCTTTATCCTCTCTCCTTGCATCCCATATAAATACTATATCTCCTTTCCTAAAGTCTCTTTCTCTGCGTTTCCTATCAAACAAACTCTTCATCTTATCTTGATACTGGAGAAGTTTGTGTTTAAATTCTTCCCTTTCTTAGTTAAGTTCAATAATTTGATTGAATATTTTTGAAAAATCATCAGTCTCCTCATAAGATTCTTGCAAGATATTCACCACTAAAAGGTATTTGAATTGGGAAAATGGCTTCAGTTGCATAACCCAATTGAAATGGAGATTTACAAGTAGCTCTTTTAGGTGAAACTATGCTTTCCGAGACTACATATTTTATATGGCTATCATAGTTCCTTTTGTGATCTTCTTACACTCTTTTAATCACCTTGATCAAGCTTTTATTTGATGACTCTACTAGTCCATTCCTTGTGGATAGTAAGGTATAGAATATTGTAAAGAAATCTAGTATTTCTGGAAAAAATCAGCCATTTATATAGAATTGAAAGCTTGAGAATTATCTATAATTATTTCTCTTGGAATACCAAATATGGATATAATATTTTCACCAATAAACTTCATAACTACAGAATCAATTGCATTTCTGACATGGATAACTTCTACCCATTTTGTGAAATAGTTTGTTATCCACCTATGTTGATTGCAAGATTTTCACCAATAGAATATAAACCCCACTCCAAAAAATGAGCTTCTACTAATACATGAATCAAAGGAAAAGAAGATAATTTATGTTTACCTATAAAAATTTGTCAAATAATGTAGATCCGAACTTTAAACCAAATTGAGAAAATAAATTTGGCCAATAGAATCCAACCCTCAATATGTTATGTGTAGTTTCTGTCCAAGCATATTTACCTCCACATACTCCATGAATTTCTCAATCACTCCCTCTATGTTATTTTTAGTCAAACACAACAAAACAATACTCAAAGGAACTCTCCAATACAGATTAGCATTAACTATACAATATTTCATGGACTTGAGTCTGAGACATATGCATTGATTTTTTGTGAACTCAGGAGGACAACTGAAAGTTTGTAAAAATGAATAATATCCTTATACCAATATGATAGAAGGAATTTGTCATTAATGTGAAAAATAAGTTTTCATGGGCCTGAACTAGAAGAGGTTTCTTGTGGGTTCTTCTTCTCTTCATTAGGAGAAGGTTCTTGTGTATTCTTCTCCATAGTTGTACCTGATAGTTGCATAATTGAATTAATACCTTAAAATTTGTAATTTGATTATGCTAGGAATTTAGGCAATCCTTGTCCTTTCACTAGCTTTGATGGTTTGATGTCCAAATCAAAATCTAAAATTTTGGCTATCCACCTTCCCATTTTCTTATCTGTATCAGGTTGAGTCAGTACTATTTTTATGACATTTTTGGGCACATATGTTTTTATTTAGAATACATTACATAGGCTTTGAAAAACTTCAAAGCCTAAACTAAAGCATAGGCTTGATTTTCAATAATATCATACTTTATTTTTGCATCCCTCATGACTTTATTAAAGAAAGAAATTGGTAGCTCACAATTATCTTCATTATTATGTAGTAAAACAACTACTAATGTGGTATCTGATGCAAAAGAGAAAATACAAAAGGGATTTGAGTAGTCTAGATTGGCTAACTCTGGTACTTCTGATAGCGCCTATTTGATTTGGGAAAACACAAATTTGGATTGTGCATTCCATTTAACTTCATGAATTTTCTTGAGCATTTCAATGATGTCATTTACAATTTCAACATAATTAGCTATGAATCTTCTTAGGAAATTAATCCTCCCTAAGAATTCTTGAATCTCTTTTCTCATTCTGGGAAATCTGATCAATTGAATGGCTAATACTCTTTTGGAATATATTATGACTCCCTTTGAAATAATGTGTCCCAATAATTTTCCTTCCTTCATGGAAAAATTGTTGGGCCTCCAAATTGTCATAATTCCATTAACCGAACTATCCATTTTACATCATTCCATTCATCCATTGTTAGCATTTTTAACCATATTCCTCCATAAAATGCACCAAATTTCTGCATACATGTTTACATGGTTTATTATTATTATTTCCATTATTTTTAATGAATTAAGAAGACTTTTGCATGGTTTTACTAATGACAGTTTAGCAAGTTCAAGTTGCTGCAAATTGGTCAAGTTTCCATAGCTACTTCGATAGTTGAGGTAGTAGCGCCACTCTAGAATGAAATCCAACACTTGGGCATTATTTCTAGAATCCCCAATATAGATTGTGATTAGTCAAATTCCAACCAGTTCGCACAAGTGGACCTCGAGGCAAAGATCAACTTCAAACATTTTTTTTGAGCAAATGAAAGTGAATATCAGAAAAAAAACATGGGTATTGTTTAGAACGAGACCAATTAGGTTTGCAATGAGTAGTTTTTCCAAATACATTACCATTTGGGAGATATTTTAGGCTCTTTAGAGCCCTATTTTGTAGTTGCATGAGCAAACATTGCACTTATCTGTCAATAAACGACCCAAATCAAGCATGAAATTGCTAGATATGTGGTCAAAGGAGTGGTCAACCAGCGTTGGAACAAGCGAGCTAGGAGTCCAAAGCCAATACAATTCATGATTTTCTCTGCCACGTAGCAAATCGTTAAGAAAAAAACCTCTATTTTCTAAGTTTTAGATAGAATTTGTTAAGTCTTAATTGGTGTTAAAACCTCCAAACAATTATTGAAAGGCTTTTATAAATATCATGCCAGCAATTGTATTGACAGTATGTGAATTATGATATGAATGCAAACTTTGTTTTCTTATTTGCAATGAAGAAGTATTTTGGATTTATAATGCACAGTTAGTAAAGATTAGATTCAAAACCATCTGTTGTAGAGGGTCCGAAGAAGAGAAGAGGTTCAATTTTATATGCTTTTACATTTAGATGTTTTTTCATAGTTTTGTTTTTATCATTTATCACTTCATTTTCAAGTTATTCTTTCACTATATTATTTCTAGAATTCCATAGTGTAAATGCTTGATTGGTTTTATGATTTATTAGTATAGATATTTGATTTGTTTGGTCATTTTTCATTACATTAGATGCCATAATCATTTCCAAGATTTCATTTTGTTATATAGATGTTCAAATGATTTGTTTTTAGTTCATGTAGGTTTATTTTCTGAATGGTTAAAATGAAGGGATAATCATAGTTTCTTTTCATTCAACAATAATTTATAGTAGATTAGTTTTAAGTTGTGAGACATATTTTAAACATCAATAGAAGATTTACTTCGTAGTTTTCAGCAAGTTCTATCTTGCAAGATTAAATAGTTCATATAAATTTTCTCTTTTGAGGCATAATAATTACTTTATAATGATTCAGAAAATTTATTGATTCATCTATTCTTTGATTTAAGTTTCCATTTACATAAAATTTCTAAAAAGACATAAAAATATCAGAGTTGTTTCTTTTATAGAGTTCTAGTTCTCTTAAATTATTTTTTAGCTACTAACAAATAAACTAGTTAGGACTTAAAAAAAGAGATTTGTTGTAGTTTTTAGAACTTAGTCAAATTCAAATTTAGTTAAAGTCCTCACAATATTTAGTTCAGTTCATCAAATTCATTAAGGACAAAACATAAAATGACAATCATCATAATAAATTGAGAGTAAGAATGGCTTCTAGCATATATTGTGCACTTGCACTTCACAAGTTTACCAACTCTGGTTGATAATTTATGTTTGCAATTTAAGAACATTAAATTGACTAAACATTTTGGTGCCATTGCTAGGGAAGTGTACATAGAAGTCTTTTTCTTTCTTAAGAAAAATTAAATAAATAAAAAATAAAAACCTTCAATCACCTACCACCCCCATTATATCACGTGGTGCAATAAGAGCCACACATCCACATCATGAATTCTCATTTTTGCAAGTAGAAGAAGAGATGCCAAAGGAGGTTGAAGAAATGGATGAAGGTGATGAGGCTGAGGAAAATCCTTTTGGATTTCCCATTCAAGAAACTGATGTCAATGTTCATATGAAGAACATCCCTCCATCCACACTTCCTAACTTCAAAGGTATGAGATCAGAAGACCCAGAAACTTTTCTTTTTGAATTTGAAATTATTTGCAAATCTTATGGCTACTCATTACACATTCAAAAATTGAATTTGTTTCTGGCAACATTGAAGGATAAAGCTCTTACATGGTTCATGAATTTAGGAAAAATTCCTATAAGGACATGGGATGATATGAAAAGAGTATTTTTGGAAAAATATAAAGATTATTGCATACACCATGACCTTAGAAATGAAGTCTTTAATATGAACCAAAAAGAGGATGAAAACCTAGAAGACTTAGTGGAGAGATTTACTTATAATATCAAAAGATCTTAATTGCATAATTTAGGATCAAACACATTAAAAACTCTCCTACTAAATGCTATAAAGGATGAATGGATTGATCTTCTTAACCTGGTGGGAAAAAGAGATGTCTATCAATTGCCATTTCAAGATATTTGTGAACTATGCAAGAACATATCAAGAGGAAAAGCAAAGTATGTAAGATCCCCTCAAGATCCATTTATGGAAAGAGTAAGTAAATCGACAACAGAATTGGTAAGTCAAACTAAATTTAACAATTTTCTAGACATTCTTGGTAATTTAAATGAACAAAGAGATATTATAAGAATGCAAAACAAGAAAAAAATTGAGAATGTTGCTTCATTTATATTTTGACCTAAATGTAGAAAGAAACATCCTTTGCATGAATGTCCACTTGATAACATTAAAATTTGTAAAATTTGTGCAAGATCACATACTACTGAATATTTCCCATCATTACCAGGGTTAAAGACAGTTTACTAGAAGGATAACAGAGTGAATCAAGTAGAAGAACAACTCTGTTATGTAGCTCCAAGAGGGCTATGGCAGCCTCATCAACCCAATATGATGCAATATCCTTATGCACAATTTCAAGGTTATGCACAACAGTCTCAAGGTAATTGGAATACACCCTTGCCTTTGCAACCTTGGCCATCCCAACCTCAACACCAATCTTGGAAACAAAGTTGGCAAAGGCCCTACAGAGGAAATCCACCATATCCTCAATCTTTCCCTCACTATCCTTAATACCAATATCAACATTATCCATATCATTCACCTTCACCACAACATCAATTTCACCCTTAGTTTATCTGAATTCAACCTTTCCCATTACCATGCACACAAACACCCCAAAGATCCATTCCCACTCCACTACCTGCACAACCATTTTGAATTCCTAACAATAAAGCACCTCAATTCACTTAAACTGTTGAGGTATTGAAAAATGATTCACCAACTACCATTGAAGAACAAAAACCAAAAGAATAAGACTCGGATAAGGTCGAAGAATCATGGATGCATGTTGATAAAGAGTAGTTGTTAGAATGTGAGATTGAAAAGTTTCATGAATACGTATCGCCAAATACTATGAATGAAGATCAAATTTCTTAAGACTTGCATGGCACGATAGCAGGAAGCCAAGGAAGACAAGATTACATTGAATCTTGGTTTAAGACAGTCATTGGATCCCAGTGTTCCATTCTTCAGTATCTTCTAACATCATCTCAATCAAGGCAGTTGGTCTCTCATATACTAGTACATATCAAAGAGTATATTTCAAACCTGCATATGAGTTTATCTATCATCTTGTTACACACATGGTTCCATTGGAAGTATTCATATACTTGAACGAGATTTCTTTTTCAAGTAGAGTAGGACACACACACACACACACACACACACACACACATATATATATATATATATATATATATATATATATATATATATATATATATATATATATATATAAAGGTAAAGAGAAAAATAAGTCCTATTGTGAAAACTAGCTTGCTAGCGCAATTGGACATGAGATTTGCTTGAAAACTAGGAAACTAGCGAGAAACGTTCACAATAAGTTTTGCAATTTCATGATGGTTTCAATATTTTATTATGGTTCTTCAAATCATTTTTGGTTTTATGCTCAAGTTGGCTGATGTGGGATTCCTTAAGGCCCACCTTCCAACAGATCTTGTCCCATCGACCTCAACACCTTATCTGGGATCAAGATCAAAGATTATTTGGAGTGCCTTGGAACTTGCATACATCAATGGCAAGCCTCCTCGTTGACAACAATGGGAATACAACAATGTCTCTTGATTGTCAGATCTTGCAGGTGACTCGACTTCAACACATTCATTCATCCCTGTCAAGATGCACTCAGGTACCTTAACACTCATTTACATTATCGGTGAGTTGTCTCCCATTGGTTAACGATTTTCATTAATGATTAGTAATCCAACGATTTCTTTCCATGCTAGACATCAGCACATTCATTCGCATGGTAAGAATTGTACCATGATTTTTTGTTTTCAATGAAGACTAATGGTTTTATGGAATCAACAACAACTTGCAACAGCATATTTTATTGGTTTTTTGTAGCACAATGTTCATATTTTTGTCATTCAACAGCGGCATGATGACACCATTACAAAAACTTTTTCATTCATTTCATTTTCAAGCAAACCAATAAAATGGAGCCTATCTCATTCAATATGTATTATGTTTCATGGTTTCTACTTCAGCATGTAGTACGCAATCCAAATAATAAGTTCAAACTTGGAGAAAACTACTTTTTGAAAAAATTGACATTTTCCGCAAACAACTATGGATAGTTTCAGTTTTGCGGCTATTGTTGTAGTAGCTTGTTTTTGCTGTAGCATTTTTCTTGAGGTAGTTTTGGCACAAATATTGCAGAATATTGGAGCAGAAATAAAAAAAATTATGAGCTTTTTGGTTTGCTCAGAATATGGTAAATTGAGTATAGCACAGACATAATTCCAAAAAATTTCAAATTTTCTGGGACTTTTCAGCGGATTTAAGGTAGATTTTCATTTTTCACCATTATGGACAGATTAGGCCAAATTTTGGTATTTTTGCAGAAAAACATATTTTCTTCATCAAAATTGGATTATGAAGGCATGAAGTGGTAAAAAAGGTAAAAATACACCATTTCCCTTTTGAATCACTCAATTTGGCCTTAAAATGAGTTCGTGGCATATGTTTTTGTTGCAACATTGGGCAACGTGAAGGGTGAAACATGGCAGAAATTGATTTGATCATATCTTGCAAACCGTGCATCCGTTGGTCCTAAAATTTTTATGGGAAATGCATTGAGGTAGGGTAAATAAATATACAAAATTTCAAGAAATTCTAGTATGTATTTTTCATGAAATTAGTCACTTTCACCTACAACCATTTCTTAATTTTATTGAAATCTGTGCACCCATTGGCCGAGATATTCTATGGGAAGATGTATAATATTAATGTAACAATCTAAGAAAATTTCAAGAGATTATGATTTACTATTTGAGAGAAATGGGAAAAACAAGTATACTACATGAAAAAGATACATTTTGTGGAGCTAGGTCAATGCATCATGGAGCAGAGTAACTGAGCCAAGTTAAAGCCGAATCAACCATCAGATCGTGTTCTCTTCTCCAATTCCAAAAGATAAACTTGAGGTAAAAGGAGCCTTAAAATTTTTAAGCTGTTAAAAATTTTGGAAATTGTAATAACAAAAGCTATTGTAAAACATGTGATCTATGTATTTCACCTTATCATATCCACATTCATCAAACCATTTTCTCAATCCTTCATTTATATTCTACTTTGCATGCATAATCAATCCCAATAATTTTTTCCATCCTTCATTCCTTATTGGATACTCTACAAGCCTTCTTATGGTTGAACCCCATCCCATGATTGCATAATATTTTCCTTAATAAGGTCTTATGTTTGCCCTAGTAATAATGTTGTCTCCCACCATTCTCATGTTTAACTTTCTCTTATTGATGCAATATAAATTGACTCATATCTTCTTGATGAACAATTTGACCTTTTTGGCCTTCATATGAGACTAATTCAAATGTGGAGATGATTTTCTTAATGAACCATCATAGTACATGGTTGTAGCACATGATCAAAAAGTACATGGGGCATTTGGATTATGTGTCATATTGTTCATCTTCAAATTTCTAATGGAAGCCAAGAAATGATGAGTACAAAGCCACAAGAAGAAGAAGGTTGCAAGAAGGCTTTGTTCACACTCTTGAAATCACTTGGAAGTATATTTTAGGCTTTGATAAATTGTACAACCCTCACCTACAACTCTTATTTTGTGTTATGTACAACTCATATTGTCAAAGCTTCACATTGGAAAGTCTTCTTATTTCATTAGTTTGTGAGTTCTTGAAGAACCTATTTGATAACATTGTTGAAGTAGGATTGATTTCTATAAAAAAAAAGTTTCTATGCAAGGATGATAGGAAGACAAGCATTATGGGTTGCAATTTATGATCATTTCCAACCATGCTAATGAGATGACTTTTACAAGGAGGGAAAACACATTATATGGATGTAGTAAGAGTCTTGATGTGTTCTTCACAATATGACATTCTACCAAGGATTGAACAAATTGTGCATAACTCAGTAGTGACAAGAACCTCATAAATAGTTTCCAAGTTATTGAAAGAGTTATATTTGAAAAAAAAACATGAATTTGCAAAGGCTTTGACAACAATGAAAATGTACTTGGATGTGCTACTTTGTGGGCACCCTTTCCCTTCACACAAGTTGTATATGATAATGTGCAAGGAGCTAATAAGTAATGGAGGGATGTTTGTTTTATTGGAGAAGAACAAATCAACAAGCATTGCTTCTACCTTTATAGCATCCATGAGCAACCTAGTATGTGAAGACTTCAACTTATTTGAATTTCAAAGGAGGATGGGTAACTCTTCTTTCTTACGACACAACAAGCAAATGTGGAAACAAAGAGTTATGCTACCAGATCTGTAATCTTGAAAAACTAAGAGAGAAAAGTGCATCTTATTGAGATAGAGGGTCAATATTTCTCTCTTGGAGCTTTGGTCAAGGATGTAGTTGAAATGACAGAATAAAGGAACACAAAGAACTGGTTGGATTATAAAACTTTGAAATGCTTTATTTGCATGAGGACATGCAAAATCTTCGGTGTGGGGGAATGTTGGGCCTCCAAATTGTCATAATTCCATTAACTGAACTATCCATTTTACATCATTCCATTCATCCATTGTTAGCATTTTTAACCATATTCCTCCATAAAATGCACCAAATTTCTGCATACATGTTTACATGGTTTATTATTATTATTTCCATTATTTTTAATGAATTAAGAGGACTTTTGCATGGTTTTACTAATGATAGTTTAGCAAGTTCAAGTTGTTGTAGATTTTTCAAGTTTTCGTAGCTACTTCCATGGTTGAGGTAGTAGTACTGCTCTAGAATGAAATCCAACACATGGGCATTGTTTCTAGAAGCTCCAATATAGATTGTGATTGGTCAAATTCCACCCAGCTCGCACAGGTGGACCTCTAGGAAAAGATCAAGGGAAACTCGCAGTAGTTTTGACCAGTCAACTTCAAACACTTTTTCTGAGAAAATGAAAGTGAATATCGGAAAACAAAAACATGGGTTTTGTTTATAATGGGCCCAATTAAGTTTTCCATGAGTGGTTTTCCCAAATTCATTACCATTTGGGATATATTTCAGGTTCTTTGGAGCCCTATTTTGCAGTTGTGTGAGCAAACAATGCACTTATGTGTCAATAAACGACCCAAATCAAGCAGGAAATTGCTAGATACATGGTCAAAGGAGCGGTCAACCAACGTTGGAACAAGTGAGCCAGGAGTCCGAAGCCATTACGCTTCATGATTTGCTCTACCATGTAGCAAATCGTTAAGCAACAAAACTCTATTTTCTGAGTTTTAGATAGAATTTGTTAAGTCCTAATAGGTGTAAAAACCTCCAAACAATTAATGATAGGCTTTTATAAATATCAAGTCAGAAATTGTATTGACGGTACATGAATTATGATATGAATCTAAACTTTGTTTTCTTATTTGGAATGAAGAAGTATTATGGATTTCTAATGCGTAGCTAGTAAAGATCAGATTCAAAACCATCTATTGTAGAGGGCCCCTGCAACAAAAGAGGTTCTATTTTATATGATTTTACATTTAGATTCTTTTTCATAGTTTTGTTTTTATCATTTATTGCTTCATTTTCAAGTTATGCTTTCACTGTATTATTTCCATAATTCCATAGTGTAAATGCTTGATTGGTTTTATGATTTCTTAGTATAGATACTTGATTTATTTTGTCATTCTTCATTACATTAGATGCCATAACAATTTTCGGAATTTCATTTTGTTAAATAGATGTTCAAATGATTTATTTTTTGTTCATGTAGGTTTATTTTCTGAATGGTCAAAATGCAGGGATAATCATAGTTTCTTTTCATTCAACAATAGTTTATAGTAGATTAGTTTTCTGTTGTGAGACACACTTTAAAGAGCAATAGAAGATGTACTTTGTAGTTTTCATGAGGTTCTATCTTGCAAGACTAAGTAGTTCATAGAATTTTTCTTTTTTGAGGCATAATAATTACTTTATAATGATTCAGAAAATTTAGTGATTCATCTATTCTTTGATTTAAGTTTCCATTTACACAAAATTTCTAAAAAGACATAAAAATATCAGAGTTGTTTCTTTTCTAGAATTCTAGTTTTCTCAAATCAATTTTTAGCTACTAACAAATAAATTAGTTAGGACTTAAAAAAAGAGATTTGTTGTAGTTTTTAGAACTTAGTCAAATTCAAATATAGTTAAAGTCCTCACAATATTTAGTTTAGTTCATCAAATTCATTAAGGACAAAACATAAAATGACAATCATCATAATAAATTGAGAGTAAGAATGTCTTCTAGCTTATATTCTGCACTTGCACTTCACAAGTTTACTAGCTCCATTCAATAATTTATGTTTGCAATTTAAGAACATTAAATTGACTAAACACAAATACTGATTTGTTGGGATTAAGATAAGTCCCAAACTTCCTGCATTTTTTCAAAACTTGTTTCAAGTGTTTAATATGTTGGGAACCTGGTTAAGAAAAGACAGTAAGATCATCGAGGTAAATAACCATGAATTTATTTGTCTCTCCAACAAAAGGCAAGTCAATAGCTCTTTGGATCCTATTTGATTGTAACATGAAAATCCATCAAACATTGAAATCTTATTTGATCCTATTAACTTTTGAAGTAGATAATTCATGTTTGGTAAAGGATAATCATCCTTCAAAGATAATTTATTTGGATTCCTAAAATCAACACACAACCCTATCTCTCCATTGTTTTTCCTAATAGTGATCAAATTTGCTATCCAATAAGAATATCTTAGTGGAACTATAAATTTTGCATCAAGGAATTTCTTTACCTCTTTTTCACTTACTGGTAACAATATTGGATTAAATATTTTGAACTTTTTCTTGAATTTTTTGGCCTATGTTTTTAAAGGAATCTTTTGTTCAATGATAGATGTATCATATGTTTTCAGGTCTTCATACTTCAATGCAAAAACAACCTTGTATGATTTGAACAATTCAATGTACTCATCCTTGATTTCTTGTGGCACTGTTCTTGAAATTTGGATGTTTTCAATTTCTTTTTTGGTGCCAATATTACATTCATGTAGATCATCTTTTTGGGAATTTAGTAGTGAAGAATTAGGAGCATCATTTTGATAAAAATAAAATCAAGGGGAACTAATCCTTTTGGAATATGATTATTGGATAATTGAATAATATCATGATCTGCTATGTTTTTCTTGAAATTCATATCCCGATTATATGTATTTTCCTATATTTCCTCATCATTTTCCTCATCAATATTTAAACATGAAAAATATTCAATTTCTTGTAATAATTTATTCAATTGTTCATCATCTTTGAATACTTGCCAATGTTTCACATTGTCTAGGATAGAGGGTCTATATCTAACTTCACCTTGATACTATAGCTGAAAAGAATTTGGAACTTTGAATGTACTTGGTGAAAATGCCAAAGAATATTCCTATGAGTTATCATCCTTGGTATAGCTATAATGTTGAAAGCTTGAAAATAGTTTTCTATGAAATCCCATACCTCATTCCTATAAGATTTCAATCTGGGATGTTTAGTTTGACAAGAGTTCCTAACTTGTCTCACCACTAACTCTGAGTCACTAAACACTGATAATCTCTAAAATTTCATTTTCTTAGCTAATTTTAATCCAAGAATTAATGTTTCATATTCTTCTACATTATTGGTGACCTCAAATTCTAATTTAAAAGACCGACCGATAATTTTATTTTCTAGTGAAATAAAAAAAATTCCAGCTCCAAATCCATCTCTGGAAGAAGCTCCATCAAAATACATTTTCCAAATATCATTCTCTAAAGGCTCAAGAATATTTACAATGTCTTCAATTTTATTTTGTACATTACATTCATCATTTATAGCCAAAATGAAGCACCCTAAGTCTTGATTAATGGAATAAATAGGGTGGTTCATATATTTTATAACATCACATACAAATATTTAAAATCTATCCTCGGTTTACAATCTCAAACAAAATCCCCCATAAACTATAATGGTGGCATATGACATGTCCATTTGTAAGCTTCCTCCAAGATTAGCACACCAAGATCTTGAGAGTAGCATACAAAACTTGGAAGGGATGTTTGTGACCACTATATCAATTACCACACCTTTTGCATGGATCTAAGGGTCACTACCATATCTTTAATTAATCCTAAAAATTGCACCTTCTTTGAATCAAAAGTGTACATGTAATGATAAGGTATTGTCACCCACAACTGTAGATGATCCATAATTGTTTTTGGCATCTAATTATGGGATGCACCATAATATAACATACAAGTATAAAGAAGAAATCATGGATCTTCAAAGTTAAATAAAAAGGTGGAACAATTTCATCCTGAATATCATGACATCGACCAAAAATATTCGAAGGTTTCTCATCTTGCAAATTGATCACATCACCCTCAACATCCACACTCAGAGATTCAATCCATTTAGACACTTGTTTTTTATAACAATGATTTCTTGTCAATTTCAATATAGGAATACAAAATTTAACTTTTTCTAACTCCTTTTCTACAATAAAAGAAGAAGAAGTGAGTTTTTCTACTTTTGATTGATCTTGTGTCTGATATTTTTGTTGTGAATATGAAGCTTTTATAGTCTTATCTTGTGGCACATAAAAAATAACTTTCTTAGGTTGCCTTACTATATTTTTTCTATGCTTTAAATCATATCTTTTATTAACACTAATACAAAATGGATAATTAGTTAATAAAAAAATGACTAAAGTTTGCGTATAAAATACCATTTTTCATTTGGTTACCAATAGTGGCTAATTTACAGTTTCATATAACAAAACTAACCTTTAGTCGTATTTAGCTTAATCGTTAATTGGTTGTCTCAATTTATTAGCTAGTAATATATTTATTCATACATATGGTAATTAATTTAGTCTTGATTTAGTCATTAATTATCAGAATTAATGACCAAATATGCAACAAAATATACTACTACTTGATCACCATAGAAAATCAATTAATAACCAAAGAAATATGACCAAAAAGTTGGTCATGTTAGAAGACACTATAAAATAGATACTAATAGTCATATATATGAAAATTTAGTCATATTTTCAAACCAATTAATTACCAAAGAAATATGACTAAGTTTTGGCCGTGTTATAAGACATTGTAAGTTAACTACTAATAGTGATATATATGCAAAATTTAGTCGTCATTTGTAATTACAAATTTATCATTTACACTAGTCATTTATATTTTTTAGTAGTTTCATATTTATTATATAAACGACTGATTTAGTAGTTTATATTCATTTCATTTTCTTTCATTAATAATCATTATAAATTACTACTTTAGTCATTGTATATTCATTTTATTTGTGCTTATTAAGCTATTAATTTCGTAGGTTTAGATTGATTTTATGTGTTTACTATTAATCAACATAAATTAATTAGTATAATTTTGCGACTAAATAAAAAAAATGTCGTACAATGTGAATGTTCATTTGATATGAAAACACAAAGTTACATACGTTAATCACAATATTAAATAATGTCAAGTACAACTATAAATAATTTCAACCACATAAATTATGTTACATGAAATATCAAGTATTACAATAGGAGTTTCCCACTTAATATTGGTTGGACTAAAATTTACACATGAAATATTGTTTCATCACTTCAAAGCAATATCATTGCATTGTCAAGGCATTGTAGGTGAATTCACCAACTCTAAAGAGTTGACCATCAATATATATGTGTGTGTGTCTCATATGGGATATTGGATTTAAGGGTATTAGTAGACCAGTTATTTTCTCCCACTTTCTACATTTGTCACTCCAATGCTATTGTTCTCCTCTTGAACTTCAATTCCAACATCTTACCATTAATACTCAGTTCCTCTTTTGAAAATGAAAGAGGATACAATTCAGAGTATAAGACATGAAATACAATGAGCATTGGAATATAAAATTAAGTATATTATAAATTATTTAATGCCATATACCTCAACATGATCAATGTCAATGACATTTTTCCCTAGAAAAGCAAGAAACTCGAACAAGTTTTCTTCATAGTGGTCCCTATGTGGCTAGATGACCTGTATAAATGTTGGAAATAATACTGAGAGGGGGGGGGTGAATCAGTATTATCAGATCAATCAAACTTTTTCAATGCTCAGAAACATATACGCTACTTCAGTTAAGTGAACCAGCGTGTACACGCTACTGTGACTAAGTAAAACAGCGTATAAGAAGAAAACTCACAATTTAGTTAGCTTATTCCTCAGTTAAGTGCATCAGGACATTATTCACCACATTAACAGTAAACATGTGCAGTATAACAGAACAGATCAAAAAGCCACACACATGAACACCAAGATATAAGGTGGAAACCCAATGTGGGTGAAAACCACCTGCTGCAAGTTGTCTCTATCTTTCTTTAATATGAAACTTCAGTTTACAATCTTTTGTACTGGTGCAGCCTTATACCAGTACGCAGGCTACAACCTGCAGAAGGCTACAACCTTCTCTCGTTCTCCAAACTTCCTTGGAAGGGAGCTCCAACCCCCTTTGCTCTTGTACTAGCCAAGATACTAGTACGTAGGTGCTGACCTACAATCTTCTTTCTTTCAGGTATCACTTTTCATACATTTTCAGACTTGGATATTCCTGAAGCACAACATTACAATCTGAAGACCACAATTCATTCAATTTCCACAACAGATCATTGAAGCATAAAACAACCAAACTTTGAATCACTGAACCACTGAACCCTGTCAATCACCAGTTACCAGAACACAGAGCAGACTACAGAACTCTGCAATAACAGTCAGACCCCACTGTAAACCCAAAATCAAGCTTCAAAAGATATACGCTACTTCAATGAGCAAAACCCGCGTATACACGCGCTTTTACCGAAGCCAACCTGCGTACAGATCTAAAAATAAACTTTCTCAATTTGCAGCTGTACCAGACATTAGTTAGACCCAGAACATAACATTGCGACAATATGCAGATCTAGAAATACGCATAATCAACCATATCATGATAGTGCATTTCAAACCATTAGATCCCGATCTATCCTTAGATCTAGTCTTCCATCAACCGATGTGATCTCTCCTTGGCTTAGATCAAGCAACCCAGAACCTGCATATCAGATCTCTTTCTCTCTTAGATATTCAAGCCTTGTCGAAAGATGATTTTGCCTAATGATCTTCTTCTCCTTATATAGTCTTAGGCCTAGCTCAATACCAAGAGCCAAAACCATAGTAACACAATACCATCAACTTCAAAACTAGGGATCGACACGCCCGTCGAGACACAATGGTCCGAAATCATAGGCACAACTTCCAAGGACTAACCACCATGGACCAAAGATACTTTTCCACATACACGCGCTTTTTCTGAATCCAACTAGCGTGTACACGCGACTTGGGCTTAACGAACATGCGTATATGAACTTCCTTGGCATGCTGTACTAAGATCTGTCTTCTGATTAAGTTGCCATCACCTGTACCAACCTCTGAGCACCTGTACCATCCTCTGAGTGAGTTGCCATCAAGGACAACACTTGAATCATAATGCCAACAATCTCCCCCTTTGGACTTGATGGCAACCACCACACCAAGTCACTCTCCCCCTTTGACATCAAGGGCAAAGGGCTGTGCTCCCCCTGAGGACATGCTGATACCTCTGCTTGGCTGTGCTGACTCGTGCTCCCCCTGACAGTAGGCCAGATCTGCAAAAGATGTTCTTCAACAAGAACCAAGACTTATACACCATAAGGGACCTTCCTATCACCAAAAGACTCAATACATACATCCATACTCCCTACCAAGAGGGGACATATCAGAAACAACCAATTATATTACAGCATTCATCCCAGGCATAGTGGGGAAACCAACATAGGCCGTTACATGACCTTGACACCATAAAAGAGATATGACAAGAGAGATACATGACATAGAGACAACAGATCTAGACCAAGACTTAGGAAAGGCACCAGCAGCATCTGATAAACATCTTGTTAGATCAGCAACCAGGATTTCTTTCTGAGCTCCTTCTCCTGAAACCAACAACCAAAACATCTGAATGCCAACAATGCTTTATGAGACTTTTAAGCTGCTCCCCCTGAACCTGTGCCTGTTGCACTCCCTGAAACTGTGCCTGAAGAATTCTGACATTCCCATTGCTGTTCAGAACTCCAGAGTTTTCCCTTGCTGTTCAGAACTTCATATACGCGATTTCTCCTGTATAAAACAGCGTATGTACGCGGATATTCTTTCTGCAACAAGCGTCCAACATACACGCGACTTACCCATCATTAATCCGCGTATATACACGCATATCCCTTCCGTAACCTGCGTATACCAACTTTCTGTAGAACAAAACAAACTTCAACAACAGGATGAAGCATCAACTACTCCCAGCTTTTGTCTGAGATATTCAAAAGTTTCCCTGGGCAGTGGTTTTGTGAGAATATCAGCAACTTGCTCCTTAGAAGGAACATACTCCAACTTGACCTTCTGCTCAAGCACTTGTTCCCGAAGAAAATGGTACTTGATTGGTATGTGCTTGGTCTTTGAGTGCATGACTGGATTCTTTGAAATGCTGATTGCACTTGTATTATCACATAAGATAGAGACAGGTGGAGTGCAAGTGATTTGAAAGTCCTGCAAGGTCTGCATCATCCAAAGAAGTTGTGTGCAACAAGATGCTGCAGCCACATATTCTGCTTCAGCTGTAGATAAGGCAATCGAACTTTGTTTCTTGCTGAACCAAGATACTAATCTGGAACCCATGAAGAAAGCACCTCCACTTGTGCTTTTCCTATCATCCACACTTCCAGCCCAATCTGCATCTGTGTAAGCATGAAGAGTGAGATCTGTATTTCTAGGATACCATAAGCCATAGTTTTGGGTCCCTTGAAGATATTTGAAGATTCTTTTGACTGCCTGAAGATGAGTTTCCTTTGGGTTGGCTTGAAATCTTCCAACCATTCCTACTGCATGTGTAATATCTGGTCGAGTACCTGTCAAATAAAGCAAACTCCCAATCATGGATCTATAAGTGGGTTGGTGAACTGCTGCTGATTCATCATTTGCACTGAGGCTGCATCCTGTAACCATGGGTGTACATACTGGCTTTGACTCTTCCATGCCATACTTCTTCAAGATCTGCTTGAGGTATTTGGTTTGAGACAAGAAGATACCTCCTTCATTTTGTTGGATTTGCAATCCAAGAAAATATGTCAATTCTCCAAGAAGTGACATTTCGAATTCTTTCTGCATAACCAAGGCAAAGTTTTGACTCATAGTCTCTTCATTGCTGCCAAAAATAATATCATCTACATAAACAACAAGAATTAGCAATTTGTTATTTTCAACTTTTATATAGAGATTGCTATCTGCTGATCCTTTTGAAAAGCCTTGTTGGTGAAGATATTTGTCCAACCGATAGTACCAAGCCCTTGGAGCTTGTTTGAGCCCATAGAGTGCCTTTTTCAATCTGCATACAAGGTTTGGATCATTCCCAAGAATGAAACCATCTGGCTGCTCAATATATACTTCTTCTTCTAAGTCTCCATTCAGGAAGGCTGATTTCACGTCCATTTGAAATACCTTGAAGTTTTGAAAGCTTGAGAGAGCAAGGAACATTCGGATGGCCTCTAGTCTTGCCACAGGAGCAAAGGTCTCTTCAAAATCTATTCCTTCTTGCTGTGCATACCCTTTACAAACAAGTCTGGCCTTGTTTCTAATTACTTCTCCATTTTCATTTAATTTATTCTTGAAGACCCATTTTGTTCCTATTACATTCTTATCTTTTGGTCTAGGAACTAATTCCCAAGTGTTGTTCTTTTCGATTTGCTCAAGTTCTTCATCCATTGCTTTGACCCAACATTCATCTTTGCATGCTTCTTTCACATTTTGTGGTTCAATGGAGGAGAGTAGTGCCAAGTAGCTTGAAGCTTCTGCAAGTGTCCTTCTTGTTTGTACTCCTGCTTCTTTCTGCCCCACAATCTGAGTTTCTGGATGATTCTTTTGGACATATCTGGATGGAGTCTTCTCTTCTATTCTTGTCTGCTCCTCTGGTTCTTCTTGAGATTCTTCTTCTTCTTGAGGTTCTTCTTCATCATTTCGCCTTTGAGAGTAACCTTCATCTTCTTCAATGTCTTCATGATGAACTTGCCTAGGAATATATCCCTTCTCATCAACCACTATATCAATACTGTCAACAATTCTGCCAAGTCTTTTATTGTAGCACTTGTATGCTTTGCTATGTGGAGAATAACCAAGAAGAATGCCCTCATCTGCTCTAGGTTCAAGTTTGCCAAGTTGCTCATCAGTATTCTTAATATAACATTTGCTCCCAAAGATTTTGAAATGCTTCACGGAAGGAGTTTTACCACTCCAAAGCTCATGAGGTGTTTGAGTGCTGTTTACTCGGACATTTGTTTTGTTAAGAATGATAACAGCAGCATGTGCAGCTTCACCCCAGAAGGTTGCAGGAGTACCTGATTCATCGAGCATAGCACGAGCCATTTGTTGGATAGTTCTGTTCATTCTTTCCACAACCCCATTTTGCTGAGGAGTTCTAGCTGTAGAGAATTCTCTTCTTATCCCATGTTCATCGCAGAAATCGAAAAATTCATTTGATGTGAACTCCCCACCTCTGTCAGATCTGAGGCACTTAATTTTGTGTCCTGATTCATTTTCAGCCAATGCTTTGAAGGATTTGAATTTTTCGAATGCTTCATCTTTGTGCTTCATAAGCCCTAACCAAACAAACCTTGAGAAATCATCAATGAATAATATCAGATATTCTTCTCCTCGAGGTGTCCTTTTCCTAAATGGACCACATACATCTGTATGGACTAGCTCAAGAGGCAAGCTAGCTGATCCTTCCTTCTCTGGAAAGTTAGTTCTGGTTTGCTTTCCAAACTGACAAGATTTGCATATGGTGTTGTCTGGAATTTTGATATCTGGAAGATCGCGAACTGCCTGATATTTGCATGCTTTCCTTATTTGTGAGAAGCTTAGATGTCCCAACCTTCGATGCCATAACCAGTGCTCTTCATCCTTGCTAAGATAGCATTGTTGTTGTCCTTCTTCAAATATGTACAGATTATTTGGAGTTCTTTTGCCTTTGAGAACTGTTTTACCTGTATCAAGATCACGAACAAGACATCCATTCGATCTGAAAATAACCTCGGTTTTTTGATCACACATCTGGCTGACACTTAGAAGATTATGCTTCAATCCATCAACATACAAAACATTTCCAGCCTTGACCTTTTCTTTCAAAGGAGCAATACCTTTTCCTTTTATAGTTGCAGGAGTATCATTTCCAAAAGAAACTTTCTTTCCCTTTTCTAAAGTAGAATAAGATTCAAGTTTTTCTTTATCACCTGTCATATGTTTCGAACATCCACTGTCAATGTACCATAGATTTTCCTGTCCTTCTGCATAAAAAGCTATCCCACATCTTTCTGTCTGAGGTTCCTTTATTCTCCATTTTTTGGTGCTCGTGGCTTGTTCCTTTTTCTCCTGAAACCTGCTCCTGCATTCAGATTCTTTATGACCAAAATTATTGCAAATAGAACATTCAACTTCATTTTCAAGAACCGAAAAGTTGTTATAGGTCCTCTTTGTAATCCCTGTCATACTTCTTTGTTTTTGAGCTTCCCTAGTCATGATTGTTTTATATGCAACACATTGAGCTGCTTTGTGACCAAAGTTATGGCAAGAAAAGCATTGTCCATTGAAGAAGCTTCTGCGGTTATTGAATCTACCAGCCAACTGATTGTAATTTCTATTTTCATCTATTCTTGTGCCAAACTGAGAAGATTTTACCTGTGGTTGGTTGTAGCTTTTGTTCACCCTTAAGAAGGATTGTCCCTGATAGTTTCTGTTTGTAATTCGTCCCTGCTTTACCTGATTATCTTCATTGTTCTTCTGCTCATTTCTTCTTGCTGCATCAAGATAACTTTTTGAGGTGGATGCTTGAGAGGTTTCTCCATTATAGCCCAAACCTGTCTTGTTTAGAGGAGACCGCTGCACATTGATAATCTCATCCAAAGTTTCAGATCCTTTGACAAACTTAAGATTAATAGCTTTTGTTTTCTCAATTTCTTTTCTGAGACCAACAATTTCACCTTCTAGTTTTTCAAGATGTTTTTCCTTTTCATCAATTTGAAATTGCAAAGTATCAATGATCACACTCTTTTCTTCTATGCATCTCTTGAGTCTAGTAATTTCATTATAGAGATTATCCACATCTACAGCATCCTCATAATCATCATCTTCAAATGCCATTAACAGCTTATATTTATTACCTTGTTCATCTTCATCACTGTTTGATAAGCCATCACTATCTTCATGGGTGTAGTAGCTTTTCTTATTTGCACTTTGTTTCTTGTTCCATCTAGCAGGTTCTTTTCCTTTATCCTTATAAGGACATTTTGCAGCATAATGACCTACTCTTCCACAAGCAAAGCATTTGAAAGGTAGCTTACCTCTGAACCTTCCAGCACCCCTTTGAAGATTTCTGACAAAATTTGATTCTTCTTCCTCTTCTTCTGGAACATGGCTTGCTTCATAGTAATCTTCTTTTCCTGATGCCTTAAAAGCAGCTTCCCTTCTGTCTGATGGACCTCCCTTTCTCATTTCATAAGCAGTTAGAATTCCATGTAGCTGAGACATAGTGAGAACTTTGAGATTTTCCTTTTCTTCTATTGCAGATACTTTAGATTCAAACTTGGGGGATAATGATCTTAGAATCTTTTGAACTACTATAGTCTCTTTTATTTCTTCACCCAAATTTTTCATACAATTAACAATCTCATCTACCCGAAGAAAATAATTAGCCACACTTTCATCATTATACATCTTGAGAGTCTCATATTGAATCCTGAGAGTTTGAAGTTTAGCTTCCTTTACCTGTTCATCTCCTTCATAGCTAGTGATCATTTTGTCCCATATCTCTTTTGCTGATTTGAAGTGCATGACCTTCATGAATTCTGTTTGGGATATACTTCCTAATAGAGTACTGACTGCTTTTGCATTTGTTTCATATGTCTTTTTCTCAGCTGGATCTGTAGGAGTAGCTGAAGGAAAAGCATAGCCTGTTTCTACAATGTTCCAAACTTCTGTACCAAGAGATTGAAGATATGCAGTAACTCTTACCTTCCAATAATTGAAATTTGTTCCATCAAAAACCGGTGGCCTGATTGATGCTTCTTTCTCGTAGTTGCTCATGATGAATGATCTACCTTCAAGCGATCAAGCTTCTCTGAAGGACCTGCTCTGATACCAATTGTTGGAAATAATACTGAGAGGGGGGGTGAATCAGTATTATCAGATCAATCAAACTTTTTCAATGCTCAGAAACATATACGCTACTTCAGTTAAGTGAACCAGCGTGTACACGCTACTGTGACTAAGTAAAACAGCGTATAAGAAGAAAACTCACAATTTAGTTAGCTTATTCTTCAGTTAAGTGCATCAGGACATTATTCACCACATTAACAGTAAACATGTGCAGTATAACAGAACAGATCAAAAAGCCACACACATGAACACCAAGATATAAGGTGGAAACCCAATGTGGGTGAAAACCACCTGCTGCAAGTTGTCTCTATCTTTCTTTAATATGAAACTTCAGTTTACAATCTTTTGTACTGGTGCAGCCTTATACCAGTACGCAGGCTACAACCTGCAGAAGGCTACAACCTTCTCTCGTTCTCCAAACTTCCTTGGAAGGGAGCTCCAACCCCCTTTGCTCTTGTACTAGCCAAGATACTAGTACGTAGGTGCTGACCTACAATCTTCTTTCTTTCAGGTATCACTTTTCATATATTTCAGACTTGGATATTCCTGAAGCACAACATTACAATCTGAAGACCATAATTCATTCAATTTCCACAACAGATCATTGAAGCATAAAACAACCAAAATTTGAATCACTGAACCACTGAACCCTGTCAATCACCAGTTACCAGAACACAGAGCAGACTACAGAACTCTGCAATAACAGTCAGACCCCACTGTAAACCCAAAATCAAGCTTCAAAAGATATACGCTACTTCAATGAGAAAAACCCGCGTATACACGCGCTTTTACCGAAGCCAACCTGCGTACAGATCTAAAAATAAACTTTCTCAATTTGTAGCTGTACCAGACGTTAGTTAGACCCAGAACATAACATTGCGACAATATGCAGATCTAGAAATACGCATAATCAACCATATCATGAGAGTGCATTTCAAACCATTAGATCCCGATCTATCCTTAGATCTAGTCTTCCATCAACCGATGTGATCTCTCCTTGGCTTAGATCAAGCAACCCAGAACCTGCATATCAGATCTCTTTCTCTCTTAGATATTCAAGCCTTGTCAAAAGATCATTTTGCCTAATGATCTTCTTCTCCTTATATAGTCTTAGGCCTAGCTCAATACCAAGAGCCAAAACCATAGTAACACAATACCATCAACTTCAAAACTAGGGATCGACACGCCCGTCGAGACACAATGGTCCGAAATCATAGGCACAACTTCTAAGGTCTAACCACCATGGACCAAAGATACTTTTCCACATACACGCGCTTTTTCTGAATCCAACTAGCGTGTACACGCGACTTGGGCTTAACGAACATGCGTATATGAACTTCCTTGGCATGCTGTACTAAGATCTGTCTTCTGATTAAGTTGCCATCACCTGTACCAACCTCTGAGCACCTGTACCATCCTCTGAGTGAGTTGCCATCAAGGACAACACTTGAATCATAATGCCAACAATAAATAAAGAAAATAAAATGTCACCATAGAAAAGAACACCTTAGAAACTCAATATTCAACCTTGAGGAAAAACTTAGGCACAATCATGCCAACTAATATTTAGATCCATCCACCTTACAAATATTTAGTTGTTGAAAAAGAAAGGAAACAACTCTTATTTCCCTTTTTTTGGTTGCACAAAGTCACAATCAAATTAGTCATGGAAAAAGAATTCGCATATGTACCTTGCAACAAATTCATACATGTAGTTAAAATATCCTCAATGAGAGGATTTTGTAGAGGTTTCTTTTCATAAGAAACCTCCATTTTTCGTTGGCATTGTCTTTGGGAACCTCAAAATTACCTAGTGAAAAGGAAATAGGTTGGGAAAGTTCATCATCTTCTTGCAGTGACTCGTCAATATGACTAAAGAGCCACTCCATAACCAACTCACCATTATTTTTTTCAGCATGCCTCAATGTTTCCTCTTCAATGAACCTTGGAAATCCCATGTCAACCATCATAGAAATGGAAGCCTCATCAGGTGGATGACCTCTAAAATATTGACCTATTCTTCTAGGAATACCATTTTTTTCTTCCTTTAAAATCACCTATGGTAGTATATACATTGGTAATAAAGGATACAAATATGATAATAAAATATGGACTATAACAATAAAACATTGGATTTATCTAGATAGGTAGAACAACATTGATAACTTGAGCTAGTAGGGTGTGTACAAAAAAATTTGGATCCCTTGGAATAATGATAAAGCCTCCAAAACTTTGTTGCACTAACAACTATGATGTAGAAGAAATAGTTCATAGCAAATAAGAATTCACAATGTACTCCAAAAGCCTACAATAGCTTTGTAATGTCTCTAACAACCAAGGTGCATGCTCTAGCTTGTCATTTTCAATACCTTGTCATTTTCTGTTTCCATTCCTCGCTGTGACAAAATGGTACTATCGACACTAAATTACTTGTTGCTTCAAAAGTAGTCAAAAGACTTTTAATTGTAGCATGATAATAGAAAAAATTCACCACTATTGTATTGCACATTCACTTACAGTTGCCATATATAATTGTTGTCATGTCATCCACAAATTTCCCTAAGAAGCAACACTTTGAAGAAAGTGACAACTCAAACTCACATGAGCTATAATTCTCATCCACATCAAGACTTATGAAAATTTTTGGCAAGAGAAACAACCACACTTTTGGTTGCTGCACTAAGCAATCTTGTAGCATCACAACATTGATTAGGCACTACCAAAACCTTCACAAGAGTCACATAGAATGATCACATTACAGACACAACCTTATTCATAATGTCAAATTCTATGAGATCATATGACTTCCTTTTAATTTCCTGGGCATGTAGAGATGTTTCACCTACACTTACAAAGCCTCTAATGTCAACCTATGATGCATTTTCATGTCACCCAAGATGACCAAGCCACATTCTTGAAATCCATTCGATTCCATGGTCCTTTTTTCTATGGTGATGAAGTCATGATTTTATAACATAAAGATATTCAGGTTCAATGGACCAATGAGAATTAGGTCCATTCCACATAGACATTGGGTTCACATACCGAGCAATCAAAACTATGTTAGTGTCATTTCCAACTTCTATACCTACTACATTTGGTGCTAAATTTTTAGTTACAGGCACGTTGCAGGTCCTTGTTCAGCCTCTTTCTTCACATCTACTTTTGAATCACTAACAAGATATATCTACCAAACTATTTTTTTAGACAGCTTCCCTACATCCGTAGTACCAATTTTATGCATCATTTTTGTTGTGATTTTCAGTAGACATGTTTAAAAGGCTAAAAAACCATCTAGACTTGAAAGGCATCTCAAATTTTCATGCATTGTGCTACCTCAATATATGCCAATTTTATTCTAACTAACAAACATATAAATTCATTAGCAGGTTTCATGTGTTCTCACAAAGTAGTACAAACAACCCTTGTGAGAGGACATGAGTGATGTAGTAAAAAATTCCTACATGCAACAACAATATTATGGCCTCCTACAAATGAAAATGGTAAGAGGGGTAAATCAAATAGTTGCAACACAACCTCTATAACTTTTTTCTCAACTAACACCCCACATGTATTTCTATTATGCAGAATATTCTCTAAGAGAAGTGTAACATTACTTATATAATATGGGAGAAAGGATTCCATGTTTGAAGAAACATTTTTTAGAAAAAGTATCAATCCCCAACTCAAACTTTTCCATCAATGATTCATTTCCATCTATTGAACTAACTATTTTTTGTTCTAAATCAGTCTCTGTTGATCAGTGGTTGTCATTAATGTCAACCCAAGCAGCACCAACGGCTACTGCAATATTGCACGGGAATTTTGACTTGACAACTCATCCTATTATGAGTCAAGGATATTCTAGATGGATTCTACTCATCGATATGTTTCTATTGATATATGGCATGCCACATGGTTCTTCACGGTTTGAGAGTTATTTTTGTTTGAAGTTAGTAACCCCGGTTAGTGGGGTAAAACCCCATGGGCTTGTGGCATGACACTCATCATTGGTTGTAGTCATTAAATGTTCAATAATTAATAATGTTTTATGCTCCTAAAAGAACTTCAATGTTCACTTTTTGAGTACCCTCTCAACTCAAGACATTTCTATAACTAGTGACCCTCATATCCTCCACTAGCAAGTACTTTCAATGAACTATCTTATGAGAAGACCTCTGTAATTTTTTTTTCCTCATGAGATTCTAAAAAAGGATCTATTGTAGGGAGTTTAAGGTTTTGTTGAGGTCTGTTTAGGGCACAAAATTATGATGAAGTTTGAAGGTTTGTTTTGAAGCAAGTTTAGAGCTTTGGATTCTAGGATTTCTCTACTTCAAACATGTCATTGTGAAATTTTCTCTATAAAGTTTTTTCTAAAAATATTTAAAAGATGAAATTAAAACCCATTTGATCTGAAAACATGATGGACCTTGTGACTGAATGTCAAATCTTGGTTTGCTATATTTTCAGAGATATGATCTGAGGGGGTTAGGTTTTTTGCAGACTCCTGAATTCCACATCAAACTGGGAACTTTGGAAAAGTCAGCATAACTTTCTCTCTGAGTATTGGATTCAAATTTTGTAAATAGTGATAGAAAGAGGATGGAATTTATTTTGTTGTGTATCGTTTTCAAGGCCAAAGGTTAAAATAGTGACATATGGTCCTTCATACAAGTTCGCTCTACTGAACCATTCTACAACTAGGTTATCGTGGGAGATTGGGAATAACTCCTTCTTGAAGAATTCAATATCTATCCGATCTATGGGGTTGGAAAGAGGACTCAGTGGAATACCACAGGACTAAATGTTAGACCTTGGAGATCTAAAAATTACATAGATACAACAGATTCAATATCGAGATCCTAGAAGGCAAGACAAAGTATGCATTCATGGATCACTGCAGCAAGGACCACACATCAACTGTCAAGGGTAAGTTTGCTACAACAAGGTATGTATAATTAGTGTTTTCATTTGAATTTTGAATATCATCTCTGACATGTGTTTTTGGAGGACAACGTAAGTATATTGTTTTTTAGTATTTTGGGTCTTTCTTGTTAATGCATGTGCAGGAAGGAGAACACATTAGGACAACTCAGACACATACTAGAAGGATGTGCAGCACCAAAGTATCATTACTTGAAGCAAGCATGACAATAATTTAGTAGCTGAAAATTATCCAAGAAGCCATGTCAATTCAAGCGTCAGTTCGTGTCAAGAGTTAGTCTTGTAAAATATCATCATTGTAAAATTGTAAAAGAGTCAATCTGCCTAGAGTTGAAGAGGCATTGTTGGGAGGAATTGAAGTAATTGTTAGGATGATGTCATGGTTGGGTTGTATGTCATAGTTTGATTGGGTGTTCGGTCAAGTATATGAAAATGATTGTAAATCATATTGTGTCGTGGATCATTGTCCCTAGTAAGGGAGTCCACACTCTTGTCTCATTTATGATCATTATAGGGTGGCAGGGAGGTGTTAGGAAGGTGCATGAAGTCACCTACAGGTTGGAGCATGTGAACACTTCAGGGTAGTAGGTTGGCCTAGGATATTGGGGCATCCATTCAGTTGACTACCGATCTAGGATTTTTTCGCTTATAGATGCATAGAAAAGAATTTCATATAAAATTGCAGCTTAACACATAAATGTGCACATATGAAAAGAAGAAGAAAACACATAAAAGGACACAAAAGAAGACACCAAGGCTTGATAATGGAGTTCGTCCAATTTGGACTACGTCTCCGAGCCTAGCTCGATAGATCCTAAGGCCTTTCTTATTAAATGGCATGAATAAGCAGAGTTACAATCATCAGTCTGTCCATAAGAGGCTTATACCTCCAATCTGAATGTTGGCTATGAAATGAATGCCTGAGATGGAGTGTTTTGCAGCACCAAAGCTTCCCACAACAATAGAATAGGGCTAGAGTCATATAATTGTCCATAATAGATCAAAATATGATCTCAGCCTCTGTGAAACACTATGCTACCGCCATTAAAGAATGCCTCCTCCCATGCTCTTCCATGGATCCCTTTTTATAATGGTTTCTCAGACAAAATCCCATGTAAAATGGGGCTTGCCTAGTTAATAAGGGAGGTTGGTAGAGTGGAAGGATCGGCGGGCGCAATCGTTACTAAAAATGGACTTCTTATCGTTGCTTTGATAAGGCTTCAAAGCATCAGAAAACACTGCAAATGTGTCTAGAAACCATATGTCGAACCTCAAATATTATTAAATTGGGCATGTTACCTATATCGGGTCTATGCTGAAGTCACAGATTGGCATCAACCAATCGTGTTGGCACCCTGCAAATATCGCTTCGTCAGTCTGTTGGAGGTTCCGCTGATCGGTGTATCGTTGATCCGACAGCCCTATCACCGATATAAGCATATATATATATATATATATATATATATATATATATATATATATATATATATATATATATATATATATATATATATATAATTGCTGATTGTGATGCCTTCGATCCGCCCATCCGATCTGATTGGAGATCAAGGATCAGGGGTTCCATGGCCCCAACGCTTAAGTCTACCCTACTGTGACCTCCGATTGAGTTTGCCTTTAAGGCTTTAAGACCCACTTCTAAAGGAAATTCCTCTTTTTCCTAAGGATTGAAGAGCCCTTCTTTTTGCAATAACTTCATCATCCGGACTCAGATTGAAGTACCATCTGTGTCGTTGGAATCAGGAAGATGAGATCTACATTATGGTCTTGAGTTGACTTCATTCAAATCATTTTTGATTTCTGAGTTTCCATGCCATTGTATCTGAATATCCACCTGGATCAATCCTCCTCATTGAGGAGCTTTTGGATCACCAAAAGCTTTTCATTAATAAATTGGCAAGTGAGGGTATTGTGCCCTCAATTTCTCTTTCTCTAGCCATCTGGCATTGCTGGGATGCATTCCCCTGAATCCAACTCGAAGGTATTCTACATATCCTTGCCATGAAGTCTTGGTTCTTTTGTCGAGGATGATGTCTTTCGACAACTCATTGAGATATTTAGGTGCAAAATCGTCGATGGTAGGAACTGTACCCACCTCACCAATGTCCATGATCAAAGGAAGTTCATATTGCTTCAGGTTCTCCACATTCACTACTAAGTACATCTACATATATATTGGTAAGTCAAGACAGAAGGCATTGTTCCCAATCTTTTCCAATATGGTGAATGGTCCATACCAAATTGGCCGTAATTTCTTTCTTTCTCCCTTCATCATGTCTTTGCTGATGTGGAACCACACCTTGTTGCCCACTCAGAATTGATGGTTAACCTGATGTTTCTTATGTCGAGCCTTGTAACGGGCTTGACTCTTTTCCAACTGCTCTTACACTGCTTGGTGAATCATTTGGATTCGCTGAATGAACTACTGAGCTTTATCTTTATCATTACATCCACTGGAGCCATCCTCCCTTCCAAATACCATGTCTAAAGGGTCCTTTGGCAAGTAACCAAAGCATGTCTCGAATGGTGAATGTTATGTCGATGAATGCATTGCTTGGTTATAAGAATGTTGTATATAGGGGAGATGTTCATCCCACAACTTGGGATGCTTCCCACAATAGCCTTGTAATAGATGCACCATGGTACGGTTAACAACCTCTGTCTGCCCATCAGTTTGTGGGTGAAATGTTGTGCTTCTTTTCAGTTTGGTGTCCATCATCCTCCACAAGCTGGTCTAGAACTCTCCAAGGAAATGAGAGTCTCGATCTGACACAATTGACGTGGGTAATCCAAAGTGGACCCAAATATACTGAAAGAAAAGAGAAGCAGTTTTCTCTGTGGTAATATTCTTTTTACAAGGCATAAGAATACACATTTTGATAAAACGGTCAACAACGACATACAAATAGTTGTGACCCTTACTAGACAAAGGTAGATCTCCTACAAAGTCCATTGACGCACTTTCCCACGGACGACTCAGAATAGGGAGTAGTGTGTAGAGCCCAATTTTTCTATTAGAGGGCTTTGAAACAAAACACATCACACAACCCTTTACATAGCGAGTCACAATGTTTTTCATATGAGGCCAAAAACAAAATCTTTGTACATGACATAAGGTCTTTTCGACACCAAAGTTTCCAGACATAAGAGAGGTGTGGGTCTCTCGAATTACATGCAATCTTTATCCTATGGGAATACATAATTTACCAAGGTGATACAACAATTTCCCCTACAAGTGGTTGTCCACCTATGAACCATGGGTTAGTTTTTCATAAACCTCCTTAAAGTCATCATTGTTAGCATATTGTTTAGCATAACTTTCAAAAGAAAACGAAGCATTATGAAAAATGATAGAAGCAGAAATAATAGGGCGAGATAGCATATCGACCACTTTATTGCTAGTGCCCTTCTTATACTTTATTACCAAATGAAACTGTTGAAGAAAGCCCATCCACTTGAAATGATTAGTTTGTTGCAACTTGGTTTGTGACTGAAGATACTGCAAGGGATGATGATCTGTATGGATGATGGTCTCCTTGCCGATCAGGTAGTGTTTCCAGTTTTTCACACTCTGTACCAAGGCATAAAGCTCCTTGTCATAGGTGGGATAGTTTATCACAACTTGAGAAAACATCTAAGAATGGTAACAAATTGGCTTCTTTTGTTGCATCAGTACAGCTCCCATGGCATAACCACTGGCATCGGTTTCGATCTCAAATGGTTGTTGGAGATCGGGTAAGGCTAAGACTAGCATGATGCTAATTTTCTCCTTCAATGTTTTAATGTTTCGAAGGACTTCTATTGTCTTCCTCCCCATTGGAAGACTTATTTCACACTTGTCAATGTGTGCAAAGGTGTCGCAATAATAGAGAAATTAGCAATAAATCTCCTCCAATACTATACTGCACCTAGAAAGCTACAAACCTCAGTTACACTAGTAGGCTTAGGCCAATTTACAATTGCTTCAACTTTAGCGAGATCAATTTTTAACTGACAATGACCAGCAAATGACCTAGGTAACCCAAAGAGGTTTTCCCGAACTCACACTTCAAAAACTTTACAAAGAGTTTTTATTTCTTCAGCACATCAAGCACTTTCTTTACATGAATCATATGTTCAAACCAACTCTTGCTGAAAATGAATATATCATCTAAATATACAAGAACAAACTCATCAATGAAAGGATAAAATATATGATTCATGACTTGCATAAAGGTGGCTGGAGTGTTGCAAAGCCCGAATGGAATTACCATCCATTCGAACATCCCCTGCTTGGTTTTGAAAGTTGTTTTCCACACATCCTGCTTCGCAATTCGGACTTGGTGATAGCCACTACACAGATCAAATTTTGTGAAATATACAACACTTTTTAATTGATCTAATAAATCATCTATGCATGGGAGGGAATAGTGAATTTTTACTAATATTTTGTTGAGTGCGTGGCAGTCCATGCACATCCTCTATTTGTCGTCCATTGCTGGGTTACATTCAATTTAGCTTTATCATGTATCCATCCCAGCGAGTAAGGCTTTGGGTGTAGTTTTGTTTCTCAGCCTAGCTTATTTACTAGAGATTCTGCAATTAAATTTTCTTGGGACCCCGTATCAAACAGAGTTTCTACTTTGATATGGTTTACTACTACTTTGATATGAAATAATTCAATCCTTTTTCTATCATTTGAAATGGACTCATCTACAAAAATGATGCTTCCCTGTGATTTAGAATCAACAAGAGGTGTAAAGGTACCTTTTGTTCCCGCTGCTGTGACCAATGCTTCATCTCCTGAATCTAATCCAAGGTCCTGTTGTGCTGCGGCCACTATTTTATGCTTTCCTTTTCCTCCATACTACTTTGGACGCGTTTTTGGGTGCTGCTTCCAACAGTGATCATCATTGTGGCCTTCTTTCTTGCAATGATTACAATAAGGCCGCTCTCCCTCTTTGGCTACTGTTGTTTTCTTCTCCTTCCCTTTCCATTTTTCTTTGGATTTGCCATTGGGAGATTTGAACGACGGCTTTCTGGACTGGTCCTATCTTTGATTCTTGCCCCCATTCTCAATATGAATTGCTTTCACACTAGCTACGTCAATAGTGGTTGGTTCAAACAACAATAATGAATGCCGAATATAACTATGCAGTGAGCCAATATACTTAGTTACAACTTCAGGTGTATCTAGTGCAACAAACAAATTCAGTTCATGCTTCCTAAATTCTTCTGTAAAACTCTGAACATCCTGCCCTTTTCCTTTCCTTAAATATTGGCAATTCATCAAAGCTTTCTATTTATATCCTAAGGGATAAAACTATTCCCTTAAAGTAGAAGTAAAACAAGACCATGAGGAAAAGAGCTTACCCACATTTTTATTGCTCCGCAATTTACTCTCCCACAAAACAAGAGTTGTGCTGCCCAGCCATAGGGAGGCCAGCTAGATTTTCGCCTCATCCTCTACAATTTGCTGAATCCTGCAATAAACCTCAATCTGCCTGATCTAATTGTTAAGTTTTTCTTTGTTACTTTCACCATTAAACACAAGAAGATCAAATTTAACATGTAATTTAAAAAAAAGGTTTCTTTGATGCATCCTTTGGATTTCTCTGATTATGGTGGTGTGGGGAAGAAGAACCTTCACCACTAGAAGGAGAAGGAGGGGGTTCTTCTCCATCATTCTCATGTGTTGAACCTTGTCCTTTTGGATTCCCCTCTTCAACTTTTTCTAGTCTTATAAATAACTGACTAATATTATTTGCCATTGAATAGAAAGTCTTTCTTGTGCTCCTCTTCAATATGAGCTTCCTCTTCAGCCATGTTTCTTCTTTGAGGTGCACACCTTGCCTCTGGATTGAAAGGTTCTAAATTCCTTTCACTTCTTTGAATCCAGCCTTTTTTTTTCATACAAAAATGCAATTCACATCTAAAAAGCCCTACTCTTATACCACTTGATCTAGGATTTGTTCGCTTATAGATGCATAGAAAAGAATTGCATATAAAATTGCAGCTAACACATAAATTTGCACATATGAAAAGAAGAAGAAAACACATAAAAATACACAAAAGAAGACACCAAGGCTTGATAATGGAGTTCGTCCAATTTGGACTACGTCTCTAGGCCTAGCTCAACAATGGGGAGGCCTTTCTTATTAAATGGCATGAATAAATAGAGTTACAATCATCAGTCTGTCCATAAGAGGCTTATACCTCCAATCTGCCTATTGGCTATGAAATGAATGCCTAAGATGGAGTGGTGTTCAACACCAAAGCTTCCTGCAACAATAGAAGAGGGCTGGAGTCATATAACTGTCCAAAATAGATCAAAAGACGCTCTCAACCTCTGCGAAACAACGTGCTACCACCATTAAAGAATGCCTCCTCCTGTGCTCTTCCATGGATCCTTTTTTATAATGGTTTCTCAGACAAAATCCCATGTAAAACGAGGATTGTCTAGTTAATAAGGGAGGTTGGTAGAGTGGAAGGATCGGCGGGTGCAACCATTACTGAAAATGGCCTTCTTATCGTTTCTTTGATAAGGCTTCAAAGCGCAAAAAATGCTACAAATATGTCCAGAAACCATATGCCAAACCTCAAATATTATTAAATTAGGGATGTTACCTGTATTGTGTCCACGGTGAAGTCGTAGATCGACATGTTGCTGGTCCATGGTCCTATTCCTCCGGAATGACTGACTACTGACCGCTGATCATCGACATTAGCGTCGGCCGATTGTGTTGGCACCCTGCACATATCACCTGGTTAGTCTGTTGGAGGTTCCACCAATCAGTGTATCGCTGATCTGACTGCCCTATCACTGATATAAGCATAAGTATATATATAACTGCTAAATGTGATCCCTTTGATCTACCAATCTGATCTGAGTGGAGATCGGTGATTGGGGGTTCCATGGCCCCAATGCTTAAGTTCGCCCTCATGTGACCTACGATTGCGATTTTCCTTTAAGGCTTTCAGACCCACTTCTAAAGGAAATTCCTCTTTTTCTTAAGGATTGAGGAGCCCTTCTTTTTGCAATAACATCATCATCCAGACTCGGATTGAAGTATCGTTTACACCGTTGGAATTAGGAAGATGAGATCTACATTCTAGTCTTGAGTTGACTTCATTTTGATCATTTTTTATTTCTAAGTTTCCATGCCATTGTATCTGAAGATCCACCTGGATTAAATACCGAGGAAACTAGGGCCTTAGAGCGTCCTTCTAGTGGGAGCTAGAGAAGAATGATTTTGTGGAATTCTTGGAAGTTGTAACTTTCATTTTAGTTGGGGTTGAAGATTAAAGAATTTATTAGAAAATCGTTCGGTGGTTTTTGACTCGGAGGGGGTTTTCCACCTAAAATTATTGTGTCTACTGTGTTTTATTGTTTAATGTTGTTACTGGATAAACATTAATAATAATTAAAGATTAACTAATGTTCTGAAAAATATTTAAAAGTTCTAATTGCAAAGGACTAATGATTCACACCCCTCTACATGTTTCCAACAATTGGAATTAGAGATTGGTTCCTTCAATAACAATATAACAACTGGACGGATATCATGGAATATACTAATAATAGAGTTCCTTTGTTAGATGGAAATAACTATTCACTTGGGAGTGGAAGAACGCAGGTTCATTTTCTAGCACAAGGATACAAAGTATGGGAAATCATTGACAAGGGCTTCACACTGACCTCGGATGAGCACGGTGAGAAAAATATTGTATATGATGCAAAGGTTAAAGATCTTATTATCAATGGGTTTATCGAATCTGTCTATCTTAAGGGATTAAGTTGCAAAATTGCTAAAGTGGTATGAGGCAAGCTTGAAAATATATATATAGGTGACTCAAAGTTGAAAGAAGAAAATATTTAAATTTACAGGGAAAAATTTGAACTACTCAAAATGAAGGAAGATGAAAATATTGCTGCATATTTTCAGCTTGCTGATGAAACAAAAAACACATTGGAAGCTTTGGGAGAACATATCGACATGAAAATTGTTGTCTAAAAGATCCTTAGAACCTTGCAAACAAGATTCAACCCAAAGGTATATGCCTTCGAACAAAGATTGGATCTGACCAATCTCAACATAAATGAATTGCATGGAATTCTCACGGCATATGAAATGAGAATTGAAGAAGAGGATCGTACATCTCACTTAGAAACAAAATTTCCCGCATCCAAG
Organism: Pinus tabuliformis; assembly: GCA_031772625.1. NCBI lineage: Eukaryota > Viridiplantae > Streptophyta > Pinopsida > Pinales > Pinaceae > Pinus > Pinus tabuliformis. Next base: position 603,907,425 of record CM062809.1, on the reverse strand, counting down.
GAGACTAGTAAGGAAAAGTAGACTCTGAAAGAGAAAACTTGCAGTTGTAAGCAGTTGTAAAGATGAAGAAAAGAAAGAAGATGAAGAATAATTTTATTATAAATAATTTTCCTACTTCACACGAAAGATGAGAATAGGTACGGGAAAATTCAAAGATAAATTTCCATTGGCATCTTTTGATTGTGGTGAGGTTGGGAATTTTATAGCCAAGTGTCCTCACAAAAATGAGGCTGTTATAAAATTAAAGAAAGGTTCTAGGAAGTTCAACAAGTAAGGAAAAAATAAATGGTTTAAGAAGAGTTTCTTCTCCAAGGAAGATAACTCCTCATCCAATGAAGACAGTAATGACAAAGAAGAAATCAATGTAAAATTATTGTTTATGGCCAAGCACAATAAGCAAGAGGCGTCTGGAGAAGAAGGAGACAAAGAAGAAGAGATGAATGAGGTTTAGTTTCAAAATAAAGTAATCAGGGTTCTCAAAGAACTCAAGGCCGAGAAGAAGTATGTCAACAGTCTTGAAGATGAATTAAAGATAAAAAGGGAACATGTCCTAAATCTTAAAATCAAGGTTGAAGAATACAAACAAATTAAATAATCTCTAAGGAAAGAATTAAAGGAAAACATAAAGGAAAGAGAAGCATTGGAAGTTGAAATAGGCTCTCTATGAAAGGAAGTAACAAATGGAAAAAATCTTCAAAACTACGCCAAGAACTCAAATGCATTGGAAGAACTCATCAACAATCAATGATCATGTAGTGACAAGACTAGTCTTGGTTACAAAGAAAAAATTTAAAAGGATTTAAGTCCTACTATGACAACAAAAGATGATGGAAATGAAAAATCTAATAAGCAGACAGGCCTCCCAGATAAATCAAGAGATCAAGGCTCATAGGAAGAACCTTGGAAGACAATTCCTTGAAGAATATTTCCTCCCAGGTGTCAACCTATCTTTTATGGTCATTGTTATTTATGTGGAAGATTTGGAGATAGAGTTGTAGAATGTCACACATGTTTGGAATGAATATATTTCAGAGGGACATTTTCGAAATAGATATTCCAGAACTCAATAGATATCAATAGATTTTATCATTTGAGAGATGATGTTGAATGTTACAAATTTAACAATTTTGGATACCTGGCTAAAGATTTCATACTTGGAAGTTCTTCAAAGGAATTCTCGAAAATAAGAATGAAGAAATATGGAAAAAGAAGACTGAAAAGTGTACTGTGACTCTCAAGGATCAAAGAAACATAAACGTTTTGTATGTTGATAGTGGTTGCTCAACAGATATGACTGTAACTAGAAATAAGTTCATATCCTTGAAGGAAAATAAGGACAGAACAATGTCTTTTGGAAATGACAGATCTCCAAACATCATAGGAGTGGGTATGGTCACACTTGGAAGTAAGGATGCATTAGCGAAGGATGTGTTGTTGGTTGAAAATATAAATCACTACATGGTCAATGTTGGACAAATGTGCGATCAAGGACACTTGATGCTATTTAACTCTGAGAAATGTGAAAACAGGAAAGACAAGTTTGGTAAAATTGTGATTACAGCAAGCATAGCTCCAAATGACATATATATTTTGGACGAGGCAAGTGATTTTTGGTGAAAGAAGATGAAATTTGGTTATGACACAAATGAATGGGAAATATAAATTTCAACAATTTGGCGAGGATCAACAAAAATGAAGCAGTAATAGATATGCCAAACATTTCAAAACCTACCAATACGATATGTACTGAAGCTTGTAGGCATGGAAAACAGACAAAATTTGAGTTCAATACAAAATAACACTTTGCATCACGTCCATTGGAATTAATAAATACTAATCTATGTGGTCCTATGAGAACAAAAGGTGTAGATGAAGAATTATACTTTATGATAATGATAGGTGATTACACCAGAATGACAACTGCCATTTTCTTAAAGAAAAAGTCAGAGGCATTTGAGTGTTTTAAAATCTACAAGGAATTGGTTGAAAATGAAACCGATTTTAAGACTAAGTGTTTGAGATTAGATAATCGCGGAGAATTCACTTCCAAGGTATTTCAACAGTACTATGACAACAATGGAATAAAAAGCAACTATCAATAGACATAACATCACAACAAAATGGAGTTCCTGAAAGAAAAACAAAACCACATAAGAAATGGCTAGAACAATGTTAAATGACTCAAAATTTGATTATAAATTTTGGGTTCAAGAAATCCATACAACTGTATTCATTATAAACAAAGGTTTTCTCAGGAACAATTGTAACATGACTCTGTATGAACTATGGAAAGGAAGATTGGATAATGTCAAATACTTTAAAATATTTGGAAGCAAATGCTACATCAAAAGAGAAGATAAAAAAATGGGCAAGATCAATTCCCATGTTGATGAATGTATTTTTGTTGGTTATTCAGGAAAAAGGAAGGCTTATAGATGCTACAATCTAAGGTGAAAAAAAATAGTGGAAAACATAGATGTTACTTTCGATTAAGATTGTGTTCTAAAGGATAACAATGAGATTGTCCCTTCAAGAATATCTAAGGGATCTAAGGTAGAATCTATGAAAGATGAAGAAGAAGCTACAAAGCAAGACCAATCAAATAAGGAAACAACAATCAACCAAGACGAAATAAGAAATGATTAGTAGGATGGACAAGGAACTTCTCCAAATTTTTTAAAATAATGGTGTCAAAAGAATCATCTGTTAAATCAAATCATCAACAACATAAATGAATGAATTGGAATGAGAAGAATTCAACAAATTTTCTCATCACTACAAACCCACCTTTCTCTTTTAGCAACTTTGAGCCTAGCAATTTTGAGGAAGCTAGGCAATATGAACAATGGGTAGCAGCTATGAATGAAGAATTGGATCAAATTGAGAAGAACGTTACTTGGGAATTGGTTCCATGACCAAAGGATAAAATTTTTATTGGAACTAAATGGGTCTTCAGAAACAAATTGAATGAGGATGGACAGGTTACCAGGAATAAGGCAAGATTAGTATGCAGAGGATATGCACAAGTAGAAGGAATTGATTTTGAAGAAACATTTTTTCCCATTTCCAGAATGGAAGTTATCATGATGTTTCTCGCTTATGCATGCTTGAGAAAAATCAAGGTGTACCAAATGGATGTTAAGTTAGCCTTTCTAAATTGTGAATTGGAAGAGGAAGTTTACATTGAACAACCGGAAAGGTTTCTGCTCTCTGACAAGGATGACTACATCTGTAGATTAAATAAGGCACTATATGGTCTCCAGCAAGTTCCTAGGGCTTGGTATGCTCGTATTGATGGATATATGCATTAACAAGGATTCAAGAAAGGAAGCGCCGAAAAAAATATCTATGTGAAAGTGGATCAAGATAACCTAACAATTATTGAGGTATATGTAGATGATATAATATTTGGAAGCAATGATGAAAGATTAAGTAAAAATTTTGCCACAAAGATGTAAAGTGAGTTTGAAATGTCTATACTTGGTGAGCTGACATAACTTTTAGGCCTTAAGATATCTGAGAAGGATAAATGAATATTTATATATCAAACCAAGTACATCAAGGAAATTCTCAAGAAATTCAAGATGGATGATTGAAATCCTATCGTTACCCTAATGTTAATGAGTTGCAAGTTAAGTTTATAAGATTTGTCAAAGGATGTGGATCAAAGGTTGTATAGATCTATGATTGGAAGTCTTCTATATGTGACAACTTCTTTGCCAAATGTAATGCAGGCAGTTGGACAAGTAGAAATATTCCAAGAAACACCAAAAAAATCTCAAATTATTGTCGTCAAAAGAATTCTTTGATATCTTAAGGGCACATCATAATATGGTTTATTGTATCCCAAAGGAAATGATCTAGCTATCCAAGCTTATATATATGCAGATTGGGGAGGAAGTGTTTATGATCGAAATAGTACTAGTAGAGAAGCATTCTATCTAGGTAGTTTCCTTGTTTCATGGTTAAGTAAAAGGAAGTCTTCAATCTCTTTATTGAGAATGGATGCATAATATATCACGTCAACAACTTGGTGTACTCAAGTTCTCTGCATGAAGAAAAATTTGCAAGATATTCATGTCAAGTGTGATGAACCTATCCCCATCTTCTGCGATAACACCGTTGCCATCAGTATCTCGAAGAATCCTGTGATGCATTAAAAAAAATCACACTTCCATCAAATATCATTGCACTAGAGACAAGGTCACCGAAAAGAATATCAAGCTTGAATATGTTGGCACAAAGGAGCAAATTGCTGACATATTTACTAAATCATTACATGATGAAGCATTTTAGTATCTTTGCCAAAAGCTTGGGATTCTCCCAAGTTCTCATTAGACTCTTTATCTTATCTAACTAAGTAGAAAGGGGGAGTGGAGGTGTGTACAGGTCTGTAGGATGACAATTTGTGAGGGATAGTCACCCTTTCCCATTGATGACAATGGGGGAGAGAAGGAAGTAGGAAAAGGTGTCATGATCACAGGGGGAGTACTTGTGTTGCCATCACTACCAAAGGGGGAGATTGTTAGTCAATCGTTGTCATTGATGTCAACCGAAGCAGCACTAGGGGCTATCCCAATCTTGCATAGTCATTTTGAATTGAAAACTCAGCCTATTCTAAGTCAAGGATATTCTAAATGGATTCTACTCATCAAGATATTTTCGTTGATATATGGCACGCCACATAGTTCTTCACGGTTTTAGAGTTATTCATGTTTGAAGTTAGTAACCATAGTTAGTAGGATAAAACCCCATGGGGATGTGGCATGGCACTCAACATTGGTTGTGGTCATTGAATAGTTAATAATTAATAATTTTTTATGCTCCTAAAATCCCTCCAATGTTCACTTATTGAGGACCCTCTCAACTCAAGACATTTCTATATATAGTGACCCTCATATCCTCCTCTAGCAAGCACTTTCAACAAACTAACTTGCGAGAAGACCTATGTAATTTCTCAGCTCTCATGATCTTCTAACATAGGATCTGTTGTAGGGATTTTAAGGTTTCATTGATGTTTAGTTAGGGCACAAAATTATGATCAAGTTTGAAGGTTTGTTTTGAATCAAGTTTAGAGCTTTGGAATCTAGGATTTCACTTCTTCAAACAGGTCATCGTGCAATTTTTGCTAGAACGTTTTTTATAGGAAGCTTCAAAAGTTGAAATTAAAACCCATTTGAGCCAAAAACTTGATGCACCTCATGACCAAATTTCAGATCTTGGTTCTCTATATTTTCGAATATATGATTTGAGGAAGTTAGGGTTTTTGCAGGCTCCCAAATCCCATATCAAACAGGTGACCTCGGGAAACTCGTCATAACCTTCTATCTGAGCATTTGATTCAAATTTCATAAATAATGATAGAAATAGGATGGAATTTAGTTTGTTTGGTATTTCTTTCAAGGTTGAGGGTCGAAACAGTCAGACGTGGCACTTCGTACAAGTTTTCTCTACTGAATCGGTGTATAATCAGTTCATCGTGGGAGATTGGGAATATAAAGAATCCAATCTCAATAAGATCTATGGGCTTCGAAAGAGGACTCAGGGGGCTACTACAAGACTAAAGTTTAGACCATGGAGATCTGAAATTACATATATACAATAGATTCAATATCGAGATCCTATAAGAAAAGAAAATGTATGCATTCAAGGATCACTATAACAATAACCACACAACATAGGTTAAGGCTAAGTCTACTAAAAAAAGATATGTATAATTAGTGTTTGCATTTGAATTTTGAATATCATCTCTGACATGCGTTTTTGTAAGACAACGTAAGTATATTGTTTTGTAGTTGTTTGGGTCTTGCTTGTTAATGCATGTGCAGGAAGGAGAACACTTTAGGACAATTAAGACACATACTAGAAGGATGTGCATGACCAAAGTACTATTACTTGAAGAAAGAACAATAGTACCTTAGTATCTGCAAGTTATCCAAAAATTTGTGTCAAGTCAAGCATCAGTTCAGGTCAATTTTTAGTCTTGTAAAAGATCATCATTGTAAAATTTTGAAAGAATCATTATTGTAAAAGAGTCAATCTACCTAGAGTTGAAGAGGCATTGTTGGGAGGTATAGGAGTCATTGTTGGGATGATTTCATGGTTGGGTTTCATGTCATGGTGTGATTGGGTGTTTGGTCAAGTATAATAAAATAATTATAAATAATATTGTATCGTGGATCATTGTCCCTGGTATTGGAGTCCACGCTCTTTTCTCATTTCTAATCATTATAGGGTGGCAAGGAGGTTCCAGGTAGGTGCATGAAGTAGCCTATAGGTTGGATCCCATGAACACTTTAGGGCAGTAGGTTGTTCTAAGATGTTTGGGCATCCATTCAATTGACTACTGAAGAAACCAGGGAATTCGCACATCCTTACAGTGGGAGCTGGAGAAGAATTCTTTTCTAGAATTCTAGAAAGTTTTAACTTTCATTTCAGTTGGAGCTAAAGATTTAAGAATTTATAAGAAAAGCATTCAATGGTTTTCGATCTAGAGGGGGTTTTCTACCTAAAAGTTTTGTGCCTACTGTGTTTTAAAATTTACTGTTGTTATTGGATAAACATTAATAATACTTAAAGATTAACTAATGCTCTAAAAATATTTAAAACTAATAATTGCGAAGGAATACTGATTCACACCCCCCCCCCAAGTATTTCCAACAATCTCCATGGAAAAAAGCATAAAAGAGTTGGTAGATTCTTGTAATAGGGAAGACATGTTAATGCCATATCCAATATTTTCAATAGTATTTAAGATTTCCATCAATACATCCACCCCAGGCCCCATTAAATAAGTGACATTTCACATCATCTCATCCAAGGCAGATGATAAGGACCCATGAATGTCACTTGAAAAAGCTTGTAATTAGGATTTCGATGTAAAAATTTCACAACAAACATTATAGCACCACGATAATTAATAGCTTGAAGGTTGAGGTTATTAAGGAAAAAAACATCCAAGCATTGTGGTATACAATTTGTTGCATCTGCAGAAGGGAGGACAGCAACCATGATGGCATCTGTTAGTTATCCATAATTACCCCAAGTTGAGGAGAGAAATTTAGAGGTAACCACAAACCACTTGGAAGTTGGAATCTAGCTCTTCAAAATTAAGAGAAGGATCTCTCTATATAATTTTCAGTGACTTAGATGTTAGGCTCGATATGATGCTCAATGGGTATGATTTTTAAAGATCTAGTGGCAGAAAAGAAAAGGAATCCATTGGGAAATATGATTAATAAAGTTGATGGTTTCTAGTGAGAGGAAAAGAGAAAGAGGGATCTTCTACAAGGGAAAGGTAGCTATTGTTTTTGGATATTTTAGTCAAAATCATTCTAGAAGGGTGATTTAAATATAAATGGAAAATTACATGTAGAGCATTAGACAACAGGATGAATTCTAAACATCATTTTAGCAGAAAAATATATGTTTAGGAAATTGAAATAGAGCACCATTTAAAGTGAATGATGAGTCAATATATTTGTTCAACTAAATAAGAAGACACATTAAAAATAATTATGGATAACATAGTGAACTTACAAAACCAAGAAGCACATCTCCAAAGAAACTAACACAAGAATCCTTGTAAAATTCGGTTTTTGTCCTTTCATTCATTGGAAAATCAAGAAAGTATAGTGCACACAGTGTTCCTCCTTCTCAAACATGATCAGCCCTTTGTTTAATTACAGTTAGATCATAAATAAACTAAATAAAAAACATTTTCCACCTCTATGGACCGAATTCCTCAATAGGATTTTTAGTTTCTACCTAATGCAATGAAAATATAATCGATTTCTAAAAACTGCTTGACTAAATCCTTGTTTAAGCTTATTTACATTAAATATTCAGTCAAAATCAAGCCTATAAGTCATTAGATGCTTCATTACATTTACCAAGACCATAAAAACAAAATACAAGAGGTTTTTACTTTTATAACTCGATCAAAATGATGACTATCTCGAAGCATAACCTTGGTGCTACACAACCTCCTAATTCACCAGAAAGGAAAAACGTAGTAGAAAAGTGCAACGTTCCTAGGTTGAATTACATCTAGTCAATATATAGGTTTCTTTATGACTTTAGGACATGTGAAAAAACCTGGACATGGAAAAATTCCTCAGAATATTTCTTCGACTATGTAAATCCCTCAACTTTAACAATTTCATCTACAACCAAAAATACATCGCAATTGAGAAAACACAACGCCATCTATTTTCCATGGTTTTGAGGAACATGGAGGTCCCTAAACAAGCTTCACATGTTTGTGATGATGTTGACACAATGCAGATCCTACTATAGACTCCTTTCAAGCCCCCTTTCATGAAAAATGCAAAACTTTCAGCTTCACATCAAAAACATTAACCCTAATGCTTGGCTAGGACAAAAAAATGTTTTATGGGCTGCTTCTTTTGAAAATGACTTTAAAATACTGACTAACTATGTTTACAAGAGTGATTTCATGCAAAATATAATCATCTTTAATCTCAAGCCCATTAACAGGCATAATTAGGCAAAAAAACAAAAATCAAATCTTCTTTTCTTAACCCTTTTCCAACATTCAAACTTTGGATGCTTCAGCCAACAAGTCCAATTGGCCTCCACCCTTCTCTTTCATCTATTTCAACTGTTGTCTCGTATCCTTTAACTCCTTCCTCATGGTAATATTTTTCTTGCATATATTCTTTAGCTTCCTATGTAGTGGAATAGACCTCTTCAACATATATTTGACATTATCCATTACTGGCTGATAGATGTCCAAAATATCACTCATTTGTTTCCTGGCCATTCCATGTTGCTGCAGGAGCTCATAAATATCCTTGCGAGCCTTCCTCAATTGCATTCTAAACATTTTATCCTTCATCTATCTCTGTCTTCTCTTCTTCTTGCGCTCTCTTCTCTTCTTGAATTTGTAGCTTTTTGGCTCAGCATCTAGTGACTCTGACTACTAGAGAATATGCCTCTTTAATATCCTCTTTTACTCTCTTTTATTTTCCCTTGGATTTGGTAAAAACTGGTGTAGATTTCTCCACTGGTTCATCTTCAGGTCTAGTTGTCCTTTCTAGAATAACCTTCTTTAATTCCCTATTTTCCTGCTGCAATTGTGCAATAACCATATGGGCCTTCTTTAGTTGCTCTTGCAACTATGCAATCTCTTTTTCTTTATCATCAATAACCTCATCTTCTGGTATAGTTTCCATGGCTTCAAATGTCTTCTCCAAGGGAAACTTCTTTGCAACAGATCTAGTAAGGGGCTTCTTGGGGACAACCACTTCTTCAAAAGGAAAATGCAACTTCTTACCTTTCTTCTTCTATGATGAATGAACTACAATTAAAGTCCTTTTCACATAACATCTAGTTGGTGATTGAATGTATTTTGCCACGGCATAGGGTGTTCCCTTCTTCCTCAAGGAATTGGTTGGTAAGTTAAATACTAGGTTTGAAGAATCTACAAATGATTGCCATGATTTATTTCTCTTGTTTAGCTCCTCCAACACCAGCAATTTGGTTAACAAAAAGTGGAAAAGGCTTGGTTCCACCTAGCTTTGTTTTCCCTCCACTTTGTCTGCCATCTTACTGAGATTCTAGAATAGATAGAAGGGTAGATCGAGGGGCTCTTCCCTATACAATACATCAAAATTCTAATGTGGTATTGATATATCCTCCCAAACCTAACCTCACAAGTAAAATGCATTTTAATTTCTTACAAAATCTCGTTGTGATGTTCAAATAAATACTCTTTAGGAACAATGGATCTATACCATTTATCTCTATACTCAGGCCTCAGAAATATTTATAATTGGAAATATCAAGAGACATGCCCTTGAAACATTTCTCTCCCTGAAGGGGAATATTTGTTCTAGCTGACATTGTGACATATGAAACTCGAAAGGCAATTTCTCCAATATTCACCTCCAACCCATTAAAATTCATAGCAAACTCCTTAGTGACTTGTACATTATACCCTTGAATTTTTCACAATGTCTAATACATCAAAATTTCTCAAAGGAAAATCTAATAGTCAGGTTTGCATTGATGAATGTGAGGTTTTGGGGTTCAAACCTAACAATGGAGCCTCCCTTATTTCTCCTTCCCTTTTTAATTGACATGGTTTTTTGAAGTAGGGGAATAATCTAGGGTTTCTAAAACGCCATCTCAGTGTAGCTTTATTTTATGCAACAAGTAGGATGGTAATGGTGATAAGGAGTTGCAAAATAGGGTTGTGTAACAATTGATAATGGGAAACCCTATGAAACAATTCAATCAACACAAATTGCCTCTCAAAAACACCCAAAAAAATTATTGTCGGCTTGGTCACAGTGGTAGAATTTTAAAAACATAGGCGCAACAGTAGAAGCACAATGCGTGGAAAAAACAAGCTCAATCACATTTGAGGAACGTAAAGATCACAAGAAGAATATTTAATTTAATTACATGGCATGGTAAACATTCCATATGAATGTTGCAAACAATAACTTGGCAGTTTGGAGAGGTAAAATGTAGTGGACAGGTAAAACACAATGAAATTGGAGAAAGCTTAGCAAGTGTGCGGAAAACACAAGAAGCATAAAATTTAGGAATTTTCAAGGTTCCTAGGTATTCCTTGAGCATATGCATGCAATTTGAAAATAATACAAAACCAAGGTTTTATACAAGACTATAATTCTCACCTAGATGGACAATTTGATCCTCTTTCAAAACAAACGCAACACAATAACCTCCAAACACCATTTATCTTGGTTTGGATGAAGAAATGAAAAGTTATGTATTTTTTTTTGAATATAAACCATGCATTCAAACTCCTAAGGTGGTTGAGTGTGGATTTGATGGGCGATGATTGCAATTTGAACTTTAAATGACGAGTGTGCAACTCCTTGTCAGAAGTGAAACACTTATCTTTCTAACTATTGTACCAATAATTATGTCATGAATGATCAAGATTTGACACGCTAACTAACTCAAGATACTCTACAAATTTGTGCCCATGATGATGAGGCATGACATCATGACCTTTCTCATGATCTCTTCATGTAACTTGACCTTAGACCTACTTAACTTGACCCCTTGGGATATAAAATACCATTTTTGTAACTCTTCACACAATTTTCCATAATTATATTGAATAATGCCATTTTTATTCTAGATTGAGACTCATATCTTGACCTTCAACAAGATCATAGCCAAACCTTTATACATTTGTGAAATAATTTAAAAGACAAAACTTGTTTTTTGAATACTACGACTATAGGATACTAACAACATCCAAAAAATAATTAGGCAAGCCAACAATATCTAGAACATAATAGCAAGTTGGATCATTGTGAATAAGATCACTCATAATTGTAACTACAAGTGAAAAGAACCCACCACCAAATTAATTTGATATTGTGAATATAGTGAACAAGGAAAATGGAAAAGGACTCTCTTCGTATCCATATAGTCATGTAGTATTTATAGGAGCATATGTGACAAGATATATAGCCCGAAGCAAAGGCTTCATAAGAAGTCTTCCAGCAATGTGTTAGGTTGAGCTATTTGCATTACCACTGACCCAAAAACATTATTTTAAGGAGACATTCCCTTGGAACTTGATTATGATTCTCAACTCTACTTCCTTATTCTCTCCTCAAAATGGTAGACTTCAAGCTTCAAGCGTGCAACGGTTCTACCCATGCCTCCTAAATCCATAAAGGAGGTTGCAACATGATTACTATGGTCTATAAAATCCTCAAGAGCATGCACACCAACTATTACCAAGTGTATGTGTTGTGGATCCAAATATTCGATAAGAGGGAGAAAAGTTGGCATTAAACCCACATCCCTTAAAGTAGTGCAACCAGAAGCAGAAGAAACTAAAACCGTTACAAGAGAAATTAGTGCTTCTAGGAAAGATATCAAATAATAAGATGATTCACTAGAAATGGAAGTTATTGCCTTCTACATTAGACTAGGTAATATTCTACAATGTACTCTTAACGTGATGACATTTAAAACCATTGACTAACAAGGCCTATCATGATAGAGGGCCCCTAATGCCAATATTTCCAAAATATAAATCTCTTCAAGAACCACATAATCAAATCATACTAATGTTATAAGTTTATTCACAAACTCATGTTCATTGGTGAAAAACGTATATAAATCACTGGTTTCATTACTTGCTTGCACTAACACTATAAAATCCAAAAGATGAATATAGATGTATTTCCACTTAGTGTCTAGACGTGAAAAGGTTCTTGCAAAACGTAATCTTATTAATAAAGAAAATCTAAGGCCAACATGCACATTCTATTCATCTAATAGATGCTTCAAAGCCTGGAGGTCATTTTTAGAATTCATACTTAAATTAGGTATATGAATAACTTTCAGCCCTCGGTCTCTTGATAGTTCCACTTAAAAATCTCCCTTTTGAATAGTTTTTTCAACATAAAATTCAAAATGAAGGGAAAAACCTAGCTGATATGCAACAGGGCCGGTTCCATTTTTAGTAGAACTAGCTAATAAAATTAGAAGTTCTTCTTTACCACCCCATCCTTGAGACAAGGAAAATAACTTCTCATCAAGTGAAGTATATCTAATTGAGCATTTTCCCATTGGTTTCTCCACAAATGTAGTAAATGTATGTAGACTATAAATTACTACATCTACAGCTGAAGAAGTAAGAAAAGTCGAAATATGTTGCAACAATTTTTTTTATCATAAGAAATCAACATCAAAACATAAACAAGCATGCATCATTTGAAATGCCACAAGTTGGAAAATATATAAAATAAGGAAATAATTTCACCACGAGTACAAAAAAAATAATCATAAAATGTGTGCATTACCATGAAAATTATACAAAAAAATAAAGAAAAACTAAAAATTATAGAATTCATGAGTAGAAGGTTTTTATGCATAAATCATGAGAATTTATATACTTCTTGGGATGAGAATCAAAACAATAGAAAATATTACCTATATTGAAATTACAAAAGATAGAGAGAGAATATATGTCACCTATAACCTCTCATCATATTACTACTTCCATTGGATTTTTAATATATTTGTCAATTTCAAAAACCTTCAAATATTTCCCTTGACCAACTACTTGGGAAAAGAAAGAGAGGGAACTTTGGGTAGTAAAAACATGAAAGTAATGAAAAAAGCCATAATGCATATAAAACCTCAAACTAGGAATGTTGATCATTCATAGATGTTAAAAAGAGAATGGTATCAAAGAGAGAGAAAAAAGGGCCTACATAGTAGAGACATTTTATGAGAAGCTTCAAGTACAATATCATGCAACATCACTGTCCAATTTTCCAGGCACTGACTTATGTTCCTGGAATTTTATAGACCATTAACTTACTAATAAAAAATAATAATTGATAAAAATGACAAGCATTCCCCACGATAACTTACATGGTTTGAATTGACCAGCAATGTGGAATCAAAGATAGAATTAGGCACATACTTTTTAAATTTTTTAGGGTTTGGAAACATCTAGTCATCTGTTCAGATGTGAGGGTATATGAAATGAATCAGTGAAGTATCCAAAGGTTAATTTAATGATTGTGTGAATTTGAGGAAATGTCAGTTCTACTACCTCTAAATTAAAATTGCTAAAGTGTGGTGTTTATGGTGACACTAAGCCATTACAATAAACCCCTTTCATATTCATTGGTCTAGAATACTACAAGGATCCTACCATACATAGTGCTTTAGGCTTCCTATACTTGGTTTATTTTAGTCATTTTATTTTACTGTTTGCAGTCCAAGGATAGATAAACAGAGAGAACCTTAAGGCGAGACAAAATGAACATACCTGCCTATCATTACATACAAGGTTTTCTAATTTTTATATGACTGGGTTAATAAAAATAGTGAAGGGCATGCCAATCCACAACAATGACAAATGCCATTCATTCACTTTACAAGAGAATAAGACAACTTGTGCACCATTCTTGATATGGAAACCACACACAAATAAGGGATTAAAATAGAAGATAAATGGATGTTAAATAAGACATCACGAATGTATGTGATATTTGATATTGACAACAAAATTACTCTTTCAAAATAACCTAGCAAGCACAAACGTAACAAATAATTGCAAAGACAACAAAATATATTGGAAAATAGTGTTGAAGAAGGTTTCAAATTATTGGAGTTGTTGAAATGTGCAAATTAGCATTAAAAACGCACAACATAGAACACTACCAATTATCCAAAATTAGTAAACCAACATAGATCCATCTTAACTCTGGATCTATTAAGTAACAAGATGGAACACAAAAAGAATTGAGATGCAAATCTCTTGATGCTTAAACAATCAAAAATTAAAATGTATCACACTGTTGTGCTTGTCACCTTTGATATTATGGATTGATTAAAAAAACATCTAAAATGATGAAGCAGTTGACTGGACCATCTAGGGGTAAAAGCACTGTTTCGGTACGGGCCACGAGAGCGGTACCACAAAATTGCCTTAGATTCCTCTTCTTCCAATATATGATATGATTTTGTTTTTAGTGTTGATTTTATATTATAGCCCATGGTAAATTTACTTTACGATAATTTTAATTTTGTATAACATATTATATCGGGAAAACATATGTTGACATCAATGTTACAAACAAAAGTATGGGAAGGACATTAGACTCTCTTCAATACTGGGTTATAGAATGCACCTTGTTTATCTCAATGCGATAATATGGAGGGAAACAATACTATGTACACCATCTAATTTCTAAACCAATAGGGCACAAAGTGATATATTTGTGTAAATTATTGAAATTTATGAACATATAAAAGGCAATGGCCTCATTTCTATGCATATTAATGCCAACTTAAAATATGTACCTTTTATAGCCTAGAAGAAAAGTCATCATCATGCTCAATAGAAAGAAACTAAGTTTGAACAAAAAATTTGGTATTATAAACTTAAATGGGATAGATATAAATTAGGGAGGCATTAGTCTTTAAATAGGATAGATGTATTATGGAAACTTATAATATGCAGTATACATTGTTTCTAGCCTAGAAGAAAGTCATTATCGTGCTCAACAGTGAAGACACTAAGTTTGAACATCTAAATTTCTGTTGGAAACTTAGGTGGGCTAGGTGTATATTAAGGTTTCTTTAGTCTTGGAACACGATAGCTTAGTTAGATTTACTAGTTGCCTGATTGGGGCCACCTACCCAAATACCCCTTTGTAGAAAATATTTTATATGCTTTTTGGATAAGCTTGTTGGAAAAGTATGTGATTATTGGCCTCTTGCTTGGAGCCAACCGTGGAATTTGAATTAGAAATTTCATGTATCTCTTCACTTATTTATAGAAATTAAGAAAAAAATGATGGTATGTAGAGTTTTGATCTTTCAATTGCTAAGGAGACTAAGCTAGGCCTAGGGAAACATTCCCTTAAAGTACAAAAAAATCATGCAAGAGATTTCCTAGATATTATATCTCATAAGTGGTGCCTTAACTAAGAAACTACTTAGGTTGGAGTACTATGGAGGGATTAAAATGCAACACAAGCTCAGTTGATGTTACCAGTGTCTATAAAAAATGAGGATTGTATAATGAAATTCCACTACCATGAAAGTGGAATCTAGAATTGAACAATGAGGGTATCTCTAATGAAAATGAATCAAATAGGAAGTGGGAGATGCAAGACATCTTTGCCTAAGGAATTCACACTAAAGCGAAAAACATGCATGCATAATGGAAAATGTAGAGATATGAACTTATGTAGCATGAGCACGTAGAGACTCTGATGCTATGTTGTCGTATACTTTGTTACTCCAAAAATAAGTTATGGAGCATGATAATACTGAGAAGATATGTATGATATATTTGGCTCACCCTTAACCTATTATAGTTAGCATAATGTTACGAAGACTAGGGATGAAATAAAAAATTGCCAAAAGGAAAAGAACCTAACCTTAACCAAGCAACAACCACCACAATGTTACTTTCAAATCAAAATTCATAGATATCTAAAGAGGCAGAGAAGATAATATTCGAAATAAGGCTAGAAAATTCAAGAACTCTCACAATAACTCCAATAAACTATCAAAATTATCACCAACACTTTTTCACTTCCAAAGTCACAAAGCTTAAGATAATGAGTGTGAGGATTGACTTGTTGAAGGTTTACTTCAATTAATGGAGGAAACAATAAAAGGAACCCTACATCATGATAAATTACAAAAACAAGAAACAAGATGATTAAGTGACATACCAAAATATTTAGTGGTTTTATTTCCCTGTGACCTACTCTAATACCACCATGAATATAGGCCAAGGCACTACAGATCTAAAGCCAAACATTTCAAATTAAGATATTTCAAAGTTTAGAATAAAATGTCGAAATCATTTTGACAACAAATGGTAGGAAAGGAGGATCTCCAAACTTGATAAGTATATAATTTTACATAAGGATAGGAATTTATTGATTCATCCCACCCTAATGTTTTTCTACAAGATAAATAGCCTTTGGTACACACCCCAACATGAGATTGAGATAGAGCTCATCCTTATCTATTGTCGAAAAAAAAACAATGCTTTATAGAGACAATATTTGGATGATCCAAAAGGCACATTATTTGCAATTCATGGTTCTTATATCGATTGTCCTACATAACTTTTTTTATTGCTACAGACTCCCCCATCTCTAAGAATTTAGCCTAGGTAAGGGAGAACACACATGATTGATATTGATTTGTGCATACTTAAAATCACGCATGTTCTGATTGGCCCAAAATGTCTTAAGAAATATTCCAAATAATTGACATTTCATCCATTCGAGCATCTATAGAATATGTTAGTAATAGCCCTAATCTAAAAATAAATTAGGATCACTGATGTTATATCCTAATATGTATGAACTAAAAAATGTTGCCACTATTAACCTAGTTAGTGTTACTCTATGGAATGGATTAATCTTGACTGTATTTTCACTACAGATGGGCACACTTTCTATCAAAAAATTAAAGATGCAACAAAACTAACACATTTTCAAATATTTTATTTCTATGAAATACCATGCATTTCCAATGCAACTATGTATAAGAAACATCTCAAACTATGAAACAATGAATATAATAAGTGTTGCAATATCTAATCAATACTGTGAAATTTGAAGGGCCTCTAAATTAGACATAAATTAAGGCCCATACCTCTAAATTAAACATAAATAAATGCCTATGACCATCCTTCAGCACATTAAATCTCTCTTTTTGCATTAGATAATGTATTTTTAACTTTAATATATTCATTATGAAGGTTTACGAATAATTGCATATTTGTGCCTAATATTATTTATTTTTGTGGAATATTATGAGAATATTGGGCAAATTATGAAGATTTGGAGGAGGAAATAATTTAGGGACTTGGTCCCTACTACAGAAGGATCAATATTAAATAATAAATCAACAAAGATATTATGGAATTATGAAACAAACTGTGAAACTCCAATGATTTAGAAAATCCAGGAATGTGTTCCCTCCCATTTAATGCAAATTCCTAGTATTGGGAACCATATCCACTAATTAAGGGATTTTGGTGGGGAAAGCTTCCTCCTTTAATGGGAAAAGATTTCTAATCATTGTGTATAAATACCAAGTTGAATTTGCATCTAGATATATATTTTTATTGTTCGTTGTGGAGCCTGATTATCTTCTGTATTCAAAGGTTTTAGCCGAATGTATACTCCAGAAAGATTGTACACCCCTCCATGCGGGGGGGATTTGTCCCCCCAGTGGGGGTCTGGGGGCCAGCAATCTCCCGGCGATGGGTTCAGGGGCAGTGCCCTCGAAGCTAAAACAGAGGTAAAATTGCTAGTAATTTCTAGTTAATCCGGACCGTTCATTAGGCAGATGATCTAATAGTAGAAGTTATGTTTAGTATAGCGTTTTCTGCCCTAGAAGGAAACCCCTCACTATATATGAGGGAATTGTATTGCATATATGTATATCTGTATTCTGAGTGAGGAAGAGAGAGGAGATTGAGAGTGAAGAGGGAGTTACAATGGATACGCTATAGGTTGTATCTCTTCAGTTTGTTGGATAATATAAAAAGAAGGACTGGTCGTTTCTCCGTGGATGTATCCCAAACTGGGTGAACCACATATATCTGTGTCTCTCTTGTTTTATGCGTTTTCTGTGTTTATATTTCCACAATATTTTATGTGTTCCATTTCTTTGTAATATATAATTTTCTAAGATTTATTAGTCTTATTGTGGAGAGAACTCATATTTTTGCAGCTCCATTGTATTTTCTTGCAGGGATGTAATTGTATTGATGAAAATAATGAAGATTGGTGTCATGTTCAACTTGTAATTCTTGTTCTCCTCCATAGGTCTCTAAGTTTTCTTGGGCTTGGCCATCCTAGGAGCCTCAGAGCCCTTTTGTATCATTCTATTTTCTTCTTTTCGCTTCTTATTCACATGCATCTCTTGTTCTTATTTCTTTCCATTTCTACATTTAGTATTAATGATTTCTTGTTGTAGGATTGGGCTAAATGGTTGATGTAATGTTAAAATTTTCAACCAGGGAAAAACTTCATGTGGGTCATCTTATTCATGGATGATAATATTTTTATTATATTCCTCTCATCAAGAGGTGTAGGATTGATATAAAGATCATCCAATTTCGATAAGTATTCATGGAGATATGAATTTATTTTGATTATGGAATTATTATCAAGCCGACCTACAACTCATGTAGGCTCAGAAGCCCAACAGTCGCATCTATTCACCCACCAACGTTGTGTATAAATAGAAGAGGACTTTTCCTCATTTGGACTCACTCATCTCATCACATCTCTCTCTCTCTCTACTACGCAGAAATCAGTCTCTTCTCTACTGCACTGAAATGGGTCTCTCTCTCACAAATGTGAAGCCGGAAGCTATTGAATTTGAAGCTGCAACTGCAGAATTAAAGATTGAATTGCGTGGCCTAGAATATCTCCTCTTTGGAACTGCGTTGTAGGTTCATCTGAACCTCCTTTGAAAGCCGCAACTTTTGGTGGTGGAATGAAGTCAATTCGATGAACAGTTTGCAAGATATCGACTGTCGTAGTTTGAAGCCGGAAACTGTTGAAACTGAAGCTGCAACTGCAGAAGTAAATATTGACTTGGTGGCCTAGAAGATATCCTCTTTGGAACTGCGCTATAGGTTCATCTAAACCTCCTTTGAAAGCCGTAACTTTTGGTGGTGGAATATAGTCAATCCGACGAACGGTTTGCAAGATATCGTCTGCCCTGGTTTGATAATGAAGCCGCTAATGCTGATGCTATTGATCTAGGGTTTGCTACTGCTGATATGAATCAGATTTATTGTACTATTTCTCTCTGTTGAATTATTGAAGATAAAAGAAGATTTGATCAAAGGGTTTCCCCACACATTGTGGGGTTTGTCCCTGGCTAGCCGCCACATCTTGTGTCTCTTGTCTTGGCTTGTTTTCTGTCGATCGTTTAATGTTCTATCTGCACTTTACTTTATGTACGTGTGATTGCTAATCTTTGGAATATAATAAGGAAAAGAAGTAAACTGTTATAAGCATAGAACATAGCATAACTTAACATGGTATCAGAGCTGAGGTGAAGACAAAGCCCGAGAAAGAGCAAGAGCAATCATCGGAGAGAATATTGGCAAGGCTATCCTAAAAGAAATATGGGGTCCTCAACACTCTTTCCTACTGAAGACAAGCTCCGTGAGAAAGCTGACTATCACGGATGGAAGATGTCTATCGATCTAACCCTTGAGAATCAAGGAGTGTTGGATCATGTGAGAGGCAATATTGTTGAGCCTCCATCAAATGCATCCGCTGCTGCCTGGAACAAATGAAAAAATGAAGAATTCAAAACAATAGAAGATCATCCGGGACTCTATCGACAAGCACTTGGTGGCCTACATCGCTAAACTAGACACCTCCAAGGAAATCTACGATAGACTGGTGAGTTTATTTAAATTTAATGATGCAAATCAAGTTTTATTTCTTAGAAATAAGCTGAGGGAAATCAAGAAGGGTAAAGATGAAAGTATGCAAGCATACTTCTTAAGAATCACCGAGATCAAGAATGATCTCCTATCTATTGGGGAAACTATTACTGACAGAGAAATGGCACTCACAACTCTTGGAGGATTGCCATTTGAATGGTATGTGTTCAGGATTACTCTTTTGAACTATAATGTAATTCCTGGTTTCGAGGAATTAATGGCTAGATGAATTCAAGAAGAAACAAGGGAAGAAGTGCAAGAAATGCCCTTGCCTAAAGGTCCTCCTGCTGCCTTTTCTTCTCATGCAAAGAAAAGAAATAATTCCGGGGCTAAATCAAAAGGAAAGGCTAGACCTAAGGCTAGAAGAAAATGACGATGTTACATTTGCGATAAAGCAAGTCACTATGTATGAGATCATGAGCATCATGATAAATGAGATAATGGAGATAAGGGGCAACATGAGATCATGGACATATAGGATAGCATGATGATGATGCACACTAGTTTGAGAAGCATTATGATGGATAAAATCATGGACATGGGCAGCATGATGATAATCATGATTAGAGAAGCATGGTACAGTATGCAGTGGTGCAACTCGAAATCCCTATGATGGCAATCAAAGGAATGACAAATTCAACAACAAAGGTAAGAGGAGAGTTGGGAATGAAGGAAGAGGACAAGCATTCAAGGAGGCTAGAAATTCTAGGATGTATTAAATGCACCTGACCTCAAAAGGAACCTAGTGTCCATCTTGGCAATGGAAGTCAGAGGCTACAAGGTAACCTTCAGCAATGGCAAGGTATGTATATGGAAAAATAATGTTAAACATGCCTCTACTCTTGGGTTTAGTGTTGATTCATTATATCAGGTCGATGGAAGTCCGCTAGGTGTCATGTCTTGTGACACAACTCTTCAGTCCGAACTTTGGCATCGGAGGTTTGCCCACCTTCATTACAAATCTCTACCCGATGTAAGACATATGGTAACAGGGATGCCCGAATTCCAAGTAGAGAAAGAAGGTGTATGTCTAGGATGTGCCAAAGGAAAGCTCAAAAGGGGACCATTCCCCTCAAGCCAAAGCAAGACCTCCGATATATTACAATTGGTTTACTCAGGCATACCTGAGGTTGGTATTAAGAGGGAGACTACTACACCACATACTCCTGAGCATAATGGTGTGGTGGGAAGGAAGAACCACACGATGATGGAAGCTATTCGGGCCATGCTACATGATCAAAGACTTCCAAAGTTTCTATTGGCTGAAACTACAATCACCGCCATATATGTACAAAATCGATGCCCTCATCAAGCATTGGGTTCCTAAAATCTTGAAGAAATGTTCACCACCAGTCAAAGGGAAGTCGTGATTAGTCATAATGTCACCTTTGACAAAGATATGGCTCTCAGCAAGGTGGACAATCTGCTAACTTTGAGTAGCTCTCAAGAAGCCGACACCAGGGAACCGAAAGAAAAGGATGATGAATCAATGCCTGATGTAGAAGAACCCATGGATCCGATTGATCCTCATCCACATGAGCCTTCCTCTTCTAGGAAGAGGCCTTCATGGCTTAGGGGGATACTTGATGATGCTGAAGGACATGCTGCACCCTGAGGAACCTTCCATCAAAGTAAGAAACTTAACAGGTATCAGGGATACCTGACCATCATGAGCACGATCATACAAAACGATCCTTCATCATTCTCAGATGTCATCAAGCATTAACTATGGAAGGATGCTATGACCGTAGAATATGAGTCTATTATGGAGAATGATGTCTGGGAAGTAGTTCCCAAACCCTGCACAAGACAATTGTTACGTAAAAATGGCTTTACAAGATAAAGCATGCAGCAAATGGAAGTATGGAAAAGTATAAAGTTCATTTTGTTACTCGTGGTTTATCCCAGAAGGGAGGTATAGACTATGATATTTGCACCTGTTGCCAGATATACGACCATCCGCTTGATCATAGCCCTTGTGGATTCACAAGGATGGAACCTACATCAGATGGATGTTAAGACCGCGTTCTTGCATGGTTCTATCAAAGAAGAGGTCTATGTGGAGCAACCTGAAGGATTTGAGATTTATGATTAAAAATCTCATGTATGCAGGTTGAAGAAGGCTCTCTATGGGCTGAAGCAAGCACCCTGAGCATGGTATGAGAGGATCGATAGCTACTTGATGAAGTTGGGATTCACTAGGAGTGAAGCTGATCCTAACCTTTACTTTAAGGCTGAAGATGACAAGCCTCTCATACTGGTGTTGTATGTGGATGACCACATTCACAAATGTAAGAAGGAGATGGCTTCTAAATTTGAAATGAAGGACCAAGGACTTGAAGTGTGGTAGAAGCCAAGGGAAATTTTCCTATCTCAAGGAAAATATGTGGTAAAGATATTGGAAAGATTCGGTATGATGGACTGCAAGCCTGTGACTACCTCGAGGATCTTAAATTTTAGAAGTTATAAGGTGGTGATGTTGGATCAGACTTGGGAAATGCCTCTGAGTTTCAAAAACTCATTCGCATTGATGTTCTTGATGAACCTTCGTCCGAACATATGTTTTGCAGTTAGCATTGTGAGCTCATATTTGGTTGAGCCTCACTGGATTGATGCTAGGAATCTTCTGAGATGTCTTCAGGACACAATCTCTCATGGATTAAGATACACTACCGGAGATGTGAGACTACTTGGATATACTGATGTTGATTGGGCAACAGTGTGGTGGACCGTAAGAGCACTTCCGGGTACTGTTTCACCTTGGAATCTGCTTCGATATCCTGGATGAGCAGGAAGCAGAAGTCGGTGGCTTTGAGCACTGCCGAAGCAAGATATATTGTTGCTAGCATAACCTCGTGTGAGGCAGTCTGGTTGTGAAAGCTCTTCAGTGAGCTGTTTGGATTTACATCGAATACCACTGTGATTCTTTGTAACAACCAGAGGTGGGATTCGATTATTGAGGAATCCCATATTCTTCAATTGCTCCAGCAGATGGAAATCATCTGGGATATGGTAAGTCAATGAGCAAGGAAGCTCCATCACATTAAGATGATGTACAGGTTGATAGATCTTGTCAAAGCCCCGAGGAAATATCTAATCTGTGATTGTCCCAAACGACTTGGAGTCGGCAAGAAACCCTTGTACAAGGGTCCTGCATGTTGCATACATTGAGCTCTGGGAGCTCTGAGGGCTTGCAGTTCCTACTGGAGCAACATATGACCACAGGGTGACTCACCCTCCCCTGGTGGTCCACACTGGAACAAGATGATTGGCTCTTTTGTGGGACAAGATGATTCGTTCTCTTGTGGAACAGGATGATTCGTTCTCCTGTGTAGCAAGATGATTAGTTCTCCTGTGAGGCCTGGATTGATTTTTTCTCCATGGCAGCTTGGATTGATGTGTTCTCCATGGTGATTGTAGCAGGATTGATGTGTTCTCCTATGAGGACAGGATTGATTAGTTCTCCTGTCGAGGCATCCTACCCATGCAGTCTGGGACTCATGGGAAGTACCTCTCATCTGATCAATGAGCAAGGAAATGAAGTTAGGGACCATAGTAGTACCGATGGACCCATCGTTGTATCTACCATACTCCCTACGCTAGGATGACCTCCATTGATCTGGGACCAGTGGTAGGAGTTGTACCATACTATGACGCTGACTTCGGGTCGGTCGAGACTGGTCTGGGACCAGTGGTACATAATCTAAGACTGACTTCGTGTCAGTGCAATACTGGTCTGGGACCAGTGAGAGTAGTACATACTATGACATTGACTTCAGGTCGGTTGAGACTGGTATGGGACCAGTGGTACACTCTCTGAGACTACGATACTGGTCTGGGACCAGTGGCAGGAGTGGTACTTACTATGAAGTTGACTTCGGGTCAGGTGAGACTGGTCCGGGACCAGTGGTACGCACTATGAGGCTGACTTTAAGTCAATGGAGGATGATATTGGTCTAGGACCAATGGAGTTGTACTCACTATGACGCTGAATTCGGGTTGGTTGAGACTGGTTTGGGACTAGTGGTACATACTCTGAGACTGACTTTGAGTCAGTATGATACATCCTCGATCATTTCTTCTTCTTCATAATTCGGACAAAAGCATAGCAGAACAGAGCAAAACAGTACAGATCAGTGCAAGGCAGAACAAGACAAAGTAGAATAGGCAGAATAGGGCAGAGTAGGGCAAGGGTCAGGCTATATAGGGCAGTGCATTTGATGGATGAATAGTAACGACCGATAGACAGATTGCAGATGAAGTTCTCCATGGTTGAGAGGGAGTGTTGAAATTGTAAACCAGGGCAAAACTTCATGTGGGTCATCTTATTCATGGCTGATAATATTTTTATTAGATTCCTCTCATCGAGAGGTGTAGGATTGATATAAAGATCATCTGATTCCGATAAGTATTCATGGAGATGTGAATTTATTTTGATTATGGAATTATTATCAAGCCGACCTACAACTCATGTAGGCTTAGAAGCCCAACAGTCGCATCTATTCACCCACCAACGTTGTTTATAAATATAAGAGGACTTTTCCTCATTTGGACTCACTCATCTCATCACATCTCTCTCTCTCTACTACGCAGAAATCAATCTCTTCTCTACTACGCTGAAATGGGTCTCTTTCTCACACATGTGAAGCCGGAAGCTATTGAATTTGAAGCTGCAACTTCAGAAGTAAATATTGAATTGCGTGGCCTAGAAGATCTCCTCTTTGGAACTGCACTGTAGGTTCATCTGAACCTCCTTTGAAAGCCGCAACTTTTGGTGGTGGAATGAAGTCAATTCGATGAACGGTTTGCAAGATATCAACTGCCCTAGTTTGAGGCCAGAAACTGCTGAAACTGAAGTTGCAACTGTAGAAGTAAAGATTGACTTGCGTGGCCTAGAAGATCTCCTCTTTGGAACTGCGTTGCAGGTTCATCTGAACCTCCTCTAAAAGCCGCAATGTTTGGTGGTGGAATGAAGTCAATCCGACGAACGGTTTGCAAGATATCGTCTGCCCTAGTTTAATAATGAAGCCGCTAATGCTGATGCTATTGATCTAGGGTTTGCTACTGCTGATATGAATCAGATTTATTGTACTATTTCTCTATGCTGAATTATTGATGATAAAAGAAGATTTGATCAAAGGGTTTCCCCACACATTGTGGGGTTTGTCCCTGGCTAGCCGCCACATCTTGTGTCTCTTGTCTTGGCTTGTTTCTGTCGATCATTTAATGTTCTATCTGCACTTTACTTTATGTACGTAAGATTGCTAATCTTTGGAATATAATAAGGAAAAGAAGTAAACTGTTATAAGCATAAAACATACCATAAATTAATAGTTCTTTTGTGGGATCAAAAGCATCATTTCATCCTTGGAAAATATTTGGAAGGTCATATTAATCATTGAGCTACTTGGAGTCTTCTTATTCCCACATCTAGATTTTTGGAACTCCTTTTTAGCAAAGAACAATAATTTTTTCTTATTTTTTAGAGCATGCTAACGAGTTTCAAACGAGTTGGTTCCCCTTGAATTAGATGAAAAAAAAAATTATATTTAATAACAAAAATTACCCCATTTCATTTGCACTTGATTAGGTGAGGAATTTGATAGATTTACTAGCTCACTAGTTCTCGAAATTATGATTTTTAGACTACTAATTTTTCATTATTTAATAAATCTTTCCTATGTATAGGTGAATTTGTGGATAGATTCAGACAATAATGTGTGTTGTTGTAGGGGCTTTGACATTTCAGGGAGACCTAATCTCTCCTCATCCACCCATGTCGCCAAAATGTTGGGTGTGGAGCCTGATTATCTTCTATAGTACTGGCATATTGGACCCCAGTTCAAAATGGGGCGGCAACGCCGCCCGTAAAATGATCGCTGCCGTGGGGGGTCCAGGGGGGGGTGGCAGCGACTTTTGGGAGCCCCCCCCTGGCAGGGGGTTTCGGGGGCAGCGCCCCCGAAGCTAAAAACAGATGTAAAATTGCCTTGTAAAAGTATAGTAATTTCTAGTCAATCTGGGCCGTTCATTAGGCGGATGATCTGACAGTAGAACTTATGTTTAGTTTAGGGTTTTTTGCCCTAGAAGGCAACCCCTCTCTTTATATGAGGGAATTGTATTTGAGGCTACGAGATAGATGTGTATTCGGTGAGCGAGAAACATAGAGGTGAGACTGTGAGAGAAAACAGAGGATATTACAACGGTTTTGTTGTAGGTTGTATCTCTTCATTTTGCTGGATAATAGAAAGGAAGGACTGGCTGTTCGGGGTGGACGTAGCCCAAACTGGGTGAACCACGTATATCTGTGTCTCTCTTGTTTTGTGTGTTTTCTGTGTTTATATTTCTGCAATATTTTATGTGTTCCATTGCTCCGTAATATATAATTTTCTAACACAAAATCCACTAAAGTCTCAAATTTGATTTCTTGTTTTATAAGCAAAAATTGCCATTTCCATTGAACAAATCTACCCATCTTGAAGCTCTTTCTTGAGTTCTAGGTAGTTTCCACCACCTCCATGCCTTATTCTTCCATTATCTACCTTTACCAAGCTCCATTCCACCTTCTAAACTGCTTCGTAAGCTTTCGGCCTGCTTTTTGTAATAAAATAGGGGATCTTGTAGACATCTTGTAGGAACTAGTACTTCCTTTAGACATCCTGTAGGAAAACCTGTAGTGGCCTGTTTTGCGCCTGATTTGAGAAAAATCGTCATTAGAGGCCAAGATTAGGCCCCTGCTTGCCCTCCAAGCTATATGAACCATTGTACTCCTTTTCCTCCACACTTGTCTCCCCTGCCAGAGAACTAAACAAGATTAGCATTCACATTTTTCAAGCAGAAAAGATAAAAAGAAAAAAGTTATTTTATATTTATTCATGCACACATCAGTTAGCACTCTTTAGATCGAATTCCATGCTCAGTTATTTTAAATCATCACATGTGATAAATAGGGTTAAGTTAGATTTCTTTTACATTTAGTTCATGATCTTTATGCGATTAGAATATCTTTCTTTCCTTGTACTTTATTTCTTGTAGTAGGTTAGGGTTTTCATTTCAGTTCATTTTCTGCAATTAGTTTAAGGTTTGATTTCAGTATATGCACTCCATTACATCACGACAACAAAGGAAGGACACATTGTATGCTGCACATATAGTGTCGATACCTCTTAAGTTTGTACGAACCCCGGGTTGATAATTAAAAGTCGGTAACCTTGGGAGTTGTGGCATTATGGCTACAATACCAAGGCTCATAAAAATTATAAGCTATATTTACTTACATGGGAACATCAATGTATAAGTCCATAAAACCTAAAATTTCCTTGATACCTTTTCTCACTAATAGTATAAAAAATCCACCGAAAACAAAGCAATTGCTGAAGAGAGATATTTGTAAGAATACATTTTTCTATACTACTTCTGCATCCTTCTGTTTTTACTTCAATGTGTTCTTATCATCCCAACTTAGATTATTTAAAAAAATCATTTCCAAAACTGGTGGTCAAAACTTCTACTGAATCGACTGTTCATTATTCAGTCATCGCTTCGAGGTATATGAAATTGTACAAGGATATTTCTAGGAACAACACCATGCATACTAGGTTAAGATACAATGATTGCATGCGTTTGTATGCCTATGTTATGTTAAAGTGCCATGCTAAAGTTCACTTTTAACAAATCACAAGCAACCAAAAAAATAAACCAAAAAAGCAAATATTCTTCCAGTGAACGGTAAAATTAAAAATAAATAAATAAATCTGATAAACAATTACCAACTTTGAGGAAATCAAAATATAATCGCATCTATCCATAAAACAATTGATGCACAAACAATTATTTACAAGACTTGAATACAATATGAAATGAAAGTGTGAGTTTTAACCATATGTAATTTTTAGAAAACTGTAGTAAAAATGAAAAATACCTGGGTTAGGCTACCAAGGAAATCCACTGAACCCAACTAAATGTTGTGTAGTATTTTGCACTTCAATTCCATACTTAAGTTCTTCATCAATTTGAATACCAGGACAAGGAGCTGGAGGAAGAGGATGACCTTCTCTATATCATTCTAGCAAATAGAATGCAATGAAAAACTCCCTTAGAGAAAGCATACCATCCCCATCCTAGTCAGAGAAATCTGGGACCTACATTAAAACCTCTACATGATACACCCAAAATAACACCAACAACTAAAGTTAGGATAGTGTGATGGAAATATAAAACAAGCATTTCCTTCAAAGTCTCCATGAAAGGCAGATCTTCATTATATATATATATGTCAATGATAACATGGATTTTAGTCCTCAAATGATGGAACCAAAATATCTAATGGCTAGCTATTATGATAGCATTATTGATTGAAACAAGATAAAACAAATAATGAAATGAGAATTAAGAAATTCAGAGGTTGACTAATTATTCTTTCATGCAAAATTGAGAAACTTTAGAAAAGTTTCACATGTCCACCAACATGTCCATATCAGCCTTCATAAATGTTTCATTAAATTCCGATTTTAATAAGACAACAACCATGAAGATATCAAGTAAAATGACATAACAACTCAATTAATTGAATACTTAAGTCAAATGACAGAGAAATAATGAAAAACTTTATATTCTCATTTATCTTTTCAATACCTATTGGAATATTTAATCTCAAGAAAAGAACATGAGCTTGTTCACCTGTTATTTTACTATCCCTGTCTATGTCTGACTTAGAGAAAAACCATTGTATAATTTTGAGCATTAGACTACATCATCATTGGCTGGGACAATTGGGTGTTTCCTACCATCTTGAAGCTATTGCACCAACTCCAATATATACATGCATAATTAATGATGCACTTTATGATTTATCTAGTTGATTCTTATTAGCCAGAGCTGGAGCAGGTGCAGCCAGTGTTAGTATAAGGGCCATGGAAAATGAAACATCTTTTATTAAATATAGAGGTTGGGAAGCTACAATCTATTTATATTGAGAGGGGGTAGCAGAAAAAAACATCTCTAGTGAAAATTGAATATGAAGAAAAACTATTTCCATCAATAGACATGGCTTTAACATCACTTAGTCTTGCAAACAAGCTGGATTTTAAGTTACCTTGTAGGGGTTTTGATGGTACTGATGGAATTAACCCTTCTTGAAAAGATGAAATTTCTTTCCTGAGACCATCTTTTGTAAGTGACAAAAGAGAATTCCCCCTAATTTCAACACCCTATGCAGTAGAAACATTACGAATTGGTCCAACAAAAATTGGTCTAACAATCCTTAAACTTGGCCACTCTACCTAACCACTAGATATTTGTGGAAACTGTCCTATTTTAATAACTCTAGGAATTCCCATGGAAACCCCCTACAATGGGATTGGTGTTGGAATAGTTGGTGGAGACACAGACCGTAAAAACTGATTATTTCTTAAAGGCACATACTGTTGAGAAGATCACACTCAATTGTACTGTGGGACCTCTAATGCCTGCTATGGGAAGAAGGAGGGATGGTGTAGCTGCAATGGGTGGTGAAATTTGAGGTGCAAGAATTTGAGATACTACTGGTCCAATCAAAGCTTTCCTCACAATATCTTATAAAAAAACTCATGACCACTTTGTGTTACTGCTACTAACTTTAAATAATTATAAAATTGTACCCTTCCAAGGGAGCCTATGCCATTTTGATCAACATAGATCCATATCTAACATACACATAATTATTAGATAATGAAAAAGGTAGTGAGATCATCCAACTTCAGATCCAAGTATGCACATTTCTGTCACAATTGTGACAGTCAACGCATATTTCTCTTTCTCAAGGTCATATTTTTTAAGATCTTAAACTAAGGTACAATTATCACACCAATTTAATTATGCAAAAGTAGAGAATCCTTGGGAAAACCCTATCAATTAATTGAATTCTAAAATTGAGCATAAAATGTTTTATTAATGCTTACAGTAGTTGTGTTATTGTGGATGTGTAGATACGAAAGTCTACAAATTCAATGATCTCATCATGTATACACTAATGGGCTATGTATCATTGTCATTTATAGTCTAGATTTATAAGAGGTTGCAACCATAATGAAATATTTCGTTATAAGTGGCACAAGAAGAAAAAAGTTCTAGAGATATGCTTATTTATTAGCAACAAAAAGGAAGAAGGGAATTTTTCATACATGTTTACAAGGTTGAATTGGGTAGATTTAGAATTCTATTTTCTCCACCAAACACTACCAAACTAGATAACTTTTAAACATTTAATTGTGTAGCCTTCTCTTTAACTTTTTAGGATAACTAAGTGGGAAAGAGAATGAATAGTTGAGCAAAGGAGTTGTAAGAGTAGAAACTGATTTGTTCCCAGTGCTACTTGATATGTTGCATCCTACTCCTCTCTTAGCCATTGGTTTGATAACCTTTTCTCTTCTTCTTCTAGCCTTTAATTTATCAAAGTTGAGCCTTGTTCCTCTACTTCTTTCTATAAGATATTAACCAGTTATTGTGGATATACTAGGCCTTCAATCTAGTTCAAAGAAGAAATAATTCCTTAGCGAAGGAAACATGGATGACTTAATGGCTAACAATTCTAGTGATAATTGAAATTTCCTATGCAACGAAGCTGAAGTGGATTGAAAAACATCACTAGCCTTGGTGAGTGAATCATGGAAGCAAAAAAATATTGACAAAGGTGTATTTCTTATAGAATAGGTGTACAAGTAAAGGTCATGTATACCTTCCAAATAATAGGAAATATAAGATTTTTATGTATACAAGGAATATACATGTAAGGGGAATTAAAGAAATTACATCCAATAAATTCCTTTGATAATATCACTTATTCTTATTCATAGCATGCTCAATTGATCAAATGAAGGCATATTTTAACTAGGGATGACAATAATAATAACATGTATTTATTAAACATATAAATAGATAAATATAAAATCCATGCAATATATGGATCTCCAATGTGCACATTATATGGGTATAGATATTAGCAACTTGTTTTGTACATTACTCAAGTTTCTATACATGTTAGATTTTATCTTCCATGCATATTCAATTCCCCCTCCATAATATTGCAATTCAACTAATCAGTTTTTTCTACTTCATCGACAAAAGTATATTTGTGAGCACATCATTGCTCCTCATTATCTTGTTATAAGATCACAATACCAATATTTCAGAGGGGACAAAGTAGCAAGGCCCATTTCATGGGAATTAAAAGACATGTTATTCAACATTGTGAGGTCATAGAACCTGTAACACACCCTTGCTAAAATAAAGTCTTGAAAAGGTATAAAGACCACAAGAGGGAATACAAAAAGACTCACTACACAATTTTAGTAAAGGAAGAAAAATGGTCAGGTATATTTCGCCTTCCAAATTATGCAATTGTTGGAATTCCAATAACCAGAAACCACATGCGCATACACACATATACAAAAAAGGTTGTACACGCATAAAATATATCGTTTTTTGTAATCTAGGCTTCGTTCAATCATAAAAGCTTTGGTTTTATCTAATCTAAGCTTCATTCAAGCATTAAAGCTATGGTTTTCTCCAATGCAAGCTTCATATACAATATTCCCTTTGTAAAATTATGGGTATGTGCACCATTTATGTTAATTCCTTGTATGTGATATGATTCTAGCTTTGTAGGCTAGAATAAAAAGGAAAGTATTGGGCATAGAGAAACTTAGTTTTCTAACACCTTGAAAAAAACATTCAAGCCATGAGTTGAAAGCACTTGAAAGTTGACTAGAAAAGTCGTAAGTTTCAATACCACATGCACATTAAAGTCCAAACCATCTGGTATCTCAGAGGTTCAAGTTCCTTGGAAAATAGTGTTAGAAATTATATATTACGGAGCAATGGAACACATAAAATATTGCAGAAATATAAACACAGAAAATGCACAAAACAAGAGATACACAGATATATGATGTTCACCCAGTTTGGGCTACGTCCACCCTGAACAGCCAATCCTTCCTTTCTATTATCCAGCAAAATGAAGAGACACAACCTACAACAATTCTGCTGTAATATCCTATGTTTTCTCTCACAGTCTCACCTGTCTGTTTCTCGCTCACAGAATACACATCTATTTCACAGCCTCAAATACAATATCCTCATACAAAGAGAGGAGTTGCCTTTTAGGGCAAAAAACCCTAAACTAAACATAAGTTCTACCGTCAGATCATCCGTCCAATGAACGGCCCAGATTGACTAGAAATTACTATACTTTTACAAGGCAATTTTACATTTGTTTTTAGCTTCGGGGGCGCTGCCCTCGAGCCCCCGCCGGGGGACCGCTGGCCCCCGGACCCCCCAGCCGGGGGGGGATCGGCCCCCCTGGACCCCTGCGGGGGGGACAAGTCCCCCCCACACCCCCCCGCGTGGAGGGGTGTACAAGATTTCTTGCGGTATACATCCGGTTGAAACAAAGACCTTTGAACAATCATGCTCCACACAAAACAAATAGTCCTATTCATATCATTCAATTCCTTGAGGAAAAGTCACCAGTACACTTGGTTGATGGTTTGCATTGGAAGTAAGTACAAGGAAAACAAAGAAGAGCTAGATAAAGCCTGAATAACTGGAATGAGGAAGGATTAAATATAAGATGTATATACATGGAAGATGGTAGAAGAGAAGTTCACGGAATCCCATCCTTACCTAAGAGGAGGCTAACTCGATTGTATGGTTTCTAGGATCTCCAAATTTTAATCAAGGTGAGTACACAAGTGCTCAACCAAAGGACGGCTTTCATGTCCCCACAACACCACTTTGTAAATATCCCAAGTAGTAACCCAACCTGGTAGTGCCAAAATTCCTTCTATGCCAATTAGAGGAACCATTTCTAGCCCTATTACTTTAGCATCATGTTAGAAAACTCCTATTCATCCAATAATGTCTACTTAAATTATAGATGATATTGGCAAATGACCTTTTGAAGGAACTGTGAATTTCAAAAGGCTTGAAATTTGAATTTGGAATTTAGAAATATATATTGAATGACTATGGTTTATCACCTCATATAAAATCTCAGTTGCTAGGCTGAAGATGAAAATTTGTGCCTTGTTATGATGGAAATGTTTTTTCTAACGGAAAAGGCACCGAGGAAGACTCTTCCTCCTAAATTAGGAAGACTATAGATGAATAGCTGGAATAAGTTCTACCTAGAAAGGCATGAATGTGAGCTAAGAATCCAATTATAGAGTCTTAGGCAAAATCCAGGCAGAGAGTTGATGATTATGTAGATGAATTCCAAAAGTACAATATTCTATTTCATATCTTCTAAGTCACCTAACACGATGACACAAATATATGAGTATTTAACATGAGATACAACAACTTAGGAAATATGACACAAAGGACAAATGAATCTTCGTTGATATTTCATCTTTGTATCTTTAATTCACTATATATATATATATATATAATTTAGAAACTAAAATATTTAGTTGATGAGATAAAAATTCAATCATACAACTACTACTATGTCAATGGTGATAAAATGACAAACAGAGAGGAAATTAGAACCATAAATAATGAATCACTACAACTATAAGTGGGAGCACCAATGGAAAAATACAAAATAAGGTAGATACTAGAACCATTGATGGAATAATTTCATAACTCACAACCTTTAGTTGTCCTCCATGTCATTATCATCAAAATTAACATCATTCCCACTACTCTCTCTTCTATCCTCCTGCACTATATGTAATCCAATCTCTACATCTACTGGTGTGGATGATGACCCCTCGAGAGGAACACCCTTAACTCAAAAATAGGTGCTCGTAAATTAACTATGGAAAAAGCTACATGTCTAAAAAAATTCCCTCCTCCCTTTAACTTTGTCCTAGGCACTTGATGTACTGTAACATACTTCCACAATGGATGTTTTTTCTCTTGAGTTTTTTTTCTGGTTAAGGCAATGTTTTTTTCAACATTTCAAGCTGCTTTTGGAGCCCCACTTCTAACAGATGGAACATTAGAAGACTGATGAAAATGAATGGGGGAAAACATCAGTGGGGGAATTCCTCCCTTTCCATTTCCCTTTTCCATTTGTCCTTGATAATAGAGCCATGATTTATGTGAAATGAAGAATTAAATGAATTGTTATAGAAAAAATATTGAAGACTGGTGAAAAAATCTACTCACCTAGTGTTACCTCTCAATTTGCCTTAAGATATATGCAAGGTCAGGGCTATGAATAAATGAATGGAAACATAGAAGGGGACCCACTATCACCTAGGCTCCCACTTCCCCATTCCTCTCGGATGAATATAAGTCACCTAAAAGGAGGCTTCCCTATGGATGAGACTCTTAATATGAAACACAATAGCAAAAAGGTGCCAACTGATTTCATTAATAAAAGAGGCAAAAAAATACTATTATTTTAATCACCAGGTTTGTTTTTTGTTTTTTAATATAAAATCCTTGAAAAAAATTCTCATGGGGAGATTTCCTTTTAACATCAAAAGAAAAATTCGAAGACTCTTCCAATATTATAATTTCAAATGGTAAATTGAGAATTTATTCATGAGACACTAAGATGACACAAGGTTTGTGGTGTATTATTACAATCATCTATTTCAGCAACACATATAATTAATAAAATAATTACATTAGTTATGGACCCTGAACCACAAAAATCATATTACATACATCCAATGTAACAATGAAAACTATGTGAGAAGGTTCAAATGTTGTTGATAATGAGTAATGTTTCTAGAGACATGTAATACTTTCAACAATTTCTAAAGAGACACACCTTTCTAAGATATTCTGGGTAAACGAAAGCTTCCTTTCATAAACAAGATACAAAAAAATTTGAGAAGACAACTTATCGAATTTTAATTCCTAGGTAAAAATAGGAATAACCAACCTATAATTATGGTCCCAAAGTAAGCATGCAAAAACCATAGTAAATGGTGCTAAGCAAATATACGCTTTTCATACACAATTTTCTTCAAACAAATGTGAGGCAACTCAACACCTTGTTGGTTATACACATAATTTTGTGGTGACCTTGGTTCTATATCTATATATGTATTTTATTATTGTTAAATCACTACTTTAAACATAAAGAAAACATAATATTTCAGGGTGAAAAATAGAGTTACCAACTCTAATGTGCCACTCAATATTAACATGCAAACATTTTCATGATGGCTGTAAGATAGTAAGGGGGGATTTCATTTAGGCATTTCATCAAATAGTTATCGAACATTTCACCAAATAGTAGAGACATTTTATGAGAAGCTTCAAGTACAATATCATGCAACATCATTGTCCAATTTTCCAGGCACTGACTTATGTTCCTGGAATTTTATAGACCATTAAATTAGTAATAAAAAATAATAATTGATAAAAATTACAAGCATTCCCCACGATAACTTACATGGTTTGAATTGACCAACAATGTGGAATCAAAGATAGAATTAGGCACATACTTTATAAATTTTAGAGGGTTTGGAAACATCTAGTCATCTGTTTAGATGTGAGGGTATATGTAATGAATCAGTGAAGGATCCAAATGTTAATTTAATGATTGTGTGAATTTGAGGAAATGTCATTTCTACTTTCTCTAAATTAAAATTGCTAAAGTGTGGTGTTTATGGAGACACTAAGCCATTACAATAAACCCCTTTCATATTCATTGGTCTAGAATCCTACAAGGATCCTACCATACATAGTGCTTTAGGCTTCCTATACTTGGTTTATTTTAGTTATTTTATTTTACTGTTTGCAGTCCAAGGATAGATAAATAGAGAGAACCTTAAGCCGAGACATAATGAACATACCTGCCTATCATTACATACAAGGTTTTCTACTTTTTATATGACTGGGTTAATAAATAGTGAAGGGCATGCCAATCCACAACAATGAAAAATGCCATTCATTCACTTTACAAGAGAATAAGACAACTTGTCCACCATTCTTGATATGGAAACCACACACAAATAAGGGATTAAAATAGAAGATAAATGGATGTTAAATAAGACATCACGAATGTATGTGATATTTGATATTGACAACAAAATTACTCTTTCAAAATAACCTAGCAAGCACAAACGTAACAAATAATTGCAAAGACAACAAAATATCTTGGAAAATAGTGTTGAAGAAGGTTTAAAATTATTGTAGTTGTTGAAATGTGCAAATTAGCATTAAAAACACACAACATAGAACACTACCAATTATCCAAAATTAGTAAACCAACATAGATCCATCTTAACTCTGGATCTATTAAGCAACAAGAGGGAACACAAAAAGAATTGAGATGCAAATCTCTTGATGCTTAAACAATCAAAAATTAAAATGTATCACACTGTTGTGCTTGTCACCTTTGATATTGTGGATTGATTAAAAAACATCTAAAATGATGACACAAAATTGCCTTAGATTCCTCTTCTTCCAATATCTGATATGATTTTCTTTTTAGTGTTAATTTTATATTATAGCCCATGGTAAATTTACTTTATGATAATTTTAATTTTGTATAACATATTATAGTGGGAAAACATATGTTGACATCAGTGTTACGAAAAAAATATGGGAAGGACATTAGACTCTCTTCAATACTAGGTTGTAGAATGCACCTTGTTTATCTCAGTGCGATAATATGGAGGGAAACAATACTATGTACACCATCTAATTTCTAAAGAAATAGGGCACAAATTGAGATATTTGTGTAAATTATTGAAATTTATGAACATATAAAAGGCAATGGCCTAATTTCTATGCATATTAATGCCAACCTAAAATATGTACCTTTTATAGCCTAGAAGAAAAGTCATCATCATGCTCAACGGAGAAGAAACTAAGTTTGAACAAAAAATTTGGTATTATAAACTTAAATGGGATAGATATAATTAGGGATGCATTAGTCTTTAAATAGGATAGCTCTGTTATGGAAACTTATAATATGCAGTATACATTGTTTCTAGCCTAGAAGAAAGTCATTATCGTGCTCAAGAGTGAAGACACTAAGTTTGAACACCTGAATTTTTGTTGGAAACTTAGGTGGGCTAGGTGTATATTAATGTTTCTTTAGTCTTGGAACATGATAGCTTAGTTAGATTTACTAGTTTCCTGATTGGGGCCACCTACCCAAATACACCTTCGTAGAAAATATTTTATATACTTTTTGGATAAGCTTGTTGGAAAAGTAAGTGATTATTGGCCTCTTGTTTGGAGCCAACCATGGAATTTGAATTAGAAATTTCATGTATCTCTTCACCTATTTATAGAAATTAAGAGAAAAATGATGGTATGTAGAGTTTTGATCTTTCAATTGCTAAGGAGACTAAGCTAGGCCTAGGGAAACATTCCCTTAAAGTACAAAAAAATCATGCAAGAGATTTCCTGGATATTATATCCCATAAGTGGTGCCTTAACTAAGAAACTACTTAGGTTGGAGTACCATGGAGGGATGAAAATGCAACACAAATTTAGTTGATGTTAGTAGTGTCTATAAAAAATGAGGATTGTATAATCAAAGGCCACTACCATGAAAGTGGAATCGAGAATTTAACAATGAGGGTATCTCTAATGAAAATGAATCAAATAAGAAGTGGGAGATACAAGACATATTTGCCTAAGGAATTCACACTAAAGCACAAAACATGCATGCATAATGGAAAATGTAGAGATATGAACTTATGTAGCATGAGCACGTAGAGACTCTGATGCTATGTTGTCGTATACTTTATTACTCCAAAAATAAGTTATGGAGCACGATAATAGTGAGAACATATGTATGATATATTTGGCTCACCCTTAACCTATTATAGTTAGCATAATGTTACGAAGACTAGGGTTGAAATAAAAAATTGCCAAAAGGAAAAGAACCTAACCTTAACCAAGCAACAACCACCACAATGTTACTTTCAAATCAGAATTCATAGATATCTAAAGAGGCAGATAAGATAATATTTGAAATAAGGCTAGAAAATTCAAGAAATCTCACAATAACTCCAATAAACTATCAAAATTCTCACCAACACTTTTTCACTTCCAAAGTCACAAAGCTTCAGATAATGAGTGTGAGGATTGAATTGTTGAGGGTTTACTTCAATTAATGGAGGAAACAATAAAAGGAACCCTACATCATGATAAATAACAAAAAAAAGAAACAAGATGATTAAGTGACATACCAAAATATTTAGTGGTTTTATTCCCCTGTGACCTACTCTAATACCACCATGAATATAGGCCAAGGCCCTACAGATCTAAAGCCAAACATTTAAAATTAAGATATGTCAAAGTGTAGAAGAAAATGTCAAAATTGTTTTGACAACAAAGGGTAGGAAAGAAGGATCTCCAAACCTGATAAGTATATAATTTTACATAAAGACAAGAATTTATTGATTCATCCCACTATAATGTTTTTCTACAAGATAAACAGTCTTTGGTACACACCCCAACATGAGATTGAGATAGAGCTCATCCTTATCTATGGTCGAAAAAAAACAATGCTTTAGAGAGACAATATTTGGATGATCCAAAAGGCACATTATTTGCCATTCATGGTTCTTATATCGATTTTCCTACATAAGTTTTTTTATTACTACAGACTCCCCCATCTCTAAGAATTTAGCCTGGGTAAGGGAGAACACACATGATTGATATTGATTTGTGCATACTTGAAATCACGCATGTTCTGATTGGCCCAAAATGTCTCAAGAAATATTCCAAATAATTGACATTTCATCCATTCGAGCATCTATAGAATATGTTAGTAATAGTCCTAATCTAAAAATAAATTAGGATCACTAATGTTGTATCCTAATATGTATGAACTAAAAAATGTTACCACTATCAACCTAGTTAGTGTTACTCTATGGAATGGATTAATCTTGACTGTATTTTCACTACAGATGGGCACACTTTCTATCAAAAAATTAAAGATGCAACAAAACTAACACATTTTCAAATATTTTATTTCTATGAAATACCATGCATTTCCAATGCAACTATGTATAAAAAACAACTCAAACTATGCAACATTGAATATAATAAGTGTTGTAGTATCTAATCAATACTGTGAAATTTGAAGGGCCTCTAAATTAGACATAAATTAAGGCCCATACCTCTAAATTAAACATAAATTAAGGCCTATGACCATCCTTCAGCACATTAAATCTCTCTTTTTGCATTAGATAATGTATTCTTAACTTTAATATATTCATTATGAAGTTTTATGAATAATTGCATATTTGTGCCTAATATTATTTATTTTTGTGGAATATTATGAGAATATTGGGCAAATTATGAAGATTTTGAGGAGGAAATATGTTATGAAACTAGCTCACAAAAAGATAGAAAAGAGAGATCCACGCCTTAGAATTCAGCCTCTTCGAGG
The DNA here is from genome assembly GCA_031772625.1 of Pinus tabuliformis. Taxonomy (NCBI): domain Eukaryota; kingdom Viridiplantae; phylum Streptophyta; class Pinopsida; order Pinales; family Pinaceae; genus Pinus; species Pinus tabuliformis. Next base: position 603,868,081 of record CM062809.1, on the reverse strand, counting down.
GGGCAACCTCCTTTACATTACATAAATGAACAATTCTTGGATGATACAAATGACAAAACCTCCTTTCTATATATAGGAGTCTAAGGAGTCACAATATAATCCAGCCGACCTAACAATAATAATATAAAGCCACAAAAATAACAATAGGGGATTCTATGGGGCACAGAAATAACAATATGGGGGTAATAGGGGCACAACAATATAAATAAGGGGTATAACTACAATAGTAATGGGGTAATCACTAGTATTATAGGGACCCAACATGCCCCTCTCCTTCAAAAAAGTGTTGTCCTCAACGCTTGAGTAGTTCTGGATACTTCTGCATAAAATTCTCATCCTCCCATGTGGAATCTTCAACGGATAAGTTCTTCCACTTGATAAGATACTCTGAAATTGATCGATTTCGTAGCTGTCGAGTTCTTGTTTCTGTGACTGCTTCCGGTTCCAATATAATTTTTCCTTCCTCGTCAAGTTCTGGCAATATTGTTTGAATTGGGAGCTTGTCACCTATAACCTTCTTTAAACATGAAACATGGAAAACTGGGTGCAATCGAGAAGCTGCAGGAAGCTCCAATTTGTATGCCATAGTACCAATCTTTTGCAACACCTTGTACGGACCATAATACTTTGGTGATAATTTATTATCCTTCTTAGCTTGCTTTAGGGACATTTGCTTATATGGTTGTAGCCGTAGGAATACCCAATCACCTACATCAAAACTTCTTTCACTGCGATGTTGATCTGCCTGTTGTTTCATTCTATTTTGTGCCAACACGAGGTTATCCTTTAAGAGTTGGAGGACTTGTTGTTGATGTTCGATGTGATGTTCCACTGCCTGAACCTTAGAATTTTCTCTTAAATATGATGTGATGGATGGTGGTTGATACCCATAAAGGGCCATAAATGGGGTCATTTTTGTTGCTGTATGGAAGGAAGTGTTATACCACCATTCAGCCAGAGGCAACCATTTGACCCATTGTGTCTGTTTATCAGATACAAAGCAACGAAGATTTCCTTCCAAACATTTGTTTACTATCTCAGTTTGCCCATCAAATTGAGGATGATAAGATGAGCTATGAGCTAACTAAGAAAATAATTCTGTCCAAAAATTTCCAGTGAAAATGGGATCTCTGTCACTTACAATAATCTTTGGGTTTCCATGTAGCTTTTGAACTGTTTCCATAAATGCAGTAGAAACTGTACTGGCTTTAAATGGATGTGATAATGCACAAAAGTGTGCATACTTGGTAAGTCTGTCAACTACCACCATGATGACACTCTTTCCCTCAGACTTGGGTAAACCTGTGATAAAATCCATTGAAACCTCCTCCCAACGTTGGCTTGGAATGGATAAAGGTTGTAATAGACCCGGTGTCTTAATTGTTTCAACTTTATTTTGCTGGCAAACCAAACATTCCGCCACAAACTTTTGAATATCTGATTTAAGGCCATCCCAAAAAAATTCCTTCTTAACCCTGTGGTAAGTTTTTAAAAATCCTGAGTGCCCTCCTAAGGGAGAAGTGTGCAATTCCATAAGAATCTTTTGTTTTAGCTGGGAATTCTTACAGAGGTATAAGCGATCTTTGTACCATAACGAATCATTTTTCCAGCTAAATGTATCAGAAGTACTGGAATCTTGTTGTAGCTTTCGAATAAGTGCCCACACTTCTTCGTCATTCTTCCATTCCTCCCTTGCTTCGTTTATCCAATCTGGTTGGATAATAGAAATGGCACACAACAATGCTTCCACATCCTCATCCTTTCTTGAGAGTGCATCTGCCACCACATTTTGCTTCCCTTTTTTGTAGATGATTTCAAAGTCATAACCCAACATCTTTGTGACCCACTTTTGTTGCTCTTCAGAGGATAATCTTTGTTCTAAAAAGTATTTAAGGCTATCATGATCCGTTTTTACCTTGAAGTGTCTTCCCATTAGGTAGGGTCGCCATTTCTTAAGTGCATGGAGTATTGCCAACATTTCCTTCTCATAAATAGCTTTGCTTAAAAACTTTCCCTTGATTGGACGACTTTCAAAAGCAATGGGTCTTTCATCTTGCATTAGAACAGCACCAATTCCATTTCCTGAAGCATCACATTCCACAATAAAGGTTTTTGTGAAGTCCGGTGTAGCTAAGACCGGTGCTTGGCACATTGCCTCTTTAAGATGTTCAAAGGCCTTTGTTGCTTCCGGAGTCCATGAAAATGAATCTTTCTTCAATAATGTTGTTAGAGGTGCTGCTATTCTCCCATAATTCTTAACAAACTTGCGATAATACCCTGTCAACCCAAGAAATCCTCGCAGATGCTTTATGGATGTGGGGATTTTCCATTCCTTAATGGCTTTAATTTTGCTAGGGTCTACCTTAACTCCTTCATGAGATACAATATGACCCAAATATTCCACCTCCTGGACTCCAAAGAAACATTTGGATCTTTTTGCATATAATTGTTTCTCCTCCAATAGTTGTAGCACCCTGTCAACATGTTCAACATGATCCTTCCAAGACTTGCTGTAGATTAGTATATCATCAAAAAATACTAACACAAATTTTCTAAGGAATGGTTTGAAAATTGAATTCATCAAACCTTGAAATGTTGAAGGTGCATTGGTAAGGCCAAAAGGCATGACCAAAAATTCATAATGACCCTCATGAGTTCTAAATGCCGTTTTTGGAATGTCTTCAATCTTCATTCTGATTTGATGATATCCCGAACGAAGATCCAACTTGGTGAAGTAAATTGATCCATGCAATTCATCCAGTAATTCATCAATAACAGGAATGGGGAACTTATCTTTAATAGTGAGCTTGTTGAGCTCCCTATAATCTGGACACATGCGCCATGATCCATCCTTCTTGTGCACCAATACTACTGGAGCTGAGAAAGAACTTTGACTCGGTTGAATTATACCAGCCTCTAGCATTTCTGCAACCATACGTTCAATTTCACTTTTTTGGACATAGGGATATCTGTACGGCCTGATGTTTGGAGGAACACTTCCTGGAATCAGATGAATAGCATGATCATGATCACGCATAGGTGGGAGACCTTTGGGAGTCTCAAATACCTTGGAATGATTGTCCAAGACTTTTTGGAGATCTGGAGAAATAGATGATTCCAATGTGGAAACATCTAGCGAACATAATTGTGCAATTACACCTCTTTGCTCCTTTTTTAGAAGCTTTGTCATACCATTAGAGCTGATTATCTTTCCTGGTTTCCCTGCAATACCCCTTAATTCAACTTCCTTTCCTTCCGAAGAAAATTTGATGAAAAGTTCTTGAAAATTAAAAGCTATTGTACCCAAGGATTGTAGCCATTGGACTCCTAGTACAACATCGCACCTCCCATTGGAATGGAAAGCATTGGGCTAGTCAATACATATTCTCCCATGGATAGCTTGATATTATGGCACTTTCCAGAGCAATTTATTGTTCCTCCATTTGCAATCATCACTTGACACTCTGGTGCTGGATATAGGAAGCAATTCAATTCTTTTGCTACCCTACAATGAATAAAATTGTGGGTGCTTCCTGAATCAATCAACACTATTACCTTTTTCTTCTTGATTTGTCCTTCTATCTTGATGGTTTGAGGAGTGGTAATTCCCGCCAATGCATTACAAGATATGGTCGGATTTATTTTTTCTTCATCTAGGCTTTGTTCCTGGAATATATCCTCTTCTTTTGACCTTTCTTGCTCCTTTTCTTCTTCCTCTTCACAATCTATGTAGAATAATTTCTTCTCAGCACACTTATGACCTTTTGTGTATTTGCTATCACAATTGTAACAAAGCCCTTTTGCTCTTTTTTCTTCCAATTGTTGTGGTGTCAACCTTGTAGGTTGTGGAAGACTATGGGCAACAACACTTCCATCTTTATAGTTGTGAGTGGTATGCTTCCTAGTTGCCATAATTTTGCTTTCCATTTTTCTTGCTAACCTGAATGCCTTCTCTAATGAATCAGGTTCCCAAAGGCGCACATCATGTTGGATATTATCCTTTAAAGACCCTATGAACACATCAATCCTATGCTCCTCTGGAATATCTTTTACCCTTATGTTCAATTTTTGGAACTCCTCAATGTGCTCCATTATTGAACCCTTTTGTTTGAGACTTATCAATTGGCTAAAAAAAGTGTTGCTTTTTGTATCCTCATAATGTGCTATCAATTCTTCCGTAAAAATTGCCCAAGTGATAAATTGTTTACGAGAACAAAGCCATTGATACCATACAAACTGATTTGGTTCCAAATATAAAGTTGCCATACGTACCTTTTGTGTGTTTTGCACATTATTGAGATCGAAGAATTGCTCCATCTGTAATATCCATGTGGCGGGATCCTTGCCATCAAACTTCCTCATATCGATTTTTGGAACATGGTGAGTCTTCGATCCAACATTAGAGTCTATGGAATCATGATTAACATTTCTTTTGTTCTCATCATGAGTTTCCTTTACTACCTTTTCACCATTAGTGACCCTTTCTTGTAGCAACTTCTTCAATTCTTCCATGTCTGTCTTCAAATCTATCTTCAAATTTACCATCGAATCATCCATCTTAGTTTCCATGCCCTTTATCTTAGATTCCACGCCATTTATCTTAGATTCCACGCCACTTATCTTAGCTTCTGTTAGCTTTTGTGAGCGTGACATTTGTTGCACTTGTTCTTGTAATTTTGATATATCATGTAGCATTTCTTCCTCTTCTTCATGAGTCATGCTAGAGCTTTCAGGTTCCTTACTAGGTGTTTGCATTTTCTTTCCTCGGGGCATCAGTTACCGATAATAATGCTTTACTATGCCCTTTGAATTCTGTTAAACCAAGCTTACATAAAAATTTAAAAAAAAAAACTACACACCTTTTTTCACTTTATAGAAGCCTGATATTGAATCTGATGTATCTCTGTAATTTCGGATCATCCAGTTCTGAAATTGCTACCTGTAGTAGCCTTCTGTGTCCTCTTTCCAATGCCACAAGTCTGAGCCAAATTGGATTCTCCAAGGAAGAGTTATGTGAAATCTCCCACAGTGACTTGCTTTTAGACTGGTTCAGTAGAGCGAACTTGTACGACGTGCCACGAGTCACTGTTTCAACCTTTGAATCTGAAACACACATACAAGAAACTAAAGTCCGTCCTCTTTCTGTACCTTTTTACGAAATTTCAATCCGATCCTCAGAGAGAGAGTTATGACGATTTTCCCCAGGTCACCTGTTTTGAATGTAATTCAGGAGTCTGCAAAAAGACCAACTTCCTCAGATCATATCTCCGACAATATCATGCAAAAGCTCTGAAATTCGGACCCAAGGTTCAGCGCCAATTCTTCTCAAATGGGTTTTTTTTGCGACTTCTGAAACGTCACAGAAAAAAAGTTATAGCGAAAATGCCACGATGACCTGTTTGGAGCAGCGAAACCCTAGAATCCAAAGCTCTGATACCAAATGTTATGAAACCAGCTCACAAAAAGATAGAAAAGAGAGATCCACGCCTTAGAATTCAGCCTCTTCGAGGGGGCAACCTCCTTTACATTACATAAATGAACAATTCTTGGATGATACAAATGACAAAACCTCCTTTCTATATATAGGAGTCTAAGGAGTCACAATATAATCCAGCCGACCTAACAATAATAATATAAAGCCACAAAAATAACAATAGAGGGATTCTATGGGCACAGAAATAACAATATGGGGGTAATAGGGGCACAACAATATAAATAAGGGGTATAACTACAATAGTAATGGGGTAATCACTAGTATTATAGGGACCCAACAAAATAATTTAGGGACTTGGTCCCTACTACAGAAGGATCAATATTAAATAATAAATCAACAATGATATTATGGAATTATGAAACAAATTGTGAAACTCCAATGATTTAGAAAATCTAGGAATGTGTTCCCTCCTATTTAATGCAGATTCCTAGTATTGGGAACCATATCCACTAATTAAGGGATTTTAGTGGGGAAAGCTTCCTCCATTCATGGGAAATGATTCCTAATCATTGTGTATAACTACCAAGTCAAATTTTCATCTAGATATATATTTTTATTGTTGGGTGTGGAGCCTGATTATCTTCTGTATTCAAAGGTTTCAGCCGGATGTATACCTGAGAAAGATTGTACACCCCTCCATGCGGGGGGGGGGATTTATCCCCCCCGTGGGGGTCCGGGGGCCAGCAATCTCCTGGCGATGGGTTCAGGGGCAGTGCCCTCGAAGCTAAAATCAGAGGTAAAATTGCCTTGTAAAAGTATAGTAATTTCTAGTTAATCCGGGCCGTTCATTAGGCGGATGATCTAATAGTAGAAGTTATGTTTAGTATAGCGTTTTCTGCCCTCGAAGGAAACACCTCACTATATATGAGGGAATTTTATTGCATCTATGCATATCTGTATTCTGAGTGAGGAAGAGAGAGGAGTTTGAGAGCGAAGAGGGAGTTACAATGGATACATTGTAGGTTGTATCTCTTCAGTTTGTTGGATAATATAAAAAGAAGGACTGGTTGTTTCTTCGTGGATGTATCCCAAACTGCGTGAACCACGTATATCTGTGTCTCTCTTGTTTAATGCGTTTTTTGTGTTTGTATCTCCACAATATTTTATGTGTTCCATTGCTTTGTAATATATAATTTTCTAAGATTTATTAGTCTTATTGTGGAGAGAACTCATATTTTTGCAGCTCCATTGTATTTTCTTGTAGGGATGTAATTGTATTGATGAAAATAATGAAGATTGGTGTCATGTTCAGCTTCTAATTCTTTTTCTCCTCCATAGGTCTCTAAGTTTTCTTGGGCTTTGCCATCCTAGGAGCCTCAAAGCCCTTTTCTATCATTTTATTTTCTTCTTTTCACTTCTTATTCACATGCATCTCTTGTTCTTATTTCTTTCCATTTCTACATTTAGTATTAACGATTTCTTGTTGTAGGATTGGGTTAAATGGTTGATGTAAGCTATTTTTCAAGATCAAAAGCATCATTTCATCCTTGGAAAATATTTGGAAGGTCATATTAATCATTGAGCTACTTGGAGTCTTCTTATTCCCACATCTTCATTTTTGGAACTCCCTTTTAGCAAAGAACAATAAATTTCTATTATTTTTTTGGAGCATGCTAGCGATTTTCAAACGATTTGGTTCCCATTGAATTAGATGAAAAAAAAATTATTTTTAATAACAAAAATTACCCCATTTCATTTGCACTTGATTAGGTGAGGAATTTGATAGATTTACTAGCTCACTAGTTCTCGAAATTCTGATTTTTAAACTACTAATTTTTCGTTATTTAATAAACCTTTCCTATGTATAGGTGAATTTGCGGATAGATTTAGACAATAATGTGTGTTTTTGTAGGGGCTTCGACATTTCAGGGAGACCTCATCTCGCCTCATCCACCCATGTCGCCAAAATCCACTAAAGTCTCAAATTTGATTTCTTGTTTTATAAGCAAAAATTGCCATTTCCATTGAACAAATCTACCCATATTGAAGCTCTTTCTTGAGTTATAGGTAGTTTCCACCACCTCCATGCCTTATTATTCCATTATCTACCTTTGCCAAGCTCCATTCCACCTTCTAAACTGCTTCGTAAGCTTTTGGCCTGGTTTTTGTAATAAAACAGGGGATCCTGTAGACATCTTGTAGGAACTAGTACTTCCTTTAGACATCCTGTAGGAAAACCTGTAGTGGCCTGCTTTGAGCGTGATTTGAGAAAAATCATCATTAAAGGCCAGGATTAGGCCCCTGCTTGCCCTCCAAGCCATATGAACCATTGTACTCCTTTTCCTCCACACTTATCTCCCCTGGTAGAGAACCAAACAAGATTAGCATTCACATTTTTCAAGCAAAAAAGATAAAAGGAAAAAAATTATTTTATATTTATTCATGCACTCATCAGTTAACACTCTTTAGACCGAATTCCATGCTCAGTTAGTTTAAATCATCACATGTGATAAATAGGGTTAAGTTAGATTTCTTTTACATTTAGTTCATGATCTTTATGCGATTAGAATATCTTTCTTTCCTTGTACTTTATTTCTTGCAGTAGGTTAGGGTTTTCATTTCAGTTCATTTTTTGCAATTAGTTTAAGGTTTGATTTCAGTATATGCACTCCATTACATCATGACAACAAAGGAAGGACACATTGTATGCTGCACATATAGTGTCGATACCTCTTAAGTTTCTACAAACCTCGTGTTGATAATTAAAAGCCGGTAGCCTTGGGAGTTGTGGCATTATGGCTACAATACCAAGGCTCATCAAAATTATAAGCTATATTTACTTACATGGGAACATCAATGTATAAGTGCATAAAACCTAAAATTTCCTTGATAACTTTTCTCACTAATAGTATGAAAAATCCACCGAAAACAAAGCAATTGCTGAAGAGAGATATTTGTAAGAATACATTTTTCTATACTACTTCTGCATCCTTCTGTTTTTACTTCAATGTGTTCTTATCATCCCAACAGAGATTATTTAAAAAAATCATTTCCAAAATTGGTGCCCAAAACTTCTACTGAATCGACTATTCATTATTCAGTCCATCGCTTCGAGGTATATGAAATTGTACAGGGATATTTCTAGGAACAACACCATGCATACTAGGTCAAGATAAAATGATTGCATGCAGCTGTATGCCTATGTTTCGTTAAAGTGCCATGCCAAAGTTCACTTTTAACAAATCACAACCAACCAAAAAAATAAACCAAAAAAGAAAATATTCTTCCAGTGAATGGTAAAATTAAAAATAAATAAATAAATCTGATAAACAATTACCAACTTTAAGGAAATCAAAATATAATCGCATCTTTTCATAAAACAACTAATGCAGAAACAATTATTTAAAAGACTTGAATACAATATGAAATGAAAGTGTGAGTTTTAACCATAGGTAATTTTTAGAAAACTGTAGTAAAAATGAAAAATACTTGGGTTATGCTACCAAGGCATTCCACTGAACCCAACTAAATGTTGTGTAGTATTTTGCACTTCAATTCCATACTTAAGTGCTTCATCAATTTGAATACCAGGACAAGGAGCTGGAGGAAGAGGATGACCTTCTCTATATCATTCCAGCAAATAGAATGCAATGAAAAACTCCCTTAGAGAAAGCATACCATCCTCATCCTAGTCAGACAAATCTGGGACCTGCATTAAAACCTCTACATGATACACCCAAAATAACACCAACAACTAAAGTTAGGATAGTGTGATGGAAATATCAAAAAAACATTTCCTTCAAAGTCTCCATGAAAGGCAGATCTTCATTATATATGTCAATGATAACATGGATTTTAGTCCTGAAATGATGGAACCAAAATATCTAATGACTAGCTATTATGATAGCATTATTGATTGAAACAAGATAAAACAGATAATGAAATGAGAATTAAGAAATTCAGAGGTTGACTAATTATGCTTTCATACAAAATTGAGAAACTTTAGAAAAGTTTCACATGTCCACCGACATGTCCATATCAGCCTTCAGAAATGTTTCATTAAATTCCGATTTTAATAAGCCAACAACCATGAAGATATCAAGTAAAATGACATAACATCTTAATTAATCGAATACTTAAGTCAAATGACAGCGAAATAATCAAAAACTTTATATTCTCATTTATCTTTTCAATACCTATTGGAATATTTCATCTCAGGAAAAGAACATGAGCTTGTTCACCTATTATTTTACCATCCCTGTCTGTGTCTGACTTAGAGAAAAACCATTGTATACTTTTGAGCATTAGACTACATCATCATTGGCTGTGACAATTGGGTGTTTCCTACCATCTTGAAGCTATTGCACCAACTCCAATATATACATGCATAATTAATGATGCACTTTATGATTTATCTAGTTGATTCTTATTAGCCAGAGTTGGAGCAGGTGCAACCAGTGTTAGTATAAGGGCCATGGAAAATGAAACATTTTTTATTGAATATAGAGGTTGGGAAGCTACAATCTATTTATATTGAGAGGGGGTAGTAGAAAAAAAACATCTCTAGTGAAAATTGAATATGAAGAAAAACTATTTCCGTCAATAGACATGCCTCTAACATCACTTAGTCTTGCAAACAAGCTAGATTTTAAGTTACCTTGTAGGGATTTTGATGGTACTAATGGAATTAACCCTTCTTGAAAAGATGAACATTCTTTCCTGAGACCATCTTTTTTAAGTGACAAAAGAGAATTCCCCCTAATTTCAACACCCTATGCAGTAGAAACATTGCTAATTGGTCAAACAAAAATTGGTCTAACAATCCTTAAACTTGGCCACTCTACCCAACCACTAGATATTTGTGGAAACTGTCCTATTGTACTAACTTTAGGAATTCCCATGGAAACTCCCTACAATGGGATTGGTGTTGGAATATTTGGTGGAGACACAGACCGTAAAAATTGATTATTTATTAAAGGCACATACTGCTGAGAAGATAACACACTCAGTTGTATTGTGGGACCTCTAATTCCTGTTATGGGAAGAAGGAAGGATGGTGTAGCTGTAGTGGGTGGTGAAATTTGAGGTGCAAGAATTTGAGATACTACTGGTCCAATCAAAGCTTTCCTCACAATATCTTATAAAAAAAACTCATGACCACTTTGTGCTACTGCTACTAACTTTAAATAATTATAAAATTGTACCCTTCCAAGGGAGCCTATGCCATTTTGATCAACATGGATCCATATCTAACATAGACATAATTATTAGATAATGAAAAAGGTAGTGAGATCATCCAACTTTAGATCCAAGTATGCACATTTCTGTCACAATTGTGACAGTCAACCCATATTTCTCTTTCTCAAGGTCATATTCTATAAGATCTTAAACTAAGGTATAATTATCACACCAATTTAATTATGCACAAGTAGAGAATCCTTGGAAAAAGCCCTATAAATTAATTGAATTGTAAAATTTAGCATAAAATGTTTCATTAATGCTTACAGTAGCTGCGTTATTGTGGATGTGTACATACCAAAGTCTACAAATTCAATGATCTCATCATGTATACACTAATGGGCTATGTATCATTTTCATTTATAGTCTAAATTTATAAGAGGGTGCGACCATAATGAAATATTTCGTTATAAGTGGCACAAGAAGAAACAAGTTCTCAAGATATGCTTATTTCTTAGCAAAAAAAAGGAAGAAGGGAATTTTTCATACCTGTTTACAAGGTTGAATTGGGTAGATTTAGAATTCTATTTTCTCCACCAAACACTACCAAACTAGAGAAATTTTAAACATTTAATTGTGTAGCCTTCTCTTTAACTTTTTAGGATAACTAAGTGGGAAAGAGAATGAATAGTTGAGCAAAGGAGTTGTAAGAGTAGAAACTAATTTGTTCCCAGTGCTACATGATATGTTGCATCCTACTCCTCTCTTAGTCATTGGTTTGATAACCTTTTCTCTTCTTCTTCTAGCCTTGCATTTATCAAAGTTGAGCCTTGTTCCTCTACTTCTTTCTGTAAGATATCAACCAGTTATTGTGGATATACTAGGCCTTCAATCTAGTTCAAAGAAAAAATAATTCCTTAGCGAAGGAAACATGGATGACTTGATGGCTAACAATTCTAGTGATAATTGAAATTTCCTATGCAACGAAGCTGAAGTGGATTTAAAAACATCACTAGCCTTGGTGAGTGAATCATGGAAGAAAAAAAAATATTGACAAAGGTGTATTTCTTATAGAATAGGTGTACAAGTAAAGGTCATGTATACCTTCCAAATAATAGGAAATATAAGATTTTGTGTATACATGGAATATACATGTAAGGGGAATTAAAGAAATTACATCCAATTAATTCCTTTGATAATATCACTTATTCTTATTCATAGCATGTTCAATTGATCAAATGAAGGCATATTTTAACTAAGGATGACAATAATAATAACATGTATTTATTAAACATATAAATAGATAAAAATAAAATCCATGCAATATATTCATCTCCAATGTGCACATTATATGGGTATAGATATTAGCAACTTGTTTCGTACATTAATCAAGTTTCTATACATGTTAGATTTTATCTTCCATGCATATTTAATTCCCCCTCCATAATATTGCAATTCAACTAATCAATTTTTTCTACGTCATCGACAAAAGTATATTTGTGAGCACATCATTGCTCCTCATTATCTTGTTATAATATCACAATCCTAATATTTCAGAGGGGACAAAGTCGCAAGGCCCATTTAATGGGAATTAAAAGTCATGTTATTCAACATTGTGAGGTCATAGAACCTGTAACACACCCTTGCTAAAATAAAGTCTTGAAAAGGTATAAAGACCACAAGATGGAATACAAAAAGACTCACTACACAATTTTAGTAAAGGAAGAAAAATGGTCAAGTATATTTCGCCTTCCAAATTATGCAATTCTTGGAATTCCAATAACCAGAAACCACATGCGCATACACACATATACAAAAAAGTTTGTACAAGCATAAAATATATCGTTGTTTGTAATCTAGGCTTCGTTCAATCATAAAAGCTTTGGTTTTCTCTAATCTAAGCTTCATTCAAGCATTAAAGCTATGGTTTTCTCTAATGCAAGCTTCATATACAATATTCCCTTTGTAAAATTATGGGTATGTGCACCATTTATGTTAATTCCTTGTATCTGATATGATTCTAGCTTTGTAGGCTAGAATAAAAAGGAAAGTATTGGGCACAGAGAAACTTAGTTTTCTAACACCTTGAAAAAAACATTCAAGACGTGACTTGAAAGCACTTGAAAGTTGACTAGAAAAGTCGTAATTTTAAATACCACAGGCACATTAAAGTCCAAACCATCTGGTATCTCAGAGGTTCAAGTTCCTTGGAAAATAGTCCTATTCATATCATTCAATTTCTTGAGGAAAAGTCACCAGTACACTTGGTTGATGGTTTGCATTGGAAGTAAGTACAAGGAAAACAAAGAAGAGCGCGATAAAGCCCGAATAACTAAAGCGAGGAAGGATTAAATATAAGATGTATATACATGGAAGATGGTAGAAGAGAAGTTCACGGAAGCCCATCCTTACCTAAGAGGAGGCTAACTCGATTGTATGGTTTCTAGGATCTCCAAATTTTAATCAAGGAGAGTACACAAGTTCTCAACCAAAGGATGGCTTTCATGTCCCCACAACACCACTTAAATATCCCAAGTAGTAACCCAACCTGGTAGTGCCAAAATTCCTTCTATGCCAATTAGAGGAACCATTTCTAGCCCTATTACTTTATCCTCATGTTAGAAAACTCCTATTTCATCCAATAATGTCTACTTAAATTATAGATGATATTGGCAAATGACCTTTTGAAGGAACTGTGAATTTCAAAAGGCTTGAAATTTGAATTTGGAATTTAGAAATATATATTGAATGACTATGGTTTATCAACTCATATAAAATCTCAGTTGCTAGGTTGAAGATGAAAATTTGTGCCTTGTTATGATGGAAATGTTTTTTCTAACAAAAAAGGCATCGAGGAAGACTCTTCCTCCTAAATTAGGAAGAATATAGATGAATACATGGAATAGGTTCTACCTAGAAAGGCATGAATGTGATCTACGAATCCAATTATAGAGTCTTAGGCAAAATCCAGGCAGAGAGTTGATGATTATGTAGATGAATTCCAAAAGTACAATATTCTATTTCATATCTTCTAAGTCACCTAACATGATGACACAAATATATGAGTATTTAACATGATATACAACAACTTAGGAAATATGACACAAAGGACAAATGAATCTTTGTTGATATTTCATCTTTGTATATATATATATATATATCTATATAGAATTTAGAAACTAAAATATTTACTTGATGATGATACAAATTCAATCATACAACTACTACTATGTCAATGGTGATAAAATGACAAACACACAGGAAATTAGAACCATAAATAATGAATCACTACAACTATAAGTGGGAGCACCAGTGGAAAAATACAAAATAAGGTAGATACTAGAACCATTGATGGAATAATTTCATAACTCACAACCTTTAGTTGTCCTCCATGTCATTATCATCAAAATTAACATCATTCCCACTACTCTCTCTTCTATCCTCCTCCACTATACGTAATCTAATCTCTACATCTACTCATGTGGACGATGACCCCTCGAGAGGAACACCCTTAACTCAAAAATAGGTGCTCTTAAATTCACTTGGAAAAAGCTACATGTCTAAAAAGATTCCCTCCTCCCTTTAACTTTGTCCTGGGCCCTTGATGTCTTGTAACATACTTCCACAATGGATGTTTTTCTCTTGAGTTTGTTTTCTGGTTAAGGCAATGTTTTTTTCAACATTTCAAGCTGCTTTTGGAGCCCCACTTATAACAGATGGAACATTAGAAGACTGATGAAAATGAATGGGGGAAAACATCAGTGGGGGAATTCTTCCCTTTCCATTTCCCTTTTCCATTTGTCCTTGATAATAGAGCCATGATTCATGTGAAATGAAGAATGAAATGAATTGTTATAGAAAAAATATTGAAGACTGGTGAAAAAATCTACTCACGTAGTGTTACCTCTCAATTTTCCTTAAGATATATGCAAGGTCAGGGCTATGAATAAATGAATGGAAACACAGAAGCGGACGAACTATCCCCTAGGCTCCCACTTCCCCATTCCTCTCGGATGGATATAAGTCACCTAAAAGGAGGTTTCCCTATGGATGAGACTCTTAATATGAAACACAATAGCAAAAAGGTGCCAACTGATTTCATTAATAAAAGAGGTAAAAAAAATACTAGTATTTTAATCACCAGGTTTGTTTTTTGTTTTTTAATATAAAATCCTTGAAAACCATTCTCATGGGGAGATTTCCTTTTAACGTCAAAAGAAAAATTCGAAGCCTCTTCCAATATTATAATTTCAAATGGTAAACTGAGAATTTATTCATGAGACACTAAGATGACACAAGTTTCATGGTGTATTATTACAATCATCTATTTCAGCAACACATATAATTAATAAAATAATTACATTAGTTATGGACCTTGAACCACAAAAATCATATTACATACATCCAATGTAACAATGAAAACTATGTGAGAAGGTTGAGAGGTTGTTGATAATGAGTAATGTTTCTAGAGACATGTAATACTTTCAACAATTTCTAAAGAGACACACCTTTCTAAGATATTATGGGTAAACGAGAGCTTCCTTTCATAAACAAGATACAAAAAAAATTGAGAAAAGAACCTATCGAATTTGAATTCCTAGGTAAAAATAGGAATAACCAACCTATAATTATGGTCCCAAAGTAAGCATGCAAAAACCATAGTAAAGGGTGCTAAGCAAATATAAGCTTTTCATACACAATTTTCTTCAAACAAATGTGAGGCAACTCAACACCTTGTTGGTTATACAAATAATTTCATGGTGACCTTGGTTCTATATCTATATATGTATTTTATTATTGTTAAATCACTCATTTACACATAAAGAAAACATATTATTTCAGGGTGAAAAATAGAGTTACCAACTCTAATGTGCCACTCAATATTAACATGCAAACATTTTCATGATGGCTGTAAGATAGTAAGGGGGGATTTCATTTAGGCATTTCATCAAATAGTTATTGAACATACCCATATATTTCTAGAAATGAACACAAATGTATGATTGATTGATAGTTGTGGCCTCTAATAAACATTTCTAAGGTAAATTCAAAATAAAACGAAGACAATTGTGCAAATGTTTAGAGAATTCATTTTCACATTTCTTCATATAGTTTATGTACAACCTTATCCTGTGAAATTATTGATGACAAAGAATATAAAATTCAAGTTTGGATATTCACAAATATTTATAGAATAATGAATTTTCTTTTTCCTATCATAAATCGTTTACCAATATAACTTTGGACAACCATACAATGAATATTACTAAAGCTTGTTGTTTAAATGTGAGGTATTTTCAAAAATGATATTTAAGCAAACATTTGCGTGCAAACTATTTCTTCAATGATTATATGTCAGACCCCTTTGGAAGATTTTTAATGATCATGTCATGGGAAATCTTGTGCTATGTTACTTATTTTTATCCCTTATAAAAAATCTACATTCTAAGGTATTTGGCCTGAATTGGTAGCAATAAAGCAGGTGATACATGTTACAACTAGTGGCCAGTGAATAAGTATGTGAAGAATGGAATGTGGTTCAAAACAAAAAAAAGAGTTACACCACCTATTTCCATATACAAGTTGGGAAAATGATGGAGGATATGAAGGCTGGCACTTTTCATTCTATGCAAATGGATAAGTTGTAGATGAAGATGAAAAAATATGAAACAAAGAATAATTTTTCCATTTTCTGTCCTAGATGTAGAAAGAAACATGATAAGAACACATAATGGATACCTTTGATATTTCTAGGATATGTGTTGATCAAAATCATAGAAATTCCTTGTAGATTCAGACGGCATATTGTAATATGCTAAGACAATTGACTTGAATCTACTCTACTCATCAGCGGAAACAATAAACAATCGATGAAATCACGAAGCATAAAAGAGAAATAATTAAATCACACATAACATAATAATTTTCTAGGGAAAGCCATAGCTAAAAACCCCTACTATATGTGTATTGCATTAATAAGAAAATATGAGAAGATTAAAATGCCTTGCTCAAGCCCGAGCAACCTTTGCACTATCTCAATCTATTTCACTACTTCCCACACAAGTTCAAGCCAATACTTAGCCAATTCTTCTATCTTCTAAGCTCCTATTTCATTGCACAGTTTCCTAGGGAATTAGCCTGTATTTAATTAGGAAATTCCAAAAATATGAGTTGCGCAATCCTCATAGGCCTTCCTTTAATTGCATGAACCACTTGTATAATTTAGATGATTATAAAACTGATAATTCATTGTCCCTGAACTCCAATCTCAATTGGGCGTTTCTCGGATCTGAGATGCATGAGTTAATTATGAGTGAATATTCAGTTTACTAGTTGATCATTGCTGGTTACACTCGAGTACTGTAGGTTACACCCCACTACTAGATCTCCCACTAATTCCTCCATCAGTTGGAACTAGTTTAACTGACTTTAACTCAGATAGATTGAATTAAATAATTACAACTCAAAATAAACTCAACTAGGTCTCATAAAAAGTAGGAGACACTCTACATGACTCTAGTTAGATCCTCAACTTGAATTAACTGAGCCAACTTAGTCAAGTTAACTTAGATAACTATTATAAGTTGTCATGAGATGTGGAATTACAATTTAATTCCTAATTTAATTCAAGGACAAAATTAAATTATGATTTTCTTGTTGCATTTTTCAACACTCCCTCTCAACAAGAGAGGGATTATTTTCTACCCCAGTCCTGCCTCTACAAAACCTGAATTTGAATCTTGACATTGCCTTTATCAAGATATCTACATTGTTCTCCTATGTAGGAATGCACTCTAGCAACATGATTCTCCTCTACACATAATCTCATAGATGGTGATACCGGATGTCAATATGCTTGGACCGATCATGAAAAACTAGATTCTCATAGTGTTTGATACAACTCTAATGTCATAGTAACTCATTGTAGGATCCATACGCTGACTAAATAACCCAACAAGGATATTCCTAATCTAGATAATCTCACAAGCTACTTGACTAGAAACCATGTACTCTGCTTTTTCTAAACTGAGTACAACTAATCTCTGCTTCCTGTTGTACAACAAGAAACAACCGCTGACCTAATACTAAAGATTCCGCCTGATTTTTTCTTCCTATCAGATGGAATCCCTATTCAATATGCATCTGTGAATCCTTGAAGATTCACTCCCTCTGTCTGTATATACTAAAGAAAAAACTGAGTGGTTCCACTAAGGTAACTAAGCGCATGTTTAGTTTCCTTCCAATAGATATTGGTTGGCTTAACCATGGATTGAATAAGGTGGTTAACTACAAAACACATGCTCCATCATGTGTTCACCAATTACATAATTGAACCCATGAGCTATCTATAAATATTAGCCTCCACTACTTCATCTGAAGTAGCATCTTCCTTCCTCCAATTACCTACTAGAGGAGTCTCCATGGGTTTGCCTTGAGAGACAAATAATTCCTTATCTCCATTCCATACTTCCATACCAAGAAAGTAATGCATGAGGCCCAAGTCCTTCATCTCAAATTCTCTTGCAAGATCCTATTTGGAATATTTTATCAGCTTTTCATCACATGCTAGAATCAAATCATAGACATATAATATTATAATAAACAATTTACCTTCAACCAAAATATGGTAAATGTTCGCATCTTCTTCAATTTTGTGGAAGCCCAACCCAGTGAAATAGTTGTCAATTCTAGTACACCAAGCATCGGGTGCTTTTCTTAGTACATAAAATGGTCACTTGATTCTTCGCACATTTGACTCTATTGAAGGTCTAAAATCCTTCCAGCTTCTCAATATACATCTTTCCTCAATCATACTGTTGAGGAATGATGTCTTCATATCCATCTGATGTATCTTCCATCCCATCTACGCTGACAGTGCTAAAATATATATGAATTGAAGAGTACCTTGCTACTGGAGCAAAGTTCTCCTTGTAATAAATTCCCTCCAACTGGGAGAATCGTCTGGCCACAAATCTGGTCTTATCTTTCTCCACAGTCTCATCTGCTGCTTGTTTTACCTTGTAAAGCCAACTAGAACTCACCGGTGACATGTCTAGTGGTCTTGGGAACACTTCCCAAACACTATTTCTAATCATGGATTCATGATCAACCATGGCATCAAACCATACTATTTTTCATACTTCTTCCTTGAATGAGGATGGCTCAACCTATACACTCTTTCTCATCATAGACATGTAGCCAATCTACCGATATGGTGACTTCCTCTCCCTACGTTGTGATGTGGGTGCTCCCACATTGTCTCTAGCATCATGCATCAATATGTCAGCTTATCTAGTGTGATTCCTTCCATCTTTGGAAGTCTCTGCATGAATGGGTGTATCCACTCTCTGTTCCTCTGCATGTGGCTACTCCACATCATCCTGTGGTTCCTCCTTTGGAGCGAAAAGTTCCTCATATGCAGGTAGCTGAAGCTTCCTTTCAAGGGAACATCTCGTGGCCTTTTCTTCATCGAAATTCACATATATATGAACCACTATCATCCTATTGGATGGAAGGTAGACCTGATAGTTGTGAGGTGTATCAGTGTACCCCACAAATATGCCCAGCTCAGTTGTTGGCTCTGAAATTTTCCGTGCATCCTTTGTAACATGACTATAGACTAATGAAACAAAGATCCTAAAGTGTGCCACATCTGGTTTCTTACCTTAAAAGTATTCTTTTGGTGCATTCATCCTAAGAATTCGATGACAGTGTTGGCATTATGATTCAGGTGTTGTCCTTGATGGCAAACTCATTCAGATGATAAATCAAGAAGGACGCAGAAAATATGTTCAGCAAGTGCGTCCCCGCAGGTAGACCATGCAGAACCCGCGTCCAGGGACGCAGGCCAGCCGTTCAGGAGATGCGTCCGCCCAGTACACACATTTCAAGGCAGAGAAAAGCACGTGGGGGTTTCTTGTGTGGTATCTAGCCGACGGTTTTTGTGTTTCTATGGTGTCGGCTCGTGGTATTGTTCCACACTTTGGGGAGAAGCTTGCCTATATAAAGCAAAGGAGTTCATTTGGATTTAAACATCATCTTGGTTGAATATCTCTTGGTGAGATCTAGTCCAAATCTATAAGGGCGAATCTTCTAATGGACTACGATCTATATGGCGCATGATCAGATCTGTGGATCTGAGTGTTTGGGTTGGTTCTGAAGTCCTCTTATCTTCTATATCTGAAGGGACGCAGATTCAGTGAAGGGAAAGTGCGCCGGGACGCAGTACAGTAAAGGATCAGGTGCGTCTCTGATGCAAAGGACGCGGCGCGACTGTGGTATTGGGTGCGTCTCTGAAGCGAAAGACGCGGCGCGATAGTGTTGCTGTGTGCGTCGGTCGCAGACAAGCAAAGAGGAACAGTGCGTCTGCACGCAGAACAGCATAAGGTATACTGCGTCCAGTCGCAGGCCACAGAAAGAAAATATGCGTCCCTGTCTTAAGATGATCTGTTGACTGTATATTTCTGTTCATAAGGTGTTCTGGGTTGTTTATGTAATTACTGATCTGATATCTGTAGTAGACTGTATCTGTTGTATACTTGTTGATCATTTGATTCTTCATAAAAGGAAGTAGGGGGTTGTAGCTCCCTTCCAGGAGAGACTGGAAAACGAGAGAGAGTTGTAGCTCTCTGCAGGTTGCAGCCTGCGTGCTGGTAAAGGACTGCACCAGTACAAAATCATTGTAAAAAGAATTTCTTGAAAGAAGATAGAGACATATTGCAGCAGGTGGTTTTTCTCCCGCATTGGGTTTCCACCTTACATCTTGTGTTCTTTGGTGTGACTGTCTATTTTCTTTATTCATGCTCATTGTTTTATGGTACTGATATGCAAGAATATTTCAAAAGATCAAATAAGGAAGATTTGGTAAATTGCTAGATAATACTGATTCACCCCCCCTCTCAGTATTATTTCCAACAATTGGTATCAGAGCAGGTCCTTCAGAAAAGCTTGATCGCTTGAAGGTAGATCGTTCATCATGAGCAACTACGAGAGAGAAGCATCAATCAGGCCACCCGTCTTCGATGGGACAAACTTCAATTATTGGAAGGTAAGAGTTACTGCATATCTTCAATCTCTTGGTACAGAAGTTTGGAACATTGTAGAATCAGGCTATGCCTTTCCTTCAGCTACTCCTACAGATCCAGCTGAGAAAAAGCAGTATGAAATAAATGCAAAAGCAGTCAGTACTCTATTAGGAAGTATATCTCAAACAGAGTTCATGAAGGTCATGCACTTCAAATCAGCAAAAGAGATATGGGACAAAATGATCACTAGCTATGAAGGAGATGAACAGGTAAAAGAAGCTAAACTTCAAACTCTCAGGATTCAATATGAGACTCTCAAGATGTATAATGATGAAAGTGTGGCTAATTATTTTCTTCGGGTAGATGAGATTGTTAATTGTATGAAAAATTTGGGTGAAGAAATAAAAGAGACTATAGTAGTTCAAAAGATTCTAAGATCTTTATCCCCCAAGTTTGAATCTAAAGTATCTGCAGTAGAAGAAAAGGAAAATCTCCGTGTTCTCACTATGTCTCAGCTGCATGGAATTCTAACTGCTTATGAAATGAGAAAGGGAGGTCCATCAGACAGAAGGGAAGCTGCTTTTAAAGCATCAGGCAAAGAAGATCACTATGAAGCAAGTCATGTTCCAGAAGAAGAGGAAGAAGAATCAAATTTTGTCAGAAATCTTCAAAGGGGTTCTGGAAGGTTCAGAGGTAAGCTACCTTTCAAATGTTTTGCTTGTGGAAGAGTAGGTCATTATGCTGCAAAATGCTCTTATAAGGATAAAGGAAAGGAACCAGTTAGATGGAACAAGAAACAGAGTGCAAATAAGAAAAGCTACTACACCCATGAAGATAGTGATGGCTTATCAAACAGTGATGAAGATGAACAAGGTAACAAATATAGATTGTTAATGGCATTTGAAGATGATGATTATGAGGATGCTGTAGATGTGGATAACCTTTATGATGAAATTACTAGACTCAAGAGATGTATAGAAGAAAAGAACATGATTATTGATACTCTACAATTTCAAATTGATGAAAAGGAAAAACATCTTGAAAAATTAGAAGGTGAAATTGTTGGTCTCAGAAAAGAAATTGAGAAAACAAAAACTATTAATCTCAAGTTTGTCAAAGGATCTGAAACTTTGAATGAGATTATCAGTGTGCAGCGGTCTCCACTAAATAAGACAGGTCTGGGCTATAATGGAGAAACTTCTCAAGCATCCACTTCAAAAAGTTATCTTGATGCAGCAAGAAGAAATGAGCAAGAGCACAAGGAAGATCATCAGGTAAAGCAGGGACAAACGTCAAACAGAAACTATTAGGGGCAATCCAGCTTAAGGGTGAACAAAAGCCACAACCAGCCGCAGGTAAAATCTTCCCAATTTGGTTCAAGAATAGATGAAAATAGAAATTACAATCAGTTGGCTGGTAGATTCAATAATCGCAGAAACTTCTTCAATGGACAATGCTTTTCTTGCCATAACTTTGGTCACAAAGCAGCTCAATGTGTTGCATATAAAACAATCATGACTAGGGAAGCTCAAAAACAAAGAAGTATGACAGGGATTACAAAAAGGACCTATAACAACTTTTCAGCTCTTGAAAATGAAGTTGAATGCTCTATTTGCAATAATTTTGGACATGAAGATTTTAAATGCAGAAGCAGGTTTCCGGAAAGAAAGGTACAAGAACAAAAAAAGGAACAAACCTCAGGCACCAAAACATGGAAAATAAAGGAACCTCAAACAGAAAGATGTGGGATAGCATTCTATGCAGAAGGACAAGAAAATCTATGGTACATTGACAGTGGATGTTCAAAGCATATGACAGGTGATAAAGAAAAACTTGAATCTTATTCTAATTTAGAAAAGGGAAAGAAAGTCTCTTTTGGAAATGATACTCCTGCAACTATAAAAGGAAAAGGTATTGCTCCTTTAAAAGAATATGTTAAGGCTGGAAATGTTTTGTTTGTTGATGGACTAAAGCATAATCTTCTAAGTGTAAGCCAGATGTGTGATCAAAGAACCGAGGTTATATTCAGATCAAATGGATGTCTTGTTCGTGATCTTGATACAGGTAAAACAGTTCTCAAAGGAAAAAGAACTCCAAATAATCTATACATATTTGATGAAGGACAACAACAATGCTATCTAAGCAAGGATGAAGAGCACTGGTTATGGCATCGAAGGTTGGGACATCTAAGCTTCTCACAAATAAGGAAAGCTTGCAAATATCAGGCAGTTCGCGATCTTCCAGATATCAAAATTCCTGACAACACCATATGCAGATCATGTCAGTTTGGAAAACAGACCAGAACTAACTTTCCAGAGAAAGAAGGATCATCCAGCATGCCTCTTGAGCTAGTACACACAGATGTATGTGGACCATTCAGAAAAAGAACACCTAGAGGAGAGGAATACTTGATATTATTTATTGACGATTTCTCCAGGTTTGTTTGGTTAGGACTTATGAAGCACAAAGATGAAGCTTTCGAAAAGTTCAAATCCTTCAAAGCTTTGGTTGAAAATGAATCAGGTCACAAAATTAAGTGCCTCAGATCCGACAGAGGTGGAGAATTTACTTCAAATGAATTTTTCGATTTCTGTGATGAACATGGGATAAGGAGAGAATTTTCTACAGCTAGAACTCCTCAGCAAAATGGAGTAGTGGAAAGAATGAACAGAACAATCCAGCAAATGGCTCGTGCTATGCTTGATGAATCAGGAACTCCTGCAACCTTCTGGGGTGAAGCTGCACATGCGGCAGTTATTATTCTCAACAAGACAAATGTCCGAGTGAACAGCACTCAAACTCCTCATGAGCTCTGGAGTGGTAAAACTCCTTCGGTAAAGCACTTCAAAATCTTTGGGAGCAAATGCTATATCAAGAATACTGAGGAGCAGCTTGGCAAACTTGATCCTAGAGCAGATGAAGGAATTCTTCTTGGCTACTCTCCACATAGCAAAGCATACAAATGCTACAATAAAAGACTTGGCAGAATTGTTGACAGCATTGATGTAGTGGTTGATGAGAAGGGATACATTCCTAGGCAAATACATCGTGAAGACATTGAAGAAGATGAAAGCTACCCTCAAAGACAGAATGATGAAGAAGAAGAACCGCAAGAACAATCTCAAGAAGGACCTCACGAAGAAGCAGAAGAAAGAACAAGAATAGAAGAAAAGACTCCATCCAGATATGTTCAAAAGAACCATCCAGAATCTCAGATCATGGGACAAAAAGAAGCAGGTATACAAACTAGAAGAACAGTTGCAGAAGCTTCAAGTTATTTGGCATTACTCTCCTCTACTGAACCACAAAATGTGAAAGAGGCATGCAAAGATGAATGTTGGGTGAAAGCAATGGATGAAGAACTTGAGCAAATCGAAAAGAACAACACTTGGGAGCTGGTTCCTAGACCAAAGGATAAGAATGTTATCGGAACAAAATGGGTTTTCAAAAATAAATTGAATGAAAATGGAGAAGTAATTAGAAACAAAGCCAGACTTGTTTGTAAAGGGTATGCACAGCAAGAAGGAATAGACTTTGAAGAAACTTTTGCTCCTGTTGCAAGACTTGAGGCCATCCGAATGTTTCTTGCTCTCTCAAGTTGTCAGAACTTCAAAGTATTTCAAATGGATGTGAAATCAGCCTTTCTGAATGGAGACTTGGATGAAGAAGTGTACATTGAACAGCCAGATGGTTTCATTCTTGGAAACGATCCAAATCTTGTATGCCGATTAAAAAAGGCTCTCTATGGTCTCAAACAAGCTCCAAGGGCTTGGTACTACCGGTTGGACAAATATCTTCATCAACAAGGTTTTTCAAAAGGTTCAGCAGATAGCAATCTTTATATAAAAGTTGAAAATGACAAATTACTAATACTTGTTGTGTATGTAGATGACATTATTTTTGGCAGTAATGAAGAAGCTATGAGTCAAAGCTTTGCCTCGGTCATGCAGAAAGAATTTGAGATGTCCTTGCTAGGAGAACTGACATACTTCCTTGGTTTGCAAATCCAACAAAAGAAAGGAGGAATCTTTTTATCTCAAACCAAGTATCTCAAGCAGATTTTGAAGAAATATGGCATGGAAGATGCAAAACCAGTATGTACACCCATGGTCACAGGATGTAGTCTCAGTGCAAATGATGAATCTGCAGCAGTACATCAACCAACCTACAGATCTATGATTGGAAGTTTACTATATTTGACAGGTACCCGACCAGACATCATGCATGCAGTTGGAATAGTTGGAAGGTTTCAGGCAAATCCAAAGGAGACTCATCTTCAAGCAGTGAAGAGAATCTTCAAATATCTTCAAGGGACTCAAAATTATGGCCTATGGTATCCTAGAGATACAGATCTCACTCTTCATGCTTATACAGACGCAGATTGGGCCGGAAGCGTGGATGACAGGAAAAGCACAAGTGGTGGTGCTTTCTTTATGGGTCCCAGACTGGTATCTTGGTTCAGCAAGAAACAGAGTTCAATTGCCTTGTCTACAGCTGAAGCGGAATATGTTGCTGCTGCATCTTGTTGCACCCAACTTCTTTGGATGATGCAGACTTTGCAGGATTATCACATCACTTGTACACCTCCTATTCCTATCTTATGTGACAACACAAGTGCAATCAGCATCTCAAAGAATCCGGTTATGCATTCAAAAACCAAGCACATACCAATCAAGTACCATTTTCTCCGGGAACAAGTACTTGAACAGAAGGTCAAGTTGGAGTATGTTCCTTCTAAGGAACAAGTTGCTGATATTTTCACCAAACCGTTGCCCAGGGACACTTTTGAATACCTCAGGCAAAAGCTGGGGGTTGTTGATGCATCATCTCACTATTGATCCTCTTCCTATTGATGGTATAGGCTCACAGGGAGCACATAATGCATTGTTGGCATTATGGAGAAGGAGATCTTGGAAATAGCTGCAATATGTCTCTGTCTCCTTCATGATGGATTTCTGGTTACAGATCTGGAGAAGCATGAGCTTAGGGGGAGCATACCCTTTGCCCTTGATGTCAAAGGGGGAGAATGATGAAGCTGAAGATTATGTGGTTGCCATCAAGTCCAAAGGGGGAGTTTGTTGGCATTATGATTCAGGTGTTGTCCTTGATGGCAAACTCATTCAAATGATAAATCAAGAAGGACGCAGAAAATATGTTCAGCAAGTGCGTCCCCGCAGGTAGACCATGCAGAACCCGCGTCTAGGGACGCAGGCCAGCCGTTCAGGAGATGCGTCCGCCCAGTACACACATTTCAAGGCAGAGAAAAGCACGTGGGGGTTTCTTGTGTGGTATCTAGCCGACGGTTTTTGTGTTTCTATGGTGTCGGCTCGTGGTATTGTTCCACACTTTGGGGAGAAGCTTGCCTATATAAAGCAAAGGAGTTCATTTGGATTTAAACATCATCTTGGTTGAATATCTCTTGGTGAGATCTAGTCCAAATCTATAAGGGCGAATCTTCTAATGGACTACGATCTATATGGCGCATGATCAGATCTGTGGATCTGAGTGTTTGGGTTGGTTCTGAAGTCCTCTTATCTTCTATATCTGAAGGGACGTAGATTCAGTGAAGGGAAAGTGCGCCGGGACGCAGTACAGTAAAGGATCAGGTGCGTCTCTGATGCAAAGGACGCGGCGCGACTGTGGTATTGGGTGCGTCTCTGAAGCGAAAGACGCGGCGCGATAGTGTTGCTGTGTGCGTCGGTCGCAGACAAGCAAAGAGGAACAGTGCGTCTGCACGCAGAACAACATAAGGTATACTGCGTCCAGTCGCAGGCCACAGAAAGAAAATATGCGTCCCTGTCTTAAGATGATCTGTTGACTGTATATTTCTGTTCATAAGGTGTTCTGGGTTGTTTATGTAATTACTGATCTGATATCTGTAGTAGACTGTATCTGTTGTATACTTGTTGATCATTTGATTCTTCATAAAAGGAAGTAGGGGGTTGTAGCTCCCTTCCAGGAGAGACTGGAAAACGAGAGAGAGTTGTAGCTCTCTGCAGGTTGCAGCCTACGTGCTGGTAAAGGACTGCACCAGTACAAAATCATTGTAAAAAGAATTTCTTGAAAGAAGATAGAGACATATTGCAGCAGGTGGTTTTTCTCCCGCATTGGGTTTCCACCTTACATCTTGTGTTCTTTGGTGTGACTGTCTATTTTCTTTATTCATGCTCATTGTTTTATGGTACTGATATGCAAGAATATTTCAAAAGATCAAATAAGGAAGATTTGGTAAATTGCTAGATAATACTGATTCACCCCCCCTCTCAGTATTATTTCCAACAGACAGATTGTGTTCTGCAATAAACAACTGCGTTGCATGTTTCAACCCACAAGTATAATGGTAGGCCCTAATCATATAACATCACCCGTTCAACTCCCAAAATACTTATGTTCTTCCTTTTCGAAACTCATTCTGTTGTGGTTTATGAGGTTCTATTAACTCTCGTTGAATGCCTTCTGGTACACATAAGTTCTTGAATTCATTCGGCACATATTTTCCACTATTATCACTTCTGAAAGCTTTAAATTTCATACCAGTATCTTTCTCGACCAATGCTTTAAATTCACAAAATTTATCGAATGTATGATATTTATTTGTCATGAAGAAAATCCAACGCTTATGAGAAAAATCATCAAAAAATATTACATAATACCTATGCTTGGCTATGGATGCCGTCGAGAACGCTCCAAACACATTTTAGTGAACTCTATCCAGGATTTCTTATGCTTGATTGTCCTTAAATTTAAAGGAAGCTTTGGTGTACTTCCCTAATGTATATTCAATTGTATTTATCGTGAAAAGAAACTTTGGTGCCTCTCTACTTTAGTCTACCCTTTAGAAGATGTATAGAAATTTTCTGCATGATATTCAAAGATCCATGGTGCAAGCGAACCAATCTTCTATGCCACAACTCACCAATGTCTCGGCTTTGCATCGTCTCTACTTTTGTACTTAAAGATGTGCAATATTTTACATCTAATTTGTATAGGTTCTTTACCTGAACCCAAATATGCTTCACCTATCCTAAGGCTATGTGATGAAAGAAATCATTTACCTTGCTAAATATCACATTGTAGACAGGGTCTTCCAAGATGGTAACTAGAACCAAATTCTTCTTCAAACCCAAAACATACATGACATCTTTAAATGTGAAAGGAGAACCAAAATCCCTCTAGAAGGTAACAATACCGATGTCAGTTGTGCTATACCTACCATCGTCTCCCATCTCAATGTGCATTTTGAGGTCCTTCTCCTCCAAGTCACTGAAGAACTATTTGTTGCTGATCATATGGAATGAATTTCCACTATCCAGGTACCACACACTACCCATCACTAATGTTACCATGTAAGCAATGAGAGTGAAATATAGCTTGAATTTTGAAGTAAGAGATTCACCTACCGCTCCTCCTGAGGGATTCTTACCAGCCTTCCTATGTGGGAACTTTGTGGCACAACGTTGCAGTTCTTGACAGTGAAAATATTTAATCTTCGACATGTCCTTTTTCTTTCAGCCCTGACTAGAATTTGATTTAGAGTGGGATGAATTCCAATTTCCTTTCTTTTCCTTTCTAGCTAAGGCATAGTTCTCCTTATCATCATGCTTGGATGAGGATCCATCTCTGGTGTTCCACTGAATCTCTTCTTGTGCCAAGCTAGACCACACTCACTCCCACTTTGGTAGCTTCTCCCTCCCATTAACTAAGTCCTCATAGCTGTGTCAGCTCTTTGGAAGGACTAGAGGTTCCAGGATCATCAAATCATCTTAAGAAACTAGAACATCGACACTTCCAAGCTCATCCCAACATAGGGTGAACTTGGTCAAGTACTTCAGTATTATGTCTCCCTTCTCCATATTGATTTTTCTGAGCTTTTCCTTTAGTTCCAGCTTCCTGTAGTCACTTTTTTTTTGAAATAGGTCTGTCAAGGCCTTCCACATTACAAATGGGTTTTCCTTACCATGGAGTTTCGAGAGAATATGATCTCAAAGTCCTTCTGGGATAATCTTTCTTGCCTTTGCCACACACTTTCTCCACTCTGCCAGATCTTGAGCATCAACTGGATTAGGAATATATTTGTTTATGAATTCCTTAAGCCCATTGTCTTCCAGCACTGTCTCCATACTTTCCTTCCAATAAATATAGTTTTTAACTACCCTCAAGGGAATATTCGAGTCTCAATCCATAGAACAACATCCTACTGGCTCTGAAGTATGATACTACAAATTTGATTTCTCTTGCAAAATACAAACTCATATTCACCTCTTCTATAGTGATTTCACCTCTAATACCCTGTAGAAATTTCTTGTATATTCAAACTGCAGATTCTAATATGCTAAAAAAACTGACTTGAATCTACTCTACTCATAAGAAGAAACAATAAACAATCGATGAAATAACGAAGTGTAAAAGAGAAAGAATTCAATCACACATAGCACGATAATTTTCTATGTAAAACCAAAACTAAAAACCCCTGATATCTATATATTGCATTAATAAGAAAATATGAGAAGATTACAATTATTTTCTCAAGCCTGAGCAACCTTTGCACTATCTCAATCTATCTCACTGCTTCCTAAACAATCTAATGCCAATACTTAGCCAATTCTGTTGCCTGCCAAGATCATATTTCCTTGTGCAATTTCCTAGGTAATTATCCCATATTTAATTAGGAAATTCCATAAATATGCATTGCACAATCCTCATAGGCCTTCCTCTGATTGGATGAATCACATGTACAATTCAAATGATTATACAATTGATAGTACATTATGCCTGAATCCCAATCTCAACTAGGTCTTTCTCTGATATAACATGCATGAGTTAGTTATGAGTGAATCTTAAATTTTTGGTTGATCATTGATTGTTGTAGCCCACATATGCAGGTTAAACCCCACTACTGGATCTTCGACTAATTCCTCCATTACATGGAACTAGTTTAATTGACTTTAACTCAGTCAGACTAAGTTAAATAATTACAACTCAAAATAAACTCAACCAGGGCTCCTAAAAAGTAGGAGACACTCTACATGACTCTAGGTAGATCCTCAACTCGAATTAACTAAGCCAACTAAGTCAAATTAACTTAGTTAACTATTACAAGTTGTCACAGGATGTGGAATTATAATTTAATTCAAGGACAAAATTAAATTAGGATTTTCTTGTTGCATTTTTCAACAAACATGTTACAGATAAATTCCCATTTCCACCACCCCTAAAGGAAGTATTAAGAGATGAAATCCCAGAGGAACCCATGGAAGTTTTGTTCTTTACGAATCACGTAATAGAATGACCCTCTAGGCCTTTCCAAGGGTCCTACAGCCATTCATATTATGATCCTTACGGAAATACAAATAAACAACTCGAACACATCCCAGTTTGGTAAGCCCCACTGCTAAATAAACTCTTTTTGTAGTCGAAAAACCCTCAAATGTAATTTGTATAGGTTACTTCTTTTCGGTTCCATGAAATTGATCAATTCTCTAACCCATATCCACCAGTAGGATGGAGACCCCAACAACAACTACAATAGGAAGGTCTCGTGCCTCAACCTATAATGCCTTATGTTGTAATGACTCCTCAAAATGATAGCCAACAACAATCACCAAGAGATCCAAATGTGCTAACCCAGTCTGCACCTAACACAAATAATAGGTAGGCCCAAACCATCTACAACACCGATCCTTCCAATTTTCAGAATCACTCAATGATATTGGTTGAGATTAATGATGTTCACCTCAAGTCAAGGAAAAAATCTTAGAATTGTCCACCTCCTGTCATTATTGAAAAAAATGAAAGTGTTGAACCCCAAGGGACAACCTGATATCAAGAGGAGGAGGATAATGTATACTAAGAACATGCAACAAGAATTTCAACTTTTGTGCCACCATCTCAATAAAGATTGGAAGATAAGAACCCTAATAAAGATACAACCACTCTATTGGATAGGCTTAAAAATATTTATGTGAATGTCCCCCTTCTTCAAGTCATCAAATAAATACCAATTTACAACAGGTTCATCAAGGATTCCTGCATAAAAGGGCCAGGAAGAAAGAAAATAAATCCTTCTACAATTCATATATGAGACAAATTTTTGATGTCATGCTCAAGAAAGATGCACATCAAAACTATGTTGACCCCATAATTGTTGTTGTAATTGTCCATATAAATGATACTCCCATTACCAAAACTTTGATCGACCATGGAGTAACTATTAATTTCATGATCAAGGAATCTATCTCGAGCTACTTTTAGTTGTCTCTGAGGCATACTCCCACTATTTTGTAGCTAGGAAATGCCTCAACTATATATCCAGAAGGAATATTGGAAGATATAAGTGTGTCCATTGATTCATGGGAGTACCCTGTTGATTTCATTACCTTGGACACAAATAACAGGCTCAATGGTTACCTTCTTATTTTGGGTAGGTGTAATATATCTAACCTACAAATATATGAAATGATGTCAATATACCCAATAACTATAAATAATCTCAAGAGAATCACAAACACAAAATATAGAAATGCTTCTCTTTATTAATATCAAGACCCTTGAGGTAGGGTGACACCATACAATCACTCCTTAAGGAAGGAGAGTACAACACAATCCATATGCTTTCCAATATAATAATCCTTTACCCCTCTCAATGGGGAACCTCTAGCCTCTATATAGGCTTCATACATACAATACGATGGGTCATTACCATGCGTCTCTCAATACCATATATCTAATACAATGATATTATCACATTATTGCTAACTACTTGTGGTCCCTTACATGATTTGGGTTAACCACTTTATTTATTAACTATGGCCCATCACATTATTACATTATTCCCTTGTGTACCTCCTTCTATACCCCATAAAATCCCCCCTAGGTATACTACATTTCACCCCCCTTAAACATGTTTCGTCCCTGAAACATAAGAAGAACACAAATAATAAGATCTACTCAAAAGAGTAGTCCACTGGTACCATGCACGTGCATCTAGCCATCCCAGAGACAGGTGATTACTTGATTCAGTTGGTGAGTCACTCACTTGCGATGGGAGTTGATCTAGCATTTCCTCTATATTGTTGTGTTGTGGTTGGATCTTCGCACCTCTCTATTTGTCGTGTGGGGGTTGTTGTCCTTGTGGCTGATTTGTTGCCATCTTGTTGGTTGTTTTCTTGTTGGCTGATGTGGGTGGTGATATGCTGAATTTTTAACCAACGGTGTATCTTTCTTTAATTCACCACCTAATGGAGTCTGATTGGTAGCTGGTACATGTTGTGGTGCCTGTGGTTGTTGCTTATCTTCCAATATTACTTCAACCATGGATTCCTCATCTGATGTGTCAATACCTGCAACATCTTATGCTTCAGCCTCCTTAGACTCTGCCTGTTTATTGATGGAAATATCTGTTTAGTCAATTTAGTGCCCTAAGCTGCTTGCATGAATTATCAACCAAGGTTTGTAGACTGATGAAGTTGTTGGAAATAATACTGAGAGGGGGGAGGGGTGAATCAGTGTTAGAAAATCAATAATAACCTTTCATTTCATACTCTAATTCATATACGCTACTTCAGTTAAGGGAAACTGCATGTACACACAACTGTGTTTAATGCAACTAGCATATATCCAGTAAATTTATGACTCAGTTAATCCATCATATGTTGGTCATTCATTAGTGCACCAGAACTTCATTAACAATATAAATAGTAAATAGGTGTAGTAAAACAAAACATATCATCACACATATGCACACAAGATATAAGGTGGAAACGCAATGTGGGTGAAAACCACCTGTTGCAATCGTCTTTATATTTTTAATAATAAGAAACTTCTTTTTACATTTTTTGTACTAGTGCAGACTTATACCAGTACGCAAGCTTATACTTGCAGAAGGCTACTGTAGGAATTTACAGGGTAAGTTTCTCAGACAAAACACCAAATGACACTTCTCACAAATAGATCACAGATCAATACACCAGTATTTTTGATGTGGTTAAAACCCTCAAAGAGGGAAACAATCCATGGCTTGAGCCAACGCGGCCACTTTAGGCAATTTATTAATAAAAGAATGAAAATTTACATAAGCTTCTCTCATGGACGATTACCCTACAAATGACCCTCCATGCTGTTTAAATAGAGATCATGGACCAATCGGGTGCTAAGCCATAGATCAAGTGTCGGTAATACCGAGGAGAGAATTAACCGTTGGATCACTACATATCGTGACCGTCAGATTATAAGTTACAAAATTTACATAGTAAAGAAACACACTTTACCTAACTCTACACTAGACCAAGTTATACTTAACTATTTCCTATGTGTCGGAATATCCTAACATCCCCCCTTAAGAACAACTTGGGATAGGACTGAAGGATTTACAAATATGACACAATAGGAGAAGGAAGGAGGCACTAGAGCCTATCCCCCCTTAGTGACAACTTCTTGAACTCCAACCATAAATCAAAGTTTAGTGAACTTCGCCTCTCTGAGAGCCTTTGTAAAGATGTCTACAACTTGATCATCTGTTGAACAATATTGCACTTCAAGAACATGGTCGTGAATGAGCTTTCTGATGAAGTGCATGTGCAATTCAATGTGTTCGTTGTGCTGATGTTGGACTGGATCTTTGCATAGTTGAATGGCACTTTGATTATCACACCAAAGTGTAGTCAGATGCTACTAATGAAAGCCAAGCTATGACAGTATTTGACGAAGCCACAAGGCTTCCTTAATGGCTTCTACAGCACCACGATACTCTGCTTCTATTGAAGAAAGAGAAATGGCACCTTGTTTCTTGCAAGCCCATGTAATAGGTCTTGAATCAAGAGTGAACACATAACCTGCAGTAGAATTCTGATCATCAGGGTCACCAGCCCAATCGGAATCAGTGAAACCAACCAATAGAGGAGCTGCTTCAGCACTGTAATGAATCCCAAACTGAACTGTACCTCGAACATAACTAAGTATTCTTTTATCTGCTTTCCATTGACTTTCATGTGGGTTTTGCATAAACAGAGCAACAAGGCCAACGACAAAGGAAAGGTCAGGACGAGTATGGGTTAGATACAAAAGTTTTCCTACAAGTTGACGGTATAAGGTAGCATCAACTTCAGGAGAAGTACAAGTGACTGAAATTTTGACTCTAGACTGAAAGGGAGAAGGGGCTAGCTTACAGTCTTCCATGTGAAAATGGCATAGAATATCACTGGCATACTTGGACTGGGAAAGGGCAATACCTTCCTTGGATTGGAAGACTTCAAGACCAAGAAAATAATGTAAGTGTCCTAAGTATGTCATTTCAAACTTCCTTTTAAGGCTAGACTTCACATGGTTTATAAGGTTGGGATCACTACCCGTCAGGATAATATCATCAACATAAAGAACAAGAATGATAAGAGACTTGACCACTTTCTTGGTGTAGACAGTATTGTCAGAATGACACCTAGAAAAGCCATTTTCTAAAAGAAATTTATCCATTTTGGCATACCAAGCTCGAGGAGCTTTCTTGAGACCATAAAGGGATTTCTTAAGCCGACATACAAGGCTAGAGTCTATTTGTATAAAGCCAATAGGTTGTTCCATATAGATTTCTTCATGCAAGTCCCCATGCAAGAAGGAAAATTTAACATCCATCTGATGGACTTCCCATTTGAAAGAGGCAGCAAGGGAAAGAACAAGGCGGATAGAGTTCATTTTGGCAATAGGGGAGAAGGTTTCAGTGTAGTCAATGCCTTCAACTTGTGAAAAACCCTTAGAAACAAGACGAGCTTTATGTTTATCAACTTTCCCATCTGGTCCATACTTGGTTCTGTAAACCCATTTGCACCTAACAAGTTTTCATCCCTTTGGTAGTGGAACAAGATCCCATGTATCATTTGCCAATAATGAATGATATTCTTCATTCATAGCTGCTTCCTAATCTGGATGGCCTAAAGCTTCTGCAAAGGTGTCAGGATCATAATTCACTAGAGCTTGAGCCAGTAAAGAAGAGGCTCTATCAAACTAAGAACGTGTACATCACTGATATGTAGGATCACCGGCAAGATCACCTGCTACATCCTGAGTAGCACGGGCCCATTTTGGAAGCTGAGGAACTGAAGGAGGATCCTGAGAAGGTGGGGGAGGATTTTCATCCTCGCTTTCATCATCTGAAGAAGAAATATTTTCAAAAGTAGAAGATATATGGAGAGATGGCACATCCACCGAACTAGGCTCATAGGCCGATATATTTTTAGCAAACTTTACATCTCTTCTAATGATAACATTTTTGGACTTAATTGGAATAAGTCTATATCCTTTGACATCTTCAGAATATCCAACAAAAATACATTTTTCACTCTTAGGTTCTAAAGCTTTATGTTTATCATCTGGAATATGGGCCCATGCTTCACTTCCAAAAACACGAAAGTGACTTACATCTGGTTTAATTGAGCTCCATGCTTCTTCTGGAGTGATATTGTTTAAAACCTTAGTAGGAGTGTGATTTATTATGTAATTTCATAGTTAATTGCTTCTGCCCAATAATTAATACCAAGTCCTTTAGATTGAAGCATACAATTAGCCATTTCCTTTAATTTTCTATTCTTCCTTTCAACTACACCATTTTGTTGTGGAGTATATGGAACAATATGTTGCATTTGAATTCTATTCTCAGTGAAAAAGTTGATGAATTTGTTGTTAACATATTCTCTGCCATTATCAGATCTTAGCTTAAGAATTTGATGTCCATATTGTTTTTCAACAAAGGCCTTAAAGGCCAAGAACATGTTAAATACTTCACTCTTGAGTTTTAAGAAGTATACCCAAGTGCATCTGGAGAAATCATCAATGAAAGTTAAGAAATACTTGTAGCCATAGAATGAAACAACTGGAAGTGGACCACATAAATCACTATGCAAAAGCTGTAAAGGGGTTGAGGCATGCCAAGAGGCATGTTTTTCAAAATTGTCCCGATGATGTTTTCCGAGTACACATCCGGAACAAACACCATCTCTGCAAGATACCATTGGAAGACCTATCACCATATTTTCTTTACATAGATTCTGAAGAGAGCGATAGTTTAAGTGACCAAATTGCTCATGCCAAAGTTTGCTCACTTCATCATTATGAGCAACAAATATCGAGGGAAGATTTGATGACCCAAAGTTGTGAAACTTATACAACCTTGTAGAATCATCAGCAATGCCAGTAGCTAAAATCTGTCTAGGATCTCTTAGGTCCTTAATTACAACATCGTGAGGTGAAAATTCAACGATTTTACCTTCACCTGAATGAGTTATCTGATATACAGATAGAAGGTTGCAGGATAAGGTTGGAACACATAATACATCATTAAATTGACCATTGTCTATATGAACAGTTCCAGTCCCTACAACACTAAGAGATCTATCATCACCAACATATATATTTTTGGTGTTATAATCATTTAAAGAAGAAAACATGGCTTTGTTTTTGGCCATGTGATAATAAGCTCTAGAATCAATGAGCCACTCACGAGAATGAGAAGAAGAAGATACATTTAGTGCATAGCCAGACCGAGATGCTTGAAAACCACATGCATAAAGTGTTATTCCTGAAGATGAAGTTGAAGTTGAAGAGTGCTCCAAATGGATGTTATGCTTCTTCATTGCTGCTTCCAAGGCTTCCATCTTCTTAAAGCATTTGGATTCTAAGTGTCCATCTCGATTACAAAAGTTGCAATGTCTATCAATCTTCTTCCCTTTGTTTTTATTTGTCTTATCATTTTTTTGAAATGATTTTTCATTTTGAGGCTGAAATTGCTTAGGACCCTTGTTTGGTTTAGGACCATTCCTTTTAGGATACAACTTCTTAGGATTCTTTGAATTTGGTTGCTGCTAGGCGGCTAACGCTTTCTAAGAAGAGTTTACAAGATTAAGAAGACCAAGGTGTAAGAGTTTTTCTTGTTCTCTTATTAAAGAATCACAAAAGGAATCAAAGGAAGGGGACTTGTAGGCTTGTCCTTGAGAAATGAAGGCTTCTCTTGTAGAATGGAAGGTGGAAACAAACACAAAATAGGCTGGTCCCAACATAGTAAGAATGGAATATATAACGCTACTATCTTCTTTCTTAACCTTAACACCTTCCAAGAGAAGTCTAAGGGTATTGAACTTGGACAAAAAATCTTCAATGCAAGAAAAATTATTGGGGTCCAATGTAAGCAGCTCATTTTCGAGTTGATGGGCTTTAAGTTCATTTTTAATTCCAAAAACTTTAGTGATCTGTTTCATTGCTTCCTTGGGAGTATCAAGTTCTACAATATGGAATCTAAGATCGGGAGAAATAGACATCCCTATCAACCCACGTGCTTGATCTTGCCTATTTTCCCATTTAGCTGCCTTATCTTCATCTTTCGGTTTGGTTTCTTGGCCTGAGGCTATTCTGTAGAGACCTTTACTTCTAAGTAAATCCACAATGTAGGACCACCATTGAAAGTAGTTGGTGCTGTCAAGAATAACTTGGCATGGAATTTCCATTTTAACAGAAACTGAAGCTATAGATGCTAAAACTAAGTGTTCCAATGGAAAGATCTCGAAAAATTATGTTGGTTAAAAAAAAACAGCTTCTGGATGAAGAAGTTATGTCTTTTTGAAGAAAAGTTGATGAAGATGTGGATGAAGTGCGGGAATGTGCGGAAATGAAAAATTTTCCCCCACAAAAAGGAGACTTGAACTCAAGACCTCTACTCTCATAAATTAGCTTTGGACCAAGTGAGCTAAACTAAAAGTTTGAGAGAGAGAGAGAGGGGGGGGGTGTCTTTTTTTAGTCACTAAAGCCTTGGGTTGTGTGCTTGCTTGAGAAAGCTCTTTTTCCCTACAAAACAAAAAAAACAAAACCAAACACGGACATACAAGAAAAAATGAAACTTACAGCTCGAAGTTAGCTTTAGCTGGAAACAAAATATTTTCCTCAATATTTTTGATTTTCCGAGATCACACTAAGGCGCAGTGGAAAAGAGCATATGCATGAGAAAAAATCCTTCCTTTCTGTTTCTAATTTTCCCAGATTGCACAGAGTCGCAGGGCAAAGCGTAGACGCAGAAATGAAAGGTATAGATCCGATAATTAAAGAAAGCTAAATAAACCAAAATAAACAGAGAGAAAATAACTGTAAAATGCAAATAAACACTGTATACCTCCAGATCTTAAAAATGACATAGCTAGGGCTACCGGAAACCTTTTCACATGAAACAAAAGGGGTTCCTCACTGGAACAAATGCTCCTAACATAATAGAGAAGTCCTCTCGGCCTGAAAGTAGTCAGAAACAGTAGATCTAGGAAACGACAGTCGGATGCAGTTCTACCGGCTTCAGATTTGGATCACCAACGGACGCGACCCTTAAATAGCTCTGATACCATGTAGGAATTTACAGGGTAAGTTCCTCAGATAGAACAACAAAGGACACCACTCAGAAATAGATCATAGATCAATACACCAGTATTTTTGACGTGGTTAAAACCCTCAAAGAGGGAAACAATCCACGGCCTGAGCCAACACGGCCACTTCATGCAATTTATTAATAAATTAATGAAAATTTACATAAGCTTCTCTCATGGATGGTTACCCTACAAATGACCCTCCATGCTCTTTAAATAGAGATCATGGACCATTCGGGTGTTTAGCCACAGATCAAGTGTCGGTAATACCAAGGAGAGAATGAACCGTCGGATCACTACATATCATGACCGTCAGATTGTAAGTTACAAAATGTACATAGTAAAGAAACACACTTTAACTAACTCTACACTAGACCAAGTTATACTTAACTATTTCCTATGTGTTGGAATATCCTAATAGCTACAACCTTCTCTCGTTCTCCAGCTTCTCCTGGAAGGGAGCTAGAACCCCCTAGCTCTTGTACTAGATGATATGTTTACTAGTACATAGGTGCCGGCCTATAGAAGGCTACAACCTTCTCTTTTCTTCCAGGGACCATGTTTCATAAATTTTCAGACTAGATCCATCATCATTCAATCATCAAATATATATGCATAAACTAATCTCCTTTTCACAACTAAACCAATCAATCACTTTGAAAACCCTTCAATCTGCTCTTTTAGAATGTCGTAACTAGAATACAGTGACCAGAACCCAAGCTAGAATCCATAACACTGCAACATCAAACAGAAGTAGCTAAAACAAAATTTACAAGGTATACGCTACTTCCCTGTGTCGAACCTGTGTATATACGCACCTTTCTCAAGGCGAACCTGCGTACAAATCTGCAAATCAAACTTAAGATGTATACGCTATTTTGATATGTATAACCAGCGTTTATATACGCCTTTTCTAAAGTGAACCTGCATACAGATCTATAAATGATGATTTTAAATATTACAACAATTCCATACTTCAGTTATACCCAGATCATCATATTTACAGACTACAACATGTGCCAGTTATTCAGATAAATGATCAAACCATATAAAGATACTTCACTTCAAGCCTTAAGGTCTTGAACCATCATTATATCTTATCCTTCATAAAGCACTAAGGTTCATCTTTGGTTCAGATCCAGCTATGCACCATAACCCAATAACATGTGCACTAGATCTTGCTCCTCATCAGATATTCAATACTTGAGTACCTTTGTCTAATGATCTTCTCCTCCTTTTATAGTCTTAGGCCTTACTCAATACCATGGTCCAAAACCACTTAGGACCAATACCTTGGACCAAATACCTGTGGTCAACACTTCGGACCAAATAACTTAGATTAATACCATGGATCAAAATACCATGGACCAAATACCATGAACCAAAACTTAGTTTTCCAACATGTATGTGCCTTTCCTTCCATGAAAGTGTGTGTGTATGTCATACGCGCCTTTTCATCTGTGAACTCGTATGTACACGTGGCTTGGTCATTGGGGAACTTGCGTATACCTATTTTTCTTCATTCTGTGAGTCTGAACTGTGATCTATCATCTGAGTGAGTTGCCATCAAGGAAAACACCTGTGTCATAGTGTCAAATCTGTGTCATAATGCCAACACTCTCCCCCTTTGGACTTGATGGCAACCCTAAATCATTCTCCCCCTTTGTCATCAAGGGCAATGGGTTATGCTCCCCCTGAGTTCATGCTAAAATCTTTGTATGTTGAAGTGTGCCGATTGAGCTCCATGCTCCCCCTAAATAAGCAAGGTCTGCAAAAAGATGTTCTAAAGAAAAATGTGATTCCACACATACGTCATAAATGACCTTCCTATCACCAATGACTCATACATACATCCATCTCCCAACCAAGTGGGATATACTAGGTTTGACTCATCCACCCAACCAAGTGGGGATATACAAATTGTTTATACATGTCAAAACAAGAACATTACATCATCCATCCCATACATAGTGGGGTAACGAAATAGGTCGTTTCATGAAATTTACCTTAAAAGATATATATGAAAGAGACCAAAAATATCAAACAAGACCATGATAGTCATCAGTAGCTATCAACAGTAGCATCTGTCAAGAAGCATCTAGACCAACAACCATGTTCTCCCCCTAAACCTATTCTGCCTGAATCAAAAGAGAACTGTGAATTTGTACCAATATCTTTTAATATAATGCCAACAATGCATTATTAGAAGTATATGCTCCCCCTGAACCTGTGCTAGATGATCACTGTCAGACCCATATCAAACTCCATTCATTATGAATCTGGCCCATTTCTTCAAACCAACAATTACGCAATTGTCTTCACCGAAACCAAAGTATGTACGCGACTACAATTCATGAATCGTGTATAACCACTTTTCTCTGAAACAGATAAGTTTTAACAGTAGGATGATGCATCAGGTATTCCAACTTCTGTCTGATATATTCAAATGTCTCTTTGGGCAGTGGTTTGGTGAATATATTAGCAACCTGTTCTTTGGAGGGAACATACTCTAATTTGACCTTTTGTTCGAGCACTTGTTCACGTGGAAAATGATATTTTATTGGTATGTGCTTGGTCTTGGAATGCATGACTAGATTTTTTGAAATACTGATGGCACTTGTATTATCACATAGAATGGGAATGGGTGGAGTACATGTGATCTGTATGTCTTGTAATGTTTGCATCATCCAAAGGAGTTGTGTGCAGTAAGATGCAGCGGACACAATTCTGCTTTAGCTGTAGATAATGCAATTGAGCTTTGTTTCTTGCTAAACCAAGACACTAATTTGGAACCCTTATAGAATGCACCACCACTAGTGCTTTTTCTGTCATCAACGCTTCCTGCCCAATTTGCATTTGTATATGCATGAAGTGTAAGATCTATATCTGTAGGATACCATAAACCAAAATTTTGTGTTCCTTGAAGATATTTGAATATCCTTTTGACTGCCTAAAGATGTTATTCCTTTGGATTTGCTTGGAATCTTCCAACTATTCCCACTACATGCATGATGTCCGGTCGGGTACCTGTTAGATAAAGAAAGATACCAATCACAAATTTGTAAGTTGGTTGATGCACTGCTGCTCATTCATCATTTGAGCTGAGACTGCATCCTCTTATCATTAAGGTACATACTGGTTTAGAATCTTCCATGTCATACTTTTTCAGGATCTGTTTGAGATATTTGGTTTGAGATAGAAAAATACCATCTTTGTTTTGTTGAACTTGTAGACCAAGAAAGTATGTAAGCTCACCAAGTAGGGACATTTCAAATTCTTGCTGCATTATTGAAGCAAAATTTCAACTCATGGCTTCTTCATTGCTACCGAAAATGATATTATCAACATACACAACAAGTATTAGCAATTTATTATTTTCAATCTTTGTGTATAAGTTTCTATCAGCTGATCCCTTTAAAAAACCTTGTTGATGGAGATATTTGTCAAGACAGTAATATGAGGCCCTTGGAGCTTGTTTTATACCATAGAGAGCCTTTCTGAGTCTGCATACAAGTTTTGCCTCATTTCCAAGAATGAATCTGTCTGGTTTCTCAATATAGACTTCTTATTCTAAGTCTCCATTAAGAAAGGCAAACTTTACATCCATTTTATATACTTTGAATTTCTGAAAACTAGAAAGAGCAAGGAACATTCTTATGGATTCAAGTCTAGCAACAGGCGCAAAAGTTTCTCCAAAAATTTATACCTTCTTTTTGAGCATATCCTTTACAAACAAGTCTGGCCTTGTTTCTAATAACTTCTCCATTTTCATTCAACTTGTTTTTGAATATCCATTTAGTTCCTATGATATTCTTATCATGAGGTCTAGGAACTAATTCCAAACTATTATTCTTTTCAATTTGCTAAAGTTATTCATTCATGGCCTTTACCCAAGATTCATCTTTTCCTTCTTCATTTACACTTTGAGGTTTGGTGGAGGATAGCAATGCTAGATAGCTTGAAGCGTCTGAAATAGTTCTTCTTGTCTGCACACCCGCCTCTTTTTGTCCCAAAATTCGTGTTTCTAGATGATTTTTTTGTACATACCTAGATGGAGTTTTTTCTTCTACCATTATCTCTTCTTTTGGTGCTTTATTGGTTTCTTATTCAAAATTAGTGGGATTTGATGTGGAAGGAAAATCCTCATCTTCTTCATAATCTTCGGTTTTTATTTGTTTTGGATTTTTGCATTCTTCAACAACCACCACATCACTACTTTCGGTAATTTTCACAAGTATTTTATTCTAACATTTATATCCTTTACTTCGGGAAGAGTACCCAAGGAGAATACCTTCATCTGCTCTGGGCTCAAACTTACCAAGTTTTTCATCAGTCCTTTTTATGTAACATTTTCTTCCAAAAAATTTGAAGTATTTTATAGTGGGAGCCTTACCATACCAAAGTTCATGTGGAGTTTGAGTGCTATTTACCCAAACATTTGTTTTGTTTAGAATAGTGATGACAACGAATGCAGCTTCACCCCAGAAAGTTTCAGGAGTTCCAGACTCATCTAGCATAGCACGAGCCATTTGTTGAACAGTTCTGTTCATCCTTTCTACCACATGATTTTGCAGTGGAGTCCTTGTGGTGGAGAATTCCCTTTTTATTCCATGTTCTTCACAAAAGTCGAAGAATTCATTCAAGGTAAATTCCCCTCCTTGATCAGATATGAGGCATTTGATTTTGCGATCTAATTCATTTTCAACTAAAGCTTTGAAGGCTTTGAACTTTTCAAATGCTTCATATTTATGCTTTAGAAGTCTTATCCAACACATTATGGAAAAATCGTCAATGAACAATATAAAGTATTCTTCTCCATGAGGTGACATTTTCCTTGATGGTCCACATAAATTTGTACGAACAAGTTCAAGAGGCTTACTAGTTGATCCTTCCTTTTCAGGGAAATGTGCTTTGGTATGTTTACCAAATTGACATGATTTGCATATTGTATTTTATGGAATGCTGATATCCAGAAGATCACGAAAAACCTGGAATCTGCATGCTTTTCTTATTTGAGGGAAGCTTAGATGCCCCAATATTCTATGACATAGCCAATGTTCATAATTATTGCTCATATAGCATTGTTGTTGTCCTCCCTTGAGTATGTATAGGCTGTTTGGAGTTCTTACACCTTTGATCATTGTTTCTCCTCTATCAAGCTCGCGAACAACACATCCATTTGATCGAAATACTACTTCATTTCCTTGATCACACATTTGACTGACACTCAACAGGTTATGCTTAATACCATCAACATACATATCATTCCTAGCTTTAACTTTTTCTTTTAAGAGAATAGAGCCTTTACCTTTTATGACAGCAAGAGTGTCATTTCCAAATGAGACCTTCTTTTCTTTTTCTAAGGCATTATATGAATGAAGTTTTTCTTTGTCACTTGTCATGTGTTTTGAGCATCCACTGTCGATGTACCACTTATTTTCTTGTCCTTCTGCATATAATGCTATACCACATATTTCTGCTTGCGGTTCATTCTTTCTCCATATTTTGGGACTTAATGAAGTATGCTCCTTCTAAGATGTTTGAAGAAAGTTACTCCTGCATTCAGATTCTTCATTACTGAAGTTGTTATAGATAGAGAATTCTATTTCATTTTCAAGAAGAGAAAACTTATTGTAGGTCCTTTTCCTTGTTCCGGTCACATTACTTTGATTTCGTGCTTCTCTAGTCATGATGGTCTCGTAAGAAACACATTGAGCAACTTTGTGTCTAAAGTTATGACATGAAAAACATTGGCCATTAAAGAAGTTCCAACAATTATTGAATCTATTGACCCGGTGATTGTAGTTTCTATTGATATTCATTCTTGAAGCAGATTGAGTATGATTTACCTAAGCTAGGTTGTAACTTCTATTCATCCTTGAGGTAGATTGAACCTAATTTACCTAGTGATCTGCATTATGCCTTTTCTTGTCAAAATTTTCACTGCTCTTTGCTGCATCAAGATAGCTTTTAGTGGAGGTTGACAACTTATGTGCTTGAGATGCTTCTTCAGTATATCCAAGACCTATCTTTATCAGAGGATAACACTGCACTTTGATGATTTCATTTAATTTTTCTGATTGAGAGCTTTTGTTTTCTCAATATCCTTTCTTACACCCACAATTTCACATTCTAGTTTTTCATTGTGTTTTTCTCTTTCAGCAAGTTGGAATGTCAAAGTATCTATATTCATATTCTTTTCTTCTAAACAGATTTTGAGTTTAGAGATTTCTTCATAAAGGTCATCTTCATCTAAAGCATCCAAGAAATCATCATCTTCAAAATCCATCAGAAGTCTATAATCATTACTATTTTCATCTTCATCGCTATTTGATAAACCATCGCTATCTTCATGTGTATAGTAGCTCTTCTTACTTACAGTTTTTTTTCTATTCCATTTTGTAGATTCCTTACCTGTATCAACCTTATATTTATGAGGACATTTGGCAGCATAATGACCAACTCTTCGAC
This sequence comes from Pinus tabuliformis, assembly GCA_031772625.1. Classification (NCBI taxonomy): domain Eukaryota; kingdom Viridiplantae; phylum Streptophyta; class Pinopsida; order Pinales; family Pinaceae; genus Pinus; species Pinus tabuliformis. The sequence continues at coordinate 603,823,589 of CM062809.1, read as the reverse complement.
AAGAAAAACATTTGAAAGGTAGTTTACCTCTGAATCTTCCCATACCCCATTGAAGGTTCTTGACAAAGTTTGCTTCTTCTTCTCCTTCTGGTTCATTAAGTTCTTCTTTTCTTGAAGCTTTGAATGCAACTTCTCTCATATCTCATGGACCTCCTTTCCTCATCTCGAAGATCTTGCTTTTCTTCTGTGGCAGATACTCTTGATTCAAACTTAGCAGACAAGGATCTTAAAACATTTTCAATTAAAGTAACTTCTTTTATCTCTTCACCCAAATTCTTCATGAAATTAGCAATCTCGTCTATTCATAAGAAGTAACTAGCTATACATTCATCATTGTGCATTTTGAGAGTTTCATATTGAATTATGAGAGTTTACAGTTTTGCATGTTTTACCTGAGAGTCTCCTCCATAGCTTAGAATGATTTTGTCCCATATTTCTTTGGCAGATTTGAGCTACATAACTTTGAAAAATTCTGATTGTGACATACTTCCCAATAATGTAGTAAGAACTTTTGCATTGGCTTCATATTTCTTTTTACTTGCCACATCTGTAGTAATTGCTGATGGAAATGTATACCCTCCTTCCATGATTTCCCAAACATCTGTCCCAAGAGACTGCAGATAGGTTGTGGTTCTTACCTTCCAATAAATAAAGTTTCTTTCGTCAAATATTGGTGGTTTGATGGATCCCTCCCTTTCTTGATTACTCATGATGATGGATCTTCCTTCAAGCGATCAAGATTCTTCTGAAGAACCTGGATCTGATACCAATTGTTGGAAATAATACTAAGCAGGGGGGGAGAGTGTTGAATCAGTATTATAAAATCAATAATAACTTTTCATTTCATACTCTAATTCATATAGGCTACTTCAGTTAAGGGAAACCACGTGTACATGCAATTGTGTTTAATGCAACTAGCGTATATCCAGTGATTTTATGACTCAGTTAATCCATCATATGTTGGTCATTCATTCATGCATTGGAACTTCATTAACCATATAAACAGTAAACAAGTGTAGTAAAACAGAACAAATCATCACACATATGGACACAAGATATAAGGTGGAAACCCAATGTGGGTGAAAACCACCCTGTTGCAATCGTCTCTATATTTTTAATAATAAGAAACTTCTTTTTACAATTTTTGAACTGGCGCAGACTTATACCAGTATGCAGAATTCTACTTGCAGAAGGCTACAACCTTCTCTCGTTCTCCAGCTTCTCCTGGAAGGGAGCTACAACCCCCTAGCTCTTTTACTAGCTAATATGTTTACTAGCACATAGGTACCGACCTACAGAAGGCTACAACTTTCTCTCTTTCTTCTAGGGACCATGTTTCATAAATTTTCAGACTGGATCCATCATCATTCAATCATCAAATATATGCATCAACCAATCTCCTTTTCACAACTGAACCAATCAATCACTTTTACAACCCTTCAATATAATCTTTTAGAATGATGTAACCAGAATATAGTAACAAGAACCTAATCCAGAATCCATAACACTGTAACAGCAAACAGAAGTAGCTAAAACAAAATTTGCAAGGTATACGCTACTTCCCTGTGTTGAACCTGCGTATATACGCACCTTTCTTAGGGCGAACTTTCATACAGATTTGCAAATCAAACTTAAGATGTATACGCTATTTTGATATGTATAACCAGCATGTATACACGCCTTTTCTAAAGTGAACCTGTGTGTGTGTGTGTATATATATATATATATATATATATATATATATATATATATATGATGATTTTAAATATTGCACCAATTATTTAGATAAATGATCAAACCATATAAGGATACTTCACTTCAAGCCTTAAGGTCTTGACCCATCATTAGATCTTATCCTTCATCAAGCGCTAAGGTTCATCCTTGGTTCAGATCCAGCTATGCACCATAACCCAATAACCTATGCACTAGATCTTGCTCCTCATTAGATATTCAATACTTGAGTACCTTTGCCTAATGATCTTCTCCTTCTTTTATAGTCTTAGGCCGTACTTAATATGATGGACCAAAACCACTTAGGACTAATACCTTGGACCAAATACTTGGGGTCAACACATCGGACCAGATACCTTGGATCAATACCATGGACCAAATACCATGGACCAAAACTTAGTTTTCCAACATGTACATGCCTTTCCTTCCGTGAAAGTGCATGTGTACACCATACACACCTTTTGGTCAAGGAACCCGCGTGTACACGCTACTTGGTTAATGGGGAACCTACGTATACCTGTTTTTCTTCATTCTGTGAGTCTTAACTATGATCTATCATCTGAGTGAGTTGCCATCAAGGACAACACTTGCGTCATTGTGTCAAATCTATGTCATAATTCCAAGACAAGTGTGATGCATTATATGTGCTTAGTTAACTTTTCTCTTACTTCGTTTTTTTGTATTTTTGTGTTTGCTTTAGGGGTTTCTATTCTTTGATGTCTAAGAATATACAATCTATGAGAAATTTACATGGATCTAATGAGTTTTTAAAGGAAGGATAGGTTCCTAAGTTAGTCTAATCTCCTAAAAAATGAACCAAGAATCATTTTTAACAAGTTAGGACCTAATAAGTGAAACAAAGTATTTATGTTATCTACCATTTAGTCCTAATCCATGGATATAATTCTTACAACAGAAAGTAATACTGATGCAAAAGGTAATTCAATAATTGCATTCATTTATCCATTCAACCATTCAATTTTGGAACATGATAGAATCAATCTCCTTGAAATGATTTTTTGGAATGTCAAGTGATGTAACTAAATAATAACCTAAAAACATAAAAGAAAAGATGACAGATTGTAAAACTAACAATATGTCGTGCAACCACTACATGAATTAGATGTTCAACCAATTAAGTTAGAATTGTCATTATTTCGAAATGGTTCTGAGAACATCTATTAATATAGATAATTGATAGCTCTATGCTAAGAAAATGAGTAATCGAAGTGGTAAGAAGCTAAGCAACTATGTATTCTCATTTCTTGATTTTTCATTCAGTCATTTCTTATACAATATCTCAGAAGAATAAGATTTGAACAATTTTGATTTTTATCCTTACACTATTGGTTACAAATTGAAATGAAACAAAACTAGAGAAAATGGACTTGTAGAAAACAGAGTAGTAGAAATTAAAAAGAAAAAAACAAGTGAAAAACCTCCTTCAATGTAGGGGCCCTTTGCAACTAATTTGGCTAGATGACAACTAATTAAAGATGCACTTTTAAACCACCATTGACAAAACAGAGTTTGTATTATCAACAAAACAAAGTCCGAATAGAGTTCTTAACAAAAATTCCTGTAATCCCTACTAGTTTCTAAATACTTCTCGGTCTTATTTAACCAATATTTATAGAAAGACAACATAACTGTCTAAGAGGAAATCTTTCTACAGGTGGCTTGATCCGAATCTATCATGACTGTTTATAGAAAGACATGCTACAAATGGCTTAATTTGAGTTGTAATGAGACTGTTAAACTTCTGAACAACTACAGGTGGCCTCATCTTCATTAACTCCTTAACTTCTGATCAGCTACAAGTGGCTTAATCCACATTAACTCTTCAATAGAACTGTTAGACTCTTGATTAACTGAAAGATATCAAGAGTCCTGCTGCTACTGTATAACGTATTTGACTCCATCTTTGACCATGACTTTAGGCATGATTTTCTGTCAATCTGGATCAAGTGAGTAGGATAGAATCCATGTAGAGATGATTCTAGAGATGCCCATGTGGCCCAGTTCTACATTTGACACCTGTAACCTGACAAACCATGAGAGTAGCTACAAAACCCATAGTTAGCTATAGAATAGGTTGCGTTCTGTATATAATTTGAAAAAATCTATTAAAATAGAAAGAACATGAAAATATAATATGGTGATCATTTTAATGCTTTCCTAAGACAAAATCTAGCATTTATCGTTGATCAAATCTGTAGTCTTGTGAGAAATCAAGAGAAAAATGTGAGAAAAAATGTCAAGGGGAAGGTAATTCTAAGGTTCAACATACCCCCACTACAAAATCATTACGTGTCCTCATGAAATTTGCCAAAAATGTGAGTTCTTCTTTTCTAATGCATTTTCTTAGACACTTCTGCTAGTACATCCGATTTTATTCTTTTGCTCTTCTTTGAAGTTACTGTCATTCTGGGCTTCCTCATAAGGAGCCTGTATTTGATGATGATGACTGTTCTGTTCAGACTTTTATTCTTCCTTTTCAACTTCCTATTTTTCTTATACCATAGCCCTCGATGCAGAATGGTATTTTCATGAATAGCCTTGTCCAATTTACTTTGTTTCCAGAAGGTTTCATTCTCCTTTCTGATATGTCTATTCAATATCTCTAATTCATAGATTTCTTGTTTCAAATATTCAATTAGAAGTTCTTGTGGATTGATATAGGATTATGGATTCATTGAGGCACTTTTCTTCTCAATTGATTCTATATAATCATATATTTATTGTTGTACTGGGTCTATGCCTAGAGATCTTCTGCTTGGGCTACCTTTAAAATGATGGTCAGGAGAAATTTTAGGACAGTGTCCAGAAGAGAGGTTAACAAGAGAAGTTTTTGTGGTTTCCTCTTTCAAGGTTATGAACTCTGTCCCTTTTGATGGTGTTTTATTTGCCAATCCTCAAAGTCTAGAGCTTCTTCTAGGCTGTGGATGACTTACATTCTCTTTCTTTGTGATCTTTTCCTCTTTTCTTATCTTTCCTCTTGCACTGATTTGTTTCCTGATTTCTATTAGCTCTTCAGATATTAATTTTTCATCATCTTTCTGAGATGAAGACTTAGATTTGTATTTAATGGTTATACCAATCTTCTTTCTTATGCTTTTTCTAACATTATCTTCTTTGGGTGACTCGGGTGCTTCTTGAAAATGATTTCTAATGAGGAAATCCTCCCAAGTATCTCCTATGCCTTTTAAATGAAAATCAATCAATATCTTTATCAACCCATGATGGTACATGGTTGTGTCTATGAACTCTATTTTCTTCTGCACATTTGAGGCCATCCTTCTTAAATTATTTAGCAGGAATAAAGGAAGATTGATTTCTCCATTTTCTAGTAAATTCATTAGTAAACGTATATGGTAGACATACATGCACCTGAACCTCTGCTCACAGGTGATAAAATTTTGTAATACCAAAAGCATGCTCCTCCATTTACTTTTAAGAGATAAAATGGGATTTCATTTTCTAAAAACAAAGACATCCATACCTGGGTTCTTGAGGATTACTTTCCATGATTCACTATGGAATTCCTTGTCTTTGAACCATCTTTCACCATGTCTTCGAAGTTCTGTAGCCTCTACTATGAATGATTATGTTACTACAAACTTAATATCTTCAATTTCTATCTCTATACCATCTAAAGATCTAGCAAAATATTTTGTGATCTCTTTATGAAAACCATCAAATTTTCGATGAATTTGAGACCTCCAGCCTCCTGCAACATTTCCTTGAGCTGTGGGTATCCTTCATTTTATTTTTCTCCTGCTAGATGTGACCTAACAATGACTCCCATGTCTTCTGCTTCACAAAATTCCTTAACCTTCAGAATTACCCTTCCTGGTTTATGAAATGGATTGACTGCGAGTATGGTGAAAAGAACCGTGGGTTTGCATGAAATAAGTAGATGGTAAGGGTTTTGGAGAGATGTGTACAAACATGTCACATCGTAGTCATGACCATTAAAAGCAATGAGGGAGTTCATTATGGATCGTTATGTGATAGAAGACAGATGGTGTGGCAGATATGCAATACGATAGAGATGGGAATCAAATCAAATGATGATTTTTCATGGAGACATATGAATGCCCACATTATACATATTCTATGTTCTAACCTTGCTATTTTAAAAAAAAATTTTGCACTTTTACCTCTTGGAACTTAACCTTCTTGTTTTCTAGTTTTTCTTTGATGTTGATCCACAAATACCCTTTTTAGCATATCAATATTAAAAAAAAAGATTCTTCATTTCCCTGCAATCAACATTTATTTGGAACAGAGCTACGGAATGGAATTATGGCTACAGAATCAAACTGGTTGCAGAATGGAATTAGCTATAGAACATGGCAAAGATGAAATATGGCTATGGAACATGGATGTGAAATAAAATGAAAATGGAGTGTAATGAAAGGAAAATTGAATATAATAGTGAAAGGGAATGAAAGTGAAGTGAGATGAAATGAAATGTAATGAATTTACATATTAAGAACTACAAAAGAATGTAGCTTTATGTCACTACTTATTACAGAAAGAAAATAGGAAATATATGATGTCAGAAATCTCTGATTTTCACCATGTATTTCCTGTATAAGTAAGCCAATGAAAAATTGGTTTCCAAACTTATATATATATATTAATTTTATCTATATATATATGTACAAGAAAACTAAGTTAGTGGAGAAGAAGAATTCTTCTTCACCAATTTCATCTCAGTGTTATCTTGGAAAAATCTGACAAATCCTCCATAGAAATTGGCTTATGATATATCTTTAACTGGTGACCATTTATAGTAAGAGGTACCTTTCTTTCATCTATTGTCCTTATCTTACTGCTCCATTATTAAATACTTCTTCAATCTGATATGGCCCAAGCCAATGAGCCTGAAATTTCCCTTGAAAATATTTGAATTTTGAATCGAACAAAAGTGCCCAATCTCCTACTTGAAACTTCTTCTCCTTGATATACTTATCATGCCATTTTTCCCTTTGCTATTGGACTAAATTGGTTCTTTGAACTACATATTACCTAATTTCATCAAGCTCATTTATTTGCTCGAATATATGTTTCTGTGCTTCTGATAAATCTAGTCCCAATTGGACTGCCATCTTGAAGGTTCTGATTTGAAACTCTATAGGGAACATGACTTGTTTCCCATAAATAAGTTCAGAGGGAGTATGTCCTGTTGTGTTCCACCATGTAATTCTGTAGGCCCATAAGGCTTCAGGAAGCCTTTCTGCCCATTATCTTTTGTGAAGATGTACAGTCTTACTGAGAATTCCTTCAATCACCTTATTGGTAGATTCAACTTGACCATTTTCTTGTGTACGGTAAGGAGTAGACTTCCTATGTTTTATCTTGTATTCTTCTACAAGTCTTTCCACCATTTTAGATGTAAATTGAGATCCTTGATCTATCACTATTTCTCTTGGAACAACGAAACGAGTGAAGACGTCCTCAAAAAGAAAATTAACTACAAATTTCTCATTAGCAAAAGGTAATGTTCTAGCTTCTACCCATTTATTGACATAATCAATGCATACCAAAATATAATTCTTTTGTTTAGATGGAGGATTAATTGGTCCAACAAAATCCGAGGCCCATTTTTCAAAGGATTCAATGAGTACGTGAGTTTGTAGTGGCATTTCATCTAAGGGAGCAGGTTTCCCTATCCTTTGACAATTGTCACACCTTTTGACATACTCTTTGGCATCTTTGAAGATGGAGGGACATTAATATCATAAATGAAGGATTTTATAGGTTGTCCTTTTATCATCAAAGCTTCCACCACAAGGTTCATCATGGCATGCCTTAATAATTTCAAGGATTTCATCTTCTCGAACACATCTTCTTATCATGGGATCTGGACCTGTTTTATACAATTCATTAGTAATCCATGAGTGATTTGCACTTGTTTGAATGGTTTTTATTTTCTCCTTAGAAAATAGATGCAAAGATAATTTTCCTGAGACTAAATAATTAGCAATATCTTCAAACCAAGGAGTTTGAGTAGTTACTGCAAAAAAGATATTCATTAGGAAATTTATCTTCAACTCGAGTGTTATCTTTGATATTTTGAATTGTAGACAAGAAATCAACGGCTCTATTTTTTTTCCAGGTCTATCTAAAACAATGATGTTGAACTTTTACAGGAGTAATAACAATCTTGTAACTCTACGATTAGTAATCAGTTTATTCATTAAGTATCTAATTGCAGAGAGATCTGTATGAACAAAGGTTTCATAGCCTGTTATATAATGTCTGAACTTGTTGATAACATGAAAAACAACTAAGAATTCCTTTTTATTTATAGTGTAATTTAACTCAGTGGGAGTCAAATTCTTTCTTGTGTAGTATATGGCATAAGGGATCAAATATTTTTGTCCTAATATAGCTCCCAAAGTTGTATCTGAAGAATTTTTTGAAATATGAAAAGGTAGTTTCCGATTTGGACCTCTTAAGATGGGTGCCTCAGACATTTTTTCTTTCAAAGTCTCAAACTCCAACTGGAAATCAAAATTCCAATTAGATTCACAATCCTTGGTGAGAAATTTGAAGAGTGGTGATGCTAGTTTAGTGAAATTTTCTATAAACCTTCTATAATATCTTGTGAATCCTAGAAAAATTCTGATATCCTTTTGACAACTTGGAATTGATAATTTAGAGATGACTTCAACTTTAGATTTATCAACATTAATTCCATCTCCTGAAATGTGATGTCCTGAAACAATCCCTTCTGTAAACATCATAAAACATTTTTCATGGCTTAGTGAAAGGTTTCCTTCTTTACATATTTTAAGAACTTTTTCCAAATTGTCTAATGCTTCCTCAAATGTATTCCCATAAACGGTAAAGTCATCCATATATACCTCTACACAATCATGTATCAGATTAGAAAAAAATTCTAGTACTGCTCTTTGAAATGTTATAGGTGCATTACATAATCCAAAAGGGAGTACTTGGTAGGCATATGTTCCTCGTGGGTAGGTGAATGTGCTTTTATCTTGATCTTTAGGTGCTATCTGAATCTGATTATAACCACTAAAACCATCCAAGAATGAGAAGTAATTTTTACCTGCTAATGTATCTAACACTTGATCTATAAAGGGCAAAGGAAAATGATCTTTTAGGGTAGATTTATTCAATTCTCGATAATCAATACATACCCTCCATTTACCATTCTTTTTAGGCACAATCACCAGAGGAGAAACCCACTCGCTATCTGAAATTGGGTAGATAAAATTTACATTCACAATTTTTGCACCTCTTCTTTCACAATTTCCCTAAGATTTGGATTCATTCTTCTTTGAGGTTGTCTGATAGGTTTAAAATTTCCCTCAATGTAGATGTGATGTATAAAAGTATTAAGACTAATTCCTTTCATGTCAGTGTATTCCCATGCATATGCAGAATAATGTTATTATAAATTTTTTATTAGCTTTTCTTGTTGTATTTTTTCTAAGTTATTGTTTATGTTCAATGTTTTCCCTGGAAAGATTTCAATTGTAGAGCTACCATATTCTTCCATAGAATAAAGAGACATCTACCTAGATGACAAATATTCAATATTATATTTTTCTTGAAACTGATCATGTTCATATTCTGGAGATGATTCAAAATTTTCCATTGTATTCAGGGTTTGACTATCTTCACTAATGATTGAAATAGTAAAGAGAGGCTGAATATCATATTCATCATCAATCTATTCTTTGTCATCTCTCTCTATGATTGTTCTTGCTAGAGGATATAAAGTGAATTTATTAGTTGAATTACCATCAAAGATATACATATCACCAGATCTATAGCTAATGAAAGCATTCGCTGTAGCCAGCCAAGGTCTTCCTAATATAAGTGGATGTCCTCCTAGATTTCTTTTTGGGGTCAGGATCATAAAATCAACAGGGTACTCCCAAGAGTCTAAGGACACTGAAATATTTTCTAACACACCATCTAGTTTGATTATAGATCTATTTTCCAATTGCAGTAATGTAGGTGTATAAAGAAGATTGGGAAGCTTGAGTTGTTCCATGGTTTGTTTGTTCATGATGTTTATTGCTGCTCCTAAGTCAATTAGTGTATTTGGGATTTCAACTCCATTCATATGTGTTTTTACAACTGGACTTCCTAGATCTACATATTTTTGTATGGCAATTTTTCCCATCATTATGTCTGTTATTTTCCCTGCGGGGTGAATTTTTTTTACTTCTTTTGTTTTTCTTCCTGTATTCTTCATGCTCAACTCTTTTATTGTTTTAGCTAGAATTGGAATCTCCTTAATCGCTTGTAACAAATGGATTTTGATACATACATTTTTCAATTCATCTAGAAAATCATAATTAGGCAACATAATATGCTTTTCTACCCCTTTATCAACTTGTAATATTTCTGGAAAAGGAGGTGTAGAAGTAGATATTGGTTATTTCTCTATGATAGGAGTTGAGAATATTGGTTCTTTCTATTTTTCATTTTCAGTGTTTTGGTTTTGAGAAGATGTTCCTTCAAAGCTTTTACTTTTTTGTAGAGAATCTTCCTCAGAATTGTCTTGTTCTTGAATAACCACAGAAGGTTTTTCCTTTTTTAATATCCTACCAGATCTCAATTGGACATCATTGAGATCTAATGGAGTGATCATGTAGGTTGGAAATTGTTGTCCTTACACCATATAGGTATTATGAGGATTTTTATTGTTGGGATTAGGTAATGGTTGGGCAGGTAACTGATTTGGTCTTTCTGGAAATGGCAGTGAAAGTTGAGGGTTCTAGTTTTGAAGTTGGGGCTATTGATTTTGTTGAGAAATTTGTTGGGGAGGATAGTTTGGATATGATGGAGGATATTGATAGTATGGAGAGAATATTCCATAAGGATTTTGCATTCCTTGAGCCCAAGGTTGAGTTTGAGATTGAGATTGAGGCCAAGGTTGTTGCCAAAAATTCCAATTTGGATGGGTTCCATATACATTTGGTTGTTAAAAGCTTGATTTTTCTACCCTTGCCAAGGTCTTCTAAAGACAAAGCAAAGAGACTCTGTTGAATTTGAAACTGTTTCTTCTTGAAAAACAGCCTTAAGGGTAGGCATTGAAGGACAACTGTTGGTCTCATGGTTTTTTGAACAAGTCACACAAGTCTCTATGACTTTTTCATCTAAAGGGAATTCTCTTAAAGTGTGCTTCTTTCTGCATTTGAGACAGAAAATTACCAGAGCATAAGTCTCGGTTTTCTACTTGTTTTGTAACTTAAGGATGTTTATCTGTTCACTAAGGCTCCCTAGAATAGCTATTTTAAATTCATCAAGCATGTTTCCAATTTCTACCCTACTCACTGATCCAATTATAGATTTATTCACCCTAACAAGAGAAGGATCTCTTGGAGCTTTCCCAGTTTTAGATTTTCCTCTTCAGAGATGAACACATAATTCTGCTATGTCACTTAATGGGAGTTGAGATACATCTCCCTTCCCAATCATGTTAAGGATATATATCCAATCATCTCTAATGGCTTTTAATAAAATGTATTTTAAAGTGTCTTGATCTAAGTTATCCATTTTTTCTCTTTTTAAGTTATAGTTGAATCTCTCAATTAAATCCTCTAAATTTTCATCCTCTATTTGCATCATTTTGAACACTTCATCCTTGTGATTCATAGGCATGCAATAATCCAAATACCTATCCAAAAACACTTTCTTCATGTCATTCTATGTTCTAATGGATTGAGTGACCAACCCCATGAACCATCTTAAAGAATCGCTTTTCAACGTTGAAGGGAACAATTTGAGTTTTTGAGAGTCTTGTTAATAATCATAAGCTTTTCACAAGACTTCAAATTTAAACAAGAAGGTTTCAAGGTCGTCACTTTTTAATCCATGAAAATTTGGGAGGATAGAAGGTGAGATATTTTTCATTGTGGCATCTGTTTCTTCATCAACTATAGGGAATAGAAAATATTTACCAACTTCCCTATTTCCTCTACCTCTTCCATTATTTCCTCTTCCTTCTCCATTATTTCCTCTACCTTGTCCATTATTTCCTCTACCTCCTCCTCCTCCAAACAGTGAGAATTCTCCATCCTCTCCTTCTTCTGCCATTATAGTTTCTTCAGAGTTAATATAAGATTCAATTTGCAAGGTTAAGTGCTCTTCCTATGGTTCCTCTATTAATGGTATGTGGAAGAGAGGTTATACTTCTTCTTCTCCACTAGGTATTCTTAATTCTTCAACTAAAATATGTTCCCCTGTGGAGGTGAAAAAGGATACTCCTTCTATTGAAGACCCAAGATTTTCCTCCTCTAGGACTTCCTCAGTAGATGAAGTAGGAGATCCTCTAGATTGAATTTCTGACCTTAGAACTTCAGGAGGTCTATAGCTAGGAATATGAGCTTGAGATGGAGGTGTACTCTTCTTAGTCTTGGTGCAGTAGGTGGTGTTGTAGGAATTGAACTCCTGCCTCTAGCTAGAAATCTACCCCTATAGTCTCTTTCTTTACGCGTATTTTTTTTTTGAATGTAAGAGATAAGGTTACCTAATTACACTTCCCCGAAAAATGCACCAAAATGTTTATTCAATTTAGTGTCCTAGATTCTTGCATGAATTATCAACTGAGGTTTGTAGACCGATGAAGTGTGATGCATTATATGTGCTTAGTTATATTTTCTCCTTACTTCGTTGTTTTGTATTTTTGTGTTTGTTTTGGGGGTTTCTGTTCTTTGATGTCTAAGAATATTAAATCTACGAGAAATTTACATGGATCTAATGAGTTCCGAAAGGAAGGATAGGTTCCTAAGTTAGTCTAATCTCCTAAAAAATGGACCAAGAATCATTTTTAACTAGTTAGGACCCAATAAGAGAAACACAATATCTATTTTATCTACCATTTAGTCCTAATCCATGGGTCTAATTCTTACAACCAAAAGTAATACTGATGCAGAAGATAATTCAATAATTACATTCATTTAGCCATTCAACCATTATATTTTGGAACATGATAGAATCAATCTCCTTGAAATGCTTTTTTGGAATGTCAAGTGATGCAACTATATAATGACCTGAAAGCATAAAAGGAAAGATGACCTATTGTAAAACTGACAATATGATGAGTAAGCTCAATCATTTCATGAATTACATATTCAACCAATTAAGTTATAATTTTCATTATTTCAAAATGGTTTTGAGAACATCTATTAATACAGATAATTAACAGTTTTGTGGTATGAAAATGAGTAATTGAAATAGTAAGAAGCTAAGCAACTATGTATTCTCATTTCTCCATTTTTCATTTACTCATTTCTTATTCAATATCCCAAAAGAATAAGACTTGCACAGTTGTGATTTGTATCCTTACACTATTGGTTACAAACTGGAATGAAACAAAACTAGAGAAAATGGACTTGCAGAAAATAGAGTAGTAGAAATTAAAATGAAAGCAACAAGTGAAAAACATCCTTCAGTGCATGGGCCCTCTGCAACTGATGTGGCTAGATGAAAACTAATTAAAGATGCACTTTTAAACCACCATTGACAAAAATAGAGTTTGTATTATCAACAAAACGAAGTTTGAACAAAGTTT